>CP092865.1:127646159-127664664 GCA_030710605.1 Cordylochernes scorpioides | reverse complement strand
TTGTCACTTCATGTTTCACTCAGCGAATTCTTTTTTTTTTTCCTGGAGAATCCCCCTCGCTGTATCCTACACCCACACGTTATATACCCAACATTCCCGAAAACATGCCACGATAAGCTTAGGACTTTTACAAAATCTGAAACTTTTATATTAATAAAACATAATTTCCGTGAATGATATCAACTAATCTGCTTTTTTTTTTAGTATCCCTAGTACACGTGGTACAGGCCATGATAATCATGGTGGGTAGTTAGCGACTGCTTTTACTGTAAGTGCACCACATATCTACACCATGTGAAAAGCAGCTCGACTTTTGCACTTACAAATGTGTCAGAGCCCCGTTTGGTGGAGTTGGACTTTTGCAAGAATCGGGGGCCATTGGGGAATTTTTTTATTTATTAGAAAAAAGTGATCAATGCGGGATTCTCCGCATACACACACACACACATATATATATATATATATATATTCTCACTTCTATTATTCTATATATAAATTAGAGTATGTCTAAATGACGTGTAAAAGCCGATGCAAAAGACGTTACGTTGTTAAATTTTATTGTTATTAATTATAAATATATAATTAACTAGATGATGTTTTAGAAGTAAAGGACTTTTTTTTTCTCTCTCTCTATACTAAATAATAACAATTTACAAATTTTATAATTTGAATTTAAATAATCAAAATAATGAAGATAATTTTAATACAAAACTTAACTATAAAACTATACAACTATTTATTGTTATATATATATATATATATATATATATTAGATAATAAAAGGCATATATTGGATTTAAAAATATATTTATTTTGCCAATATTTCGGCTGGCTGAACGCCAACCTTTATCGAGGCATTACATTTTTGTATACACAAACTCAGCGCCGCATAGTGTTATAATATCACAGTTGAAATCAATTAAAATACAGAGTAGGTGGGAGAAATTTGTGAATGTAAAAAATAATTATTATAAAAAATTGCAATCAAAATGTAAAATATATTAAAATATTAACGGAAAAATATGGGTTCTATCTTTATATTTTAAAATGTTTTTAAAAAGTACATAAAAATAATGTAAAAATATATGTATCTATTAAAACATTTGAAAATGAATTTAAAATGATTTAAACAATAAACTGTAAGAACTTTTTAAAAAGGTTTAACAAAAAATGTGGGTATTTAAAAATTCATTTCAAAATTGATGGAGATCGATTTAAATGTAAGTAAAAAATATTTTATAAAAAGGCATTGAAATGGAAATTAAAGCAATTTAGGAAGAATATATGAGAAAAAAAATAGATTAAAAAGTGGAAACTAAAAAAGTTTAAAGTATTTCATGTAATAAGTTATATATTTAATGTATCAATACTTTTGTGTATTAAAGCGATAAATGTAAAAATAATTAAACAAGTGGTATGTATTAATTACAGGTAATAACTAATGTGTGAAAAAAATAATTTAAGAAATCGCGGGTATTACAACAAAATTTAAAAATTCATTAAAGCAAAAAAAAATAAATTAAATAAAGCAAAGTTATGTAATTTAAAGAAACGGCACCTCTCCCTTTAAAAAAGTATAAAATAAGTCAATTTAAAAATAAAAATTGACTAATTGAAATTAAAATAATTAGACAAAAAAAATTAAGAAGATCTAAATGGTGTGTAGATGTCTGGTAAATCAATTTTCCTATTAATGCTTTCTTTGTCTTCTGCAGAGGCCCAGCTTTCTAAGAACAATCGGCAGTGTTTCTCTTTAATGTTCTGGTATAAAATAGCTGTATTTTCGAAATCCGGAGTGTGGTTGTTTTTTAGTGCATGATCTACAAGGAGAGACAGTGGGTTGTAATTCCTTAGTCCTGATTTGTGTTGATTTAAACGATCTTTAAGTGGTTTGCTGGTTTCACCTATATAATTAGCTTGGCAATTGTTACAAGGTATTTTGTAAATTACGTTGATTTTGTTTTCCATTTTGTTAATTTGTTTAGTGTCTGGATGGCGTAAGGCCTTTTTTAAATTTAAAGATGATTGATAGGTAGTTATGATGTTGTATCTCTTTAGGACTCTGGCGATGCGTTCAGAGCTGTAGCTGTAGGGGAGGGAGCAGTAAAGTTTTTTTGATTGATCAGGGGTGTTATTTAAAAGTGGAGATTTTGGTTTATAAAAATGTTTTTCGACAAATTTGCTAGGGTAATTGTTGTTTTTTAATTCTCTGAAGATTCTATTTCTCTCCACTATATCAATAAATTTTGAAGAACAATGTGTATCTAATCTTTTGGAGAGAGCTTTAACCACAGCGATTTTATGATGAACTGGGCCAAAAGAATTGAAATTCAAATAATTTCCTGTGTGGGTTGGTTTTCTAAAAATACTAGTTTCTATTTGATTAACCTTTCTTTTAAGCTGTAGATCTAAAAATGCCAGAGAATTATTATTTTCAATTTCATGTGTAAAATTTAAAAATGGTCTTAAATTATTTAAAAATTTTGAAATTACTACAAAATCTGATTCTGTTATGCAAAAAATGTCATCTATGTACCTTTTCCAAAAAATAATTTTTAGTTGCTTTTGCTTTTTTTGGAAAAGGTACATAGATGACATTTTTTGCATAACAGAATCAGATTTTGTAGTAATTTCAAAATTTTTAAATAATTTAAGACCATTTTTAAATTTTACACATGAAATTGAAAATAATAATTCTCTGGCATTTTTAGATCTACAGCTTAAAAGAAAGGTTAATCAAATAGAAACTAGTATTTTTAGAAAACCAACCCACACAGGAAATTATTTGAATTTCAATTCTTTTGGCCCAGTTCATCATAAAATCGCTGTGGTTAAAGCTCTCTCCAAAAGATTAGATACACATTGTTCTTCAAAATTTATTGATATAGTGGAGAGAAATAGAATCTTCAGAGAATTAAAAAACAACAATTACCCTAGCAAATTTGTCGAAAAACATTTTTATAAACCAAAATCTCCACTTTTAAATAACACCCCTGATCAATCAAAAAAACTTTACTGCTCCCTCCCCTACAGCTACAGCTCTGAACGCATCGCCAGAGTCCTAAAGAGATACAACATCATAACTACCTATCAATCATCTTTAAATTTAAAAAAGGCCTTACGCCATCCAGACACTAAACAAATTAACAAAATGGAAAACAAAATCAACGTAATTTACAAAATACCTTGTAACAATTGCCAAGCTAATTATATAGGTGAAACCAGCAAACCACTTAAAGATCGTTTAAATCAACACAAATCAGGACTAAGGAATTACAACCCACTGTCTCTCCTTGTAGATCATGCACTAAAAAACAACCACACTCCGGATTTCGAAAATACAGCTATTTTATACCAGAACATTAAAGAGAAACACTGCCGATTGTTCTTAGAAAGCTGGGCCTCTGCAGAAGACAAAGAAAGCATTAATAGGAAAATTGATTTACCAGACATCTACACACCATTTAGATCTTCTTAATTTTTTTTGTCTAATTATTTTAATTTCAATTAGTCAATTTTTATTTTTAAATTGACTTATTTTATACTTTTTTAAAGGGAGAGGTGCCGTTTCTTTAAATTACATAACTTTGCTTTATTTAATTTATTTTTTTTGCTTTAATGAATTTTTAAATTTTGTTGTAATACCCGCGATTTCTTAAATTATTTTTTTCACACATTAGTTATTACCTGTAATTAATACATACCACTTGTTTAATTATTTTTACATTTATCGCTTTAATACACAAAAGTATTGATACATTAAATATATAACTTATTACATGAAATACTTTAAACTTTTTTAGTTTCCACTTTTTAATCTATTTTTTTTTCTCATATATTCTTCCTAAATTGCTTTAATTTCCATTTCAATGCCTTTTTATAAAATATTTTTTACTTACATTTAAATCGATCTCCATCAATTTTGAAATGAATTTTTAAATACCCACATTTTTGTTAAACCTTTTTAAAAAGTTCTTACAGTTTATTGTTTAAATCATTTTAAATTCATTTTCAAATGTTTTAATAGATACATATATTTTACATTATTTTTATGTACTTTTTAAAAACATTTTAAAATATAAAGATAGAACCCATATTTTTCCGTTAATATTTTAATATATTTTACATTTTGATTGCAATTTTTTATAATAATTATTTTTTACATTCACAAATTTCTCCCACCTACTCTGTATTTTAATTGATTTCAACTGTGATATTATAACACTATGCGGCGCTGAGTTTGTGTATACAAAAATGTAATGCCTCGATAAAGGTTGGCGTTCAGCCAGCCGAAATATTGGCAAAATAAATATATTTTTAAATCCAATATATGCCTTTTATTATCTAATGAATTAAGTATGGATTGCTCTATTTTCAAAAAAAATATATATATATAATCGACACAATATGGCTTCGACGTTATTCATTGGAATGTGAAAGAATGACCCCCTGCTATAATACTGAGTAGATAGCAAGTGTTGTGGGAGATAGGCTATCACTAAGGACATAGGAAGATGCATAAGTTGCCCAGCCAAAAAGCGTGAGCACAGTTACAATGAATCTTTAAAATCTTATAATATGTATGTACCTCTACAGACCTATAAACTTATGTCCATAGTTCACTAAACACCCCTAACCTTCCTTCCATAGAAAATACAGTGTTTATCCCAAACCAATCCAATACAATAGTAGTGCGCTTTAGAGATTAATTTGGCGAGACTGCTGAGTGGATTCACTACTGATGAGCCCTCTCATTCAGTAACTTATATCATTACAGTAAGGTCTGCAGAGATAATATTTGATGATATTATTGAAAATAAACACATTGACAGTAAATTTATTTGTTACAAATCATATCTCATAATCCCGATAGGTATTTTACCTAAGCGGACCTATGGTGAAAGAAGACAATAGTCAACTACACAGACGATTCGGGAAACTGAAAGATCGCCCCTCAAGTAATAATAATAATCTTGGTAGGGCTGGAATATAAGTCCTGTCTTGAAGCTCCCATACATTCCAAGAGGTAAATCCAAAGTGACAGACCCAAATGGTTAGAGCGTTGTGTTCAGTATTGTGGTTCCATCACTACTCTGTACGAGCTTGCTTTGCTTCTGCGACTATTGAGATTAGATTCCTGGAACTGCAGCAAAAGTGAACGTTGTGACCCCATTTGTTTGTATAGGTCACAAGTGGCGGGTGTCATTATCCGGGTTACATCAAGCAGGTAGCAAAACTTATTCTGGCTGTTAGAACCTGGCCACTTATCTGGAATTGCTATAATACGCCATCTATATATATATATAAGAAATGAAAACAAGTCACGGATGTTTCTTTTACACCTAAACAATATATATGATTATAACAAATGAAAACATTAATAAAACGACATTAGAAATACTATCCCGCATGTGTTTCTTTTCAACGAAAAATTAAAATTTATTTCAAGGAGAAATAACGATTATTTCTAACCTTTTGGATGAGGTATGAAAGGGTAAATTGTGAAGAGTAATGATAAACGGAAAAATAAAAGTGTCCAGGGATGGGAATCGAACTCACAGTGTTCCGCTTACCGGGCAGATGCCATGTCCACTAGGCTACCATGGACATATTTTTCCGTTCGTAAATGATACATAAAGTAATTTATAATACACAATATAATATAATGCGGCTTATGATTGTAAAACGACATGCGGGATAGTATTTCTAATGTCGTTGTACAATCATAAGCCGCATTATATTATATTGTATTATGAAAACATTAATACTCGAATGTTTCTTTTCACAAATAAATCAAACTTCTACTGTTCTTCCTACGATGAAATAATATATTGGGTGGGCTTGGTTCATCAGTGGTAAACTCTCCCAGCGGTTTCGCCAAGTCCTCTCAGTATTTGTTCATCGCAGGAAGGATAGTAGAAAATTGTCTTATGTGTAAAAGAAACATTCGTGTTTCAATGGTTTCATTTCCTACTTAACTGAAATATTTATTGGGAACGTCCTCGACAAGGAGTTAGTTCCACTATACAGTGGATGTTTACATATTAAAACGCTGACTCCACGCATCGGTTTTCAGATACACAAGTCTCCGACTTGACAGGGAGAAATTCCAAGTTTTTATAGATTAGTTATTGGGGTCGGTGGAAGGATGGTATAAACTGTTGGTTTTCGACCGCTACGACCCGGGATCGAAACCCGCATTGGACACTTTTTTTTTTCCTAATTAAAAAAAAAATACTCCAATGGCTCCCGATTCTAGAAAAAATCCAACCCCACCAGCAAGTGCTAGTAATCAAACGGGACTCCGGTACATTTGTAAGTGCAAAAGTCGAATTGCTTTTCACATGTGTAGATATGTGGTGCACTTACAGTAAAAGCAATTGCTAACTACCCACCATAATTATCATGGCCTGTACCACGTGTACTAAGGATAATAATAATAATAAAACGGATTAGTTGATGTCATTCGCGGCAATTATGTTTTATCAATATATATGTTTGTTCATATGGTTTTCTGCTTTCCAGACTGGCGTTTCAAATGTTTAACTCTCGTATGCAGTAGTATGGAAGGGATTTATATTGTTTATCTGCAATCAATTTTACATATTTATATATATATTTTCCTTATTTTGTGCAATATGAATTGGTTTTATGCACTCTTGGAAAAAAAAATAATGCAGTTGTATCTTTTAACATGTATATCGGGATTTAGACAATACCTCTAAAATATATTTGATATACAGTGACCTCTATTGAAGATACACGAGATAACCAAGTGTGAACAAAATTGCCTGTGTCTCCTTGAAAAGAATAGACAAAACCGGCAAAATCAAAGATTTTCCACTTCCTTAATTTTTGTTCATATTGCCCAATACTTCCAGTGTTTGTCGCAATAAAGTTACAGAGTGTGTAGAAATACCTTTAAATATATAGTGTTTCTTTGTTCCAACCAACCTATCTCTTGACATTTAGCAGTGACGGCGAGAATGCTGAGTACCTGTGAGATAAACTCTCGTGAAGAGATCCTCGCGGTCGGTTAAACCCTGTCAAGCAGCCAAATGGGCCGAAAAGAGAGTGTAACAAAGAGAGTGTAAGCATCCTTCTGGTGACGTTTTGGTACAACTCGAAAGAGGGGATCAGCAGTGGGAACTGATAATTCGATATGGCCCTAAAGTCTGAGTTGTTGTTGTTGTTGTCGTGTCCAAAGAATAGTCTCAGATGTCTCCCTACATCTCCATCACAGCAGCATCAATATCCACTATCTTGGGTGTGTAAAGCTGCTGCTCTGGGTCCATGTCAATTTTCTGCAAGGCTGCGGCCATTACTGGTCATGAGAATATGTGAGTAGGTGTTAGTTCCACACCAGGACAATTGTTGCATGCTCTATAGGTTCTTGTGTCATCTGGATATATTGTCATTCCTTTATAGTGTTTTGTTCTAAGTCTTGTTATAGTATAAACGATAAAGAAGAGTAAGGAGAAAATATTTTTGTTCAATTAAACTTGTGACAAGCTTTCGGGCAGTCACGCCCTTCAACAGGTAATAAAAAGAACTGCCCGAAAGCTTGTCACAAGTTTAATTGAACAAAAATCTTTTCTCCTTACTCTTCTTTATCGTTTATACAATCTATGGAAAAAGTTTTCAAGTAATTTTATTCTTGTTATAGTTTTTGTCAGTTTTCTCTCAGAGTTTATTTCACATATTTGATCTTTTCTTATTTTTTTGTCTGAGTGATAATCTTAAATAAAAGAAGAGAGGTTTTACGGGCTACTAACCAAGGTTTTTAAAGCCAATTAAATAGAAGAAGTCAGTCTAATTTCTTTGATCGACGTGTTCTGGAGAGGAAGTTTATAAATTAAACGTAATAAATGAATAAAATATTTGCCAATAGTTTCTTGGTACAACTTGCACCATGCTGAAAAGGTCGAATAGCTTGAAACGCGTACGTTTAGCTTTTTTTTTTATTAATCATGAAATGGTATTTTTGACCAATTCTGAAATAATTTTAAGGAAATCGACGATTAGTTGATATTTATTTCGACAGATGGCGTAAGCCATCAGCAAATTTTAGTTGCACGATCAGGAGATGTCTTTTTTCCCCTTAAATAGTTTCCTGTTATTATCTAAAACTTCACGCGAACACACTTCATTAGGCCAAAAACCTGGAAAGTTGAAATACGACCGTGTGAAAACTTGCCGTTTTGAACATTAAAGGGAAACTCTGAAAAGCCTTAATTCGCGTTATAATTAATTCTTTAATTCCTCTTATATGTAATTGTGATTATTCCACAACTCTATGGGAGAAGAGGAAGAATATGTGAGTTTTATATTATGTTATGTTAAAGTATTCATTCGTTGGCTCTCAAGATCTCACTTTGCCCTTTCTCTCTCTAGCTTCTGTTACAATATTCAGAAAAACCTATTATTTCTCTATTGAACCTATATCATTTAGCTGCGTGGAATTTGGTAAATTTTAAAAAGCAGAAAAATAGGGCTATTTTACTGCTGTGGAAGAGCAGTAATACTCAAAAGCTCGGCAAAATAATAATAAAAAAAACTTTAAAAGAAACCTTTCACCTTATGATCTCGAACTTTTTATGAAATTGCTCCAATATAACTCAACATGGGTAATTTAGCTGAGACCACCGTTACTTATAATAAAGAACATCTCCGTATAGGAAACCCTAATTCCCTAGATTGGATAATTACAGAGTGTCTGTAACCCCCACCCTGAGGTATCGACTTTTCTCACCTTCTTTACTGGGAAGAATCGTGCCTGGGGAATTACACCGGAGGCTGTAATACACCGCGGGGGTATTTCCTGTCGTTGATGGTCAACGTACTGTTCACGGCCCTGTGGAATACACTTCTGTGGACCAAAAGCCCATATCAGGATTTAAAGTTGAATTGTGACAAGTATTCAAATTATACAGTTAAACCTATCTATAACGCCCCCCTCTTGGGTCTCACCAAAATAGGGTGCTATAGACAGGTCATTTTTATGTAAATCGCATCGTACTACGTATTTAAAATCAGACGGTATAGAGAGGGAGGCGCTATTTAGAGGGGGCGCTATAGACAGGTTTAACTGTATATTCTAAACTATTATAGACGCATGTTGTAATATGTTAATTAATAATGTTGTATTTATTATTGACTATGCAAAATCATGGCATTTATCAATTGTTTTAACTTTATGTAAAATATTTCCTCTTTACCTCTATTTTCTATTTTGTATAAAAGGACTACATGAAATAAACATTCAGTTCAACCTGTAAAGCTAGAACGAGTCTTATTCTGATAACATTTAACCATTATTTTTATTTATTTATTTATTTATTATTATTATTTTTTACTTATCCCCAGTACACGTGGTACAGGCCATGATAATCATGGTGGGTAGTTAGCGACTGCTTTTTTTACTGTAAGCGCACCACATGTCTACACATGTGAAAGCAGTTCGACTTTGCACTTACAAATGTGCCAGAGCCCCGTTTGATTACTTGCACTCGCTGGTGGGGTTGGACTTTTGCAAGAATCGGGGGGCCATTGGAGCATTTTTTTTTTTAAACAGAAAAAAGTGTCCAATGCGGGAATCGAACCCGGGTCGTAGTGGCCGAAAACCAAACGGTTTAACCAGCCTTCCACCGACCCCCCATTTAACCATTATAACATGTGGCAGCCGACAGGATTCGAACCTGTGCGGGGAAACCCCAATGGATTTGTGACAAGTATTCAAATTATATATATTTGAAACTATTATAGACGCGTATGATTTTTTTTTTTAATAAAATAATTTCTACTGCCCTTACTGCAATGGAAACATTAAAGGGAGGGCCTGGCTCATCAGTGGTGATCCTCCCAGCGGTTTCGCCAGTTTAATCTACCGATTAAACCATTTAACTGGCGAAACCGCTGGGAGGGTTCACACTGATGAACCAGGCCCTCCCATTAATTTTTTCCATTGCAGTAAGGGCTCAGTTGAGAATTGTTTAATTTTTCAAAAGAATCATACGCGTCTATAATAGTTTCGAATTTTCATAGCAGATGGCGCGCTAATGTATCATAAATGATATATTGTAGTAAAAATAATAAATGTTTTTTGCATCTTCGAGTGTCAGTTAATATATTCCAGAATATAATATTAGTCTTTATAACGGCCTCCTCCCCAAGACACCAGTATGTTGTCAAGTATGGGTTTTGTTCAATGTCATTTTGAAGGGACTCGTGTGTGTAATTTTGTCCGTCATATCGTTGTTATAAAGAGAGAAGACTCTATCAAAATACACTCATGGACAAAAATTAAGGAAGTTTTACCTTTTAGTATGTATATCGGGATTCAGACAATAACTCTGAAAGATACTAGAGTGACCTTTTTATTGAAGACACACGAGATAACCAAGTGTGAAAAACCTCTGTCTCCTTCAAAAAAAAAAAAAAAAAAGACGACCGGAGTTATCAAAGACTTTCCAACTTCCATAAGTTTTGTCCATGAGTGTAACGGTGGCCGCGTTACAAAATTTAGAATTTCTTTCAAAGGGGGCTGCGGCCCGACACAATGTTGTGGAACCTATGGTATAACTGAAAGGTTTCGGGAAATAGCTTTTTTTAGAAAGCATATAGATGAAAATTAGGCAGGGGGAAAAAAAAAAGACTAGATTGGCATATCCTGCCTACCCATGTGGTTTATCAAAAAAAAAAAAAAAATGTTTCGGCCAATAATAGACTTAAATACAATCAAACGAAGTTTAATTAATAATAATTCCTATAGATAGCATTATGCCATATAATGCTCATTTAACTGGTCAGGATTAGATCTCTACATCTACATCTATGTAGGTATGTATTTAGTTTTAGCTCGCACACACATATATCACATAGAATTTGATATGCTAGAGAATTATTTACTGGTTCTTTTTAGTACTAAATGGTATTGGTAATGTAGTCGTGGCAAAAATCTTGAATGCATAATAAATTAAATAGTTTTGATCAGAAATTGGTTTAATTGAGCTTATAAAACACAGAATAAATAATCTGAGAAAATATTACCCGATTTAAGGCGTAAGAATAAAAAAATGAAAAACTTATTTACATAATTTACAAACGATTTGAGCCGGCCATCGGGAAACAACAACAATAGGCTATATAAAGGGAAGTCACGACATCTGATGGTATACTTAACAGAAAATTTGAATCTATGAAATATAATTTTAAATAAAATAATATTTTTATATAACGTATATACCCTGTCCATACCTATACATAAGTTCTACATATTGAGGAACAACTCATTGTTTCAATTTGTTGATGACTTGGTGGGTAGATTGCGTTTCCACGTTTATACTAACAATAGGTGGCTTTATTTCTGCTTCGTAATGTTCAGTGTCTTGATTGTTCGAACGTTGTCACGTGACGTGCAAATCTTCTGTATAAAAAAAAAAAAAAAAGGTAGGTGTTTTTGATAATAAACTAGAAAATATCTCTCTCAATTAGAAAGAAAATATAATAAATTTGTAAATCTAATGTGTGGGCAATTTTCAAATAGATTTCTAAGATCTCCTTATGTATTGCCTCCGTGGCCTAATGGATAAGGCATCGGTCTCCTAAACCGGGGATTGCGGGTTCGAGTCCCGCCGGAGGTACTTTTTTTTTTAATATAATTTTTATTTTTTTGATTGAAAACTCTTCTATTATATCTTAAGAACATTTTAATAGATTTTTCAAATTAAAAAATATTTTTTTAAAATAGTAAAAGTTATGCATAGTACTTTTTTTTTATAAGCGGTAATTTTTTTGAGGCGGTAAATTGTCAGCTGAAAAAAAAAAAGAATATTTATTTAAAACCAAATTTCTTTAACGACCGTTTTTTAAGTGCTCCTAAATCTTTTCTTTAAAAACAATTGTCTTTCAAATTCGCCTTAAATCCGACCAGTGATCACCGAAGCTCTACAGGCTCAAAATAACGTTCAAAAACAAACAAACAAAAAAAAAAAAATCCGCGTGCACCATTCGCTTTATGAAAATTTTACACTTCAAGAAAAAGAAAAAAAATTATTAAATTAAAAAAAAAAAGCTCCCCGGCGGGGAATCGAACCCCGGTCGCCCGCGTGACAGGCGGGAATACTAACCACTATACTACCGAGGACTCATTTCCTTCAACCTATCAATTACTTTATTACTACATAAAAAACAAGTAATAGACGATTTTTTTTACAAGGGGCAAAAAAAGGCATCTCCTGATCGTGTAACTAAAAGTTGGTGGGCACCATCTGTCGGAATAAATATCAACTATTCGTTTATTTTTACATTATTACAGAATCAGCCAAATGCCCTTTCTTGAAATTCAAGATTCACAATTCTGAAACTCATAGTTAATGACGCAATCCATCAGCAACTTTAAGTTACAGATCAAGAGATATCACCAATTTATCCCAGTACACTTTCACTTTTGTACTGTGTACACAGCGGTCCATGGTAGCCCCCACCTTTCTCTCTTTTTTACTTTCTCTTGTATTGTACAGAGATAATTTTACTTTTTGACATTCAGTAAGGCTATGTATTTCCTCCTTGCTAGCAAGTATATCTCTCCGTCCTTGCCGGTCCCAAGCCCGGATGGAGGAGGGGGAGCAGTAACAAGCTCATTAAAAAACCTGGGCTCATCTGGCCCGGCTGATAGTACCCTGTAAGGACTCCTAATCCAGGGATACAGGATGAGCAGCGTTTGTATTCCATGTTAGGAGCGGCTGCACATGGCGTCTGTTCCTCATGTCAGAGGTGGCTATTTCTTTTAGAGCTAATTCGGCCTGCCACTGAGTAGTGTTCCCAGTCTTAATGACAAAGGCAGACACATTCTACTTCACCCAGTCATGATGGTTGTAAAAGCTTGATACCCTAATATGATTGAGTGGAGATAAGAAAGAATAAGAGATGTATATCTTATGATCCTTCGTATCATTTGATTTCTTAAATAGTGGTAGATTTGATTTCAGAGCTTTTTTTGTGTAGATAGCATTAGTGATCGAACCAGGGTTTAGATTTAGGTCCATCCAGCTTAGTTTCAATTTTATAAAATAAATGAAGCTTCCAGCGTTAAGTTTTTTGTGCAACTTTTTATTTTCAAGTTTTCGGACTTGTGAGTCCTTAAACAGGATTATCTCTCACGTTAACAACTTAATAATAAATACATTTTTTATATACACATTATTATATACATATTTTAAATACTTATTATATATTGAGAGAAAAATATAATAATTTCAATTTGCATTTCTGTTGTCGTCATCGTACCCTGAATTTGTAGAACTATATTATTCACTATAGTGTTGGTAGCTCCAACCATTAACAATAGTCTCGGTGGGGAACACCTGGCTGATTGTATATAATTCCCTCGATCTTTTTCATGTAAATATTGACTAAGAAGTCAATAAAAGTGTTCTAATTGTCAAAAAAAAAAAAAAAACAACAACAACAACAGTATGTGAGGTTCTGTTTCCAGAATGACTTCAGTTATTTGAGCTCTGCGATAGTTTGAATGGAACATTGTTTATCTACGACACTTTCTTCCAAATTTGTCACCTAAACTCTGGCGACATTCCGTGCAGCGACATCAACAAAGCTACTTCTTAATGCACCGATAATCCCGACAATTCTGTTAAAATATAAACTTTTTTTTTCGACGAGTATGATTCTTTTTGAAGTAAAACAAATTTCTACTGTCTTTACTATAATGATAAACAGCCAAATACAATATTACAGCGGTATGGTAGATTAAACTGTCGAAACCGCTGGGAGGGTTTACCACTGATGACTGCACATGGCGTCTGTTCCTTATGTCAGAGGCGGCCATTTCTTTTGGAGCTAAGTCGGCCTGCCACTGAGTAGTGCTCCCAGTCTTAATGACAAAGGTAGACGCATTCTAATTCACCCAGACCCTAATATGATTGAGTGGAGATAAGAAAGAAGAAGAAGAGACCACTGATGAGACAGGCTCTCCCATTATTTTTATCATTGCAGTAGAAAATTGTTTTAACTAAAAAATAATCATACGCGTCTTATAAATAGTTTATATTTCTAATAACAGATGGTGCGCTAATGTATCATAATTCTGTTAATATTACCATTTAAAAAAATATTTAGAAGTGATCATTAATAATGAGTAAAAAGGTTAGAAGCACTTCAAAAATAAGTAACTTTGGATCACCTTGTATGTATAGAGAGAGGGTATCTCAAGAAAAGACACAAGTATAATCAACTCCATTTAAAGACCTGCTACCAAATACATGCCATAAATAGATCTGTTATCAACGCCCTAAATGGTTTTCTCAGCTTCCAAAATTACTCTTTGTGTATATTCACATTGTAGTTAAAATGTAATTTAAAACTATTATGAAACTTTTTTTTTTGCGCACGTCAATAATAAACACTTCCTTTAAAAATATATTAATATTTTAAAATTATTTTTTCACATGTTTAGCTAATTTACACAAGTTTGGCTTTAAATACCCATTTCTAGATTTCTCAAGAAGTCTCTGGGATCAAAATATTTTTGATCGAAGAGGTACAGTCTGCTATAGTCCATGCTGACGAGTACCAACAGCCCGAAACGCGTTCGTGGTTGGCTTTTCTGGATGTATCAAGAAAATGGGTTGTCAAAATATCAGGGAACAGGTTAAATCAACGTTTAGTTGATTTCTGTTCCACTAGATAACGTTCTGCCATCTAAAGGTTCATGTGAACGTGGTCAGGATATGCCATTTTTGATTTTAATATTAATTTTTATTTTGATCCTTTTTAATCTTTGTCAAGATGAAGCGATTTTGTTGTGTATCATTCCATTACTTTCCCGACCAACAAGCCCGAGATCTTGTAAATGGAAAAACGTAATTATTTACGTATATCGAATTCTCCGCGGTAAATCTTCAATTTTTCCTAGATAGTCTTGTGCAATTAATTGCTGAATCTTTTTAGCATTGGAGTAGAGACAGTAAGAGAGAGAAATTTTGTTGTGACAACGGGAAATAGTTTACATTTTTTTACTTACACCCTCTATAATACCTCTTATATTTAAAACCTACAGTAAAACCTTGCTGAAACCAACTGGGGATATAGCGAACCTGCTCTTTTAACAACGAACCATTCCAACAACAACAACAAAAAGCTTTATTAAGACATTTTAGTCTTATACGGATTCTCCAAGCACGGAAATGTAGGATACATGCAAGAATAACAGTAATGACAACAAAAATCCTGTCACAAACAAACACAAACAAAAGTCCCTGTTATGACCTTTTGGTCTTAAACAGCTTCTCCAAGTAGAAGAGGGTATATACATTAGTTACAATAATCAGCAATGTTATTTACAATGTGTCAAGGGGGAGAGAAGTGGGGTTGCTGGGGAACTAGAGTATTATCATGGGTAGATGTTATCTCTTGAGGAAAGATTACGCGACAATAAAGTTGGGATATCCAGCAGGACAATTCCATTCTATTGAAAATATACTAAAGTAATAGCGAACATTATTATACCAAACTACCTCTCTATTACGAAGCAAACTTTTTAGTTTCCCTTAATTTCTAATTAAAATGGGTTTAGAGCGGGACAACAAATTCAGTCGTATTGGGGTTCGCCAGGTTTTACTGACATTTTAACCAACGGCTGGGGTGGATAATATTGCCGCCAAATTTGTTTAGAGTGAAATCAAATAATTGTTTATATAAATATTTTAATAGTTTGATGTTATGTTAATTCTGTAACTGGATATATTACTTCTTCTTCTTTAGATTGGGGTGAGATCACTCACATCATGCCTTAATTTAACAATAAAACCTGCTATAATAGCTCTGTATACCTCTATTCATTAATTGAGACAAAGTTTTCAGTAGGCGCGAGGCAAATTTCAGAAGAACAATTTTTCTTTCCGATCCAATCATCTTTATATATTTGTTCTTTTGTTATATCTACAATGATGTCGACATTTGACCTAACTCCGCATGTGGCCACTCCTGGTCTACATTGTATAATACAGTATAACATACTCCATGAGAGGACACTCACGCTAGAGGACACCTCTCTACAAAGGACAGTTTTCATTTGTAAAATTATTGTTTTTACTATTTAGAAACTCTCTGGTAAGAGGACACCTCTCCCTAAAGAACACTTTGGATCCTCAATTAGGTGTTGTCCTTTACAGGAAGGTTCTACTGTAATAGGAGTGATTAAAAAATCCGTTTACAAAGAGACAGCTTTATAATTAGCTCGTATCTTTCTTTTTAATCTGGCCAAGCGTGGGGTTTATGTACAAGGTGCTGCTGTAAATCCCTGAGCGGAATAAATGAGGGTTTTCCGGCCAAGGCACACTTCCGTTCGTACGCTCCATCGGCCAGGATGGCTGAAACTGGCAGCCAGCTCATCTGGCTAGGATACCTACTCACCCGGCCACCTGTTCCTCCCAGCACGGCAGCATTCACGCCCTCCAAATTGATCCGCGCACCCATTCAGCCCCTGTTTGTTTAGGAGTGAGCTTTCACGTTCGAGAATTGAAGCCACCTTCTCTCTCTCTCTCTTTCGATCCCGCAACTAATTTTTCCAAATCCATAGATCTCTTGGATCAACTGTCCTTATTAGAATTCCTTGGCTAGTAAATAAAGAAAGAGAAAGGGCAGCGCGTTTTGTAACTACACTCATGAACAAAACTTGAGGAAGTCGTACCTTTTAACATGTATACCTCGGGATTTCTTGGATCAACTGTTCTCAGCTTGTTTAACACCTTATTTAGTAGAATTTCTTGGCTAGTAAATAAAGCAAGAGAAAGGGTAGCGCGTTTTATAACTACATTCATGAACAAAACTTAAGGAAGTTGTAGCTCTCAGCATGTATATCGGGATTCAGACATTAACTTTGAAAGCTATTTGATTCACAGTGATCTTCATTGATGTCACACGAGATAATTAAGTGAGAACAGCCTTTGTCTTCTTCTTCTTCTTCAAAATAAAAAAATAATAAAAACAAGGAGTGGTTTATCCTTAAAATATTAAACTTCCTTAAGCTTTGTCCATTAAATCCATAGCATGTATATATATTTTTTTTTACACAATTAGGAAAGGCTTTTCCCCCTAATTTTTCACAGTATCCCACAGTACAATTTAAATATTTCGTACTATTTATTCTCTTGGTTTACACTATTTGTGTTGTCAACTATTTGGAAATGACAATTCAAAAATCAGCGTGCAGTTGATAGAGTGGTGTCAATAGATGGCATCAACTCTCCCATGTACAGTAAGATACGGGGTTTTCAACCAACCGTCAAAAAATGGCGACCTTCCCCAAGTCCTCAGTGTCAACAAGGTCCTTATCAGCACGTGCCGCACCTGCACGGCCGTGCTGCGTCAGCATTTCTTTGTTCGTTCGTGTATGGCTTAAGTTGTGATCACGTGTGGACCCTTAAGTGAACAACCAGTAACACGTGCGACAATGGAGGTTTGTGTAAAAGAAACATTCGTGTTTTAATACTTTCAATTCCCATATATAGATGGCGCGTTTTAGATTTATATTAGTTTGATCTCTGCTCTCTCTTTTTGAGCTCGAGAATCCTACATTTTGGTTGATAGCCCGTAAAACCATATTCTCTCTTCCCTTCTTTCTTTCTCTCTTTTACTTAAAACAGAATTCAATGGGATTGAACAACTAGTTTAGCAATTCTCAAAATTGGAAATGTATTCTGTGAAATTACTGTTCTTTTTTAAATGCATACATGTGATTAAATAGATGGATGAGAGGGTAACACGCTCGATTCCCGACAGTCATGAACCGGTATTGAATCCCGCGTTAAAATTTGTTTAATATGTGAATAACCTTCGCATATTATTCATTGTTTCAATTATCATGAACTAGGTTGCTCTTGCTGAGCGGTACCTATTAATGTGATTTGAACCAGATACATGTGATTAAAGGCTATTTCTGTAGAGACTGTGGTTTTGCGGAAAAGCATTGTTCGATGCATTAAGTCTTTCATTTAGGTATATCTTTCTATATTACGATGCATTAGCGCGCCATCTGATGAGCCAGGCCCTCCCATTAATTTTTCCATTGCAGTAAGGGCAGTAGAAATTGTTTATTTTTAAAAATAATCATACGCGTCTATAATAGTTTCGAATTTTCATATCTTTCTATATTCCTAGAAGCTTATGTCCCCTTATTTCTATTAATGTTTATGTATTGTATTCTGCGTTGAATCTTGCAATGGTAAGCTCTTTCGCATCTGGTCATCAATTTACACAGAGCACATGTCAGCTCGCCCTCTGATAAACTCTTTTGGTAGGATTTTCTTGAAAAAAGTCAATAGAATTTGTCAGTTGAGCATTATACATCGTGAGTCGGATTTGACATTGAAGGGATAGTCCTTTGGTCCAGATGTTATAATGGGGATATAGCTTTAAATTATTTATCCTAGCTTGATCATTTGAAGGGATTGGTCTATTATAGTTTTGGAATTTCTTATTTGTATTG
>CP092865.1:127518837-127646059 GCA_030710605.1 Cordylochernes scorpioides | reverse complement strand
GGATCTCAGCGGCCCATTATCACTAACAGCCGAGAAGACTGACATATTACCCGCATGGTCTTAAAGGATTGTAAAGCCACGTCAAGAACGCTGAATCAAGAAATTTTATATAAATATTTCTGTTTTAAACAACAACAACAAAACAACATTAGTAGTAGTGGTAATGAAGCTAGGAATTCTCTAATATATTTTTATCCTTTTCGAACTCTCTCACAGTAAACCAATTTGTTCACCGTGATGTAAGTAGCTATCCTCGTTGGGATCCATGTTGGGAACGACAGTTTGGTGAAACGTGAGACGTCTTACTATGGACGGTAGCCAGTTAGGTAGGTGATGATGGTACCACCGTCTAGAACTCGAGTTGCTGACTCCTCCATTAGGTAGGGTGATCCAAATGTCAGCAGAATCTAACAGAATGATGCTCACGATTGAAGAAGATAGCTCCTGGAACACAGAACACCAACTACCCGAGTAATGTGATTGCTTAGAGAAAGTTTGTAAGTGGACGATCAAAATATAGTAGAACCTTCCTGTAATGGATAAAACCTAATTGAAGAACCAATGTCTTTTCTTAGAGAGGGGTGTCCTCTTACCGGTGAAGAGAGCAACTAATTAATAAAAATGATCATTTTGGCGATCAAATCTGTTCTTTGTTGAGAGGTATCCTCTCATGAAGAATCTACTGTATTCCTTTTAATCTCAGTATTGTTTTAAATGACTTGTCAATGACCCTGGCTACGTCTCCAAGAACCTCATCCACATTTAAAGTTTTCGTGGGTTTCTGGCATCGAGTCGAATGGAATATGCCTCCAGATGTTAAATATGATTTTCCTCTATTGGTTTGATTTCAAGGGACTGTCTACCATCGTAGACGTTCTACAAAAATGACTTTTTAGAATCTTCATGTCCATTGTAGATAATCTGGTGCTCTGTCGGCCATCTACACTACGAGGCATCTACACGCGTACTCTAAATTTACTATACGGTAAAGCACATGCTCTAAATTCGTGCTCGAGAGGGTTGATATGCGCTGCCTTAAGGAATGAAGGAAATATAAACAGCAAATATTACGAAATAAACAAGAATCACGCTATTTATTCCAGCAGAATTGAGATCAGACGAGCATGAAATACTCGGAAATGTGTAGATTGAGCTGAAGACTGACGACTTTCTTTCCCTCGACATCTGGACACGTCGTACTTTAAGGAAAAAAGACATCTACTGATCGTGCAACTGAAAGTTTCTGATGGCTTGTGTCATCTGTCGGAATAAATATTTTAACGTAGGAAAGACAAACTTCAGAATGACACAGCAATTTATTTAAGGCAAATGACAAAGTTACTACTTACGGGATAACATATAAAGTTACAATAAACTAGGGCCTACCGTAATAGTAACTAACACATAGCGTGCACTCAAGAGTACAACAACAACAATAAAAAAAAGGAGCAAATAAAAACTCACGATTTGCTATATAAAGACAAAACAGTACTTATCCTTTATTGTAGCGTTGGTAGGGATCGGACCGGGGTCACACAGGTATGCGAGGAGATCACCAGACACGGATAAAGCACGCAGAGAACACTAAGCGTCTCCACACGATAATCCACCACACTCCTCTCGCAATACCATAGCCCCCTTATATATACAGACATGGCCACATTCGTCCAATGAGAAGGCGGGAGAGATTGGTTCACTAACAAACGAAAACAAAATTCTTCCCACTAAAACCTGAGATAAAAGTGCAAATATTTGTCAATATAATTTGATACAAACACAAATAGATAAAATACAAGGGAAGCCATGAGGGAAGTTTACGCAGAGTAATACAATATATAAACATCAAAATTAATAATCTCTACATAAAATAAATAAAAACTTTTCTACATAGCTCCTTCCCTTCTGGAGCTGTGACCCACAGCTTGCATATATTGTAGATATTGACATGGATCTGACGTGTTTCTGCCAAAGGATTCCCTCGGAGTCTTGGAACTCTGTCCCTAGTAGGTCTTTTCTCTTCCGGCGTGAAGAGGGGCTTTGTCGTCATATCATCTATAGAGACATCGTTACCTCGAAAGGAAGTCTCGGCTTTGACACGGCGGTGGAATCCTGGAATCAGTCATTTTTGTTCTGCTAGATAGCGTTCTGCCATCTAAAATATTCGTATGAGCAGTTTTAATGTCAATACCTAACCTTTTTTTTTTTAAATGTTTTTCACATTCACATATATTAAAATTCACCACGGTGGTGATCCCTCCGATCGTCCTCGGCAATTTAATCTACCAGATCCCCCCCCCCCCCCAATATTGTATTGGGTTGTTCTGCTTATACTGCCAGCAATTTCGAGGGGTTTTTAGTGAAGGGCTAATTATGGACATAAGTTTTGGGGACTATATATTAACTCATTTTTTCTCATTGCAGTCATTGGAGAAATTGTTTTAGCACCATTTTCTTTTGTTACAAATACAAAGATTGTACGCATGCATGCTCCTTCCCAAATATTTCCCCCATTGCATTAAGGACAATAACAAACGTTGTATTTGTAAAAGAACAAATCGTGCTAACCTAGTCTCTAATATATATATATTTTTTTGCTTATCCCTAGTACACGTGGTATAGGCCATGATAATTATGGTGGGTAGAAGTAGACGACTGCTTTTACTGTAAGTGCACCACATGTCTACACATGTGAAAAGCAGTTCGACTTTGCACTTACAAATGTGCCTAAGCCCCGTTTGGTTACTTGCACTCGCTGGTGGGGTTAGACTTTTGCAAGAATCGGGGGCCATTGAAGCATTTTTTTAGTCTCTATTCTTAAATATAGGTGGCACGCTATTGTATTGTTTGAGAAAAGAAGAGAGAAAAATTGCTCTAAATTGCTTCATTGACGGCCGAGGTTTGAAGGAAACCGCACAAAAAAATATTGCCTGAACATTTATAGCTGGACTCTTTGAACATTTTAGCTGTTAACTTTGAAGAGGCTTGCTTATGTGTAAAACTGGAAAGAGAAAATCGCATCAAGTGTCTGCAAAATCCCGGATTCTGTACCATATCTGTGACGGAGCCGAGCATCAATAGCTACAAGTAGAGCCGTTGCCCTAGCGTTGGGAGACTGTTGGCGCAAAGTTAGACGTTGTAAGAGATAGAAAGAAAAAAAACGAGCGGAAAGTCAAGGAAGAAAATGAGGGAATCCAATTGAGTACAAAAAGAGGAGGAAGGCATGTAATAAGGTCCGGCGGGTTACGTGGGAGGGATTCACACGAGAACCTGGCGGCTGCCACGTTTTTTTCTTCGATCCTAGAGGAAGGATCTCCTGAAGAGGGTCAAGTAGGGTCAAAGATGACCAAATGGATTGTCGCCTCATGCCTCGTGTTTTTAGTCGTCAGATGGCCTCGTCTCGTTAACTTTACTCGTCGTCAACTTTCATTACCTGTGCGCCTCAGGGGTTTACAAGGGATCTATCTCCACGCCAATTTCTGATAGCCGCAAGAGCTAATTGTATTCATCTTGTGAGAGCACGGGCGTTTTTCGTTCTGTTGTACACCTAGCTTGGAGCTCACCACCGGTCGTCGGGAAGGCGTGATAAGAGGGCATCGCCTGCCGGTCAGGGATAATCTTGACGTATCACCGGATGTCGTGGGCTTTTCACGGCTAAGACAGACAATTTATTTTGCTCTTTTTGTTGCGACAAAAGCGGCTGCATCCCTCTACGTTTCGGTAACTAAGAACCTATTTTATGTGTGAGCAATAGTTACCCAGGAATTATTTTTGTAGAAAATCATGTTGATATTGTACACAAAAGTAATTTCCCGCTGTAGAGCAGAAATTTGCTCGAAAGTTTGCAAAAATCTAAAAAAAAAAAAGAAACTTTTTACCCGAATTCTATTTTCCCTTTTCTAAGAACCTATTACAATAATAAATACTCGAGTATACAAGCCGGTTAGTATAATTTAGTTATTTACCGCACACACCGAACAGTGGAACATCAATCTAGAAGAGGACATCCATACAGACAAGGCACCTCAGTTGGCCGGTATTGTGATCAGAGTGCATGGACCTATCCATGGACAAGACACCACCACCGAACAGTGGAACATCAATCCAGAAGAGGACATCCATACGGACAAGGCACCTCAGTTGGCCGGTATTGTGATCAGAGTGCATGGACCTATCCATGGACAAGACACCACCACCGAACAGTGGAACATCAATCCAGAAGAGGACATCCATACGGACAAGGCACCTCAGTTGGCCGGTATTGTGATCAGAGTGCATGGACCTATCCATGGACAAGACACCACCACCGAACAGTGGAACATCAATCCAGAAGAGGACATCCATACGGACAAGGCACCTCAGTTGGCCGGTATTGTGATCAGAGTGCATGGACCTATCCATGGACAAGACACCACCACCGAACAGTGGAACATCAATCCAGAAGAGGACATCCATACGGACAAGGCACCTCAGTTGGCCGGTATTGTGATCAGAGTGCATGGACCTATCCATGGACAAGACACCACCACCGAACAGTGGAACATCAATCCAGAAGAGGACATCCATACGGACAAGGCACCTCAGTTGGCCGGTATTGTGATCAGAGTGCATGGACCTATCCATGGACAAGACACCGAACAGTAGTGTTTACCTCCTCCATTCGAGAGATGGCAGTCAGCAAATTCCAACCGCCAGGAGTTTCTAAATATGGCATTCCCGGCAGTAAGCTGCTGTCATCTCTCTAATCACGGCAGCATTATCGCCAACGTGCGTGCGTCAATGTAGGATGGTAGCTTCGATTGGATTGTTGAATGTTCGCTCTAAGTTGATCCTGTTGTTGTTTCTTATCCTCTTGTGTAAAGATTACACCAATTCCATGAGTTCATACTCCTCGAGATGTTTTATGATAAGCAGCAGCCCTTCCAAAGGTCATGTTTAGGGTATCTAATGCAAGCCGTGTTCCAAATAAAAGCACAACAAATTTCGTATTGGATTTGTGCAAAAATAATGACTCACATTTTGGCGGACACTTTCAAATGCAATATTTCACACTTCAAACTAAATTTATAAGGGAAGGAAGGCATAAGAGTGAAAAAAGATTTTTTTTTTGTTGTTGTGGTGACGATAACGTTAGTAAAAAAGAAGCTTTAAACTTTTTAGGTAAATCATCTTTATTATGATATGTCAAAAACAACAATGATAATAATGAGCTCAAATGAGCAACATTGAGCTCAAAAAGGTTAGTGTATTGTTGTCCCAAAAGTTCGTGTTTTTCTTATTACTTGGCGAATACATAATAATACAATTACTTTATACATTATCATTGTTAACTATCATTGTTTTCTATATTTTCATCGTTGTCTACATTTTCATTGTTATGAACATTTTCATTTTTGCCTACATTTTCATTGATTTCTACATTCCCATTGTTGTCGATATTTCTCTGTTGTCGACATTAAAATTGTTGTCGACATTTTAATTGTTGACTATATATTCATTGTAGTTGAAATTTTAATTGCCGCCTACATTTTCATTGTTGAATAATATAAACGCCGAATAATATTGGTATTTCAATTTTTTGCAAGTGTTTACGAACTTTTGGGGCAACCTTGTATTATTCTGTGTCATACATTATATTATTCATTAAGTAATATTTATATACACGCACAAATATATCATTCTCCCCGGGTAGTTGGCGCTCCAGGAACCTGGGTTCTCTCTATATCACAACAGGGGTATTTAGAGAACCCTTATACGGAGCTTTTAAATCCCAACAACACGATATTGTAACGTGTAATGTCGTTCATAGATGTAAAGTGGTTTATTGATAAGATCAGCACCAAGTCTAGATAAGTAAGTGACAGCCTGAGGTGACATAGAAGTTGTAGCATAGATGTAGCACACCCAGGATCCTGGAGCATATCCATAGATCGCCAACTACCCAGGAGTCTGCCATGGTAGCCTTAGTGAACCAAGTGTCTCCAGACCGATTAGTTTCTTGATTGATTCAATATGGCAGTGTCATTGAATGAGGGCAGTCTAAGAAGTGTAGCCGTCTGGAATCTCTGTAGTTGGAATGCTGGACAGTTGAAGAAGACATGCTCCACAAAGCATGGAAGGATGACCGATGTCGTTCATAGCGTCAGCACCAAGTGTAGACGGCAATAAGTAATTGGCAGTCTGAGGTGACATGGAAGATGTAGCACACCTAGAATCCTGGAGCATATCCATAGAAACACCAACTACTTAGGCTGTCTTCCGGTTTAGGAGTCTGTCTTGGTAACCTTAGTGAACCAGTTCACCAAGTGTCTCCAGGTCGGTTAGTTTCTTGGTAGATTCAACAGGGCAGTGCTGTTGAAAGAAAACAGTCCAAGAAGTGTAGCCGTCTGGAATCGCTGTAGTTGGAATGCTGGGAAGTTAAAAAGGACATGCGTCACAAAGCATGGAAGGATGGCCGAGCTATGGGACAAATATAATGAATTGATAAATAAACGATGATATGTTATTTAAATTATAAAACTATTTTAGAGGCGTAATATTCTTTTTAAAATAAAACAATTTCTACTGTCCTTACTGCGATGGAAAAAATTAAAGGGAGGGCCTGGCTCATCAGTGGTGAACCCTCCCAGCGGTTTCGCCAGTTATTTCTCTATTAATAATACCTTATTATTATTATACGTGAATTTATACAAATAAAATAAATACATTTTACCTCGTCACAATCTTACTTGCTCTAGTTTGAAATTCAATAAAATGTATATATTGTCAAAATTCGCGAAACTATTATAACGCGTCTATAATAGTTTCACATTTTGATAACAGATGGCGCGCTAATGCATCATAAAATGTATATTATGTTAAAGATAAAATTGGAAACTATTATAGACGCGTTTGATTCTTTTTAAAAATCAAACAATTTCTATCCTTGTTTGATTTTTAAAAAAGAATCATACGCGTCTATAATAGTTTCCCATTTTAATAACAGATGGCGCTCTAATACATCATAAAGATAAAATTACTTTATATAGTCAAAGACAAATATTTCCATATATAGCATCGCTTTTTATGTGTTCTTTACAAAAACATCCATTGTTTTCTTCAAATCTCAAGGTCATGGACTTTTTTTTTTGTTCCTCAAACGTGACCACGTGTTTATTACCATCTATTTATAAATTTGTATCTTCTTGCTATTCAGTTAGTTTTTTTCCTTTGGTTTCTTTTTTTTTTCTCTCATTTTTTATCATGTATTTACAAGGTTTAGCGTCACAAGGACACAACAGCTAAAATTTTAAAGGAATCTATACACATTTTAATTATATAAAAAGGGGGCGTACCTAGATCTATGAAATAAAATCAAATGGATCGAACTCGAATACAATTTCAATATTCCATTTTTTTTTTCAATTAGATAATTGATATCCACGGCAAATCAACTGAGAACAAATGTAGAAAAATGAAAATACCGAAAGAAAAAAACATGTAGCTAGAAAAAAATGAGGATAAAAGTCCATCTCAGAAGAGAGAACACACCGAATTCTGTTTTTTTTTTTTTGTTGATAATTTTTTTTTATTTCTAGGTATTTTACAGATTCTATTTCTAATCTATCATAAATTTTTATATTTTTTTAAATAAAAAAAAAAAAAAAAAAAAAAGTACCTCCGGCGGGACTCGAACCCGCAATCCCCGGTTTAGGAGACCGATGCCTTATCCATTAGGCCACGGAGGCATATTAACTCTTCCCTTGTAGAGAATCTTAACTCTTTATTCTTCACGTTTTTTTTTTTGAATGTAAAATGTGTGTATTTATGATTTACACCGGCATACGTGTACATCAATAACTATAGAATAGAATGCATTGAAAAATAGTACACAGAAATTATTATTTAAATAACACACCATCTATGCTGACCCCAACACATGTTTTTATCTTATATACAGAGTAACTTTCATTATAAAGGGAGAAAAACATATTCTTACCTATAAGAGTATTTACCCTAATCGATTTTTTAAACGTAGAATTTGTTTGTCCCGCCTACATTTCGACAATAGTTGACGTCTGCTGCGATATAGATGTCACCTCCATAGTTTCGGGAATCGATAATGATAATCATCAATTCCTATACTATTATTATTATTTGCTAATCCCTAGTACACGTGGTACAGGCCAATGATAATTCATGATGGGTAGAAGTAGGCGACTTGTTTTTACTGTAAGTGCACCACATGTCTACACATGCAAAAAGCAGTTCAACTTTTGCACTTACAAATGTGCCAGAGCTCCGATTGGTTACTTGCATTCGCTTTTGGGGTTGGAATTTTGCAAGAATCGGGGGCTATCGGAGTATTTTTTTTTTATCAGAAAAAAGTGACCAATGCGGGAATCAAACCCGGGTCGTAGCGGTTGAAAACCAATGGTTTAGACTATCCTTCCACCGACCCCCTCCCCCTATACTATTACTAAGTGTAGTAGTGTTGTTGGTTATTCCTCAAGTCGTTTAAACGATCTCCATTACTAATACTACTTATTAAGGGCACTAAGTGTTTTGAGTTGATCCGTTCTTAATCGTGAGAGAATGGCGCTGTGTCCCATAACATTGTACCTTATATGTTCCGTGGTTTTTCCCCTCTTTCTTTGGTATTTTCTTCCTTAATTTTCGATTAGTGGCCATATTCATTTAGGTCGCTATTTTAAAAGACAGCATCCTTTGCACCCTAGCGCCCAGTTTAGTAAGGGTATTAGTTTGATTGTTTTCTGGGATGTTTACATGGAACGGAATCATCCACTGGAGTTTGATAATGCTTTCCTTGTGGAGTCTGTTTGTGGTTTTTGTATATACACTCATGGACAAAACTTAAGGTACATTTTAGCATATATATTCGGTATTCATACAATAACTCTACACGATATTTGATACATAGTGACCTTTATTGAAGACACATGAGATAACCAAGAATGAACAATATAGCCTTTGTCTTCCTAAAACAATCAGATGACCGGCGATATCAAAAACTTTCCACTTTCTTAATTATAGTCCATGAGTGTATATCTATATATTTTTAAGAGAGAGAGAGAGAAAAATAAGGGGGGTCATAAGAGATAATCACATAATCACACTTATACAAAACAATTAAACAAAAAATAAGAAAATATCAATTATGCGAAATAAACTCTGAGAGAATAATTACAAAAACTATAACAAGGCTCAGAACCAAACAATACAAAGGAATGACAATACATCCAGATGGCACAAGAACCTACAGGACATGCAACAACTGTCCTGGTGTGAAACTAACACCTACCCACATATTCTCATGCCCAGAAATGGCCGTAGCCTTGCAGAAAATTGACATGGACCCAGAGCAGAAGCTTCACACACCCAAGATAGAGGACATTGCGACTGCTGTGATAGAGATGCATGGAGATATCTGAGGCTCTTCATTGGACACAGCAACAACAACAGAAAATTGACATGGACTCAGAACAGCAGCTTTACACACCCAAGATAGTGGGTGGGATCATTGTTGTTATAGAGATGTATGGAGACATCTGAGGCTCTTCATTGGACACGACAACAACATAATGATTGAAATGCGTAAGAGATACTAGGGATTTTTCTTTGTAGAGGGAGATTCTCAGTTTTTAAGAATTAAAAAACCCGTATAGTTAATAATACTGTAAAGGTTATAAATAAAGTTCGTTTCTCCTTTACTCCTCTAATAGTAGTTTTCTGAAGATTGGACAAACAGGCATTACGGCAATCTGGACTTGTCCATTCTCAGTATACGGAACTAAAATGACAGTAACTTCCAGGAACGACTGTCTACATTCCGCTCGCAGTAAAAAACTCAATAATCTTCACTTAACGTATCCAGATGTGTATAGAGGTTTTGTTTTCAGACATGCTAGAAAGTGGTATTTTCATCGCAAAGCTCTATTTAACTAGCTGTAAAGTATCCATTTTACTCTTTTATCTTGAGTGAAAAAAAGGTAAAATTGCTATAAAATTTTAGTAAAAATATAAAATAAGAACGTTTTAGTATTTTTTTTCTCTGTTGGTACATATAGTAAGTTTTCGTACATTTATTGTCCTTCTATGGGTTGCATAGCTATGTCATATCAGATAGATATGTATGTAGAAGGACAATACATGTCCGAAAGATTGCTATACCACTAAAGAAACTTTAGGGAGTCAGTGGAAGGATGGTCTAAACTGTTGGTTTTCGACCGCTACGACCCGGGTTCGATTCCCGCATTAGGCCCCCTTTTTTTTTGATAAAAAAAAAAAATGCTCTAATGGCCCCCGATTCTTGCAAAAGTTTAACCCCACCAGCGAGTGCAAGTAACCAAACGGGGATCTGGCATATTTGTAAGTGCAAAGTCGAACTGTTTTCCACATGTCTACACATACTACCCAACTACCCATCATGGCCTGTACCGCGTGTACTAGGGATAAGAAAAAAAAAAAAAAAACTTATTGCTAACATTTATCTAGAATGATTTCCATTATTATTATTATTTTTTGGTCGATAACATGTCGCCTACCTCTTGAACAAGATCCGAATGAACCACCAGCCAAAAAGTTTGATTTTAAAGTCAAAGCCTGTAGCGCAGCAAGGTTTTTCTAATTCCCTAGCTAGTGAATCGGTGCGTCTGGCTTAAAGTTGAATTCTAACGTCTTATTGCCAATGTGTCTTTCTGCAGAATGAGGTCTGTAGTACAGAGTTCCACACCGGAAGAACAGACTGGCCGGTATCTTGTCTGACACCTGTCCAAACAGTCACCTTTAGCTGTCAGCTGTCGCCTTCCCACCAGCGTGACTCACAGCTCTCTCTGTCCCCGCCCTCTATCCACGCGGCTAGTTGCTATCTCGGCGTGCTTCTGTGGAATGTACTTGGAATATACACGAACCTTAGACGTGTAGACCACAACTAGTTGCTATCTCGGCGTGCTTCTGTGGAATGTACTTGGAATATACACGAACCTTAGACGTGTAGACCACAACTAGTTGCTATCTCGGCGTGCTTCTGTGGAATGTACTTGGAATATACACGAACCTTAGACGTATAGACCACAACTAGTTGCTATCTCGGCGTGCTTCTGTGGAATGTTCTTGGAATATACACGAACCTTAGACGTGTAGACCACAACTAGTTGCTATCTCGGCGTGCTTCTGTGGAATGTTCTTGGAATATACACGAACCTTAGACGTGTAGACCACAACTAGTTGCTATCTCGGCGTGCTTCTGTGGAATGTACTTGGAATATACACGAACCTTAGACGTGTAGACCACAACTAGTTGCTATCTCGGCGTGCTTCTGTGGAATGTTCTTGGAATATACACGAACCTTAGACGTATAGACCACAACTAGTTGCTATCTCGGCGTGCTTCTGTGGAATGTTCTTGGAATATACACGAACCTTAGACGTGTAGACCACAACTAGTTGCTATCTCGGCGTGCTTCTGTGGAATGTTCTTGGAATATACACGAACCTTTGACGTGTAGACCACAACTAGTTGCTATCTCGGCGTGCTTCTGTGGAATGTACTTGGAATATACACGAACCTTAGACGTGTAGACCACAACTAGTTGCTATCTCGGCGTGCTTCTGTGGAATGTTCTTGGAATATACACGAACCTTAGACGTGTAGACCACAACTAGTTGCTATCTCGGCGTGCTTCTGTGGAATGTACTTGGAATATACACGAACCTTAGACGTGTAGACCACAACTAGTTGCTATCTCGGCGTGCTTCTGTGGAATGTACTTGGAATATACACGAACCTTAGACGTGTAGACCACAACTAGTTGCTATCTCGGCGTGCTTCTGTGGAATGTACTTGGAATATACACGAACCTTAGACGTGTAGACCACAACTAGTTGCTATCTCGGCGTGCTTCTGTGGAATGTACTTGGAATATACACGAACCGCCGTGTAGATCACCACTGGTTGCTATCTCGGCGTGCTTCTGTGGAATGTACTTGGAATATACACGAACCGCCGTGTAGATCCCCCCTGGTTGCTATCTCGGCGTGCTTCTGTGGAATGTACTTGGAATATACACGAACCGCCGTGTAGATCACCACTGGTTGCTATCTCGGCGTGCTTCTGTGGAATGTACTTGGAATATACACGAACCGCCGTGTAGATCCCCCCTGGTTGCTATCTCGGCGTGCTTCTGTGGAATGTACTTGGAATATACACGAACCGCCGTGTAGATCACCACTGGTTGCTATCTCGGCGTGCTTCTGTGGAATGTACTTGGAATATACACGAACCGCCGTGTAGATCACTACTAGTTGCTATCTCGGCGTGCTTCTGTGGAATGTACTTGGAATATACACGAACCGCCGTGTAGATCACTACTAGTTGCTATCTCGGCGTGCTTCTGTGGAATGTACTTGGAATATACACGAACCGCCGTGTAGATCACCACTAGTTGCTATTTCGGCGTGCTTCTGTGGAATGTACTTGGAATATACACGAACCGCCGTGTATATCACTACTAGTTGCTATCTCGGCGTGCTTCTGTGGAATGTACTTGGAATATACACGAACCGCCGTGTAGATCACTACTAGTTGCTATCTCGGCGTGCTTCTGTGGAATGTACTTGGAATATACACGAACCGCCGTGTAGATCACTACTAGTTGCTATTTCGGCGTGCTTCTGTGGAATGTACTTGGAATATACACGAACCGCCGTGTAGATCACCACTAGTTGCTATCTCGGCGTGCTTCTGTGGAATGTACTTGGAATATATACGAACCTTAGACGTGTAGATCACCACTAGTTGCTATCTCGGCGTGCTTCTGTGGAATGTACTTGGAATATACACGAACCGCCGTGTAGATCACCTCTAGTTGCTATCTCGGCGTGCTTCTGTGGAATGTACTTGGAATATATACGAACCTTAGACGTGTAGATCACCACTAGTTGCTATCTCGGCGTGCTTCTGTGGAATGTACTTGGAATATACACGAACCGCCGTGTAGATCACCACTAGTTGCTATCTCGGCGTGCTTCTGTGGAATGTACTTGGAATATACACGAACCGCCGTGTAGATCCCCCCTGGTTGCTATCTCGGCGTGCTTCTGTGGAATGTACTTGAAATATACACGAACCGCCGTGTAGACCACCACGTCCTCACCAGAAAGGCTAACGCCACATTTCTATTAGATGTTGTGAATTATAATAATAACAATGATTATTACTGGTATTATTACTGTTTTTCCTGCATGTGACCCCTACATTTTTGCTCGGAGAATCTGTATAAGACTAAAAGTTCTTAATAAAGCTTTTTGTTTGTTGTTGTTATTAGATGTTGTGGTTCTGGTGCCTAGCTTCTTCTGTTTGTACTATGTTGAGACGTGGTAAGAACATGCTTATAAGAATTGGTGAATATTCTTCTTTATAATATCTGATCTTTACATATCTCTTTGTGACGTTTGTAATCACGGTGTATGTATACCCTCGTGGTGTGTTTTTCTGGCGATTGTTTCCAAATATATCAAATGGTGTGCATTATATATTTAATGGAGACCTGATTTACACAGCAGGTACTGGCAGGGCTATGTAGTACAACTTTTATCGTAAAGATAGTGGCTCTCTGCCTGGCCGGCATTCATATTTCTTGAAAATAAAGATACTTCGGCCAGTAAATCTTTTTATTACCTCAAAGTTTCGATAAAATTCTTTTGCTCCTGACGAGGACAAAATATTTTTGTCGAAACGTCGAGGTAATAAAAAGATTTACTGGCCGAAGTATCTTTATTTTCAAAAACTTGACTCTTGTGCTGAAGCAAAGTGTGGTCGCCACAAACTCATCGAATGATTCATTTGGATTTTCTTAAATTGTCAGGTTTTTTCAAAAATAATTTTCTCCCTGGTTCTTTCAGTGTAGATTTGTCAATCTCTAGATTTGAAACACCATTGTTACATCTTTCCTCGTGGAATTGCAATAAAAACAACATCCTTTTATCTTGTCGTATAATAGACACGTCCTGTGGAATCCAAGAAGGAAAAAAGCAAACAATGATATCGCTAAGTAAATCAAATATACACACAGTCTTGGTGACGAGTATAATAACCACTATTCTATTCTAGCTGTCATCTTTTCCAACGATATTCTCAATGAAAATATTTCTGAATATGAGGGACGTTTTAGCATAATAATGATATTTTACTCGGCCAGCCACTGAGTAGTACTCCCAGTCTTAATGATAAAGGCAGACGCATTCTACTTCACCCAGTGTGGAGATAAGAAAGAAGAAGAAGAAGATGATATTTTACTACTACCCGTTTCATGATTTTTCAGGATGCCTCCTGAATGACCAGTTTTTTGGTCGTTGAGGTACAGCTTGCACCACGCTGATGAGAGCCAACAGCCCTAAACGCGTACGTCTTGATTAATAAAGAATGGGTATTTGGCCAATTCTGGAATAATTAAAAAAACATCGAGAACAGTTGATATTTATTCCGATAGATGGCGTAAGCCATCAGCAACTTTCAGTTGCACGATAAGGAGAAGCCTTTTTTCATAATGATATTTCAGTACCGCCATTATTATCAGTAAGTGTTGAGTCATGAAAAAGAATGAGTGAAGCAAAAGAGTGAATGAACGTAACTAATCCGATCCTTAAAAAGGACGGTTTTATCCATCGCTACAATTAATCAGAGAAAGACTTTGTCTTGTTACGTTGACAGGATATGAAACTGCTATGTTCCTGGTACCATTGAGGGCTAAGCAGATCCCTATGGCTTTTTTAGTTATCTGTAATAACATTTATTGGGTAGGTGGGTGGGTTTGCGTTTCTCTGTGCTCAATAAAATGGTCCAACGGTGAGGATTGTCTTGTCGGGGAGTAGTTACGACGTAACTCTTGTTGTGTGACTTTTTATATATATATACAATTAATAATCCCTGATAGTTGTTTTACTTTGTTATTCTTCATCGTTGTTGATTAATGGTGCTGTTCTGAACAGTGTCTGGTATGAAAACATAACGGATTGTAGCCAAACAAACCCAGAGATAGGGGTCTCACCTGAGAGGTACAATATCATTTACCGCACCGGTGAAACTTAGTTGTTCCAGATTTCGAAGAAACTGGCAATAAATGACATATTTTGAAAGAGATACCTGATCATCCAGTTCCCCACTTTTGTTAATTAAAAAATAAACAAAGAAATTTGTTTTATATATATCTTCCCTACAACTGCAAATTATCGAATCTGAAAATCGGTACTTTACTTGGATAACTGTGGTAATCTCCCTCTCTCTGGTTTTACAAGATAACAACGTGAGACCAATATATAAAAATTGTACATAATATGTACAATTTTTATATATTGGTCTCACGTTGTTATCTTGTAAAACCAGAGAGAGGGAGATTACCACAGTTATCCAAGTAAAGTACCGATTTTCAGATTCGATAATTTGCAGTTGTAGGGACGATATGTAGGATACATAAATCCATTGTAAAAGACACAAAAAAAAATATGTATTTATGTAGTTTGCTAATTAATAAATGCTGGTAAAATAGATTTAAACGAGAAATCATCGTATTTTTTTTTCTTCTTCTTTTCTATATCATCACTAGCTTATACACAATTAATGAGGACTGTAGAAATTGAGCTAAACGGATGGAACCGCGGTTTATACAGGTGTATTACAGTATTAACGAGGATAGCTGGGGTTCGGTGACACAAAGGGACATTAATGTCGTGTGACACGTGTTCACTCGACCAAGCATCATTGTTCTGCTTGATGACTATCCACTCATTTTGTCCTTTGGTGCCGTGGATCTTTGTCGTTGAGAACAGTCTCTGTCATTTGTCTGGTTGAAGGATAACGTATTTTCCTCAATCTATCCCTTATCATGCCAATGTTTACGCCGATTATCTGTCGTAGGGCGATACCGTAACGTTGTGAGCACTAATGGATTTGATTGATAAACTGATTCATTGATTATGTGAGATGTGTTCTCTCTTCAGGACAGAATGCGACATTGAACGCGACGACACCCAGTGGGATTAGTCTGATACAAATATATTGTAATTATTATTTTTTTTTCATATTTACCCTATATAATCTTATAATGGACATTGTAATAAATCAGTTTCAATCTCTCTCTCTCTTTTTAATTATATATTTTAATGCTAGAACCTCCATAAGAAGACACTCTCTCCAGAGTACACTAAAATGACCATTTTTACTAATTAACAGCTCTCCTGTTGGTGGACACCTCTTCCTAAAGAACACTTTTGACTCTGCAGTTAGGTGTTGTCCTTTAGATATAGGTGTGTATCTTTAAGTTAAAATGATGCTTTGAACAAGATTCTTATTCCGATTGGGAATATACCTTCGTATATCTTAGTCGCATGTTGGACGGTCAGGTAGAATATATTGGGTGTCTTCTCATTGACAAGTCCACAAGCACTGCTGCCACCAATCCCAAGATGGCTGAGTGGGAAAATGATAAGTATTTGTTATATGCACTCATGAAAAAATCTTAAGAAAGTTGTACCTTTTAGCATGTATATCGGGATTCAGACTTAACTCTGATATATATTTGATACACCTTTATTGAAGACACATGAGATAACCAAGTGTGAACAAAATTGCCTCTGGTTCCTTCAACAAACTGACGACCGCAAAGACTTTCCACTTCCTTAAGTTTTGTCCATGAGTGTATAGAAAGTAATTTAAAATACAATATAACGCAGCTTATGATTGTAAAACGAAAATTGCAATTATACCGCGAATGTTTCTTTTGAACGAAAAATAGGAATTTATTTTAAGGAGAAATAGCGATTATTTCTAACTTTAAGGATGAAGTATGATAGGATTAATTGTGAATAGTAATGATAAACGGAAAAATAAAAGTGTCCAGGGATGGGAATCGAACCCACAGTGTTCCGCTTACCGGGCAGATGCCATGTCCACTGTGGTTGAGTGTGACACCTCTTCAGTCCAAGGAGATGGAATGCCATCTTCTCTCAGGCTAAAGAGCGCTGGTCGAGCTGAAAAACTATTCACTTTTCAGTTTCTTTGTGTTACAAGATTCACTTATGTAAGAGCCACCCTCGATTTTGGTGGACGTTTTCTTTCCGTTCCATTTATTGAAGCCTCTGACCGATAAGTACAGTTCTGTGGCCAGTTAGCAACACGGAGAGCAAAGGCATTTACCCATTATGTAGTTGCCAATTTCTAAGTCCTGGAATAAAAAAAGAAGTATCTCCATATGAATTGAATATATTGATATGTGTGTGCAACGGATATATTTACGTTTTTATCTCTTCACAATAATTTTATAAAGGATTCCATAATCTAAATAAGAGAAAATCCCCCCACTATATACAACCTTCTCTTGAATTCAAAAAAAGAAGTCTCTATGACATCGCTCCGTAACTTTTACATCCATCCCTATGGCACATTTGCTGTATCTACCTCAAGAATACTTTGCATACTTGGAGAGATAATACTTGAGATATTAATTATAATAATCTTATTACTTATTTATATATTTATAAATATGAATTATAAATAAATAAGTTAATTAATTTATATAATTAGTTATACAGGATTAGTATATTTGGTTATCCCAAGTTCCTGGAGCCTACAGAAGCCACCAACTACCTAGCATGGCGGCAAGTAGCCGTTATCACTGTTACCTCAAGTTTTGTCTTATCACAACTCCCCACTTTTTTTTACCTCACCTATCGTTTTACATCTAGTCATTTTCCCCTTCTGATTTCTCATCTACTATCCCTCTTTTATAAATAGATACATTTACTGTTTTTTTTATTCCCTTACACAACTTTACATTCAATTCCTAAGTATTCTTTACCTTCACCTAGCGTGTTATCGTCTTTTATTTTTACTTCTAATTTCTCATCTCTATCCCCCCATTTTATAAACATATTCATTTACTTTTTTTTTCTTTTATTATTCTTCTTTAAATTTTTTTTCCCAATTCCTGTTGCGTACTAGCCATTTATTTCCTCTCTGATTTTCATTTACTACCCCTTTTATAAATAGATACATTTACTGTTTTTTTTTCTTCCCTTACTTAACTTTACATTCAATTCCTGATAAACCTTTCCCCTCACCTATCGTGTTACGTTATTATAAATCATTTTATTCGAACGTTTATTCGATCGAACGTTGTACTGTACATATTACATCCCAAACACGACGCCAGCCATCTCTGTCTTGAGCTCAATGTACCATCTCGGTGATCGTTAAGCTAATGAGTTCCTTTTACGTACTAGCCTTTTATTTTCCTTTCTGATTTATCATCTAATATCCCTTTTATAAATATTTACTGTTTTGTTTCTTCCCTTACTTATCTTTACATTCAATTCCTAAGTATTCTTGACCTCCACCTAACGTGTTATCGTCTTTTATTTTTACTTCTAATTTATCATCTATCCCTTTTGTAAATATATTCATTTACTTTGTTTCTTCCCTTACTTTACATTGGATTCCTAAGCTTTCTTTACCTCCATCTATCGTGTTATGTACTAGTTTATTTTCTCTTCTGATTTCTTATCGACTATCCCCCCCCCCCCCCCCCCTTTTTGAAGTTTATATGTTAAGTTTGTAATTATTCTTTTTTTTTTTTTTTTTAATTCATAGAAGCATTTTTCTGACAGACATATTCAATTTTTTATCATCATCATTTAAAATAATAATAATAATTATTATTTTCTTTGTTTTAGTTATCAAATCATTTGCAATTGTAGTTTATTTTTTGTTTTGTTCCTTTTTAAGCAATAAAATATATTTAGAACTGAGGTGTAATATTCAATTCAAGCATATGGAACCAACATCGATTCATTTTTAAAACAAAGCAAAATCATAAGCTTATACAACTTTCACTTTTTCATACACCCCCTTTTATAAATAGATAGAAAATTGTAGTTGGCGACTTTTCTGTATGCACCAGGAACTTGAGTGTATACTGCTATATATATTATATAGCACGTATCTAGCCGAATGACTCGGGCAACGCCCGGGTTTTACCCGATTAAATGTTTTTATTCAAATACTATTCGTTACAATTATAAATTGGCGCCGTGGATGTCACTCTTGTGAAACGTCCCGCTCCAAACTTTGTGTCTGAGAAGCGATATTTTTATTGAAAGATGATCTGGCTTTTGTTTTCTGATCGAATGAATGTTTTTCTGTTAGAATTTTGTTCCTGCGTACAAAATAATGAACTGATTTCACCCCTGGTCTCTGCTTTTTGGAAAATTTTTCCGATATAATTTTGTATCTGATAATCAAACATGATACAGCAATATCGTCATCATCATTTTCTGACTAAAAATATATAGTTTTAATAATTGATTTATATATTTTTAAAAATAGCCTATCGTCTTCCCCGTATTTTTTTTTACCTATGTATGGAAATTTTGGTTTGAATTAGTGAACTACTGCGAATTTGTATACCGGACATATACAGACAGACAAACATACAAACATTCATTTTTATATATTGTTACACCAGGTTGCGGCTTGGCAGACTCTTCAGCTTGGATTCTCTCCTGTGCTGGGTCTTGCATCTTACCAGAGCGTGTTTCAACCATCCTACAAATTTATAAAAGGGAATAACGAGATAAGTCTTCTTTAAGTAGCCACCAGAATCCTTTTTTTATTTTCTCACATCAAAGAGAGCAGTGAAGTCACAGTGTACCTAAATACAAATAATGATAAATTAATAATCTGTTTTAAATAAATATCATAGAATATTTTATATAAAAATAAATAAATATATAATTTAAATTTCAAATATATTAAAACTAATATAAGAAATACGCCATTAATCATGATGTAACACTTCCCCCTCTCCAGAGGTCGTCACGTCCTCGTGATTGACCTCATCAATTCTTTCAAAATAGGGTTTGATTCTTGAGACATGGACAATCAATGGGTCTTGGCCAGGATTATCTTTTGGTTCAATTAAGTAATTTACGTTGGACAGCTTCTTTAATATTCTATATGGGCCAAAATATTTTCTCAGTAGTTTCTCACACTTTCCTATTTTCCTAATTGGTGTCCAAACTGCTACTAATTCTCCTGGTTCGTAGCTTCTTTCCATGTGTTTCTTGTCATAGTTCTTTTTCATTCTTTCTTGAGTCTTTATTGTGTTGTTAATAACTAATTTTCTTGTTCTGTTTATTTTGTCTAAGTGATGTTTTATGTATTCATCATAATCATCTTTGTCAATGTCCACCGAGATATTCCTGTCGTCCAAAAGAGACGTGGGTTCTCTTCCAAACATCAGGAAAAAGGGAGAATATCCTGTGGTTTCCTGAATTGTAGTATTGTAAGCGTGAGTGATGAATGGGAGTATTTCGTCCCAATTTTTCTGATCAGTGTTCACATACATACTGAGCATATTGATCAATGTTCTATTTAACCGCTCTGTCAATCCATTAGTCTGGGGATGATAGCTCGTTGTGAAGCAATGTTTAATCTTGCTCGTTTTCATCATCTCTTTCATTAAATTACTGGTAAATTGAGAGCCTCTGTCACTAATAAGATATTGTGGGGCTCCGTGCCGAAGAAAAATATCCTCTACTAGAAATTTAGAAACTTCTTTCACTGTTGCTTCCGAGACTGCTCTTGTTTCTGCATATCTAGTGTAGTAGTCCGACAGCACGATTATCCATTTTTTCCTGTTTTTCGTAGATGGTAGTGGACCAACAAAGTCAATTCCAATTCTTTCGAAAGGAAAGTTGGCTGGGGGGATGGGCTGTAGTAGTCCAGAAGGTAATTGGTTTGAGCCTTTCCTACTTTGGCAAAGGTGACACGTCTTGACGAATTCTGAGACATCCTTTAGCATGGATGGCCAAAAGTATTTACTCTTTATTCGGTACATGGTTCTGGCGACGCCCAGATGGCCATTCGACATATGATTGTGATATTCTTTCATAATTTCTCTCTTTTTATTCTCTGGAACCACAAGCAACCACGCCCTGCCTTCAGGGTTCGGGTTTTTCTTAAAGAGGCATCCATCTTCTTCTTTAAAGTTTTGCGCAATTGATCGCCTGCTTCCATTAAGGTTTTTCTTAACACTTTCGATAAATTTATCCTCTTCGTCTGTTATTTGATTTAAAAATAGCCTTTCAAAATCCTCATCCCAATCAGTTTCTGGTAAGGGCCCCCTAGATAAGCCATCGGCGTCCAGATGCTTCTTTCCCGATTTATGTATTATATCGAAGTCATATTCTTGAATTTTCAATGCCCATCTTGCCAATCGACCTGTTGGATCCTTCAAGTTTTTGAGCCAGCATAAGGCGTGATGGTCTGTTACTATTTTAAAGTGTCTTCCATAAAGGTAGGGTCGTAATTTTGACATTGACCAGACAACGGCCAGACATTCTTTTTCAGTGGTTGAATAATTTTGCTCCGCTTTACTTAGGGTACGACTCAAATATGAGATCACCTTCTCTTCACCACCGATGTCTTGGACAAGTGTTGCACCTATGCCGATGTTGGACGCATCAGTATGAACATAAGTAGGTGCATTTGGATTGAAGTGACCTAAAATTGGTGGACTTAATAGTGCTGTTTTTAGGGTTTGAAACGCTTCCTCTTGTCTTTCTGTCCAGGTAAATGATACACTTTTTTTTATAAGGTTGGTCAAAGGGTCAGCAATTTTTGAAAAGTCTTTGATAAATTTTCTATAATATGAACACATTCCCAAAAAGGATTGTACTTCTTTGACCTTTTTGGGCCGAGGAAAATTTCTGACAGCTTTGATGTTATGTTCCGCGGGTTTTATACCATGTTTGCTCGTTATATAGCCGAGAATCTCCAATTCTTCAAAAGCAAATCGGCATTTTTTGTCGTTTAAACCTTAAATTAGATTCACGAAAACATCTAAAAACAGCTTCAAGTCTTTTGAGGTGCGTTGGAAAATCCGGGCTATATATGATAACATCATCCAGATAACACAAACAATTTTGCCATCTCAGATTTCCAAGCATATTCTCCATATTTCTCTCAAAGGTAGCAGGCGCGTTACAAAGTCCAAAAGGCATCACGTTGAATTCATATAATCCATGCGCTGTAGTGAAAGCTGTTTTCTCTTTGTCTCTTTCTTCGACTTCAACTTGCCAATATCCAGATCTGAGGTCTATTGCTGAGAAGTGTGTAGATCCTTGGAGAGTATCCATAACTTCGTCTATTCTAGGGATCGGATAGACATCTTTTACCGTCACATTATTCAGTTTTCTGTAGTCCACACAAAATCTGTATTTACCATCTCGCTTCTTGACCAATATTACTGGAAAAGACCAGGGGCTAGAAGATGGCCTAATTATGCCTTCTGTAAGCATCTCGTCAATTTGCTCTTTTATAATATCTCGTTCTTTAGCACTTACCCGGTAAGGCTTGTGTTTAATTGGCTTCGCGTCTTCTGTGTCTATCCGATGTTTTGCCAAATTGGTTCTCCCTAATCTCGATGAAAAAAGATCTCCATACCTTTCTAAAACTTGTTTTAACTCCTTCTGTTCCTTTGGTGAAAGATTTTCGTTTATTTGGAATCTAGGTTCTTCGTTCTTTTCTACCTCTCTTTCTCGACTCACATTTATTTTCGCTGGACTACTTCCAAAAGCCAATGTTTGGTTTTTCATTATTTTTAACGGTCGAGGATACGGATTAGTTATCCAGATGTGTGTTTCCCTATTTATAACATTGATCAAGCTTCTTGCTAGACGAAGTCCATTTGTTTGAAACATTTTGCTGCTCTCTTCGATAATATATTCTCCATCCTCTGTTTCTACCAATGCCTTGATCAATTTCATGGAACATTCCGGTACAATGGAATCCTTGGCACTCTTTATTTTCAACATTTCAAAATTGATTTCGTCATGATTATTCGTCAAATCATATTTTATAGTTTCTTGCTTACAATCTATTTTTGCGTTCATTTTCTTAAGGAAATCTCTCCCAAGAATTAATGTCCGTAAATGCGTTTTCAATATCACAAAGTTGTGTGATAATGTTTCGTCATCAATTTTTATATTTAAAAATATACTTCCTACCATGTCCAATTTTTTTCCATCGGGTCCTGCACAAATTTTTGCGAGTTTACTTATACCATGGCCTGTATCGAGGGCCGTTCTGAGGTCGACCACTGAGAGGTCAGCACCTGTATCAACCAAAGCTTCAAAAGTCCCTATCTTGTCCACATTGATTTTTAATTTGTATTTAGGGTCCAACTTCTTGATTCCGTTTATGGTCGACTTGCTTTGATTGACAGATTCAGGCGCGACGCTTAGTTTAAATCTTCCAACACGGAATATCTATTCCGGGTAGGAATATTTGTCTGTGTGCTATGACATACATCAGCATAAAGCCGAGGTCCTGATTTCTCTGATATTTCATTCATTTGGCATTTTTCTTCCACCTTCTCTTGGGTATCTGCTGGATCCTCTTCTAGGATTCTTATAAACTTGACCCTACAATAACGGGCCACGTGCCCTGGCTTGTTACATTTAAAGCAGATTGGTCTTCCATCTTCCGTCCTATTTTTGCTCACTTCTTGGCTTTTATTGTAAGTGTTTCTCTGAAGGTTTGGTTTCGGCACAAAGTTAGGATTATAAGGACGTCTAGGGGTAGAGGGCTGGGGAAAGTTGTTTCGATACTGTCTGGGGGTAGGATGGGAGTCGTTCTTGTAATTATTGGAAACAGGGGCTTGGGGCCTGGAAGTGGTCTGGTAGTTTCGTGCGGCAGTCGGCGGCACGTACCTCGATTGTTGTTGGGGTCTAGAATAGCGTGGACCGTTATATAGGTTTCTGGATTTCTCCACACGTTCCCGATACTTCTTTTCAAAAGAATCCATTTTCTTGCACACGACAAGAAGGTCATTGGTCGTTTTAGGAGGGTTCAGGTAGAGCACGAATGAGTACTCTTTTTTCAGTCCTCCAATAACATGTTCAATTTTTGTTTCTTCTTCCATTGCGGGGTCAACCTTGTTGCACAACACTAGAATGTCTTCCGCGAACCTGATTGCTGGTTCATTCCAGTGTTGCATTCTGTTGAGCTTCATTCTAAGTTCTTCTTTATTCGCGTCCAAAGAAAAATCCTGAATGAGGCGGATTTTAATATTTTCCCAGCTCGTGAAACTAGCTTTGTGTAAATTCAACCAGGTTTTAGCGCTTCCCGTCATGTTCATGGCGGCATAACGAGAGATAATGTAGTCTGCCCAATGGTACAAGAAGCCAATTTCTTCAAGAGATTCAATCCATGGGCGAGGGTCTTCCGTTCCATCATACTTGGGGATGTCGATGTTGGGATTCAGGACAACTGGGTCGGAACTAGCATCTCTACCAATTGTTACACCAGGTTGCGGCTTGGCAGACTCTTCAGCTTGGATTCTCTCCTGTGCTGGGTCTTGCATCTTACCAGAGCGTGTTTCAACCATCCTACAAATTTATAAAAGGGAATAACGAGATAAGTCTTCTTTAAGTAGCCACCAGAATCCTTTTTTTATTTTCTCACATCAAAGAGAGCAGTGAAGTCACAGTGTACCTAAATACAAATAATGATAAATTAATAATCTGTTTTAAATAAATATCATAGAATATTTTATATAAAAATAAATAAATATATAATTTAAATTTCAAATATATTAAAACTAATATAAGAAATACGCCATTAATCATGATGTAACAATATATAGAGATATCTGTACCATATTTCAAACAATACAATTATATGATGGTGATAATATTCTCATTTCACGCCAACCCCGACACTTCGGCTGTGGAGAAATACTCTCTGATGGCCCGTTGAGCCTACACTACACTGAGGGGCAACAGCCCGAAACGCGTATTTGGTTGGCTTTTTTTTTCGTTAAAAAGGTATTTTACCAATTTCTGGAAATCGAAAAGCACATCGTTCAGTTCAGATTTATTCCAATAGATACCAGCGCAACGTTTAGTCTCAATCATAAGGATTAAGAGAATAAATTATAAAAATATATATTTTTTAATACAATTTTTTTTTTTCTCTCTAGAAAACGAAGAAAATAAAAAAAAAAACTTTTCTTTAACATTAAAATTCGCAACCACGTTTGTGTCGTTGCATGCCAAGTTTCACCAATTTAATCTTTAAAAATATGTTAAATTATACCTTTTGTTAAAATAACAAAAATATAAATTCGCATAAAATAAAATCGTTTAAAATATTCGGCGTTTATCACAAAACAAAAGATTTTAACTCTATCGGGTTGAAAAAAATGCGCCCGCCGTCAAAATAGTTACATTTTTTGTCGGTAGATGGCGACGTTCGACCATTTCATTTACGACCTCTTTAAATTTAGTTTTTCGCCAACGGTTTAGAATACGAAGTATATATTAATTAAATTTAGGGCAAAACGGAGGGTTTTCAACCTTAGATTCGAGTGGGGTTTGAATTTTGCCTAAAATACCCGTTTTCCGTTGTTCATCAAAAGTGTAGGGTATATAAGGAAACGCGACCCTCATTTGTTAGAAGGCAGATGGCGGTAGCCGGTCAAGTGATGTTTTACCAATAGATCCTTCTGAAATCTGTGAAGTCAATTTAATATCCTGATGGCTTGTGCTTCTACATTTGCCTCGGCTCTTTTTTTATTTTCTAAAACGATTCGTTTTTTTTTTTCAAATAATGCTCAAAAACAAGTCGGTGGGCGAGTGACCCTCGATTCCCAACAGCCATGAACCGGGATTGAATCCCGTATTGTACACGTTGTTTTAATATGTGAATAACCTTCATATATATTATTCATTGTTGTAAATATCATAAGCAAGGTTTTGCTTTTTTTTTTTTTTTGACAGCGGTACCTTTTAAAGTTATTTTGGAAATAATGCTCGCTGAGCAACGCAATACTTTTTTTTTTTTTTTAAGCGAGCCCTTTGTTAGAAATCTCTACAATGGCCTTTTGAATTTAGAGTGATCCTACAAAGTATATTAAATTTAATTGCCATCTATCGTTAAAATCTACTTATATAATTGCCTTATTCTGTCTGTGTGAAGTTCACTGTGTGGGATCGGAATCGAACCCACGACCTTCCGCTTACCGGGCAGATGCCATGACCACTAGGCTACCCTGGACATATTTTTCCGTTCATAAAGTTAAGAGTAAAAGAATAAATATTTTAATATAAGAAGTATATACCGTTTTGCACAATTATTTAATCTTTTTTATATAAAGTACAATACTTAAATGAAAATATGTTTCTTATACAATCAAATTATAATTGTAACGAATAGTATTTTAATTAAAACATTTTAAAAACACACAGTTTGGAACGGGACGTTTCACAAGAGTGACATCCATGGCGCCAATTTATAATTGTAACGAATAGTATTTGAATTAAAACGTTTTTAAAATATATACGCACTCGGGTAAAACCCGGGCGTTGCCCGGGCCATTCGTCTAGTTTACATATATAAATTTACTGGCAATGCGCTTCTTTTAAATATCATCAAATATTATCTCTACAGATCTTACAGTAAGGTCTGTAGAGATAATATTTGATGATATTTAAAAGAAGCGCATTGCCAGTAAATTTATATGTGTAAAATCATACAAAGTATCTTTACAAATTCGTCTTCCCTTCACAAAATTAACAGTATGTATAACTTATTCAATACTCTAAGATCGTTAGTTGCAATGCGTTTTTTTTTTTTTAAAGAACCTTTTTTTTAAGAACGATGATGATAATATCATATATTGATTAGAATCGAAGGAATGGTAGAAGAGATCAAAGGTAAAACGCGAAGGATTTCTTTATTTAAAAGGCTGCTAGCTTTCTGACAATAATGCCCTTCAACAGACAGACTTGGCAAAATACAAGATAATCAAACAAAAAGAAAAGATCAAATATGTGAAATAAACTCTGAGAGAAAACTGACAAAAACAATAACAAGACTTAGAACAAAACACTATAAAGGAATGGCAATACATCCAGATGGCACAAGGACCTATAGGACATGTAACAACTGTCCTGGCTGGTGTGGAACTAACACCTACCCACATATTCTCATGCCCAGCAATGGCCGCAGCCTTGCAGAAAATTGACTTAGACACAGAGCAGCAGCTTTACACACCCAAGATAGTGGATATTGCTGCTGATGTGATGGAGATGTATGGAGACATCTGAGACTCTTCTTTGGACACGACAACAACAACAACAGACAGACTATTACGTGAATACAAGAATACCCTAGTTTTTCGCGCCTGTTGAAGAACCTTATTGTCTGAAAGCTAGCAGCCTTTTAAATAAAGAAATCCTTCGCGTTTACCTTTGGTCTCTTCTAAACATAATATTCCTTCTATTGTAATATGTAAATATAATGGTTATCATCATCTTAATGATGATAAACTTTCCTTAAAAACACAACTGCAACTAATACAAAACCTTATTACTGAATAAGTATATCCCTCCTGGTCTGGAGGAAGACACTATCAAGATGGTGGAGTCTTCCTCACTCATAAATCATTTTAAATATTCCCATTATTCTTCATTTATTTTGTAAAACCTAATTGACAAGATGTCAATAAAAGTGTTCAAATGTCAATAAGTATACTTTATTGTAATTTTTGTGAAGGTAAAACGAATTTGTAAATATACTTTGTAGGGTCACTTTTAAATCAAAAAGCCATTGTAGAAATTTCTAAAAAAGTGCTCGCTTGTAAAAAAAAGTCCTCTTTGAGATTCCATTTTATGGTCTTTGTCTGTCCCATGTGCATTGCACCACCTCCCAGACTTCTAAAGCGCTAAGTTCAAGTCATCTGAAAGGTTTTATATACCGGTTACCTTCAGCTACAGCAAAATGGTGTAAAACTATCTACTGTGTCCAGCAGGGACCCACGGGGAGGCGGATACTCATGGGACAGACAAAGACCATAAATACCATTGGTATACAATGTGGAAACTTTGTGGGAGTTTGTGTGGTGTTAAGTAATTACTGATTAAAAAAAAAACCGAGTTTTAAGTAGATTGTTAGTTGTAAAAGTTTATCTCTGTGTTAAATAATGTTAATAAATTAATTTATTAAATATTTTTTTTCGCGCAAAATCTCTCTCTCTTTCTTTAACTTGTAGATTTCTAGTTTGTTCAAATTTTCTTTCTCTCTCTATGTAACCCGGATTCCTGGAGCGTAATAAAGACTTTTTTTTTCTTTTGAAATGATGGCAAAACGATAATTTTAGCAATAATAAAAATATTAAAAAAGTCTTTGTTTTAACATCTATATTTTCAATATCTGCTAATCATTTCTAGTTTGAACGCGTACATAACTATAGGGAATTGACCCAAACATAAGATGATACTAATCTTGTTAGCTGCGGCTCTAGGCACACCACCTACATTCATGGACAAAACTTAAGGAGGTGGAACGAACGTCTTTAATGTCGCCGGTCATCTTTTTTTTTTGAAGGAGACGGAAGCAATTTTGTTTAAATTTTGTAATCTCGTGTGTCTTCAATAAAGATCACTGTAATATCTTTAAGAGTTATTGTTTGAATCCTGATATACATGCTCTTTTTTTTGCTTATTCCTAGTACACGTGGTTCAGGCCATGTTAATCATGGTAGGTAGAAGTTGGCAACTGCTTTTACTGTAAATGCCCCACATGTCTACACATGTGAAAAGCAGTTCGACTTTGCACTTACAAACGTGCCAGAGCCCCGTTTGGTTACTTGCACTCGCTGGTGGGGTTGGACTTTTGCAAGAATCGGGGGCTTTTTTTTTTTTCAATTATAAAAAAGTTCCCAATGCGGGATTCGATCCCGGGTCGTAGCGGTCGAAAACCAACAGTTTAGACCATCCTTCCACCGACCCTCTATACATGCTAAAAGGTACAGCTTCCTTAAGTTTTGTCTATGAGTGTACATGTCTATTCATGTAACAAACAGTTGCACTTACAAGGAGGTCACAGTCCCGTTTGGTTACTTGAACCCACTTGTGATGTATCTGAGTAGTATTAGATGTAATTGAAGGTGCCACTTTTCTTATTTTTTAATCGACTGTACACATTCCTTTTACAAATATTTCACTAGGCCAGTATGCTGCTCTATGATACCACTGGAGTTAACAATGGTGGGGATAGGAGGCTACAGCCATACCACGTTGAAAACACCGGTTCTCGTCCGATCACCGAAGTTAAGCAATGTCGTTCAGTACTTGGGTGGGAGATAGGAACGATCAGCTGTTTACTTCCGCCTACTCCACACCATCTGGCCCATTTGTACAACTTTTCTTTACATGCAAATCCATCTTTAAATATATGGATTGGTTTAAATTCAGAAAATCTCAGTAGCGTATAGATGGAAATTTTGCCGGGAGGAAATTGATCCAAAGAGACAAGGGTCGCCTCTCCCGTCAAAATAGACGTATAAAACCAGACGCCATCTATTGACCGTCGCCGCAACTAGCGGCCTCGGGTCGGTGACAAAGCCACAACACCAGCTTTGGCAAACTGAAAAACGTCCACCTAGAGACCATGGTTTCGGGCTAATGGAATCCATTGGATCTCATGGAATAAAGTCCGCCCTAGACTGACGAGGGCCATTATCCCGAAACCATGGTCTTTAGGTGGACGTTTTTCAGTTTGCCAAAGCTGGTGTTGTGGCTTTGTCACCGACCCGAGGCCGCTAGAAGCGGCGACGGTCAATAGATGACGTCTGGTTTTAGACGTCTATTTTGACGGGAGAGGCGACCCTTGTCTCTTTGGCTCAGTACCATAGTTATACTTGTCGAAGGACTGTTACACCAGAAAGCTTGTATTGCCGTTATATATTTATTTATGCTTATGAGGTGATACAGCAGCGTATTTACAATTAGAGAGGAGACAAAATGAATTAAATCTAGAAAAAAGAAGTGAGGACATATCGGTCAACCGTTATATATAAAAGAAACTCTTCCCTCAGAGAATTGTCTTTTATTTATAATTTTCAATATAATCTACACGGGTGTCTCACTCCGTTGGCGATGCCATAAAATAAGTTCTTTTTGTTGTTGTTGTTGGCTAAACACATCTCGAAACTGATTATTTATCTCTTCATCGAACACAAATCTGATCCCCTTTGGTGGTTTTTGAATTAAAACGTAATAGGAAATGGACGAAGTTGGAGCTTTATGATGGATGAATTCTTGGAAGCATTTGGTATATATATAATAGCCGTTGCTTCTGCTGTTTTAGTCCACTTTTGGATGGTGGGAACATTAGCGTGAAGCATCAACCTTACATGGGCCGCGACGTTCTTTCTTCATTATATTCTTTAAAGTTCTTAAAGTTCCTGAACGTTGGTCTCCTGTCATCTACATGCTCTTGCGTGCGTATTGCCGTTTGGAAGCAGTGAACTCTTTATGTTTTAACTCGACTTGGATTCTAGATACCAACGATGTGAATCTATGTATGAATCTATGTAACAACACCAGTTACAATGACACTTAAAATGTTATGATTTAGCGTCAAAGCTGTCTAGTTTTGAATTGCTTTGAAAAATCTGCGTTTTTTTCGTGGAGAAGTCAATATACAGTTAAACCTGTCTATAGCGCCCCCTCTTGGGACTCACCAAAATAGGGTGCTATAGACAGGTCACTTTTAATGTAAATCGCATCGTACTACATATTTAAAATCGGGCGCTATAGAGAGGGAGGCGCTATTTAGAGGGGGTGCTATAGACAGGTTTAACTGTATTCACTAAATCCACTTCGCGCAAACATTTCGACATGTTCAATTCGTTGCCAATAAGTTTTTTAAAGATAGTTGATACTGAAAACTTTCACATTCTAAATACTCGCATTGTTGCGCAGATATCTTCCATAAGTTTGGCTTAATTTTAAGCCAATTCTATAATTCTATACAATGTGTCAGATTCGAGATACTGATCTTAAGGTAGAAAACATAACTTTCAAAGAAGCGTGCAATTACAAACAAGAATGAAAGAAAGCCCCAAACCGAGGCAACTGCTTATCAACTGAGAAAAAAAAAAAAAAAAAAAAAGAAGACAAATGGGAAAACGAAAGAAAAAACATGTAGTCGAAACAATAAAACGGTCCAATTTACAAGGAAGAACATCAGGAACCTAGAATCCCGTATCACAAGGCACTAAACCTTGTGAATAAGTGGACTGCAGATGAAATGAACCTATACATATTCTTCATGATAAATATCATGACCTGGGTTGTACTCTTTTTGAGTAGCACCCAATAAAGTTAGTTTTGAACTGAAGGTAAACTCAAGGACAAAACTTTAAAAAGTTTCATATTTTAATGTCGCCTCTCGTTTTTTTTTTTTTTTTGAGACAGAGGCAATTTTGTTCACACTTGGTTATCTCGTGTATCTTCAATAAAGTTCACTCTATATCAAATATCTTTCAGAGTTATTATCTGAATCTCGATATACATGGTAAAAGGTACAACTTCCTCAAGTTTTGTCCATGAGTGTGTATGTAATAAATACCGTGAGACGTGGAGTGAAGGGGCCATCTGTGAGTGGACCACATCATTGGGACCACGCAGTTTGAAGAGATGAGGCAATAAGAGGATCGTTTTAAATCCGTCCCACTGTGGACCCCCTCCCTCACCCCCAGTTGACGTAACCACAGCCCTGCTGCTGATGATGGAGTCCGCAGATGGCTGGCTGCTGTATGCCACTCTCTCTCCTGTAGCTAGCTAGGTTTTATAACACATCCGTCAACGGCAAATCCTACATAGTTCCATACAAGTTAAAATAGATTTGAAGGGAGAAATATATGTTGTTGTTGTTTCTTATCCCCTTGTGTAAAGATTACACGAATTCCATGAGTTTATGATCTCATGGAATGGGGTATAGGGGTGCAGCTTTCGTTGATCATGGCACTATGATCCAGGCACACTTTGGTGAAAGTCTGACTTTGCCTGTAATTTGAGGTCGTTTCTAACATGGAAGCCTTTGCTGCCGACTCTAATATGAGTACAGACGCAACTCCTCCGTATCCCTGGAGTACCGGGTCAGTTGAACTCAGGATTTTTAAATATATAAACACGACTATTTATAAACTATATTTACATATTCAACTGCCATCTATCGATACAATTTAATTTCCAGGCAATGTGTTTCTTTTCACATATATAAACCCTTTCATTCAATAACTTTTTTATCATCGCATTTAGAGAATTTTTATATTCTCCATTCCAGCTAACGTCGTTATGTAAGGTTCCCGCGAGCACTTCTTCCTATCCTGACAAAATATACAGTATAGCGGGCGGAAAGAAATACAATCACGAACTCTCAAACTTCGATTTTAGGCATAGTATCGCTGTATTTAACACCTAGGTTACAATATTTACTTTTTTTTTTGTAAGATTCTCACCATATTTGCCAAGAATAACAAAATTTGTTTTCCATCATCGGTTTGAAGATAAGAACTAGGCGTGGGTTATATTGCAAAAAAAGTACTTTTTGCAAAAGTTTGTCCCTATATATAGTCTTCAGGAGATGTTTAGTCCGGAGTGCAATCATTGTTTGAGAAATAATACTACCCTGCAATACTAACAATGGTAGAGCCATTGTTTAATTTAGAATAAATTGAAGGGGGGGGGGGCAAATTTTTTAGTGGTGATGGCAAGAGTGTTCAGCTCTATGTGAGATGTAGTGTCTATAAATAACTGACGGGAGAGTGTGCGATCGACTGCTGGGCAGGGGTTGTAAAAAGAGTTCTGCCCGAATGAGCTGGGGGGGGGGGGGGATGACGTCACACGGCAGTGGGGGGCGCGCCACTTGCCGGCGGCATGGAGGCAACGGCGGCAGCTCCCGAGGTGGGTCTCTCTCCATCCCTACCTAGCGCTCTGCATCATAGTCTCTTATCACTATGTCCATCCTTGTTTGTTCTTTAATTGACTTGTTCTTGACGGGGAGAATTCTACTTAATGTTTTATCATTCCTTCTATTTATCTCAGTCAACTTCTAGTTATATTCCTAGATCTCTTCACTTATAACTTGTAAGACTTTCCGTAAAACTCATTCCTTGTTTTCCTTCTTTAGAAAAAATCTTCCAATGTTGAGACAAGCAAGCGTGATGCATTCTATTATTGTCCATTTTCAACGTTCGTAGGCGAAATTTCAAATGAAGTTTCATTACACTAGTTTGCAGTCGAGTTCTAAAGTAACTTTATTGGGTGTTGCTTAGAAAGGCAACCCAGTAGTTTTCAGTGAAACTCGCCTACATTGTGAATTTTTGACCAAAGCAGAGTTGGTTTACTTATAACCGGCGATAGTCTCAATAATGTATGCACCATTCCTGTACCTCTCTTCCGCTTCCAAATCGGTAGATTTTTGTCAAGTGTTTTTATTTCTCAGAGGCCCCCTGGCGGTGGTTGGTTTCTAGCGGCCTAATTGGTTTAATTTAAGGGACCACCCGCGTTTTTTTTCCAGCCGGTCTGGCCGTGAAGCAATGGCACATGCTGCGCGAGGTGTTTAATGACTCCGGGCTTTATTGTAGCCAGTGACGGTGAAACATTCCTCGAGCTTGGCGCTGATTCATAGACCGACTTGGGTCCCACGGTGTGGATGCGGGAAGTTTCTGGTGAGGAAAGTGCCGCCTTCAAAGTTGACAGACAGGTCTCCCCTGTTCCTCCTGTATGTCGCGGCGGCTGCAGGGGGATTTGTGTCAATCAGGGCTGTCGGCGGGATCATACGCTTCGGCCATGTGATGTCGGCATGGTCCATGGATGTTAACGTGTGACCACCAGTTCTTGGCAAAACAATCGCGCCATTCCTATACGTTTGTTTGGATGCGCCTTTAAAACGCCATCAATATGACGTAACGGTGATTGTTGTTGTTGTTAGTCATGGTGTCGTCTTTGGTGATGACAGTTTTCTCTTAGTCTCAGTGCATCTGTGAGAACGGCCTTCGCTTTACATGTTGTTATAGGCCCAGCACAGGTTGACTCAGTATTTCTCAATGTGGTGCTTGAGAATAGAGACGTGATCTCTTTATTCTATATCGGGAGATGTAGTGACAACTACCAAAGATTTGGCATAGACTTACCCACCGCAAACAGCCGACATGCAGGGACTGACGACATGATTAAAGTTCACCTTTTAAAAGAAAATCTGACTTTTTAGTTGCCAAAAACCCTGCCACGTCTTTTGAGTCTGTTCAAAATGTTGGTTGAAGAGAAGGAGCTGAAGTAGATGTTGACTCATTCCTTGGGAAATCTCTTACATGGACATAGGAAATCCAGTTATGCTGTGAGATCTAAAAAGCTACATCTCGGTGCTCCAAGAACTAAACTCTATATAAATAGAAAGTAAAATTGCGATTGTCTGTAGCGTACTAGTTGCCTTCTTACAATTAGAAAATCTTATACAGATGTATTGACGGCACATTGTAGATTGTGTATGGAATATAATCTTGATTTTTTGCTGTTAAAAAGAAAATTTAATAACGAATTTCACAACGAAATATGTGTCATTAGGTCCGTATAGTCGAATGTTATAAGGGTGGAGTTTCCCTCAGCTGAGGTCTATGTAAATAAGAAACATAATTAGTGACTGGAGACATTCCAAAACATCACGGGAAATGTTGTTTTGTTCGTCAATACACCATACTTTCCTGAATTTCCAAAGACTTTGGAGGACAGTAAAGTTGGATTGATCTTAACACAGGACATAGAGAATCCAGTCCTACTGTGAGATCTAAAAAGCCCGATGCTCCAAGAACTAAACCCCATATAAATAGAAAGTAAAATTGCGACTGTCTGTGCGCTGAGCCAAATAGTAAATAGTCTTCTTACAATTAGAAAATACAGATGTTTTGACGGCACATTGTAGATTGTGTATGGAATATAATCTTGATTTTGTGCTGTTAAAAAGAAAATTTAACAACGAATTCCACAACGAAAAATGTGTCAGGTTATCCATAGAAGTATAGTTGAAGGTTTAAGGAAGTTTTTCCCCAGCTGAGGTCTGTGTAAACACACACACAAACCTTTATTAGGGATCAAGCCCCATACAGGATTCTCCCAGTATAACAATGGTTTTAATTGAATCAAGTACTATATACAATTCTACATGAACCCAAAATAAGGAAAACTATTTACACATGTTCCTCATCCTTCTCGCCTTCTCACAACATTTGTATAAATCAATTGCAGGTCTGTGTAAATAAGAAACTTAGTGACTGGAGACATTCCAAAACATCTCGGGAAATGTTTGTTAATACACCATACTTCCCTGAATTTCCAAAGACTTTGTATGACAGTAAATACTGATATTGGATTGATCTTAACACCGTTTAGTGGCCCGAGATGGTATCACAGGGTTGGTATTGTCACTTCATGTTTCGCTCATCGAATTCTTTTTTGGTTTTTTTTTTCTGGAGAATCCCCCTCGCTGTTTCCTACATCCACGTGTTCTATACCCAACATTCCCGAAAACATGCCACGATAAGCTCAGGACTTTTACAAAATTTGAAACTTTTATATTAATAAAACATAATTGCCGTGAATGACATCAACTAATCTGTGGTACAGGCCATGATAATCATGGTGGGTAGTTAGCGACTGCTTTTACTGTAAGTGCACCACCACATGTCTACACCATGTGAAAAGCAGTTCGACTTTTGCACTTACAAATGTGCCAGAGCCCCGTTTGGTTACTTGCACTCGCTGGTGGGGTTGAACTTTTGCAAGAATCTGGGGTCATTGGAGCATTTCTTTAAATTAGAAAAAAGTGCCCAATGCGGGATTCTGCGCATACAAATATATATAATCGACACAATATGGCTTCGACGATAATCATTGGAATGTGAAAGAATAATCTCCGGCTATAATACTGAGTAGATAGCAAGTGTTGTAGGAGATAGGCTATCATTAAGGACATAGGAAGATGCATAAGTTGCCCAGCCAAAAAGCGAGAGCACAGTTACAATAAATCTTAAAAATTTTATCATATGTATGTACCTCTACAGACCTATAAGCTTATGTCCATAGGTTCACTAAACACCCCTAAGCTGGCTTCCATAGAAAATACAGGGTATATCCTAAATCAATCCAATACAATAGTAGAGCGGTCTAGAGATTAATTTGGAGAACCCGCTGAGTGGATTCACTACTGATGAGCCCTCTCATTCAGTAACTTATATCATTACAGTAAGGTCTGTAGAGATAATATTTGATGATATTATTGAAAATAAACACATTAACAGTAAATTTATTTGTTACAAATCATATCTTATAATCCCGATAGGTATTTTACCTAAGCGGACCTATGGTGAAAGAAGCCAACAAGGCCAACAGACGATTTGGGAAACTGAAAGATCGCCCCTCAAGTAATTATAAATCCAAAGTTATTATTATTATTATCCCATTGTATAATTATACATGGTCATGGAAACTCTATTCATAGATCAAATTCACAATCTTGGTAGGGTTGGAATACAGGTCCTGTCTTGAGGCTCGCATACATTCCAAGAGGTAAATCCAAAGTGACATACCCAAATGGTTAGAGCGTTGTGCTCAGTACTGTGGTTCCATCACTACTCTGTACGAGCTTGCTTTGCTTCTGCGACAATTGAGATTAGATTCCTGGAACTGCAGCAAAAGTGAACGTTGTGACCCCATTTGTTTGTATAGGTCACAAGTGGCGGGTGTCATTATCCGGGTTACATCAAGCAGGTAGCAAACTTATTCTGGCTGTTAGAACCTGGCCACTTATCTGGAATTGCTATAATACGCCATCTATATATATATAAGAAATGAAAACAAGTCACGGATGTTTCTTTTACACCTAAACAATATATATGATTATAACAAATGAAAACATTAATAAAACGACATTAGAAATACTATCCCGCATGTGTTTCTTTTCAACGAAAAATTAAAATTTATTTCAAGGAGAAATAACGATTATTTCTAACCTTTTGGATGAGGTATGAAAGGGTAAATTGTGAAGAGTAATGATAAACGGAAAAATAAAAGTGTCCAGGGATGGGAATCGAACTCACAGTGTTCCGCTTACCGGGCAGATGCCATGTCCACTAGGCTACCCTGGACATATTTTTCCGTTCGTAAATGATACATAAAGTAATTTATAAAACAAAATAATATAATGCGGCTTATGATTGTAAAACGACATGCGGGATAGTATTTCTAATGTCGTTGTACAATCATAAGCCGCATTATATTATATTGTATTATGAAAAACATTAATACTCGAATGTTTCTTTTCACAAATAAATTAAAATTGTCCTTCCTGCATTGAAAAATATTGGGAGGGCTTGGTATCAGTGGTAAACTCTCCCAGCGGTTTCTCCAAGCCCTCTCAGTATTTGTTCATCGCAGGAAGGATAATAGAAAATTGTCTTATGTGTAAAAGAAACATTCGTGTTTCAATGGTTTCATTTCCTACTTAACTGAAATATTTATTGGGAACGTCCTCGACAAGGAGTTAGTTCCACTATACAGTGGATGTTTACATATTAACACGCTGACTCCACGCATCGGTTTGCAGATACACAAGTCTCCGACTTGACAGGGAGAAATTCCAAGTTTTTATAGATTAGTTATTGGGGTCGGTGGAAGGATGGTATAAACTGTTGGTTTTCGACCGCTACGACCCGGGATCGAAACCCGCATTGGACACTTTTTTTTTCCTAATTAAAAAAAAATACTCCAATGGCTCCCGATTCTAGAAAAAATCCAACCCCACCAGCAAGTGCTAGTAATCAAACGGGACTCCGGTACATTTGTAAGTGCAAAAGTCGAATTGCTTTTCACATGTGTAGACATGTGGTGTACTTACAGTAAAAGCAATCGCTAACTACCCACCATAATTTTCATGGCCTGTACCACGTGTACTAAGGATAATAATAATAATAAAACGGATTAGTTGATGTCATTCGCGGCAATTATGTTTTATCAATATATATGTTTGTTCATATGGTTTTCTGCTTTCCAGACTGGCGTTTCAAATGTTTAACTCTCGTATGCAGTAGTATGGAAGGGATTTATGTTGTTTATCTGCAATCAATTTTACATATTTATATATATATTTTCCTTATTTTGTGCAATATGAATTGGTTTTATGCACTCTTGGAAAAAAAAATAATGCAGTTGTATCTTTTAACATGTATATCGGGATTTAGACAATACCTCTAAAATATATTTGATATACAGTGACCTCTATTGAAGATACACGAGATAACCAAGTGTGAACAAAATTGCCTGTGACTCCTTGAAAAGAATAGACAAAACCGGCAAAATCAAAGATTTTCCACTTCCTTAATTTTTGTTCATATTGCCCAATACTTCCAGTGTTTGTCGCAATAAAGTTACAGTGTGTAGAAATACCTTTAAATATATAGTGTGTCTTTGTTCCAACCAACCTCTTGACATTTAGCAGTGATGACAAGACTGCTGAGTACCTGTGAGATAAACTCTCGTGAAGAGATCCTCGCGGTCGGTTAAACCCTGTCAAGCAGCCAAATGGGCCGAAAAGAGAGTGTAACAAAGAGAGTGTAAGCATCCTTCTGGTGACGTTTTGGTACAACTCGAAAGAGGGGATCAGCAGTGGGAACTGATAATTCGATATGGCCCTAAAGTCTGAGTTGTTGTTGTTGTTGTCGTGTCCAAAGAATAGTCTCAGATGTCTCCATACATCTCCATCACATCAGCAGCAATATCCACTATCTTGGGTGTGTAAAACTGCTGCTCTGGGTCTAAGTCAATTTTCTGCAAGGCTGCGGCCATTGCTGGGCATGAGAATATGTGAGTAGGTTCCACACCAGGACAGTTGTTACATGTCCTATAGGTTCTTGTGTCATCTGGATGTATAGCTATTCCTTTATAGTGTTTTGTTCTAAGTCTTGTTATAGTTTTTATCAGTTTTCTCTCAGAGTTTATTTCACATATTTGATCTTTTCTTATTTTTTTGTCTGAGTGCTAATCTTAAATAAAAGAAGGGAGGTTTTACGGGCTACTAACCAAGGTTTTTAAAGCCAATTAAATAGAAGAAGTCAGTCTAATTTCTTTGATCGACGTGTTCTGGAGAGGAAGTTTATAAATTAAACGTAATAAATGAATAAAATACTTGCCAATAGTTTCTTGGTACAGCTTGCACCATGCTGAAAAGGTCGAATAGCTTGAAACGCGTACGTTTAGCTTTTTTTGATTAATCATGAAATGGTATTTGAGACCAATTCTGAAATAATTTTTAAAAAATCGACGATTAGTTGGTATTTATTTCGACGGATGGCGTAAGCCATCAGCAAATTTTAGTTGCACGATCAGGAGATGTCTTTTTTCCCTTAAATAGTTTCTTGTTATTATCTAAAACTTCACGCGAACACACTTCATCGGGCCCGAAAAACCTGAAAAGTTGAAATGCGACCGTGTGAAAACTTACCGTTTTAAACATTAAAGGGAAACTCTGAAAAGCCTTAATTCGCGTTATAATCAATTCTTTAATTCATCTTATATGTAATTGTGATTATTCCACAACTCTATGGGAGATAAGAAAGAGGAAGAATATGTAAGTTTTATATTATGGTGTTGAAGTATAATATTCATTCGTTGGCTCTCAAGAGCTCACTTTGCCCTTTCTCTCTCTAGCTTCTATTACAATATTCAGAAAAAAAAAAACACCACAGAGGTCCGTACGTCTCTTGACCTCACGGACAATACAGCAGCTACATTATGCACTCATGATCAGCACCGATATCCCAAACAAGAACCTCATCACAAGCCCAAATGTCAAGATCCCAGGTTTTTCCCTCCCTCGACGAGAATGGGTGCTTCTAAACCGCTTTAGGACAGGTCAGGGAAGGTGTGCAGAGCTGATGAAGTTATGGGGCTACACCAAAGATCCAAATTGTGCCTGCAACGTCCCACAATCAATGTCCCATATACTAGATGACTGCCCGCTGTACAAATTCAATGGAGGAATCTCCAATCTCCATTCTGTCACCCCGGAAGCCCTGAACTGGCTGAAGGACTTGCCTCTCAGACTTTAATGACCGATATGTCCTCACTTCTTTTTTCTAGATTTAATTCATTTTGTCTCCTCTCTAATTGTAAATACGCTGCTGTATCACCTCATAAGCATAAAATAAGAAAAAAAAAAAATTATTTCTCTATTGAACTTATATCATTTTGCTGCGTGGAATTTGGTATTTTTTAAAAAGCAGGAAAATAGGGCTATTTTTCTGCTGTGGAAGAGCAGTAATACTCGAAAGCTCGGCAAAATAATAAAAAAACTTTAAAAGAAACCTTTCACCTTATGATCTCGAACTTTTTATGAAATTGCTCCAATATAACTCAACATGGGTAATTTAGCTGAGACCACCGTTACTTTTAATAAAGAACATGTCCGTATAGGAAACCCTAATTTCCCAGATTGGATAATTACAGAGTGTCTGTAACCCCCACCCTGAGGTATCGACTTTTCTCACCTCTCTTTACTGGGAAGAATCGTGCCTGAGGAATTACACCGGAGGCTGTAATACACCGCGGGGGTATTTCCTGTCGTTGATGGTCAACGTACTGTTCACGGCCTGTGGGATACACTTCTGTGGACCAAAAGCCCATATCAGGATTTAAAGTTGAATTGTGACAAGTATTCAAATTATACAGTTAAACTTATCTATAACGCCCCCTCTTGGGACTCACCAAAATAGGGTGCTATAAAGAGGGGGTTGCTATAGACAGGTCACTTTTAATGTAAATCGCATTGTACTACGTATTTAAAATCGGGCGCTATAGAGAGGGAGGCGCTATTTAGAGAGGGCGCTATAGACAGGTTTAACTGTATATTCGAAACTATTATAGACGCGTGTTGTGATATGTTAATTAATAATGTTGTATTTATTATTGACTATGCAAAAACATGGCATTTATCAATTGTTTTAACTTTATGTAAAATATTTTCTCTTTACCTCTTTTATTCTATTTTGTATAAAAGGATATTACTGGATTAAATAAACATTCAGTTCAACTCGTAAAGCTAGAACGAGTTTTATTCTGATAACATTTAACCATTATTTTTATTTATTTATTTATTATTATTATTTTTTTACTTATCCCTAGTACACGTGGTACAGGCCATGATAATCATGGTGGGTAGTTAGCGACTGCTTTTTTTACTGTAAGCGCACCACATGTCTACACATGTGAAAGCAGTTCGACTTTGCACTTACAAATGTGCCAGAGCCCCGTTTGATTACTTGCACTCGCTGGTGGGGTTAGACTTTTGCAAGAATCGGGGGGCCATTGGAGCATTTTTTTTTAAACAGAAAAAAGTGTCCAATGCGGGAATCGAACCCGGGTCGTAGTGGTCGAAAACCAAACGGTTTAACCAGCCTTCCACCGACCCCCCATTTAACCATTATAACATGTGGCAGCCGACAGGATTCGAACCTGTGTGGGGAAACCCCAATGGATTTGTGACAAGTATTCAAATTATATATATTTGAAACTATTATAGACGCGTATGATTTTTTTTTTAATAAAACAATTTCTACTGCCCTTACTGCAATGGAAAAATTAAAGGGAGGGCCTGGCTAATTAGTGGTGAACCCTCCCAGCGCTTTCGCCAGTTAAATGGTTTAATCGGTAGATTAAACTGGCGAAAGCGCTGGGAGGGTTCACACTGATGAGCCAGGCCCTCCCATTAATTTTTTCCATTGCAGTAAGGGCGCAGTTGAGAATTGTTTAATTTTTCAAAAGAATCATACGCGTCTATAATAGTTTAGAATTTTCATAACAGATAGCGCGCTAATGCATCATAAATGATATATTGCAGTAAAAATAATAAATGTTTTTTGCATCTTCGAGTGTCAGTTAATATATTCCAGAATATAATATTAGTCTTTATAACAGCCTCCTCCCCAAGACACCAGTATGTTGTCAAGTATGGGTTTTGTTCAATGTCATTTTGTAGGGACTCGTGTGTGATTTTGTCCGTCATATCGTTGTTATAAAGAGAGAACACTATCGAAATACACTCACGGACAAAACTTAAGGAAGTTGTACCTTTTAGCATGTATATCGGGATTCAGACAATAACTATGAAAGATACTACAGTGACCTTTATTGAAGACACACAAGATAACCAAGTGTGAACAACCTCTGTCTACTTCGAAAAAAAAAGACGACCGGAGATATCAAAGACTTTCCAACTTCCATAAGTTTTGTCCATGAGTGTAACGGTGACCGCGTTACAAAATTTAGAATTTCTTACAAAGGGGTCTGCGGCCCCACACATGTTGTGGAATCTATGGTATAACTGAAAGGTTTCGGGAAATAGCTTTTTTTAGAAAGCATATAGATGAAAATTAGGAAGAAAAAAAGACTAGATTGGCATATCCTGCCTACCCATGTGGTTTATAAAAATAAAAATAAAATGTTCGGCCAATAATAGACTTAAATACAATTAAACGAAGTTTAAAATACAATTAAACGAAGTTTAATTAATAATAATTCCTATAGGTGGCATTATGCCATATAATGCTCATTTAACTGGTCAGGATTAGATCTCTACATCTACCTCTATGTACGTATGTATTTAGTTTTAGCTCGCACACACATATATTACATAGAATTTGATATGCTAGAGAATTATTTACTGGTTCTTTTTAGTACTAAATGGTATTGGTAATGTAGTCATGGCAAAAATCATGGAAAGTATAATAATAAAAATAGTTTTGATCAGAAATTGGTTTAATTGAGCTTATAAAACACAGAATAAATAATCTGAGAAAATATTACCCGATTTAAGGCGTAAGAATAAAAAAAATTAAAAGCTTATTTACATAATTTACAAACGATTTGAGCCGGCCATCGGGAAACAACAACAATAGGCTATATAAAGGGAAGTCACGACATCTGATGGTATACTTAACAGAAAATTTGAATCTATGAAATATAATTTTAAATAAAATAATATTTTTATATAACATATATATACTGTCCATACCTAAATATTATTTATACATATGGGGGAACAACTCATTGTTGCGATCTGTTGATGACTTGGTGGGTAGATTGCGTTTCCACGTTTATACTCTAACAATAGGTGGCTTTATTTCTGCTTCGTAATGTTCAGTGCCGTGATTGCTCGAACGTCGTCACGTGACGCGCAAATCTTCTGTTTAAAAAAAAGTAGGTGTTTTTTCGATAATAAACTAGAAAATATCTCTCTCAATTAGAAATAAAATATGATAAATTTGTAAAACTAATGTAGAAGCAATTTTCAAATAGATTTCTAAGATCCTCTTATGTATTGCCTCCGTGGCCTAATGGATAAGGCATCGGTCTCCTAAACCGGGGATTGCGGGTTCGAGTCCCGCCGGAGGTACTTTTTTTTTTTTTTATAATTTTTATTTTTGATTGAAAACTCGTCTATTATTATATCTTAAGAACATTTTAATAGATTTTTAAAATTAAAAAAATAATTTTATTTTTTAAAATAGTAAAAGTTATGCATAGTACTTTTTTTTTATAAGCGATAATTTTTGAGAGGCTGTAAATTGTCAGCTGAAAAAAAAAAAGAATATTTATTTAAAATCAAATTTCTTTAACGACCTTTCTTTAAGTGCTCCTGAATCTTTTTCTTTAAAAACAATTGTCTTTCAAATTCGCCTTAAATCCGACCAGTGATCACCGAAGCTCTACAGGTTCAAAATAACGTTCAAAAACAAAAAAAAAAAAAAATTCCCGCGTGCACCATTCGCTTTATGAAAATTCTACACTTCAAGAGAAAAAAAAAAAAAAAAAAAAAAAAAAAGCTCCCCGGCGGGGAATCGAACCCCGGTCGCCCGCGTGACAGGCGGGAATACTAACCACTATACTACCGAGGACTCCTTTTCTTCAACCTATCAATTACTTTATTACTACATAAAAAAAAACAAGTAATAGACGATTTTTTTTTACAAGGGGCAAAAAAACGGCATCTCCTTATCGTGTAACTAAAAGTTGGTTGGCGCCATCTGTCGGAATAAATATCAACTATTCGTTTATTTTTCATTATTCGAGAATTGGTCAAATGCCCTTTCTTGAAATTCAAGATTCACAATTCTGAAACTCATAGTTATTGACGCAATCCATCAGCAACTTTTAGTTACAGATCAGGAGATATCACCAATTTATCCACTTGATCCCGGTACACTTTCACTTTTGTACTGTGTACACAGCGGTCCATGGTAGCCCCAACCTTTCTCTCTTTTTTACTTTCTCTTGTATTGTACAGAGATAATTTTACTTTTTGACATTTAGTAAGGCTATGTATTTCTTCCTTGCTACCACGTATATCTCTCCACCTTTGCCGGTCCCAAGCCCGGATGGAGGAGGGGGAGCAGTAACAAGCTCACTAAAAAACCCGAGCTCAGCTGGCCCGGCTGATAGAACCCTGTAAGGACTCCTAATCCAGGGATACAGGATGAGCAGCGTTTGTACTCCATGTTAGGAGCGGCTGCACATGGCGTCTGTTCCTCATGTCAGAGGTGGCTATTTCTTTTGGAGCTAAGTCGGCCTGCCACTGAGTAGTGCTCCCAGTCTTAATGACAAAGGCAGATGCATTCTACTTAACCCAGTCATGATGGTTGTCAAAGCTTGATACCCTAATATGATTGAGTAGAGATAAGAAAGAATAAGAAACGTATATCTTATGATCCTTCGTATCATATGATTTCTTAAATAGTGGTAGATTTGATTTCAGAGCTTTTTTGTGTCGATACAACTAACATATTTTTATTGACATCTTGTCAATACAGGTAAAGTGCACAGTCTGCACTGATTATGATAAATTAACAATAATGAAAATTTTATTAAAATTACAATTATAGTCTCACAATGAGTATCTTTTTTATTTTAAAAACGCTAGCTTTCAAGCGTTAATCGCTCTTCAACGGGCTTACTATAATATCGACTTGATCCAACCAGAAATATTTACAAAAATATATATATATATATTTAAATAAAAAATATACTTATTGTGAGAATATAATTGTAATTTTAATACTTTTTCACAATTTTATAATGAATAATGAAAATGATGATAAAAACGAAAAATAGATATACAAAAATATTTTTGTGTAGATAGCATTAGTGATCGAACCAGGGTTTAGATTTAGGTCCATCCAGCTTAGTGTCAATTTGCATTTCTGTTGTCGTCATCGTACCCTGGATTTGTAGAACTATATTATCCACTATAGTGTTGGTAGCTCCAACAGCAGTATGTGAGGTTCCAGAAACGTCAGGTATTTGAGCTCTGCGTTAGTTTGAATGGAACCTTGTTTATCTATGACACTTTCTTCCAAATTTGTCACCTCTGGCGACTTTCTGTGCAGCGACATCAACAAAGCTATTACTTCTTAATGCACCAATATTCCGACAATTCTGTTGATATTACCATTTTAAAAATGTAATTAAAATATGATAATTAATAATGAGAAAAGAAGGGCTTAAAAAACTAACTTTGGATCACCTTGTATGTATATATAGAGAGAGGGTCTCTCAAGAAGTATAATCAACTCCATTTAAAGACCTGCTACCAAATACATGCCTTAAATGGATCTGTTATCAAGCCCTAAATGGTTTTCTCAGCTTCCAAAATTACTCTTTGTGTATATTGACATTGTAGTTAAAATGTAATTTAAAACTATTAGAAAACTTTTCTGCACGTCAACAGTAGACATTTCTATCTCTCTCTTTTTTTTAAAAAATATATTCAATCTTTATTTTGATCCTTTTCAATCTTCTTGTCAATGGTGTGTATCATTCCATCACTTTCCCAACCAACAAGTCTTCAGATCTTGTCAATAGAAGAACGTAATTATTTACATATATTACATAGCCGACCCTTTATTTACCGGGGTGAGAGGGGCAATCACGGTATATCGAATTCAGCACAGTAAATCTTCAATTTTTCCTAGATAGTCTTGTGTAATTAATTGCTGAATCTTTTTAGCATTGGAGTAGAGACAGTAAGAGAGAGAAATTTTGTTGTGAAACGCCAAATAGTTTACATTTTTTTACTTACAGCTTTTTTTACTGGCACCCTCTATAATACCTCTTATATTTAAAACCTACAGTAAAACCTTGCTGGAACCAACCGGGGATATAGCGAATCTGCTCTTTTAACAACGAACCCCTAAAACAATCTATAATTCCAACAACAACAACAAAAAAAAGCTTTATTAAGACATTTTAGTCTTATACGGACTCTCCATGCACGGAAATGTAGGATACATACAAGAATAACAGTAATAACAACAACAAAAGTCTCTGTTATGACCTTTTGGTCTTAAACAACTTCTCCAAGTAGAAGAGGGTATATACAATAGTTACAATAATCAGCAATGTTATTTACAATGTGTCAAGGGGGAGAGAAGCAAGAACTGGGGAACTAGAGTATTATCATGGGTAGATGTTATTATATCTCTTGAGGAAAGATTACGCGACAATAAAGTTGGGATATCCAGAAGGACAATCTCTAATTCCATTCCATTGAAAATATACTAAAGTAATAGCGAACGTTGTTATACCAAACTACCTCTCTATTACGAAGCAAACTTTTTAGTTTCCCTTAATTTCTAATTAAAATGGGTTTAGAGCGGAACAACAAATTCAGTCGTAGTCGTGGGGTTCGTCAGGTTTTACTGACATTTTATTTTAACCAACTATCTTAGCTGGTGTGGTAAATATTGTCGCGAAATTTATTTAGAGTAAAATCAAAGTAATTATTTATATAAATATTTTAATAGTTCGATGTTATGTTAATTCTGTAACTGGATATATTTCTTTCTTCTTTAGTTTGTTGTGAGATAGACATCACTCACTTCATGCCTTAATTTAATAATAAAACATGCTAAAATAGCTCTGTATACCTCTATTCATTAATTGCGACAATATTTTCAGTAGGCGCGGGACAAATTTCAGAAAAAAAATATTTCTTTCCGATCCAATCATCTTTCTATTTGTTCTTTTATCGATATCTACAATAATGTCGACATTTGACCTAACTCCGCATGTGGCCACTCCTGGTCTACATTGTATAATACAGTAGAACATACTCCATGACAGGACACTCACGCTAGAGGACATCTCTCTACAAAGGAAAGTTTTCATTTGAAAAATTATAATTTTTACTCTTTAGAAACTCTCTGGTAAGAGGACACCTCTCCCTAAAGAACACTTTGGATCTGCAATTAGGTGTTGTCCTTTACAGGAAGGTTCTACTGTAATAGGAGTGATTAAAAAATCCGTTTACAAAGAGACAGCTTTATAATTAGCTCGTATCTTTCTTTTTAATCTGGCCAAGCGTGGGGTTTATGTACAAGGTGGTGCTGTAAATCCCTGAGCGGAATAAATGAGGGTTTTCCGGCCAAGGCACACTTCCGTTCGTACGCTCCATCGGCCAGGATGGCTGAAACTGGCAGCCAGCTCATCTGGCTAGGATACCTACTCACCCGGCCACCTGTTCCTCCCAGCACGGCAGCATTCACGCCCTCCAAATTGATCCGCGCACCCATTCAGCCCCTGTTTGTTTAGGAGTGAGCTTTCACGTTCGAGAATTGAAGCCACCTTCTCTCTCTCTCTCTCTTTCTTTCGAGCCCGCAACAAATTTTTCCAAATCCATAGATCTCCTGGATTAACTGTCTTAAGCTTATGTAGCATCTTATTTATTAGAATTCCTTGGCGAGTAAATAAAGAAAGAGAAAGGGCAGCGCGTTTTTGTAACTACACTCATGAACAAAACTTATGGAAGTCGTACCTTTCAACATGTATACCTCGGGATTTCTTGGATCAACTGTTCTCAGCTTCTTTAACACCTTATTTAGTAGAATTTTTTGGCTAATAAATAAAGCATGAGAAAGGGCAGCGCGTTTTATAACTACACTCATGAACAAAACTTGAGGAACTTGTATCTTTTAATATGTATTCCTCGGGATTTCTTGGATCAACTGTTCTCAGCTTGTTTAACATCTTATTTAGTAGAATTTCTTGGCTAGTAAATAAGCAAGAGAAAGGGTAGCGCGTTTTTGTAACTACACTCATGAACAAAACTTAAGGAACTTGTATCTTTCAACATGTATACCTCGGGATTCAGACAATAACTCTGAAAGATATTTGATACACAATGACCTTAATTGAAGACAAACAAGATAACTAAGTGTGAACAAAATTGCCTTTGTCTCCTTCTTCTTCACAATACATAAATAAATAAAAACGAGGAGTGGTTTATCCTTAAAATATTAAACTTCCTTAAGCTTTGTCCATTAAATCCATAGCATGTATTTTTTTAACACAATTAGGAAAGGCTTTTTCCCCCCTAATTTTTCACAGTATCTCACAGTACAATTTAAATATTTCGTATTATTTATTCTCTTGGTTTACACTATTTGTGTTGTCAACTATTTGTAAATGATAATTAAAAAATCAGCGTGCAGTTGATAGTGGTGTTAATGGATGGCTGTATACATGGCATCAACTCTCCCATGTACAGTAAGATACGGGGTTTTCAACCAACCGTCAAAAAATGGCGACCTTCCCCAAGTCCTCAGTGTCAACAAGGTCCTTATCAGCACGTGCCGCACCTGCACGGCCGTGCCGCGTCAGCATTTCTTTGTTCGTTCGTGTATAGCTTAAGTTGTGATCACGTGTGGACCCTTAAAAGTGAACAACTTGTAACACGTGCGACAATGGAGGTTTGTTCTATATGTGTAAAAGAAACATTTGTGTTTTAATACTTTCATTTCCCATATATAGATGGCGCGTTTTAGCTTTCTATTAGTTCGATCTCTGCTCTCTCTTTTTGAGCTCGAGAATCCTACATTTTGGTTGATAGCTCGTAAAACCATATTCTCTTTTTTCTCTTCTTTCTCTCTTTTACTTAAAACAGAATGCAATGGGTTGGAACAACTAGACTAGAAATTCACCAAATTGGAAATGTATTCTGTGAAGCTCCTGTTCTTTTTTTAATGCATACATGTGATTAAATAAGTCGGTGGATGAGAGGGTAACACGCTCGATTCCCGACAGTCATGAACCGGGATTGAATCCCGCGTTAAAATTTGTTTAATATGTGAATAACCTTCACATATTATTCATTGTTTCAATTATCATGAACTAGGTTGCTCTTGCTGAGCGGTACCTATTTATGTGATTTGAACCAGATACATGTGATTAAAAGCTATTTCTGCAGAGACTGTGGTTTTGCGGAAAAGCATTGTTCGATGCATTAAGTCTTTCATTTAGGTATATCTTTCTATATTACGATGCATTAGCGCGTCATCTGATGAGCCAGGCCCTCCCATCAAATTTTCCATTCTTTTTAAAAATAAACAATTTCTACTGCCCTTAAAGAATTATACGCGTCTAAACTAGTTTCGAATTTTCATATCTTTCTATATTCCTAGAAGGTTAAGTCCCCTTATTTATATTAAAATACCCATTTCCTGTATTATGTATTGTATTCTGCGTTGAATCTTGCAATGGTAAGCTCTTTCGCATCTGGTCATCATTTTACACAGAGCACATGTCATCTTGCCCTCTGATAAACTCTTTTGGTAGGATTTTCTTGAAAAAAGTCAATAGAATTTGTCAGTTGAGCATTATACATCGTGAGTCGGATTTGACATTGAAGGGATAGTCCTTTGGTCCAGATGTTTATAATGGGGATATAGCTTGGAGTTATTTATCCTAGCTTGATCATTTGAAGGGATTGGTCTATTATAGTTTTGGGATTTCTTTTTTGTATTGCGAAGCCCACATTTCACAACCAGGGGAATCTAGTAGAGTTACTATTTGAGCCAGGCTATTTGTGATTCTAATAAACTGACATCTTCAATAGTTTCCCATAATTGTGGGAGCCATATCGAAGGTGATCTAGTTCTGTCCACGTTTAAAATTCGAGTCCAATACTTTTACTATTAAAAAAAAAAAATGTATATAGCTCCTATATAGATATTATTATAACCGTTCGGGAACAATTTCTAACTTCCAAGTAACTTCCAATACGACCTAAGCTTTTATTCCAGAGAATTTTACCGGATGGAAGGATTCTCTCGGGCTACACAGAATGATAATCTGGTAGAGATCTAGAATTTGTACAGAAATACGTGGAATTCTTGTAACACAAATAAAACATGCTGGAAACAAGAACTTTGTGATTTTTAAGATAAGCCGACTATTTGCACAAGAGCTGCAGGTGATGGTGCGAGATAAGTCTTCAATGTGTTTGAAATTGTGTTTCTGTTTGGGTATTTCAGCTTCTACAAGGTTTCCCCAATAAAAATATTAGAATGGAAGTTATTCTACCAAATTTGTGTAATATGCGATTTCTTTAGGAATCAATCACTTATCTAATGTTAATTCATACTTGAAATAAAGTTGCAAAAATAATTATAATTAAATAAAGAAAAAATTATTTGAAGATTTGCTTCTATGGTAAGTTTGATCTCTTACTTACTGTGTTAGAATACGAAATCTGGTGAGTCATGTATGTTTTCAAATAGAACGCATTTTCCTACAATTTCAAAAATGCACACATTGCAAAACTCGCTTTATTGTCTTAGCGCTGTTTTTATTTACACATTGATCGCTAAACCTTTTATGTATTTATTATTATTATCTATTTTTTGACATTTTGGAATCCAAAACTGCCAAAAGCTCTGGTATTGTTTCATTCGTAATTTAAAGGTTTCATTTTTTCGCTGATTTTTTCGACACTTTTTTTTTTTTTTTAATGAATGAACATTTTTAAAATGTTGTATTAGTTCGTGTTTTACGTCGATGGTAAAAGGCAAATATATTTCTGCGCTTTTATTATATAGTTTAAACCTGTCTATAGCGCCCCCCTCTTGAGACTCACCAAAATAGGGTGCTATAGAAGGGGGGTGCTATAGACAGGTCACTTTTAGTGTAAATCGCATCATACTACGTATTTAAAATCGGGCGCTATAGAGAGGAAGGCGCTATTTAGAGGGGGCGCTATAGACAGATCACTTTTAATGTAAATTGCATCGTACTACGTATTTAAAATCGGGCGCTATAGAGAGGAAGGCGCTATTTAGAGGGGGTGCTATAGACAGGTTTAACTGTATCATTTTACCTTAATACCAGGTGGATGAAACTTCGAGATGAGAACAGACTTCAAGTTTTTTTACAATACTGATTCCATAGCAGAGTTCTTCTTTCCAGGTTTGATGAAGTTGGTTCTAAGTAGCGATCTTCCTGACTGTTTGGATTGAATTGGGAGACCTAGGGGGAAAATGATTTTCTATTCTTTAGTATCTTACACTATTTATTTAAAGAGAAGGGTTTTTTTTTTGTATGGGGATAAAGGTGAACAAAATGATGTTGATACAAAATTTCAAATACCGCGTGAGAACGCCCTTGTAGCCTTAGAATAATTTCTAACGCTTTGTCTAATGTTTTAATTTTTGTTCGCTCCTGACGAGGACAAAAGTTTTTTGTCGAAACGTCGAGACAATAAAAAGATTTACTGGCCGAAGTGTCTTTTATTTGAAGTAAAGGTGAACCTTGATTTTCGCGTTCATCTAAAAGAAAATCATATTTTGGGGCAATATAATCCATCTCAACAACTGTATAGAAAATTATTTTAATGTATGTTTTTAGCATTTCGTAGGACACCACACTTATAGATTTTTTTGTGCAATGAATTGTTAAAAAGGGAGAAATTCCTCGAAATATATATTCGAAAAATTGTGTTTTTCTTTTACAGATCCAGGTACGCCATAATGAGTTCTAAAAATTCATTTAAAAAGTTGAAAGTCATTAGTTGAATGGCCATTTTCAACTAGACATAACGGGGACAATTTCCTCTTTCCGTTTTCAGGCAAATCTCCACAACGACCGTTCTGCTTTAGTCTGTTTGAAACATAGACGAATGGTCACAGTAACACGAATCGCAATATTTTTTATGCGAACTTTTTTTTTTTTTTGAAAGAAGGTTTTTACATCTCTTTCTCTTCTTCTCGTTGGAAGTTTTTCATTCATATTCCACGCTTCAAACGAACTAATCTTAATGAAATATTTGACTTTCTTTTCGTTCTAGAGAGACAATCAGACACAATTACAATATTTTATTGACATCTTGTCAATACATGCAAAAGTGCACAATCCGCACTATTTATGGAATGATATTTAATAATTTACAATAATTACAATGAAAATATATAATAATTAGATATATACAGTAGAACCTCCATGAAGGACACTCGCGCTAGAGCACACCTCTCCACAAAGGACAGTTTTCATTTGCAAAATTACCATTTTTTCCTATTTAGCAACTATCCGGTAAGAGGACACCTCTCCCTAAAGGACACTTTGGCTCTGCAATTAGGTATCCTTTACAGGGAAGTTTTACTGTACTATGTACAATGAATATGTCGCCACTGCTGCAGAGTTTGATGTAAGGTCGCCAGCGATACCACGCATTTCGCGATCTACGAAGAAAACGTAAACCGCGTACTTCGGCGCTGAGGCGTGGTCCTCGAGACTTAACTGGGAAGATCCAGGACTGCAGTTGTCTTTCTAGAGGATCATATGTTTCATTAGGCCATCATTGAATGTCTGATAATAATATCTTAATGTCTGAATAAAGAGTTTTAAGACATCATCTTTGAAATGATAAAGCACAATTTGGATTATAGATACAAGACCTAAATACAAATAATTTAATTGTATGTGACGTTTCGACAGCAGCATTGTTACCATCATCAGACAAAATAATAAATGAATAAATAAATCCATTTATTCTTTTGTCTGATGATTTAGGTCATATTTTCTTGTGTCATCATTGGAATGTTGGTATGAAAACACACGTGTTCACAGTCATATCAAAAGTTAGTTATATGTTCTGAAATATATGTTTGTGCATTAAATTCTAGAAATATTTTGCAAAAAAACCGTGTTTTTTTTTCTCTTATTAAAAAGGATGGTATTAGAATTGCTTATTTATCTCATGCAGGGAAAAGGACCATCTTCCAGGTTTATGTTGTTTGTATAGGGTCAACCTATACAAATTCCTACACCCACAATATCATTCAATCAAAACCTTTATTAAAAGACCTTAGACTTTTATACATATTCTCGTAAAATATATAGAGATGGAATGGAAAAAAAGAGAAAGAAATAAATTCGAAATTTGTAAAGTTATACAGGAAATATGTACATTTAGAGATCTCTAATGATAAGGCACAATTTGGATTATAGATTATAATAAAAGAAAATAAGACCTAATTCAAATAATTTATTAGTGTGTGACGTTTCGGCAACTACATAGTCTCCATCATCAGACAAAAGAATAAATGTTTATTGTTTATGTTTATGATTTATTCTTTTGTCTGATGATGGTGACAATGTTGTTGCCGAAACGTCACACACTAATAAATTATTTGGATTAGGTCTTATTTTCTTTTATTGGATTATAGATTATAAACACAAGGTAATAAGACCAATTATTTATTTGGATTTGGTCTTATTACCTTATTTTATTTCAATTTAAAGTGCTTTGTCCCCCCTAGAGACACTTGCCCTGTCATACATGTATGACATTTGTCTATACATATATATATACAATACTTTTAGGCCATGAATAGAAAAGTCATATGATGTTAACAATGAGAAAGAGAGAAAAAAACGAGAAAAAAGAACTGTGTACAAAAGAAAGAAGTGTCTGGCAATATTTACAATCAACATAATATAAATTATCAGTTTCTTAAAAGATATTTGTTGCTATATAATTTAAAATATATCTACAAAAGGTATTGAATTTAATATACATTTCTTTACTGGAAATAAAAATACTTTGATCTGTTACTATTAAATTATTTTAGATTCTTTAGTCTTGAAAAACATGTCTTCTTTTTCTTCTTCTTTCTTATCTCCATACTGGGTGAAGTAGAATGTGTCTGCCTTTGTCATTAAGACTGGGAGCACTACTCAGTGGCAGGCCTACTTAGCTCCAAAAGAAATGGCCGCCTCTGACATGAGGAACAGACGCCATGTGCAGCCGCTCCTAACATGGAGTACAAACGCTGCTCATCCTGTATACCTGGATCAGGAGCCCTTACAGGGTACTATCAGCCGGGCCAGCTGAGCCCAGGTTTTTTAGTGAGCTTGTTACTGCTCCCCCTCCTCCTTTTTCATCCGGGCTTGGGACCGGTAAAGGCAGAGTTAAAACATGGTCTTATTACCTTGTGCTTAGAGCTATGATTATTTTGCTCTTTCTGCCACATTGCCTGCCCAGGACTGACCTATGTGTGTGATGCTACAGGACTCCCAGTACAGATACCCATCCTACCCTGTGACTTCCCACGATGGCTTCCACCGCCTCCACGCGACAGGCTACCGGCAGTCCCTAGTGCCCCACCACCATGACACAGGTTACCACCACCATCCCGAGGCCATCTCCCCTCACATCCTTCATGTGAGTTGTTCTGGGTGATATTGGAATTATACATTCTGAACCATTTTTTTTGGACAATCAACATCTTCTTCTTTCTTATCTCCACACAATCATATCAGAGTATCAAGCTTGTAAAGCTTGAGACTTTTGATGGTGTCTGCCGGGGAAGAGTTTAGCTCATTAATGGATGAGTCAATACTCATTTAGGGTTGCAGGTTGAGAATTGAACTTATAACATAGTGGGAAAACCTTGCAACCATTACAATCAACATGATTTTAGAGACCATATGGAGGTGATTGTTCTAAAGCCATTACAACTCCTCTTTTTTTTTTTGCCTATCTCTAGTACACGTGGTACAGGCCATGATAATCATGGTGGGTAGAAGTAGGTGACTGCTTTTACTGTAAGTGAACTACATGTCTACACATATGAAAAGCAGTTAGACTTTGCACTTACAAATGTGCCAGAGCCCCGTTTGGTTACTTGCACTCGCTGGTGGGGTTGGACTTTTCCAAGAATTAGGGTCCAATGGAGCATTTTTTTTTTCAAATCAGAAAAAAAGTGCCCAATGCGCGAATCGAACCTGGGTCGTAGCGGTCGAAAACCAACGGTTTTTACCAGCCTTCCACTGACTCTCCTCCTCTTCCTTCTTTGTTAGAGAGTTTGACAACTTGTGTATGCTCCCAGATTCTGTACATTTTAAAGATTGTAACAACCCTCTATGACACTATAGACAATATAATTTTATTAACATCTTGTCAATATTTGCAAAAGTTCACATTCTGTACCTTCACATATTAGTCATTTAATTAAAAAGGCATATATTGGATCAAAATTTCATTTATTTTACCAATATTTCAGTTGGCTGAATGCCAACCTTTATCAATGTATTATAACATATTAATGTGTGTCTTATGTGTCTTATAATATGTTATAATACCTTGATAAAGGTTGGCGTTCAGCCAACTGAAATATTGGTAAAATAAATGATATTTTGATCCAATATATGCCTCTTTAATAAAAGATTTATTTATGGATTGCTCTCAAGGTAATAAGACCAAATCCAAATAAATAAATAGTGTATGATGTTTCGGTAACAGCATTGTTACTGAAACGTCATACACTATTTATTTATTTGTATTTGGTCTTATTACCTTGTGTTTATAATCTATAATCCAAATTGTGCCTTATCATGGATTGCTCTATTTAAAAAATATATATATATTCATTGTGGAAATATCATAAACTAGGTTGCTCTTTTTGAGTGGTACCTAATAAAGGAATTTTGGAACAAGAACACATGTTTTGCCGCTGAGGAAATGATGATGATGTGGTCCTCAAGACCAACTGGAAAGATTCAGGACTGTAGGTCCGGCTGATGATGGAGAACATCTCTTGGATGAGGGGTGAATCAGGAACATTTCTCTCTTTTGATAAGGCACAATTTGGATTATACATTATAAACACAAGGTAATAAGACCAAATCCAAATAAATTGTCTGAAGATGGTAACAACGCTGTTACCGAAACGTCACACACTATTTATTTATTTGGATTTGGTCTTATTACCTTGTTTTATAATCTATAATCCAAATTGTGCCATATCAATTATTTGGATTTGGTTTTATTACCTTGTATTTATTTCTTTTTGTTAATTTTAGTGATGGTTTTTATAACAAAGTTTGTGCCACTGTATTTTTAAAAAATGTTTTTAGAAGCAAAAGCTAATAAGACTAAATTGCAAATAAATAAGTAGTGTGTGACATTTCGATAACAGCGTTGTTACCAAAACATCACACACTATTTATTTATTTATTTGAATTTGGTCTTATTACCTTGTGTTTTTAATCTATAATCCAAATTGTATACCCCTCATCAATAATGTTTTTACTATTATTTTTATATTGATATACAGTTAAACCTGTCTATAGCACCCCCTCTTGGGACTCACCAAAATAGGGTGCTATAGAGAGGGGGTGCTATAGACAGGTCACTTTTAATGTAAATATCGTATTGTACTACATATTTAAAATCAGGCGCTATTTAGAGGGTGCGCTATAGAGACAGGTTTAACTGTATCTACATCAGAGTTCAGAGCAAATCTATCATCCTGGTGAGTAAAAGGACACCATTGACTCAGCAGCAAAAATCCAGGAGAACTTTTGAGTTTCTAATCTCTTGCACACTGATTACACCAGGACTATAAGGTTTAGACAATTGACAACTAATATAATTGACATCTTGTCAATACATGCAAAAGTGCACAGTCTGCACTATTGTTTTAAAATAATAATCAGAGATATTTATACATATATAACACTATATATGTACACTATGTACATATGTACATTGTGCCTCTGTTCCGATAAGGTTTAAACCGGCCACCTGAAACCCCTGACATTTGAGGGAGGTGAGAAAACTTTCCCATTCTCTCTCTCTGTCGGGGCCTCATAAACCCCGTCTCTTCACAACCCATCCTAGATGGCATTGGATCAGACAGAAATAAAGTTGAACCTGTCTATAGCGCCCCCTCTAAATAGCGCTTCCATCTCTATAGTGCCTGATTTTAAATACGTAGTACGATGCGATTTACATTAAAAGTGACCTGTCTATAAAGTGAACTCCCTTTTCCTGTCATCAGATTAATTGCGCAATTTAGAACCCTTTCAATTTTTTTCAGAGAACACCATCTGATTTTAATGAGGGGTGAAGACCTGAAATGCACTTTCTGTGGATCAGGAATAACAATGGAGATGTTGCACTACTTATTTGATTGTGCTGCTCTGTCTGAGGAAAGACGAAAACTAAATGATAAAACGGGGCAACTTTGTCCTTCATTTCTGGCACTATTTAATGAAATATCAAAGAATAGATATATAACAGTGGCGATATTTGGATTCCACAGGATTATATCCCGGAAAAAGGCCACACAGTGTTCTCCCCATCCCTTGTGAACTGGCGAATCCTGTATAAGGGCGAGAGGCCCTAAATAAAGGCTTTGTTGTTGTTGTTGACCTGTCTATAGCACCCCCTCTTTATAGCACCCATTTCAGTGAGTCCCAAGAGGGGGCGTTATAGACAGGTTTAACTGTATTTCTTCCTGAATTCTGAAGAGGTTTAGAGAAAGTTGCTTGTTCCTCTGCTCACTTGTGCCTAAAAACTAGTGTGAAGACTGGAGCAAGCACTTGGAGAAAGAATCAGATTCTGGGAGCTATTCAAGAAAAGTTCTCAGTGTCCAGCAAGTTCTCTCAGTGCTGAACCTAATATCTTCTTCCAGTGTCAGGTTACTAGGTGGCGTGGGATTGCACCAGATATCTGATTCCCTCTCTCCATTTGGTGATAGTTACTATATACACACACCTTCAAATCATTAACTCTTCAATTAGAATACATTTTATACTTCTTGTTAAGAGTTGGCAATAATTTTCATTAATAAACTTTTTTTTTATATGTGGAAGTAATTATATATATATACAGTAAAACCTCTCTGTAAAGGACAACACCTAATTTCAGAGCCAAAGTGTCCTTTATGGAGAGGTGTCCTCTTACTGGAAAGCTGCAAAATAATAATAAAAATGGTAATTTTACAAATGAAAAATGTCCTTTGTAGAGAGGTGTCCTCTAGCGGGAGTATCCTCTCATAGAGTATGTTCTACTGTAAATTGTTAAATTGAATTACTCACAAGGTAATATGACCAAATCTAAATAAATAAATTGTGTGTGTATGATCTCGTCTTATTACCTTGTGTTTATAATCTACTAGACGGGTGACCCGGGCTTCGCCCCGGGATTGACCCGTGTGCATATCTACCCAAGTGATATATAAAATTTTACACAAATAAATTTACTGGCAATGCGTTTCTTTTAAATATTATCTCTACAGACCTTACTGCAATGGTATGAGTTATTGAATGAGAGGGCTTGGCTCATCAGTAGTGAACCCTCTCAGCGGTTTCGCCAAATTAATTAAATTATGTCCATAGTTCCTTAAACACCCCTAAGCTGCCTTCCATAGAAAATGCAGGGTTTATAACAAAACCAGTCCAATACAATAGTAGAGCGGTCTAGAGATTAATTTGGCGAAACCGCTGAGAGGGTTCACTACTGATGAGCCAATCCCTCTCATTCAATAACTCATACCATTGCAGTAAGGTCTGTAGAGATAATATTTAAAAGAAACGCATTGCCAGTAAATTTATTTGTGTAAAATTTTAACGATAGATGGCAATAAAATTTAATTTACTAATATATACAAGTGATATATATTTAGATAATTTTTTTTTTATAATTGTTTGTTATTAGCATTATCTATTTGTTTGCATCAGCATAATTTAATCTAATCTTTGATAGAGGGCGCTGTTCGTGAGCTAAGTAGAATAATTTGAATATATAGTTTTAATAATTGATTTATATATTTTTTAAAATAGCCTATCGTCTTCCCCGTATTTTTTTTTACCTATGTATGGAAATTTTGGTTTGAATTAGTGAACTACTGCGAATTTGTATACCGGACATACAAACAAACAAACATACAAACATTGATTTTTATATATATAGATAATCCAAATTGTGCCTTATCAAATTGGATAACTATTATGTACAGAGAGTGTTAGAGGTTCTACTGTATATATATACAAGGTATGTCCCATAAGTTCCCGGACTGGGTCCATAAAAAAATAAATAAATGAAAAATGTAAATAAATTTGACTGTTTATTATAGAAAAAATATCTGGGAACACGGTGGTACCAATATTGAGGCGGTACATTAGCGCGCGCCAAGGTCATTCTAATTTATTTAAAGGTCACACCTAGCGCTGCAGCGATTTTACGATGGAACAAAAATTGAAGCAGAGGATTTGCATAGAAATTTGTGTGAAACTTCAAATATCAGCAACCGAAACTTTTAAAATGCCTAATAAAGCATTCCCCAATGACCCCCCCCAAAAAGAACAACTGTTTTTGAATGACATTCTAGATTTAAAGCTGGCAGAATTTCTATTGAAGATGATCCTCGGCAAGAACGCCCAAAATGTGCAAAAAATCACCGATTTGATAAAAGAAAATCCTCGAACCACTTTGCTGGAGCTAGAGCAAGACACAGGCATCTCTAAAACAACGATTGGAAGGATCGTAACCAAAGATTTGAAGCTCAAAAAGACTCCTGCAAAATTCATCCCAAGATTCCTCACTAATGAGCAAAAACTGTGTCGGCTTGCAACCTGTGAGAACATGTTGGAAATGACAAGAACGGATCCGGAATGGAAAGACAAGATAATCACAAGCGACGAGACATGGGTCTATGACTATGACCCTGAAACCAAGCGTCAATATGCCGAGTGGAGAGGTCAGGGTGAGCCTAGACCAAAAAAATCCAGGATATTGAAATCCAGAAACAAGGTGTTGCTGGTCGCTTTTTTGGATAACAAGGGCATTGTTCATCACGAGTATCTTCCTGCAGGCCAAACGGTTATTAAGGAAATGTATTTGGACATTTTTCGCCATCTAAGGGAAGCGATTCGAAAAAAAATGCCAGAAAAATGGCCTAATGGTAACTGGATCCTACACCATAACAATGCCCGCCCTCACACAGCGCACTTGGTGACGAGTTTTTTTGGCTAAAAATGGGACAGAAATCCTACCTCAACCACCCTATTCCCCAGACATCGCACCAAATGACTTTTTCCTGTTCCCCAAACTTAAAGCAGTTCTAAAAGGAAGACATTTTGACACCAGGGATGGCATAATAGAAAAATCGCTGTTGGCATTGAAGAGTATTCCAAAAGAGCTCTATAAAATCTGTTTTGACAATTTGGGGAAACGATGGCGCTGGTGCGTTGAAGCAAGGGGGGATTACTTTAAAAAGTTTTAATAATTTTTTAAAAAAATATCTTACCTTTTTTTTTATGGACCCAGTCCGGGAACTTATGGGACACACCTTGTAAATAGATTACTCTGGTTGCATTCTAACCACTTAGCATTTTTTTTCCTTCTGTTCTTAAGATATGCCACCCCTAGAGCTGTAGAAAGAATTGTGCCATAGGAATTATTTGATATTGACTCCCTGATATACTTACCTGATGCCATATGGAAAATTCAGAGACCTACTAACTGAATCTTGGCCTCTTTGTTGTAACTTTCAAGTTGACTTGTGAAACCAGTCAAGTCTTAATTGAACTGAGAACTTGTTTGGTTGGGTCCTGGCTAGCAGACCCATTTATTTTTAAAGAACTTTTTTTTCTATTCAATGTTGAGTTAAATCCATCTTTAGGGATTATATCTGACATCATATACCACCTAGACTGGGAACTATTTGGGAAAATTTATGAAAGGAATTTTAAAATATATTTTTGGATGAAGATGTACACTGTAGAAATTCCATGAAGAGGCACAAATTTCCATTAACAGATGCCTCTCTACAAAGGCCAGTTTTCATTGTCTCTCATCTGCACTCCAGTAAGAGGACACCTAGGGGATTATAATTTTATAATACAGTTAAACCTGTCTATAGCGCCCCCTTTAAATAGTGCCTTCCTCTCTATAGCGCCCAATTTTAAACATTAAAAGGTAAACATTTTGCATTAAAAGTGACCTGTTTATAGCACCCCCTCTCTATAGCACCCTATTTTGGTGAGTCCCAATAGGGGGCGCTATAGACTATAGGTTTAACTGGAATATAGGAAAATAATATTAACAGAACAGTAGAACATAAGAGGAGACTCCTACTAGAGGATACCACAGTTTCCATCGTCAATATGACCAATTTGACTATTTAGCTACTCTCCAGTAAAACTGACATTTCCTTCTAAGGGATACATCGGCTCTGCAACTAGTGATATCCCTTAGAGATGGTTCTCAACTGTATTTATGTTAAAATTAATACAGTTAAACCTGTCTATAGCGCCCGATTTTAAATACGTAGTACGATGCGATTTACATTAAAAGTGACCTGTCTATAGCACACCCTCTCTATAACACCCTATTTTGGTGAGTCACAAGAGGAGACGCTATAGACAGGTTTAACTGTATGTATCGATAAAAAGCTAAAAGGTGGGCAAGTTTCACATTTTGAGTTTCTAAATACAATGTTGTCAGTGTCACTCACTACCTTGGAAGATTACATTGTCCACATCAGAGACCCAATAGTTGAAGAAAGGTTAGCAGCACTCTAGCTGCTTGTATCTTGGCTAGCTGAAAATGATGTTGTTTTAACATTGAACCTTGGAAGATTACATTGTCCACATCAGAGACCCAATAGTTGAAGAAAGGTTAGCAGCACTTTAACTGCTTGTATCTTGGCTAGCTGAAAATGATATTGTTTTAACATTGAACCTTGGAAGATTACATTGTCCACATCAGAGACCCAATAGTTAAATAAAGGTTAGCAGCACTTTAACTGCTTGTATCTTGGCTAGCTGAAAATGATGTTGTTTTAACATTGAACCTTGGAAGATTACATTGTCCACATCAGAGACCCAATAGTTGAAGAATGTTGTTTTAACATTGAAAGGGTTGATACAATCCATATGTTTAGGAAGTGTAAGCCAATGGGATGTGTGCAGCCTCTGACATCAGACCACCCCTCAATGAACCCCCAGCTGAGGCTAAACGGGGAATCCCTCGCCCGGTATCCGGGCTTGCTGCATCCTTCCGCAGGTGGGTTCCTCTCTGACTCAGAGTATTGTAGCTTGTTTACAAACAAACCACTCCCCAGTTTGTTCACTTCCTTCTCATCACTTCAGACTTCCTCTATTTGTAACCTATATTATTCTTAAATCCCCAGTGTCCAATTCAAAGGCTTTTCTCAAGCCCTAGTTTTTTTGTGTATTTTAAGTTATTTTTTAAATTGTTTTTCTGTATGATAGTCTCCTTCTGTTATCCATTACAGTAGAACTACCTCTCTGTAAAGGACAACACCCAATTGCAAAGCCAAAGTGCCCTTTAGGGAGAGGTGTCCTCTTACTGGAGAGTTTATAAAGAGTAAAAATTGTCATTTTGCAAATGAAAACTGTCTTTTGTAGAGAGGTGTCCTCTCAAGGAGGTTCTACTGTGTTCCTTTTATTTCTATACAGGGATTTATAGGACTTGCAGCTAATTTCTACTTTATAAAACTATAAAATAGTAAGCCTTGGAAATTTACTTATTTTGAAATGCTCTAGTTGAAAGCAAATCATTTTCTATGTATGTCTATAGTCAGGGGTGGGGGCATTCCAATAGTTGAAAATACAACAGAAAAGTAGGCAGTGTACATATCTTTTATTTACACCCACCAAGGCCACCATAAAACTACAAAATTCTGAAATGGTTGCAAAATTCATTTTATGGTCGGGGAAGATTTTTTTGAGAGATAATACATGTATGTATGATGCATCAGTGTGCCATCTGTTATGAATATTCGAAACTATTATAGACGTGTATGATTCTTTTGAAAATTATTTATATATATTATAATACATTGCAGTAAGAGCAGTATATATATATATATATAGAAATTGTTTAATTTTCAAATGAATCATTGGCGTTTATAATAGTTTTGAATATTTATGTATGTATGTATATTCCTGCGTGCATCAGTCAAGATCCTAATGTAAAAGTAGCACAAAAAGTGAAATTGTTCTGAGATCAGGTGGATAAATAAAGAAAATCTTACAAGTATGCATCTAAAAGTAGCTGGTTATGCAAATCAAAGATTAGTTGATATTTATTCTGACAAAGCCATCAGTAACTTTTAATTGCATAATCAGATGTTTTTCTCAAGCTATTAGTGTTTTATTTCTTTCTCCCAATGTTTCAACAAAGTTAGTCTGTAGGGGGATGTTGAAGGAATGTCTGGAGCAAGCCAGGGATGGTGACATTCGCTATTTTTCCCTATCAGGGAACACGCCCCTCTTATAATTGGGGTACCGCACTGAGGAAGCCAGCACGTGGTAATGACAGCTGTCAATTCATTAAGTGACTTGCCCCAAACGAGGGCCATCTCGTTAACCTGAGAGACCATGTATTATCTGACAGAATATAATGGTGTCCCCCACCTTGCCAGGCTTGAAGTGTGAGCCTCTTTCTGTACGGTGGTGGAAAAGTTCAGATATGTACACCAAGGCTTCCTACAGAGGTGACCCTGTATTATCTGACAGAATATAATGGCATGCCTTGCCAGGCTTGGAGTGTCTGGGTGGTCCACTCTCCTTTTGAGTGGTGGAGTTGGTACAAGTTGAGATATTTACTTCGAGGCTTCCTTCAGAGTAGACCATGTGCTGTGTAAAGACCGTTGGTACTTGACTATAGCTCATATTGCAGTGATTAATATTTTAGGAAGTTATTGACAGTAGGGAGTTTGTTTTATTTGGAAAAAAAGGAAAATTGTGCTAAAATGGTTTCAGTTCTTATACAGTAGAACCTCTCTGTAAAGGACAATACCTAGTTGCAGAGAAAACGTTTATTTTAGAGAGAGGTGTCCTTTTACTTTGCTAATGGGGGTCGGTGGAAGGCTGGTTGAACCGTTTGGTTTTCGACCACTACGACCCGGGTTCGATTCCCGCATTGGACACTTTTTGCTGTTTAAAAAAAAAATGCTCCAATGGCCCCCGATTCTTGCAAAAGTCCAACCCCACCAGCGAGTACAAGTAACCAAATGGGGCTCTGGCACATTTGTAAGTGCAAAGTCGAACTGCTTTTCACATGTGTAGACATGTGGTGTGCTTACAGTAAAAGCAGTCGCTAACTACCCACCATGATTATCATGGTTTTGAGATAAGAAAGAAGAAGACATATTGCCAGACACTTCTTTCTTTTTTCTTTCTTTAGAGATAAGAAAGAAGACTTTGCTAATTAAAAAAAAGGTAATTTTTTTGCGATGAAAATTGTTTTTTTTGTAGAGAGTTGTCTTTTAGTGGGAGTGTTCTCTCATGGAATATGTTCTACTGTATATAGATGCTACCCCAACTTTTCTGCTCAATTCTGTGGGTTGATGCATTGTCAGACAGTTGGTCTTCCTCTTTTCTTTGGGCTTTTGGTTGGTCAGTGGAATTAAGGTGTGTCTCAGGAGGTGTCCTCCACTTGTATAGTCTGTGAACAACATCATATATGTATTAGCAGCATATAAGTATTGTTTCCAACACTAGGATGGTTGTTGTTGTATCCTAAACAGTTTTATGGTGTATGATAAGGTACAATTTGGATTATAGGTTAGAAACACAAGGTAATAAGACCAAATAAATAGTGTGTGGCATTTCAGTAACAGCGTTGTTACCATCATCAAACAAAAGTACTGAATGATGATTGTGTAAACAATAGTAGTCAAATTATATTACAGTAGAACTACCTACTTCTCTCTGTAACGGAAAACACCCGGTTGCAGATCCAAAGTGTCCTTTAGAGAGAGGTGTCCTCTTACCGGATAGTTACTAAATAGTAAAAATGGTCATTTTGGTGATGAGGTTCTCTACTGTATTATTAAAAAAAGTTGTGATATAATAATGCAATACCTTGCCATACCAACATCACTTGGGAATAATTTTTAATAGTAAATTAAATTTTATTGCCCTCTCTATCGTTAAAATTTTACACAAATAATTTACTGGCAATGCGTTTCTTTTTTAAATCTCTACCGACCTTACTGCAATGATATGATTTAATGAATGAGAGGGCTTGGCTCATCAGTAGTGAACCCTCTCAGCGGTTTCGCCAAATTGAGTGAGAGGGTTCATTACTGATGAGCCAAGCCCTCTCATTCATTAAATCATATCATTGCAGTAAGGTCGGTAGATATTTAAAAAAGAAACGCATTGCCAGTAAATTTATTTGTGTAAAATTTTAATAATTTTTAATGTTATAACCATGGTCTTCTTCTTTCTTATCTCCACTCAATCACACTAAGGTATCAAGCTTGTAAAACTTGAGATTTTTTATGGTGTCTGCCGGGGAAGAGTAGAGCTCATCAATGGATGAGTCAATACAGTCAATAATGTCTTGGGGTTGCAGGCTGAGAATTATGAGATCTTTAAACTTGGAATTTTAGAATTATTTTATTATATAACCACAATGCTGTTATAAAAATAGATTCCATTGTCATATGTTGTATATATTCTATAAATATGCATTATGCAATTTCTCAAAGCTACAACTCCAATCAATAATTATTACATTGAAATTATCTTATTAAGTCTCCACAACAAGATCTCCAATAACTTGGGAACAACATCAGTTGGAAATTAAAGATTTAATTGAGAAAATACATTCTACTCCCCCTCCTCACAAATGGAAAAAATCATTGAATTATTTTCTCCTCTTTAGAAAATTTTAACTTCAATTTATTAATAAAAAAAAGGGGAAAAAAAAGAGAATATTACAGAAGGTTAAAATATTGTGCAATATTCTTTCCTTACTTATTTGGAGGCAGTAAAATGGGGTGGAGCAATAATATGAATTTATTTAGGCATTTTGCCGAAGCTGTGGGAACGCCACAGGTGTAGCCATGTAATTAATTGGGGCTCCCCCTGGTGGGGGGAATGGAGGCCATCTTGGCGGGGTTCTCATCTGATTGGCTAGCTGCCATGACACATCATCCCGCAGCAGTAGCGCCATCTGGGCTACCTCTCGAAGAGCGTGTTACCATGCCTTCCTATCTCGACCCCGCCGCCAACACAACGTATCCCAGCTACTTCTCAGCTGGTAAGTCCCCAAGCTGTGTGGGAACCTAGCCTTCTGTGTACCGCCATTTCTGGATCAATACAACAGGGAAGGACAATTTACCATTAGCTTGCTTGTTTTGTCACCTGCCAGGTATTGATCTATCTGTCGGTGCACATTCCTCCATTACACTCTGCTGCTGCTGCCATCTTGGTTTCTCACCCGATGACTGGAGGTAGGAAATTGATGGTTAGCTTTTCCCTTCTTGTATGTATAGAAATGGTGGTTGGGTGCATTCCACCTTGTATGTATAGAAATTGTGATAAGGTGCATGAGTGACTTTCCTTGGAAATCCATAGACTATTACCAATACTTATTTATAAATCACCATTAGGATTGTAGGTGGAATGATAATAGCATTGCTATTTTAAGATTCATACAGTATTGGTGCTCAAATATAGTTTATTAATGAGAGGCTCTGTAAGATAGAATTAGCATATTAATAGGTTCATAATAATGAGAGGCTATGTAACACGGCCAAATACAAATAAATAAATAGTGTGTGATGTTTTGGTAACAGTGTTGTTACTATCACATCTGACAAAAGTACCGAATGATTTTATCATAAAAACTTTTGTCTGATGATGGTAACAACACTGTTACTGAAATATCACACACCATTTATTTATTTGGATTTTGTCTTGTTACCTTGTGTCTATAATTTATAATTCAAATTGTACCTTATCATTCGTAAGATTTGTTTTGCACCATCTGCCCAACTTTAAAAAGGATTGAAAGTATGCAGCCTAACAAGGATATGACACGGTAGAACCTCCATGAAAAGACACTCAGACAGCTCTCTACAAAGAACAATTTTCTCTCACCAAAATGGTCATTTTTACCAACTAGCAACTCTCTCGTAAGAGGACACCTCTCTCTAAAGGACACTTTGACTCTGCAACTAGGTGTTGTCCTTTAGAAAGATTTTGAAAGCTATCACTTGCCCTACATGTCATTCACTTCTTCTTTCAACTTGGAAATATTTATGGGGTATAGAACCTTCCTTTCTAATTCAACTGACTATAGTTCAGCAATCACTTTTATTCAACCAGTTTTTCAAATCCTAAATCCAATTTCCCACTGATTCAATCCACATAAATATTGACAAAAAAATGTCCTAGGAAAATGTCCACCAGCAATATAAATGTTAGGGTGATATATTATCATCTTAACCAACTATAATTTAACACGCACAACATTTACTTTAATTCAACCAAAAACTATGATCCCTTGAGTTGCTGAATTGAAAAAGTTATATATTCATAAATAGAGGACTGGAGCAGAGAAAATGAACTCTTTTGACATAAGGAGCGCTTGAATTCTCAAGCTTACGCTCATGGACAAAACTTAAGGAATTTGTACCTTTTAGCATGTATATCGGGATTCAGACAATAACTCTGAAATATATTTGATACACAGTGACTTTTATTGAAGACACACAGCGATAATCAAGTGTGAACTGCCTCTGTCTCCTTAAAAAAATATACAATCGACCACATCAAAGACTTTCCACTTAATAAAAGAAAATAAGACCTAATCCAAATAATTTATTAGTGTGTGACATTTCGGCAACAACATTGTCACCATCATAAGACAAAAGAATGATATATTCTGATATATCAGAATAATAATAGATTCTTTTGTCTGATGATGGTGACAATGTTGTTACCGAAACGTCACACACTATTAAATTATTTGGATTAGGTCTTATTTTCTTGTATTATAATCTATAATCCAAATTGTGTTTTTATCACTTTCCACTTAAATTTTGTTCATGAGTGCAAATAAGACTGATATGAAAATGAACAAATGAATTTGGAGAACTTTAAGAGAGAGTTTACCCTTCTAAATGAAATAGTGTCAAAAATAAAATGGAATAATGTAGGACACGTGTAGCCCAGGGATAATCAGGGGATTGACCATACTAGAGGGATTGAAGAATGATGAGAGAGGTAGACATAGGAAAGAATGGTTTGTTGATTTAATGGAATGGTCTGGGATTAGAAGGGAGAATAATTTCACAGAATAAGGTGGAGTGTCGGCCTTGGAGCTAAGTCGGCCTGCCACTGAGTAGTGTTCCCAGTCTTAATGACAAAGGCATTCTACTTCACCCAGTCATGATGGTTGTCAAACAGACACCATCAAGGGTCACAACTTGATATCCTAATATGTTTGAGTGGAGATAAGGAAGAAGAAGAAGAAGAGGTGGAATAACATTCCATGATGACTCATCTCCATATTGGAAATTGCACTACATGGTGATATATATGCAAATAAGAAAGAACAATAATGTTTACCACAGTAGAACCTCTTTCTAAAGGACAATACCTAGTTGCAGAGCCAAAGTGTCCTTTAGAGAGAAGTGTCCTCTTACCTGAGAGCAGCTAATTAAAAATGGTAATTTTGACAATGAAAACTGTCATTTGTAGAGAGATGTCTTCTCATAGAAGTTCTACTGTATGTTCCGAGTATTTCTCTTCCTAGACAAGATCCATGATCAAAACTCTATGGGACAAAGATGGACACATACCTGTTATACCGCTAATATGGATTTCAAGTTTCTTGGATTTGTGATCATTCTCTTATAACTGGAAAGAACACAAAGTAATAAGACCAAATCCAAATAAATAAATGGTGTGTGCTGTTTTGGTAATAGCTTTGTTACCATCTTAAGACAAAAGTACTGAATGAGAAAAAATATCACAGCATGTTTTAAATACAGTCGAACCTCTTTAATTCATCACCCCAAGGGATCAGAGCTTTCGGTTGAATAAAAGGAAGTGTTGAATTAAAGTCAGATGATTAGGTAATCATTTAACTCGCTAAAATAATATTTTTTAAAAATAGCCTTGTAATATAAATTAATGATATTAATTGAAACCATGGTGTGTTTTTATTTTATTTTCATGATTAACTTTTAGTATCAGTGACAAAATGGCATTAATACATATTTTAGAAACATAAATAATTGTAACAAATAAATCAAATATTAACTCTACAGACATTAAAATATTAAATATAATATATTAAATAATATTTTATTCTAATTGAAAAATATAGCAGTTGAAAGGAAATAAATATGGTAAATTGAAAGAAAATTTAAAAATATTATTTAAAAATAATCATGAAGATCTTTTAAAAAATTCCTTTATAGATGTCTGTTTTTGCACTGAAATCCATTTCAGGATGTATTCCAGATGGTCATTTTGAAAAAAACATGCATGCCTTTCTTTCTCTGAAATGTCTTTTAATAAATAAATTTTAATGTATTAAAGTCATCCTCTGCTGCTGCAGGTATTATTGATTTTGTGTTTAAATCTTTTATAATAACACAGAAATGGAATATTGAAATAAAATGTTATCATAATCATTGTGGCTACATTTTATAAAGATATATTTATTTTACACAAATAAATTTACTGGCAATGAGTTTCTTTTAAATATCATCAAATATTATATCTACAGGCCTTACTGCAATGAAGTAAGGCCTGTAGATATAATATTTGATGATATTTAAAAGAAACTCATTGCCAGTAAATTTATTTGTGTAAAATTTTAACGATAGATGGCAATAAAATTTAATTTACTAATATATTTATTTAAAAGGAAATTATTTGTAATTTTAAAATAACTAAAATATTTTAATGCTGAAATTTAAAAATAAAATATTATTGTTAATTAGCGCACGAAGCCTAAATCCTGGCGTAAAAAAAAAAACAACAAAAAATAATAATAATAACACTCGCGACATTGCGCAACGGCACTGCAAAGTGAAACTTAAACTAACCAGGAACCAAAAGTGCGCGCGCGCGATCCTCTCGGCGCCCGCAGATCGCCGCCGTAATACCTTTTTAGCGGAAAGTTGTAAGTAAAAAACATTCAACTGTCGAAATTCGAATTTTAAAATGGTCGAACTATCGGAAGTGTCGTATTATCGATATGTCGAATTACGGTTTGTTATTTGATAGGCAGGAGGTCGGGACATCAGAACATGGTCGAATTAACGCCGAGTGTCGAATTGGGGTGTGTCGAATTAACGAGGTTATACTGTAGTTACTGGCATCAACTTGTGATTATTCTCTTATAACTGGGGAGAACACAAGGTAATAAGACCAAATCCAAATAAATAAATAGTGTGATGTTTCGGTAATAGCTTTGTTACCATCTTCAGACAAAAGTGCTGAATGAGAAAAAATATCACAGCATGTTTTAAATAGTTACTGGCATCAACTTGTGATTATTCTCTTATAACTGGGGAGAACACAAGGTAATAAGACCAAATAAATAAATAGTGTGATGTTTCGGTAATAGCTTTGTTACCATCTTCAGACAAAAGTACTGAATGAGAAAAAATATCACAGCATGTTTTAAATAGTTACTGGCATCAACTTGTGATTATTCTCTTATAACTGGGGAGAACACAAGGTAATAAGACCAAATAAATAAATTGTGCGATGTTTCGGTAATAGCTTTGTTACCATCTTCAGACAAAAGTGCTGAATGAGAAAAAATATCACAGCATGTTTTAAATAGTTACTGGCATCAACTTGTGATTATTCTCTTATAACTGGGGAGAACACAAGGTAATAAGACCAAATCCAAATAAATAGTGTGTGCTGTTTCGGTAATAGCTTTGTTACCATCTTCAGACAAAAGTACTGAATGAGAAAAAATATCACAGCATGTTTTAAATAGTTACTGGCATCAACTTGTGATTATTCTCTTATAACTGGGGAGAACACAAGGTAATAAGACCAAATCCAAATAAATAGTGTGTGCTGTTTCGGTAATAGCTTTGTTACCATCTTCAGACAAAAGTACTGAATGAGAAAAAATATCACAGCATGTTTTAAATAGTTACTGGCATCAACTTGTGATTATTCTCTTATAACTGGGGAGAACACAAGGTAATAAGACCAAATCCAAATAAATAGTGTGTGCTGTTTCGGTAATAGCTTTGTTACCATCTTCAGACAAAAGTACTGAATGAGAAAAAATACCACAGCATGTTTTAAATAGTTACTGGCATCAACTTGTGATTATTCTCTTATAACTGGGGAGAACACAAGGTAATAAGACCAAATCCAAATAAATAGTGTGTGCTGTTTCGGTAATAACTTTGTTACCATCTTCAGACAAAAGTACTGAATGAGAAAAAATATCACAGCATGTTTTAAATAGTTACTGGCATCAACTTGTGATTATTCTCTTATAACTGGGGAGACACAAGGTAATAAGACCAAATAAATAAATAGTGTGATGTTTCGGTAATAGCTTTGTTACCATCTTCAGACAAAAGTACTGAATGAGAAAAAATATTACAGCATGTTTTAAATAGTTACTGGCATCAACTTGTGATTATTCTCTTATAACTGGGGAGAACACAAGGTAATAAGACCAAATCCAAATAAATAGTGTGTGCTGTTTCGGTAATAGCTTTGTTACCATCTTCAGACAAAAGTACTGAATGAGAAAAAATATCACAGCATGTTTTAAATAGTTACTGGCATCAACTTGTGATTATTCTCTTATAACTGGGGAGACACAAGGTAATAAGACCAAATAAATAGTGTGATGTTTCGGTAATAGCTTTGTTACCATCTTCAGACAAAAGTACTGAATGAGAAAAAATATCACAGCATGTTTTAAATAGTTACTGGCATCAACTTGTGATTATTCTCTTATAACTGGGGAGAACACAAGGTAATAAGACCAAATAAATAAATAGTGTGATGTTTCGGTAATAGCTTTGTTACCATCTTCAGACAAAAGTACTGAATGAGAAAAAATATCACAGCATGTTTTAAATAGTTACTGGCATCAACTGTCAGTACTTTTGTCTGAAGATGGTAACAACGCTGTTACCGAAACGTCACACACTATTTATTTATTTGTTCTTATTACCTTGTGTTTATAATCTATAATCCAAATTGTGCCTTATCAAGTAGAGAGAAGTTCCACAATCTCTATTTGCCACTCTCGATCTTCTTTAATATGTTGAATATCATACCAGCTTATGTGACTCTGCAACATTCCAGGTTGTACTCCTTTTTTGTGCTTTCTCACATCTTCTAGGTAAAATAGGTTAATTAAGGTGCATATGTAAATATGTTCCCCCCATGTGATAACAATAATTTATTTTTTCAGAAAATTATGATTAATTTTCCAAATGTGTCATACTCTGTTGAGTAAATCTATAAACATCCAACCTTTGCTTAGCCTATGGAAGTCAATTTGGTTGTGGTGAAACTCCGCTCCTTAGTTTCATTTTGCATAATGTCTGCTACTTCTCCATCTAGTTGGTGTTTCAAATTGTAATAAACCAGCATTTCATATGAGGAAATTATTATTTTTTTCCAACACAGAGTAGAATCTTCATGAGTGGACCTTTCTGATAGCACAGGGGTCAGCAAACCTTTGAGTCGGAAGAGTCAAAAATTGCAATTTACAAAATTTCAAAGTTTTTAAAGAGCGACAAAATTTTTTCTTGCCAACAATAAATAGTATACTCGCATAAATAATATTTACGTATGGAACTATATAAAGAGCTTCACATCCAAAGAGCCGCCGCATGTGACTAGCGTGCCACAGTTTACCGACCCTTGTGCTAGCAGACATATAAAGGACAGTTTTCAACTTACAGACATCCTCCAGAGTTCCTGACAGCAGAGTAGTGCTAGACTACAGGTGACACTTCACCACAGTATTCTGACAATGGTGGCATGATTCTTTCATTAACACACCCTCTTTGTTGTTGTTGTTGTCGTGTCCAAAGAAGAGTCTCAGATGTCTCCATGCATCTCCAACACAGCAGCAGCAATATCCACTATCTTGGTTGGAAAATGGGTGCCGTTGCCACGTTAGTCACCTTGGAAACGAACCAGAATTTGGTCGAATATTCCAAGGGTCCAGGGGGGACCGCAGGGAGGTGTGGTCGGACTTCTCCCCCCCACACCCTCTTTGTAAACACAAGGTAATAAGACCAAATCCAAATAAATAAATAGTGTATGACGTTTCGGTAACAGCATTGCTACCATCTCCAGACAAACATACTGAATGAGAAATTTTACCACACAATGTTTTAAATAGTTACTGTTATCAAGTGTGTAAACAATATAGCAGATAAGAATAAGATAGTTTTCTGAGAAACACAGATAACTATTCTTAGAATTAAAAGTGGAAAAAAAAACCTTTTTAAAAAAAATATAATTAAAAGCATATCTATAAATATCACTTTTAATTCTAAGAATAATTATCTGTGTTTCTCAGAAAACTATCTTCTTCTTATCTGCTATCTTGTTTACACACTTGATAACAGTAGCTATTTAAAACATGCTGTGGTAAAATTTCTCATTCAGTACTTTTGTCTGAAGATGGTAACAACGCTGTTACCAGGAATGTCACACACTATTTATTTATTTGGATTTGGTCTTATTACCTTGTGTTTGTGATCTATAATTCAAATTGTGCCTTATCACACCCTTTTTGTATCATCTACAGTAGGATAGCCTCTCTCTAAAGGACAACACCTAGTTTCAAAGCCATTGTGTCTTTTAGGGAGGAAGAGTTTTTCTCTTACTGGAGAGCAACTAATTGTTAAAAATGATGACTTTTGCAATGAAAACTGTCCTTTGTATTAAGGTGTTCATTAGCAGGAATGTGCGTTTATGGAAATTCTTCTATATAGAATTATATAGAGTAGAACTTACTCCCTGTAAAATACACATAACTGCAGAGCCAAAGTGTCCTTTAGGGAGAGGTGTCCTCTTACCGGAGAGTTGCTAAATTGTAAAAATGGTAATTTTGTAAATGAAAACTGTCTTTTGTAGAGAGGTGTGCGCTTAGCAGGGTGTTCGATTAAAGGGAGGTTCTACTCTATATATATATTTTTTAATATTATCCCTAGTAAACAGTAGGTAGTAGTTAGGGACTGCTTTTACTGTAAGTTGAAAACAGTTCGACTTTCGCACTTACAAATGTTTCAGAGAGCCTTGTTTTGTTACTTGCACTTACAGGTGGAGTTCGACTTTTGCACAAGGCCATTAAAGAAATATTTTATTCTGAGAAATAGTGTCCAATTTAGGATTTGATCCTTGTGGCTGTTGAAAAATTGATGGTTTTTATCTTTTGTCTCCACCGACCCTCAGAATTATGTTATTGCTTTAGAGTATAGTGGGTATCATATAAATCCACATAAATCATCGGATAACAATCAGAGAGCTTTCAAAAGTGACCAACATATTATTTGGGCTATGCCAGGAAATCATTCACAAATATCTAGGAGATCTGGGTCTGAAAAGAACTGCAAGCAAGTTTGTGTCTCGTGTGTTAACCTCAGAGCAAAAGAAGATGTTTGAAGATCAGTCAAAACATGCTCCATATGGAATGATCAGAATTGGCAAGATAAAGAGATAAGAGGAGACGAGACATGGGTGTATTGGTATGACCCCAATACCAATTGCCAGTTTAGTCAGTGGATAGCCTGGAATGAACCAAAACCGAAAAAAAAAAAAAAAATTCTCAAATGTGCAAATTTAAAACAAAAGTCCTACTTGTAACATTCTTTGACAACAAAGGTCAACAACTCTGTATAAATTGATTTTTACTTTTGTATTTTTACCTCTGTGTTTGTGTCATAATACTGGTCTCAATTACCATGGTGCAAGAAAATAAGAACTAATCCAAATAATTTAATAGTGTGACGTTTCGGCAACAGCATTATCACCATCATCAGACAAAAAATAAAAACATTTAATCTTTTGTCTGATGATGGTGACAATGCTGTTGCCGGTACGTCACACTATTAAATTATTTGGATTAGTTCTTATTTTCTTATATCTATATTTTATAATCCAAATTGTGCTTTATCATGGTGATAATAATATAAAATCTCTTGGTTCCAAATGATGTTATAACAAAGTATTTTGAATGTATAAGGGAACTATTTTAAATAAGCATCCAGGGCTAAGTTTCTTGAATAATTTTATTCCTCTAGCTTTCAGGTTAACTTAACCATCAACAGGAGCAACCATAGGAGTATAACCTCTAGCTAACTATATACTAGCTAACTAGTTAGCTAGAGGTTATACTCCTATGGTTGCTCCTGTTGAAGGGTATGTTAGCCTTAAAGCTAGAGGAATAAAATTATAAAAGAAACTTAGCTCTGGATGCTTTATGGATTTTATTAAATTACATATTACAAAGCTATATTAAAATAATATTATTTTAGTGAGTTAGATGATTAGCGATTAGCAAATCATCTAACTTTAATTTTCAACACTTCCTTTAATTAAACTGAAAGCTCTGATCCCTTGGGGTGTTGAATTAAAGAGGTTTGACTGTATATGTAAGGGGAAGGACGTTTATTTCAAATCAAGGGGAACTGTGTTGGTAGATACTGTATGTTACTGTGGTAAAACAACAAGGACGACAACAAACAAGTTAATCATCCAAATAATCAAATTCCATAAACTACCTGATTGCATGACTGCCTCGATAGCCAATCGTTCAACGGCTGATATATATTAGCCATAAAATTTACATACTTCATTATCAATTTGCATACTTGGAGAATCCTCCTCCCCAATTTGCGTGGGAACCAGCGCCATCTGTGCAGCGAGTTAATGGCAGCCCTCTATTGATTGGTCAGCTCCACCTTTATTGACTTTGGTCCTGCTGCTCTGGGTGTCCTCCACCCCAGCTTTAAAACCCAGGGCTATGCAACTTGAGAACGTTATGCCAATAAGGCAACCTCTCTAATGATGACATTTTTTCCTAAATGGTTCTTAACTTGCTTAAAATTATATAGACTGTAAAAAATGTTTGTTCTACAATTAATTTTAATTGTGATAAGGCACAATTTGGATTAAAGATTATAAACACAAGGTAATAAGACCAAATCCAAATAAATAAATATATACACTTGATAACAGTAACTATTTAAAACATGCTGTGATATTTTTTCTCATTAAGCACTTTTGTCTGAAAATGGTAACAACGCTGATTACGAAATGTCAGACACTATTTATTTATTTGGATTTGGTCTTATTACCTTGTGTTTAAAATTTTAATTGAGTATTAAAATGATATGATACAATTGGAATTGTAGATTAGAAACACAAAGTAATAAGACCAAATCCAATTAGATAGTGTGTGATGTTTCTGTAACAGCATCTTGTTGTTGTTTCTTATTCCCTTGTGTAAAGATAACACAAATTCCATGAGTTCATGCTCCTCAAGCTGTTTTATGATAAGCAGTGGCCTCTTCCAAGTCCATAAGTTGTTATTTGTTATCATAATCAGACAAAATAGTTACTTAAATAGTACTGTTATCAAGTTTGTAAATCAAATTTCTGCCTTTCTGCTATCTTGTTTATACACTTGATAACAGTACTAACTAATTAAGAACCTGCTGTGATATTTTTTTTTCTAATTTAGTACTTTTGTCTGATGATAGTAACAACACTGTTACCGAAACATCACACACTATTTATTTGGATTTTATCTATTACCCTGTGTTTTAAAATAACCACTTATTCTAATTTTTTTTTATAACCATTTCTTGGTTCCAAAGTCTTTGCCCTCTCATAGATTTGTTTAAATAAGCTTTTGTATAGAAGTGGTTTAGAAGGTTTAGATCAGCCTTCCCTGGAAAATATGGCTTTTGGCACGAGCCTGGTGGAATCGTTTTGGTGACAAAAGCGCAGCAAATAGGAACCTGGACATAGAGCACTTCGCGATACGATATGGTAGAGACCAAGTTCTGAATTCTGGCCTTTGGCACGAGATGAATTGTACCCTGTTGGAATTGATCCGGGATGAAAAATATAACCCTTGACTGTTCTCAACGTGGATATATCTATGAAAGTCCAAGCTGCTGATACCTGATGCCCTCTATCAATGCTGGACCCATATTGGCACTATGTGACATTGAGGTGTTGTTTGTGCAGTAAATGGCAGTGATCCTATGGCCCCTCCCCCCATTGGATCATCAGCCAATAGCCTTGCAGCGGCAGCCATGCCTCTACTCTCTGGCAGCCGTACCCCTGCAAGTCCTGGCAACACCACCCCTTCCTCTCCAGCCAACGACCGCAACAAGTAGGTCTAGTTAGCTTGGTGCAATCTACATTGTGTGCCCTGTTCAGATTCTGTACAATCTGCTGGACTCCCAGACTGTGTACTTCTTACAATTCTATCTTTCATAGGCATTCTTCAGCTTTTACTCAGTTTGTGCAGTTCATGGATGTTTAAGAGGTTGGGTCCTATATTCACTAGATAGCCATGGGAAAATATGGTCCAACGAACTTCAATGACAGATAGGTTTTAATGTAAATGATACTCATGTACCCTCCAAAAGGGGGCACTTCTCTCCCTTATTAGGAACATTCCCTAAAACCCCAGGTATACAGATTAGCTCAAATTTTCCAAAGCCGGTGTTGTGGCATATTGACCAATCTGAGTCTGTGTTCTCTTTTTTTTTTGCAGAGGAGATTGAGATTGCTTTAGTGCATTTTAAAGGGAGAGGTGCCCTCTTATACACAAGTTTTAATGAATTAAAAGAATGTCCTGAGCCACTCAATGAGTTTTTTTAGATGGCTAAACACTACCTTTCTTCTCTTTTCCTACAGGTTTTAATGTTATCCTAAAAGAGGCAATAAAGAATGGTTTAGGTCTGCTGTGGTCCTCACCTATAGTGTGATGTGCAGGAGGAAGGATCAGAGACTGACCAGGTAGGTCCTGCTGCTGCTGACCAGCCAAGTGTCCACTAACCATGGTTGACGCAGGGAGAGCATGAAGAGGTATCTTCGGGAGAGAGGTGACATGATCCTGGTCATCCTCCATGCCAAGGTGGCCCAGAAGTCTTATGGAAATGAGAAAAGGTTTGTTGGAACTATCTCACCTTGCTGTGTGTGGTTGAAGCTCCCTCCAACTCCAATGTGTGAAGCTTAGATTAGCCAACAAACAATATTGAGGAGACAGGCGGAGATGTATGTCTCAGAGGGTTTATTTTGGAGAGTGATTCATCTTGGTGGGTCACAGGGTCAAATGCTGGGTTCTAGGTCCGGTTCGGGAAGGTCTTGGATCCCATCAGGCCATTGTAAGGGATGTTGTTACTGCGACACAACGTTGTATATAATTTTTGTCAAGGCATAATCTGATCGAGGGGTAAAAGATAACTGGTTCTTTATCTTTTGCACTTTGCTGTATAAATGGTCAACCGTCAAGTACAATTATATCTGTGGTGTTCTCTCTCTCATTTCTGTGATAAATACAAAAAAAAAAAAAAGATTCTATTTCACAAGATAATAACAATTTCCGGTCATGTGTAACATCCAGTCGGCTACTGTTGACACACAATAATATAATAAACCCTTCATTTGTCCTTATGAGCCAACAAATAGCCTTCCTGTGGCTTGGTTCTAGTTAGACTCTCTATAAATGATGGCAGTGGATCCTCGTAATGACAGATTCTTTTATACAGTAGAGCCTCTATTAGCTGACACTCCCGATAGCAGATACCTATCTGCAATAGACACTTTTCACGACCAAAATTTTTTTTTTTTTTAATCAATTAGCTACGTTCTTATAAAGAGGATACCTTTCTCTCTAAAGAACACTTTGGCTCTGCAACAAGGTGTTGTCCTTTTACAAAAAGTTCTATTACTAACAGCAATTTTTTCCTGAGATCCCACGCTTTAAGTTCTAATTGTTTTAACTGTGAGTATAACAACAACAAGGGGGGTTATAGCATCAGGAAATCTTAGTCCTAAGTAATGTTATAGTGAGGTTCAACTGTATATAAGAATTGAAACATTGTAAGCTAGCCTTCCAGGGGCAATAAACCACTAACAATGCAGAGTAGAAAGGATTTACAGTAGAACTTCCATGAGTGGACACTCCCTCTACTGGACACTCTACAAAAAGCAGTTTTTTTTACCCAAATTATCATTTTTACCAATTAGCTGCTCTCTAGTAAGGAGACATTTCTCTCTAAAAGATACTTTGGTTCTATTACTAGATGTTGTATTTTAGAAAGAGGTTCTATCGTAATCTTAAACAGCAATTTGAATGATAAAGCACAATTTGGATTATAGATTATAATACAAGAAAATAAGACCTAATCCAAATAATTTAATAGTGTGTGACGTTTCAGCAACAGCATTGTCACCATCAGACAAAATAATAAAATTTTATTATTTTTATTTTAATTTTTTTTTTACATTATTGATATTAAATTATTTGGATTAGGTTTTATTGTCTTGTACAGCAATTTGAAGATTAACTGGTTTTGCCGAAGAGTTGCAGAGCTCTCAATTGTCATCCTGTTTTCCTCAATGTCACCAACATATAAGCTGGCTGTGACAGGTTCTTCTGCCCCCCACCCTGCATCTACCTGCTGGGGGATGGCTGGCGGCGGCGCCACGAGCAGATGATCCAGAGTGGGGAGAGTGAGCAGGGGGCCCAGCTGTGCGCTTTCATCGGCATCGGCAACTCTGACCAGGAGATGCAGCAGTTGGACTTCAACGGCAAGGTATAGTTGCCTCTCAGTCTTATTAGCTTTATAGACAATAATTTTATTGACATCTTGTCAATACATGCACAAGTGCACAGTCTACACTATTTTAAAAAAGATAATTATATATATGCATGATACTATGTAGAATGAACATGGCACCTCTGCCAGCGCTGCAGAGTTTGGTGAAGAATCACCAGCGGGTCTCCAGCGACACCACGCATTTAGCGACCTACAGTTACTATAACATACTATAGCTTTATAGATGGATGATAAGGCACAATTTGGATTATAGATTAGAAACACAAGGTAATAAAACCAAATAAATCAATAGTGTTTCACCAAAATGTTTTAGTAACAATACTATTACTAAAGCGTCATACAATATTTATTTGTTTAGATTTGGGCTTATTATCTTGTGTTTATAGATGGATTTTTGATGCCTTCTTTTGAACAAACTTTTCTACCTAATGAAATTTGAGGTAATTTTGGATAGAGATAGTGAGAGAGATCAAGTGTTATTTTCATTAAAATGTTCACAAGGTCTTAAAAATTTCAATATACCAGAGGGAATAAATACTAAGAGGACTTATTTATTCACTATTATTTTTTTTACGTATCACAGTACACACATAATAGACCATGATAAAAATCATGATGATAGTTAGCAACTACTCTTGCTTCACATACACCACATTGTCTGCACATGTAGAAAGTACTTTGACATTTTGCACTTACAAGTTTTCTAAGCCCTGTTTGGTTACTTATTGGTGGAGTTGAACTTTTGCAAGAATCAGAGGGGCCATTGAAGCAATCTTTAGGACAAAGTGTTCAATTGAAGAATAAACAAAAGTTAACGGCGACGAGCTTCTTTTATTACAGAAGAAGCTCGTCGCCGTTAACTTTTGTTTATTCTTCAAATGATGTCAGGCGATTCCTTCTCTTGTAAAGTGTTGAATGTAGGATTCAATTCCGGGTTGTGGCATCGACAGTTTATACCCCTCTTCTACCAATCCTCCATAGGACTCCTTATTTATAGTCAAAACTTAAGTAGGTGGAAAGTCTTTAATGTTGTCTGTCATCTTATTTATTTTTTTTTTTAAGGAGACAGAGGCAATTTTATTCACACTTTGTTATCTCATGTGTTATGTTGTTGTTACTTATTGCTCAAGACGTTTAAACAATTTCCATTAGGTCCCATTGTCTCAGCTTTTCTATTATAGTCTTGGGGTACCTTAGTCCCTTTTCTTCTTCATGATGTTATCTCGTGTATCTTCAATAAAGGTCACTGTAATATATTTCAGAGTGATTGTCTGAAATCACGATATACATGCTAAAATGTACAAATTCCTTAAATTTTGTCCATGAGTGTATGAAAAAGCACAATTTGGATTATAGATTATAATACAAGAAAATAAGACCTAATCCAAATAATTTTTTAGTGTGTGACGTTTCGGCAACAGCATTGTTACCATCATCAGACAAAAGAATAAATGAGAAAAAATATCACAGCAAGTTTTTAAATAGTACTGTAAAAAGAATATTTCAAGTTGTCTTAAAAAACTATTTTCCCTTATCTGCTATCTTGTTTAAACACTTGATAACAGTACTATTTAAGATCATAAAACAGCTCGAGGAGCATGAACTCATGGAATCACTGTAATCTTTACACAAGGGGATAAGAAATAACAACAACAGTACTATTTAAGAACTTGCTGTGATATTTTTCTCATTTATTCTTTTGTCTGATGATGGTGACAATGCTGTTGCCGAATGGTCATACACTAATAAATTATTTGGATCAGGTCTATGTTCTTGTATTCATGAGTGTATGTTTAGTGAGATAGGTTGTTTTACTCTCCTGATTCAAGGGCTCTCCTGATTCAAGGGAAGTAGTATGGTGTATTTTCCTATCACTGACGTCAATCAAACCACAGCGACAGGATATTTGTGTTTGATTAACTTGGCTGGCAATAAGATGGCAGATAGGACCTCACCATTGATAAGGAATACTTGAAGGATTAAGAATAAAAGCATCTCCTGAAACTAAAAGTTGCTGATGGCTTGTGCCATCTGTCAGAATAATTAGTTGATATTTATTCTTACAGATGATGCAAGCAATCAGACACTTTTAGTTTCACGATCAGGAGATGCTTTTTTCTTAATTAATCCTTGTATAATATATCCTCTCTAGTACCATTTCTCACTTTTATACTATTTTTCGGGGGTCGGTGGAAGGCTGGTTAAATCGTTTGGTTTTCGACCACTACAACCCGGCTTCAATTCCCGCATTGGACACTTTTTCTGTTTAAAAAAATAATAATAATAAAAATGCTCCAATGGCCCCCGATTCTTGCAAAAGTCCAACCCCACCAGCGAGTGCAAGTAACCAAACGGGGCTCTGGCACATTTGTAAGTGCAAAGTTGAACTGCTTTTCACATGTGTAGACATGTGGTGCGCTTACAGTAAAAGCAGTCACTAACTACCCATCATGATTATCATGGCCTGTACCACGTGTACCTGGGATAAGCAAAAAAAAACAAACTATTTTTCACTTAAAAGATGTTTCTCTCATCATGTAAACCACCTTAGTTTAAAAAGATTAAAAGCAAAAACCTCTAATGAAACATTTGACGCAGCCATTGAGGGCTTATACAAATCTTATCATGTTTATCAATGCTATCCAGCAATTCCTCCTATTGAAACATGCATGTTCCCAGCAGTAGTGTGTCCTCGCCAAATGGCCCTGAATGATATTTACCAGAGTGTGACCGCCCAGAACTACTGCGCGGCCAAGACCCTGTTTATCAGTGACTCAGACAAGAGGAAGCACTTCATGCTCTCCGTCAAGATGTTCTACGGCAACGGCGAGGACATCGGAGTCTTCCATGGCAAGAGGATCAAGGTCATCTCTAAACCCTCCAAGAAGAAGCAGTCCTTGAAGAATGCTGACTGTAAGTGAGAGGACCCCATAGATCTCCGTGGCCGATGTGTTACCATGGCGGATGTGTGCAGTATGCATAGCCTCAGGCACCAAGGTTGCGCTGTTCAACCGGCTCAGGTCCCAGACTGTCAGCACCAGATACCTCCATGTGGAGAACGGCAACTTCCACGCCAGCTCCACCCAGTGGGGGGCCTTCACCATCCACTTGTGTGAGTTAGGGCAAACCATCCTATTTGCATAGGTCCCTTATATAACATATAGCAATATAGCATAGAATTCTGGAATAATCAAAAATAAACAAATTGTTGATATCTATTCCTATAGATGACGCAAGCCATCAGCAACTTTCAGTTGCACGATAAGGTGATGCCTTATTTTTTCTTTCTTTCGTAATTTATTCCCCTTATCCCAGTATAATATCATATTTGTGCTATTTTTTCACATTGTTTCATGTTCTCACACAATTCTGGCCTTAACTAACCGTTTCTCCTCTCATGAGGACAAAAGTTAATTTTTTGTTGAAAATTGATAAACTAAAAGATCTTTTTTTGGCTGATGAGTTTTCGTGAAATAATTCTGGTGGTGCAGTGGACGAGAATGAGTCGGAGTCGGAAGAGTTCACAGTCCGAGATGGCTACATCCATTACGGCTCATCCATCAAGCTGGTCTGCTCAGTGACAGGCATGGCCCTGCCCCGGCTGGTAGGTTGGATTGGCTGACTCTCTCCTGTGGAAGGCTCTGTGCATCCACTACTCTTGTGTCATTGCTCTTTTCACCGGGAAATTAACTGCAAAGTATGTTCCCTTAGAACATACTTCATGAGAGGACACTCACTAGTGGACACCTCTCTACCAAAAAGGGTTCATCATTAAAATTATATATATATATTTAAATTATCAGCTCTACAGTAACAAGAACACCTTTTTCTAAAGGAAATTTTTGACATTGCAAACATATTGCAGCTCATTTTACTCTTGAATAAATGCCTGTAATTTCTTCTCTGGAAATTCACAAGGTAATAATAAGACCAAATCTAAATAAATAGTGAATGGCATTTCAGTAACAGCATTGTTAGCGAAACATTGCACACTATATATTTATTTTGGTTTGGTCTTATTATACCTTTTGTCATATTTCCAAATTTTTTTTTTTTTTTTCAAATCCATATTTTTATTTTCCATAGGGTTATTCAAATAATAATCTGTATATATTTATCATGTGTATATAATCTTTCTCCATTTTTACCCCTTTGTATATTTCCCACTTTCATAGGTGTTGTAGCCTTGGAAGAAATCACGAAGCGTGCTTGCACCAACAGACAGCCTTTATTTTCTCTCTCTCAATATACAACACATTCGCTCTATTTATACAATTCTCAGTCACACGTGATCTTTCAACAATAGCTAAATATGCAAATCATACAAAACAACAAAAAATATATATGTAAATCACAGAAATCCTAACATTCCTCCCCCCGTTGATGCGTACCATCAATACAAACAGTGGGGACCGGTAGAAGAGCCAATTTGACCAGGGGTCGCCTGATCATGCCGGTCTTGGTTCTATGTGACAGCACTCCATACTGGTCCTGATATTTCAGGCACTTTGGGCCGTAGCTCGTCTCGCAAATTCAAAGCTTTCATTGTAGTTTCCGCTCCAGCCATGATGTCATCCACACATGAATCTCTCCTTGTTGCCTCCACATCATCCCCATACCGGACATGATTAGAGAAAACCCGGGTAGTGCCGAGGATATCCCCTCCTGTTAATCTTCCCGATAGGATCCATCCTAACCTTGTGTCTTGTGCACATAACTGGGTCCTTTTACATCTCCGGATATCAGGCAGCAAGATTGATCCGTATACATCGGCTCCCAAAATAAGATCAACTTTCCCATTCTTTTCAAACTCTGGATCCGCAAGCTCGATATTCCTCAATTCCTCGGATAACGGAAGGCAAAGGTCTCGACCTGGTAACAATCCAGTCATTTTATTTACTAATAAAGCCTGTAGTGGCAATTCCCATTTCTCCTTCCCGAGAGGCTTTATGACACAGTGAGCAAGCTCCCTTACCTCCTCTCCTTTGGTCGAGTTGATTCCATAAATTTGAGCATTCACCTTGGAGACCGGGACATTCAACATCTGGAGCACATTCTTGTGTAGCATAGAGGACTGTGATCCCTGATCCAATAGGGCCCTCACCACAATTGCCTCATTCCGGTGGTTAACCAATCGCACTAAGGCCGTGGCCAAAAGAGCCCTGGGTACCAATGTCTTAACATGCATGCCCGCGATTGATACCTCTCGCGGTTCTGCCTTTGAAGGAATCTCCCTGATGTTCTTGGTCTCCTCACTATGCAGAAAAGTATTGTGATGTTTGTTACACAGCTTGCATTTTATATACTTTCTGCAGTGACGCCCATAATGTCCAACACGAAGGCAGTGGAAACAAGCCTTATGTCTGCCTAGTAACTCTTTTCTTTCCTTAACAGGCATGGCAAGCCATCTCTGGCAGGTCGGCAACCAATGGCCACCTCGACACAATAGACACACTTTAGGCCGTGAGCTACCTGTGTCTCTCACTTCAGTTCCGTGTAGCCTTGTAGTATAGGGCTTTGTAACTCTTTTAGAGGATTCGCCAAATCCAGCCCTCACATAATTCAGGCGTTCTTCCCCTTTGACTTCCTGCCTTAGGAACCTTAACAGCGAACCCAGCCTCTGGTTTATAGATTGAGGCTTATCCTCACCTTCGACATCGTATCCCGAACTGGAACTGCGCTGCCAAACCTGAATCAATTCCTCTGGCAGACTAGATTCTACCATGGGGTACAGAAACGTCGCATGCTGATCCTGAGTAACTCCCAAGGATTCCAAAGATCGGAGATAGGATTCCAACTTGTCATACAGGTCCTCAATAGTCTTTGTAGATCTTCGGGCGTTATTTATGACTAGGCCCAGTAATTGTCTCACATATATTTCGGTGAGAATTACCCCATCGCCAAACCGGTCTTTTAACGCCTCAATGATTTTTGGGTAATTGTCGGCAGTAAGTGGGAAACTTTTCACCAGTCGTGATGCTCTTGTATCTTCCTTTATGGCCTGCACCAAATACTGCAGTTTATCCACGTTTGAGAGCCTAGAATCCTCATGTATCGTGGAGAATTGGGCCCACCAGCCCAACCATTCTAGGCTGGTTCCATCGTATATTTTCAATTCTAATTTGGGCAACCGACACGTCCTTGTTTCATTTAACGAGCCTTTCTGGTAACCATTGCCTTGAAAGACCTCAGTATTTTGTGTCGGAGGATTGAGGAACTCACTTATTTGGCTTTCCAGGTCGAGCCATTTTTGTTTATACTGTATCACAGTATCCTGCTCGTTTTCCAATTCCCGACTAGTGTTGTCCTCGTCATCGATCATCAATTCCCAGATTATCTTGTCCTCTTCTTGGATCTTCACGATGCACTCCTCCATTATTCTGTAATTATTTCTCACGAACTTCTCTGAGGGAGCCTCCCCATCCAGTTCTGCTTCCATCCTCTTGATCAGTTTGGAGAAGGTCATTCGTTGAACTGCTCTACTTCTTATAGCCCGCTTCATTTTTATAGTTTCAAATATCTTCTTATTTCGATATATCTATTCAATCGCTAAACACCGTTCTGATTCTCACTTGATTTGCATTAATTTATAACTTTCTTATATGCAAAGCAGTAGGTATCACTTTTTAGCGATTTAAATTCTCCGATTTCTTCCGGCTTACTTTCAACTCTTGGTCAAGTATCTTCTTATATTCTTCTTACTATCTTCTTAATATTCTTTAAATCTTCTTTAAATCCACTTTATATCTTCTTTATAATCTTAATCTTCTTTATATTTTCTTAATCTTCTTATATCCACTTTATATCTTCTTTATATTTTCTTAATCTTCTTATATCCACTTTATATCTTCTTTATATTTTCTTAATCTTCTTATATCCAGCTCGATAAGGACCAAATGTTGTAGCCTTGGAAGAAATCACGAAGCGTGCTTGCACCAACAGACAGCCTTTATTTTCTCTCTCTCAATATACAACACATTCGCTCTATTTATACAATTCTCAGTCACACGTGATCTTTCAACAATAGCTAAATATGCAAATCATACAAAACAACAAAAAATATATATGTAAATCATAGAAATCCTAACAATAGGTTTCTCCGTCTTGTAACCCCAAGGAGAATCCTCTGTAAGACCTGTGTGTCTTAATAAAGGTTTTTGTGTGTGTGTTATTATACCTTTTGTTTTCTAATTTCTAATCCAAATAGTAGCTAATCATTCTGTGGAAAGTGTGTCTGACTCCAGGCTGGTTGTCCCCAGGTCATCAGGAAGGTGGACAAGCAGACGTCAGTGCTGGACGCCAACGACCCGGTGTCCCAGCTCCACAAGTGTGCCTTCTACATGAAGGACACAGAGAGGATGTACCTCTGTCTCAGCCAGGAGCGCATCATCCAGTTCCAGGTCTGTGTCAGCATTATACCCGTTTCATTTCATTTCTTTCTCTGTACACAGAAACATTCTCTCTGACCATTTAAATTGGCAAGGTAAGGTCCTCTTCTTTCTTATCTCCATTCAATCATATTAGGGTATCAAGGCTGTAGAGTTTGAATTTTTTGATTGTGAGATTTTTGCTGGGGATGTGTAGAGCTCATCAATGGATGAGCCAATATAATCAATGATGTTATTTGAGGTTGCAGGTTGAGAATTACACTTAGTACATAGTGGGAAAACCTTGCAACCATTCTGGAAGATCATTGTCCGTAGATGACCAGACTTAAGTCTGGAAATCAAGGACTCTTGTTCTCTTGGGAGGATAGAATTGGTGCTTTTCCCTCCTGCTCTGTACTGGTCATATGCAGCAGTAGATATTCATCCCTCGCACAAAGTAGAGTGACATTTTTTAATGAAATGAATCCTGGTGGATCTGCCTATATATAATCCCAAATATGCAAACAGACTGAGCTACTTTGGACCCATAATGATAGTAAATGGATTAAAAAAGATGTTGGAAAAAATTGTAGAAGAGAAAGACTTCCAATGAGCTGGCTAGAAGGGTTCAAGAAAGCTACTGGAAGATCACTAGATGTTGCTGCAAATATATGGTCGCCAACGGATCAAATTAAAGAATCGTTGTTCAATAGTCACCAACAGTCAAACTTGACTTGATGAACACTAACATCAACAAAAAGGTGACATTTTTGTTTGAAAGCTATAGCCTCCATGTCAAATTCGAAACTATTATAGATGCTTATGATTCTTTTAAAAATAAAATTATTTCTATAATAGTTTCGAATTTTGTGTGTGTGATAGCAGATAGCGCGCTGGTGCATCATAATATAATTATGTCAAATAACTAGACCAACATTTTCTTTTGTTTACTCCCAAGGTATAAAGTTAAAAATCATGACCAGAAATATTTTGTTGCAACTTTTCAGTCCATGTATATAACAGAGCCTCCATGAGCGGACAATCTTGCTAGAAGGCACCTCAAAAAACCTCTTCAAAGACAGTTTTTATCTAAAAATGTGACCATATTTTATCAATTAACTGCTCACTTGTAAGATGGCTCATCTCCCTAAAGGGGACTTTTGCTCTGAAACTTGGTGTTGTTTTTTAGAGAGAGAGTTTCTACTGTAATGTGGAATTTTAAATCCTTCTTTTTGAAATGAATATATTCTTTACATTGTGGTTTGCGACTGCTCTCATCCTCTAAATCCTCCTCCTCCTTCAATGCCTACCTCAACTGAGGGTGGGCCACATGGTGTCTCCATACTTCCTCCGCCATCCTCTTCATCTCCTCGTAGGTGTGTCGTCTAGTCCATTGTCTGTGTATCCCTGTCGTCTCCTTGCCCTCGATCTCTTCCCCTGGAGCTTTCCTTCCAACACTGCCAGCAATGTCTCTCCTGCTGATCCGCACATCACATGTCCAGCAAATCCTATAAATTCTCCACCAGTTTACAAATGGAGGAACAGTTCAACTTATGCACTTACCAGGTGCTTTACCTCACTGGTGGGTTAGTGTTTGTAAAGGAAATTGTTACCCAATAGTTTGTCTGAATCCCATGTCCTGGTGTAACAACTTACATTACCAGTTATTCACAACTAGGCTCTGTGTTGTACCTTACCGGAGCATGTTGCGGTGCAGGCCACCCCGTGTCCCAAGGACCCCAACAAAGAGATGATCAACGACGGAGCCTGCTGGACAATCATCAGTACAGACAAGGCAGAGTACACTTTCTATGAAGGACTGGACAATGTCCACACCCCGGTCACTCCGGTTCCCATTGTCCATCGGCTAAATGTAAGTCTCACAGCAAGCATGATGTAGTAGAACCTACTCCACACTAGAGATCCCCTCTCTACATATAGGACACAGTTAACCTAACCTCACTTACCTTTTTTAATAATTAACACCTCTCTCTCCAGTGAAAGGACACCTCTTCCTACAGAACATTTCTGCTTTGTATAATATAATCCCCAGTTAGTTTCTGTCTGAAGATGGTAACAACACTGATTTCAGCCATATGTCAAAATAAATATAAACTATAATGGTTGACTTTTAATGATGAATCAAGAAAAGCGCACCATGGAGAAATCAAGAAAGTGTATTTGACCACAATTCTAGAGAATAATTACAAGATTTAATGATTAGGCTCAAGCCATCATCAACTTTCATTTGCACAATCAGAAGATGGCCACTCAGCTTCCCCGGACATGATAGCATTAGGATATTCAGTGTAAAGGGTCTCCATGAAGGATACTGCTGCCATTGGTTGGTTATCCAGGAGGCCTTAGACTTTCTAAGAGGTGACAGTCAGATTTGGCTCCCCAGAAAAACTGTAAGCAGCAATGGCAATATCAGAGAGGTTTTAATTGAGTTTGTACTGAATGTTCACATGTGGAATATGTAAAACTTGATTTATTCTCCTTGTAATAATGGTGTTTCTTCACCCACATATTAATCTCTCTTTCGCCTTTTACTAAAGATTACCGTGGAGCATCTTAATGAGCCTTCTGTAATATATTTCTCCCTAGTATTGCAGTTGGGAGTAATGTAGAATGGTGTGTGTAGCTCAACGGTGGTGGGGATGTCGCCATGTTGGAACTCATCGGAGAGAATTTCATCTCCAGCCTGAAAGTGTGGTTTGGAGACGTTGAATCAGAAACCATGTTCAGGTGAGTAACCCATCGTGCCACCAACATCTCTATTATTTAGATAGCTTGGACACAGTGGTATCTAAATTTATACACACACACAAAGCCTTTATTAAGACACCAGTCTATAAATCTCATTGCCGGCTTGCAATAATATCCCCACGATGATCAATCACCATCATACAGTGGAGGAGAAAACGATGACTAAGTTCTTTTTCCTGCTTACTCTTTTGTAAAAGTTATACAGGGACAGAGCCATACAGTCGGTGGATGAGATGGTAACACGCTCGATTCCCGACAGCCATGAACCGGGATTGAATTCCGCGTTTAAAATTGTTTAATATATGAATAACCTTCAAATATTATTCATTGTTTCAATTATCATGAACTAGGTTGCTCTTGCTGAGCGGTACCTATTAATGTGATTTGAACCAGGGACAGAGCAACCCTATGACTTGATATGGCTATATTTAAAATAAATTGATACTTATTTCTTTTTTTTTTTCAAATTCTCAAAACACATAGTCTAACTTCTTCATTTCAATACCCCAAGGGATAAGAATTTTCGGGATTGAATTATATTCAGTTTAATTAAATAAAATGCCTCGATAAGGCACAATTTGGATTATAGATCATAAACACAAGGTAATAAGACCAAATCCAAATAAAAAAAATAGTGTGTGACGTTTCGGTAACATCGTTGTTACCGAAATGTCACACACTATTTTTTTATTTGGATTTGGTCTTATTACCTTGTGTTTATAAAATGCCTCTTTATGGAATTTTATAAAACTATTGAATCAAAGAAGGGTTCTATTATTATATCTCAAGAACATATGATAATCACTGTGGGTTACAAATACTTCTTACTGTAGGTGCACCATGTGTCTGCACATACATCAAAGCAGTTTACATTGCAATTACAGGATACAGTAGAACATACTTCATGAAAGGACACTCCTACTTGAAGACACCTCTCTTTAAAGGACAGTTTTCATCACCAATATTATCATTTTTTACTATTTAGCAACTCTCCGGTAAGAGGACACCTCTTCTTAAAGGACACCTTTGATCTGCATTTAGGTGGTGTCCTTTACAGAGAGGTAGTTCTGTACCAGCACCCCTTATTAGGGTTTTAGGCAGGATTCTAAGTATATATGATGTTGAGATAACCTGTTTTTTCAAACTTCAACCAAGTTACCCCTACTTTAATTTAAACAACTATAATTCAGCATCTACTCACTTTAATTCAACAGGTAAGCACCTTTCCCTTAGGATGTTGAATTAAAGATGTTCGGACAGTAATTTATTCTTTTTCTAAATGAAATTATAGGTACAATTTGAATATTTATAGATTAGAAATCCAAGGTAATAAGACCAAATCCAAATAAATAAATAGTATATGATGTTTATGTAACAGCATTTTTATCATAATCAGACAAAATTACTTTTGTCACACAAAAGTCACACATGATGTATTTTTTTGGTCTTATTATTTCCTTGTATTTTTAAATAGGGGTGGGAAAAATCTGCTCAAAAAGCAGGATTCAATTACAAGTCTTGGAAGCCTCTGCCTGGAGCTGATTTCTATCCTTATTCAACATCCTTACTGTCCATTAACTTCTGATCTAAGGGAAGAAAACCAACTTTACCTGACTAATACAAAACAAGTTGCTTGCAATAAAGACCAATACATTAAGTTTAATAGATTCTGCAGGATGTATATTTCAAGGTGAAAGTATTGACTGTACATATTTCAAGCTACTTCTAATTACTATATGCAAAATTTGACATCGAACATTTAATTTTCATGATTCCTAATGTTCAATTGTGTTAATTGTATATAATGTAATATATACACGCAATTATCCTAATTGTGGATATGGCGTGTCTCTCCCAACTGTTAAATAAATAAATAAATCCTTAAGTACAGATCATGATTATCATGTTGGGTAGTTACCAGCTGTGTTTCAATTTTGAATAGGTACCATTTGGATTATAGATTATATGATTTATTTATTTGGATTTGGTCTTATTACCTTGTGTTTTACTGTAAGTGTACCACATGTTTAAGCATGTAGAAAGTGTAGTTTGACTTTTACAACAGACCCTGTAATGGTGGTTACCTATAGGTAGGGTTGGGATATTTCAAGAATGAGAGGTTATTGAAAACATCCAATCCTTTTGTTTTTCCCCACATTAAGAATAAATACCTCACTACAGGATTCAATCCCTGTTTGTAATTGTTGGGGAAAATCAACAAACTGTTTTCTGTCACCAAACTGCTAAAAATATTGTTAAAAAAGCACACAAATAATCACCATCACAATAGACCCATCTCATGAATCCTAACTCTCTCTATCACAAGGTAATAAGACCAAATCCAAATAAATAAATATTGTGTGACATTTCGGTAACAGCGTTGTTACCATCTTCAGACAAAAGTACTGAATCTGTCTGAAGATGGTAACAACGCTGTTACTCTAACATCACACACTATTTATATATTTGGATTAGGTCTTATTACCTTGTGTTTATAATCTATAATCCAAATTGTGCCTTATTATCTCTATGATGTTGTGTGACCTCCATGGTGTGGTGGTTCCAGATGCCAGGAGAGCATGCTCTGTGTGGTACCGGATATCTCAGCCTTCAGGGAGGGCTGGCAGTGGGTGCGCCAACCTACTCAGGTACTGTTGTGGCTCATACATTCCCCAATTACTAGAACATTGGTGTTAGCGGGGCCACCTTTGGTGACCTATGTGGACAAATAATGGTGGATCTATTTTGACAGATGTGTTCTTTCTTTTAAGGATCAATTTCCAGCCAGTGAAATTCCCATCTATATAGATATATATAAAGCGCAGGGTACCTCTCCTGTCAAAATAAAGGTCAAACTTAGACTCCATCTATTCGCTGACACCACAAACTAGCAGCATCAGGTTGGTGACAAAGCCACAACACCAGCTTTGACAAACTGAGAGGTTACCAGCTAAACGCCTCTTTGACAGATTGTTAAGATTCCATTAGATCCTTTGTGGAAATCTCATGAAATCAAATCCTACCCTAGACTGACGAGAGCCATTAGCCCGAAACCATGGTCTCCAGGTCGACGCTTCTCAGTTTGTCAAAGCTGGTGTTGTGGCTTTGTCACCATCCCAAGGTCACTAGTTTTCTGTGACGATCAATAGATGACATTTAGTTTTGACGTTTATTTTGATGGGGAGATGACCTATTCTTTTATAGATCAATTTCCTCCCAGCCAAAAAAAAATTCATCTATAGATTTATATTTTCTCCCCATTGAATATAACAAAATATTTTTTAAAACTTAATTCTGTTGAGACGTTATGTGGCGCTGAGTTTGTTGTTGACACACTTTAAAATGTTATAACACCTTGATAAAGGTTGGCGTTCGCCCAACTGAAATATTGGTAAAATAAATGATATTTAGATCCAATATATGCCTTTTTAATTAATAGATTTATACGCAAAAAAGGTATCCTTCCCTTTTAATAAATGCATTAACATTTTTATTAAGCTTCCAATTTAAACAAGGATTGTTGTGCATGTGTAATTCCAAAAAAAACTGAACCTTTAGCTGTGTGAAGAGACTGAGATGGTTGCGCAGGTGCCAGTGTCTCTGGTCCGCAACGATGGTGTCATCTACTCCACCGGATTGACTTTCACCTACACCCCGGAGCCAGGTCCGCGGGCTCACTGCGCTGCGGTGGAGGAGATCCTGCGACCTAACTCTGACAGCAGCTATCACCACAGCATGTAGCTTTGTGGCCTTCCCTCTCATCACTTGTGTTGTTGTATTTTTTTGGACCTTTTTTTATTATCTCTCAGTTCTCTCTCTGCATATCAGAGATTTGGTTTTATTTCTTTTATTTAAATACAAGATGACGGCTTTTTGAACAAACTTTATATAAATATTGTTTTTTTTTTTCTAGAGCTTTTTTTTCCAAGAATTTCATATATCACATTTTCAGTTCCTCATATCATTTACTTTCTATTGGGAATATTCAGCCTTTCTTTTTTTTTGGGAGATTGACAGACTGCATATCAGAGATTTTTTTAAAATATTTATATATATTTTAATATATACCTGCTCTATCTATGGACAAGCCTATATAAATATCTTTGAAAGATAGAATCCTCTGAAATGTAAGCGATAATAAAAAACAGCTTCCGAGGATAGCAAGAAAGCAAACAAGAAACTTATCTTCGGAGACTGTTTTTTAATTATTACTATTTACATATTTGTTTTATCAAAATTCTCAAGAATTTCCCTACATGTTCCTTTCTCTTTGTTACATTTGGGATTTTCAGCATTTTTTTTTTAAAGATTCACTGACAACCACTACTTGTTCCAAGGTTTTAAAATCAAACCTGACTTGTCCATTATAAACTTAGACACATACAAAGGGGAATGAATCTATTGTATGTGATTGCCTTGCATTGAAGTGTAGAGGTATACCATGTCCATTGTAAACACACACACACACACACATATAAGGGAGTGAATCAATTGTTTATGATGGGTTTGCATTGAAGTACAGATGTAACCTGGTGAGAATGAGAGAGAATTCTATAGCTAAGATCTGCCATTAATGAAGAGGTTATTGGAAATCATCTGGTTATTCATTAATTTTATTTACCACTGTTTTAAAACTTTCCATACAGAGATGTATGGATCCATACAGTAATGAGCTATTTTGCACCTATAATTAATGGAAAAAAAGTTTGTTTTTTTTACCCATTACATACAATCAAGGCAAAATTTCTTGTATAAAAAGCAATAATTGAAGCAATAATACTTAACAAGATCTATTTCATGGGAATCATTTTCAAGAAAATCCACTTGGCATCCTTCCATGTTTTAATGTCTTCTCTGGAATTACTTGTGAAAAAAAAAAACTGATGTTCTTGTTATCAGTTCTCTTTCATTGGTTTTCTCTTTCATTCTTCTCTGTCTTTTAGGTTGTGAGTACTTCACATGTCTCTCAGTTCTGAGAAACTAGGAATGAAAAGTAAAACTGGCTGATACATCTAATTGTCAATCCTTGGGTATAGATTTCTTTGTATCTGAATGGATTCAAAGTTCAGTGTCAGGGACATTCTGCCCTTTGTTTGCATCAACTCTGGAAACTGTGGCTGATCCATCTAATTGTCAATCCTCAGGTGTTGATTCCCTGTATCTGAATGGTTCAGCATGCTGCCTGGGACATTCTGCCCTTTGTTTGTCTCAACCTGGAAACTGTAGCTGATCCATCTAATTGTCAATCCTCTGATACAGATTCCTTGTATCTTTATGGTAGTCTAGCATGCTGCCAGGGATATTCTGCATCAACCTGGGAGAATCCTTCAAATTAAAATTTTCTTATCTTCTTCTAAACTTTCTTTGTTTAGTTAGTTTTATTTGTAACTCAGATAAACATTCCAAGTGATATGTCAGTTCACAACTTTATCTTTTGTTTCTCTCGGCCTGGTCCATTATTTCAGCAAACACCGGTCTACAGTGGTCGGATCGTCAAAACTTTTGAGGAGTGTGTGTGGGACTATTAAGTTTTTAAAAATTTTTTAGCTAAGCATCCCTCTTTTTCCAAACTCAACCAAACTTCTACCACAACCAAAATTGACGCCCCATATTCCATGACTTCTTCTATACACCGCAGTCATTGTATAACCAATTCATTTAACATTTTTCAATCAGCCACAAAGCACCAGATTTTTTAAATTTAACTATCTTAAGAAAAATCATCTCCCAATCATGCAATTGAATACAATGGAATAAATATCAACATAATATTGATTTTTAAAAGACCTATTGTGGAGAAATTCCCTCTCTTTAATATATCAAGAAAAGTCAACCACATACATGTTTCAGCCTTTTGGCTCTTGTGGTGTATCTGTTCATCAATACCCCAAAATCTAAAGACCTACTGATGAATCCAAGAATATTCAGGAATATATATAAGATGAGTTTATATTTATTCTGATAGAGAGAGAGATGGCACTAGCATCTTTCGTTTGCACAATATGTTTTTTTTATTACCCATTCCCATACATTTTCTCTTTCTTTTATTTTGCATATGCAGTAGAACCTCCCTGTAAAGGATACCTAATTGCAGAGCCAAAGTGCCACTCACTGCAGTAGTTAGTTCTATAAAATAATATTTTTTTAGAGTTTTTTTTTATGTTATTGCTTTCCTTATTTCCTCCATATTGGTAGAGTTATGTAAATACAGTAGAACTACCTCCCTGTAAAGGACATCAAGTTGCAGAGCGAAAGTGTCTTTTAGGGAGAGATGTGTCATCTTTCCTAAGAGTTACTTTTTTTTTGCTTATCCCTAGTACACGTGGTACAGGCCATGATAATCATGGTGGGTAGTTAGAGACTGCTTTTTTACTGTAAGCGCACCACATGTCTACACATGTGAAAGCAGTTCGACTTTGCACTTACAAATGTGCCAGAGCCCCGTTTGATTACTTGCACTCGCTGGTGGGGTTGGACTTTTGCAAGAATTGGGGGGCCATTGTAGCTGAGAGTTAGTTAGTTAGAGAGTTACTAAATAATAAAAATGGTAATTTTAAAAATGAAAACTGTCCTTTGTAGAGAGGTGTCCTCTTGCATGAGTGTCCTCTCTTGGAGGTTCTACTGTATATAATTAGAGAAAACATGGTGTGACACTAAGATGTAAAGTGTATCCACACTCTCATTGAGAATACTCATCTGTCCAATTTCCAATGTCTCATTCCCAAGCCAGATATTGACTTGTGAGGAAAAGCTGGTAAGCCCCCACTCACTCTACCAATGGTGACATCAATCTATCTAGGTTGTGGTGGAGATATCCTGTTGTTGGTAGTTCAGTGAATGTTTATTATACTCTACATCTTGGTCAAATATCAATTTTTCCTTTTTTCATTGAGAAAATAATATATTTTTTTAAATATTCACATTAAAATAAATTGACAATCTTATCATACTTCTAAAATCTGTCATCTCCCTTTTTGTTTCACTTTTAAATTTTTTTTGAAAGGTACAGTAGAACCTCCTTGTAAAAGACAACACCTAGTTGCAGAGCCAATGTGTAATTTAGAGAGAGGTGTCTTCTTACCAGAGAGTTGCAAATTGAAAAAAAAAATGTATTTTTGGCAATGAAAACTGTCCTTTGTAGAGATATGTCCTCTAGCGAGAGTGTCCTTTCATGGAGGTTCTACTCTAATTTGTGACCTTTTTCTTATATAATTGTTCTTAAATAAGAATGATTTTTTTATATATTTCAATATTATTATATTTTGTGATCTCCCCCTGATATTGCAACTGTGTGTATATCACACAATTGGTATTTTCCAATAAAGCCAACACCTCAGAGAACAAATCCCTACAGGAGACAATGTTATCTTGATTCACCAGCCAAAGATTTTGTTCCTTCAAACCCAAGATTATTGGATAAAAATATAACACAGCAACAACCTCTCATAGATGTTGTTTTAATTATTTGCTCAGGAGACACCTTTATGTATTTATTTATTTATATATATATATATACCTAACATATTCAATATATTCCCCATTCCCTAATTTATTATTATTTTCAAATATAATATATTATGTATTTTTTTTCCTATTACAGTAGAACCTCCCTGTAAAAGACATCTAATTGCAGAGCCAAAGTATCCTTTAGGAAAGATGTGTACTCTTACCGGAGAGTTACTCTATAGTAAAAAACGATAATTTTGCAAATAAAACTGTCCTTTGTGGAGAGGTGTCTGATAAAAGGAGGTTCTACTGTATTTAATATACAGTTAAATCTGTCTATAGCGCCCCCTCTTGGGACTCACCAAAATAGGGTGTTATAGAGAGGGGGTGCTATAGACAGGTCACTTTTAATGTAAATCTCATAATACTACGTATTTAAAATCGGGCGCTATAGAGAGGAAGGCGCTATAGACAGGTTTAACTATATTATGTGATTTAAACATTTTTTTTTGTATACCCTGTGTTCATTGTTAGAATATTTGTGTGAGTTTTATTAAAACCTTTACTTATCCACCACCCTGAAACACATCTTGTTTGGCAGAGAGCTTGTAAAGAATAAATACTTCCCCTCCAACATGTTACCTGTACAGTTTGTCTTGAACATTTCTATATATATAGATACATCTTTTTTTTTTCACTTTGAGGGATTAGAGAAATTATATCAAGTATATATATATATATAAAGAAGAAATAAATTATTTATAATATAATTCTGTTGTGGTCTGTGTGTGTATTTTTTAAATGAATCTTCACATCTACATTTCTTTAAATAACTCTTTGTTAGAAATGTTGCTTTGTTTAATGTATAACACCTGTATAGACAATTTAAACAATTCTATTGATTCTTCTAATCAATATTTACAAAGGTAGAAAAAATATATAATAAAATAGTAAATAAAGAGTATCAAAATTCGAAACTATTTTAAACGTGTAAGATTCTTTTTAAAATTAAACAATTTCTACTGCCCTTACTGCAATTGTTTAATTTTAAAAAGAATCTTACAAGTTTAAAATAGTTTCGAATTTTGATAACAGATGACGCGCAAGTGCATCGTAAAATAAAGAGTATATAAAATGTAGGGGAATATATATAGTTTTGTATGTGTACAAATGTCTTCAGCAAGGAAGGCTTCCCCAACTTGAGAGAGTTCTCCTCCAGACAAGGTCTTCACTCCTCAGTTCCACACCGAGGAAGTACTTATAGATGTGGGTCTAAATAAAACAAAAAACCGTATAGAATCTACTGTGTTTTTAAAAAATTATCCTTAGTACATGTGGTAATGGTCATGATAATATTGGTAGGTAGAAATTGGTGACTGCTTTTACTCTAAGTGTACCATATGTCTACATATGTGAAAAGCAGTTTGACTTTTTCACTTTAAAGTGTTCCAGAGTCTTTTTTTTTTTTTTTGCTTATCCCTAGTTACCATTGTAAAGGCCATGATAATAATGGTGGGTATAAATAAGTGACTGCTTTTACTCTAAGTGTACCATATGTCTGCATATGTGAAAAGCAGTTTGACTTTTTCACTTACAAATGTACCAGAGTCCCGTTTGGTTACTTGCACTCGCTGGTGGGGTTGGACATTTGCAAGAATCGGGGGCTATTGGATATATATTTTTTTCAATCAGAAAAAAAGTGCCCAATGCAGGATTAGATTCTGGGCCATAGCATTCAAGAAATCAAGTTCAGACCACTTGTCCACCAACTCCCTAAATCTACTGTGAGAGATAGCCTCTGATCAAAGATTATTTCAGTTGAAAGTATCATAAGGACAGCGTCTCTGATAAGACACTACCTAAAGAAGAGACCAGATTTAGCTATGGACTAACCTAAAACATGGTTAAACCCAGTTTCTCCTTGTGTTGATTTGAGAATTGTGACATAGTGTGTCAGGAATGTCATGAATCAGCTCAATATTATTTTATTATTTATTTGAATTATCCTAATGGTAAACATGGTACAGGCCATGATAATCATGGTAGATAGTTACCAACTATCTTCATTGAAAATTACACTGATAGACAAAACTTAAGGAAGTTGTACTTTATAGCATATATATATCGGGATTCAGAAAATAACTCTGAGAGATATTTGACGCACAGTTATATATATCACTGTGCATCAATAAAACAGCTTGAGGAGCATGAACTCATGGAATTCGTGTAATCTTTACACAAGGGGATAAGAAACAACAACAACAACTGTGCATCAAATATCTCTCAGAGATATTTTCTGAATCCCGATATATATATGCTATAAGGTGCAACTTCCTTAAGTTTTGTCTATCAGTGTTACCTATCTACCAAGGTAGAAGCGGTTTAACCTTTGCACTTACAAATGTGTCAAAGCTCCGTTTAGTTACTTCCACTCACTGGTGGGGTTGAACTTTTGCAAGAAAAAGGGGATCATTGATGCAATTATTTCCTTCATAAAAAAGTGGCCAATGCAGGATTCAATCCCAGGTTGTGGCTGTAGTTCATACCACACTTCTACCAACTCTTATAATGAACTGAGGAGAAAGATGTTAGGTTCTTCTCCAGTTTTAATTTTTATAAATTTGTTTGTATTATCATATATATCAATTAAGGAGGATCAGAAGATGAGTTTCTTTTATTGTATGAATGTTACGAGCTTTCGGGCAAAAGCCCTTCGACAGACAAAAATATAACTATACAAAGAAAGATAAATAAAGATTTATATATATGTTAATCTTAACTGAAAACCGATTTTTGAATAAAGTAAATATTAAATCTGCTGTCTGAGACCACGAGACGGCGCATGGTTTGGGCTATTGAAATAAACATGTGGGAGGTTTAAATGTAGTTTGTGTAGGCTGCGGGGATGTCTATTTTTCTATTTATGCTGTGTAGCTTGGATGAAACTATGGATTCTAGAACCAATCTCTGGTGTAGGTTGGAGATATTTTTGTAGTGAATGGTTGGGTTAGCAGTGTCAAAGGAATGGCCAGAAGATGCAATGTGTTGGAAAATAAGGGAACGGGTATCTCGGTTGGTGATGTTGCGTGTGTGTTCGGTCATTCTGATGGCGATGGTTCTACCGGTCTCCCCCACATAGGTGGCAGGACACTGTTGGCACGAGACCGAGTAGACTGCTCCAGAAGATGTTAGAGGATCAGTGGAGGAGTCGGTTTTTGTGATGGGATGCCTAAGGAGTGAGTGGAGGTTAGGTGTGTTAGTAAAAAAGGTACGGATGCCAAAGGGTTTGAGGAAGCGGGAGAGGTTAACTGAGAGGGGAGAGAATGGGATCACACATGTGGATTTGTAAGTTGCAGGAGGGTTGAGAGGAACAGGTGAATAGGTGTGTTTTTCTATGAAGGATAGAGGGAAACCTGAAATTGTAAGATGGGAGATGATGCGGTTCTTTTCAATAGTTTTGAAGATGGGGAGTGAGCAGTGGGTTAATAGGCGGCGGGTGAGGGCTTTAACTATATTGATTTTGTGGGAGGTTGGACAGTGCGACCTATAATGGGTGTATCTGGGGGGTGGTTTTTCTTGTAGTAGACTATTTTTTGCGTATGCAAAACCGACAGCGAGAATACCATTTTCACAGACCTCCGCACTTACAATCCCAACATCACATTCACTCTTGAGAGAGAACATGAACTTGTTATTCCTTTCCTGGACGTCCTAGTCATACGCACCCCAAACACCTACCATACCACAGTCTACTACAAGAAAAACCACCCCCCAGATACACCCATTATAGGTCGCACTGTCCAACCTCCCACAAAATCAATATAGTTAAAGCCCTCACCCGCCGCCTATTAACCCACTGCTCACTCCCCATCTTCAAAACTATTGAAAAGAACCGCATCATCTCCCATCTTACAATTTCAGGTTTCCCTCTATCCTTCATAGAAAAACACACCTATTCACCTGTTCCTCTCAACCCTCCTGCAACTTACAAATCCACATGTGTGATCCCATTCTCTCCCCTCTCAGTTAACCTCTCCCGTTTCCTCAAACCCTTTGGCATCCGTACCTTTTTTACTAACACACCTAACCTCCACTCACTCCTTAGGCATCCCATCACAAAAACCGACTCCTCCACTGATCCTCTAACATCTTCTGGAGCAGTCTACTCGGTCTCGTGCCAACAGTGTCCTGCCACCTATGTGGGGGAGACCGGTAGAACCATCGCCATCAGAATGACCGAACACACACGCAACATCACCAACCGAGATACCCGTTCCCTTATTTTCCAACACATTGCATCTTCTGGCCATTCCTTTGACACTGCTAACCCAACCATTCACTACAAAAATATCTCCAACCTACACCAGAGATTGGTTCTAGAATCCATAGTTTCATCCAAGCTACACAGCATAAATAGAAAAATAGACATCCCCGCAGCCTACACAAACTACATTTAAACCTCCCACATGTTTATTTCAATAGCCCAAACCATGCGCCATCTCGTGGTCTCAGACAGCAGATTTAATATTTACTTTATTCAAAAATCGGTTTTCAGTTAAGATTAACATATATATAAATCTTTATTTATCTTTCTTTGTATAGTTATATTTTTGCCTGTCGAAGGGCTTTTGCCCGAAAGCTCGTAACATTCATACAATAAAAGAAACTCATCTTCTGATCCTCCTTAATTGATATACCTTACTAGAAGAGTCTTTCCCTTTAATTATCATATATCATCATATGCTAATTTTTATTGATTTTATCATGTCCAATGAACAGATGTCTCCATACATCTCTATCACAGCAATGTTTTCTATCTTGGGTGTGTAAAGCTGCTGTTCTGGGTCCATGTCAATTTTATGTTGTTGTTGTCGTATCCAATGAAGATCCTCAGATGTTTCCATGCATCTATATTGCAGCAATGTTCTCTATCTTGGGTGTGTAAAGCTGCTGTTCTGGGTCCATGTCAATTATTAATTTTTTAATGAATGCCCTTCATTGATTTTATGAGCTTAAAACCATAGAAAAATACTTCATATACCACTCTGATAAAATTAATAAAAAATACAAAATATATTGCATTGTGAAATTTTTTTTTTTCAATTTTGGCTTTCTGAACTTGAATTTTGGCTTTGAGACAATTAAATTAAGTAATGCTTTACTCTGGTTTTAGATCACCCACATACACACCTAAAGAAAAATATCATTTTATGGTTAAAAATTTTAAATTGACATCACTAGAATAGGTGAATATTGATTAATTTAGTCCTAAACTACAGCAATGATCTTCTTATCAAGAAAGAAGTTTATTTTGATCCGAATAACGTCAAATATGCAAAGACATTCTTCTTACTGATATCCTAAGAGAAAGGTACAGTCTTGTAAGGAATCTTGTGACACTCGAAAAATAATCAAACAAAAATAATTCTATATTAAATATTTAATAGAGGGTTAAATTCTTTTTAGAAATATTAAAATATATTTTTTTTGTTTTCATTCTATCTGTATTAAAAGTGAAAACATCAGACATTTCCAGGGATAAGTTTCTCTCTCTATCTGTAATTCTTGAAAATAAATATACTACAGAGTTGTATATTGAAAAATATTATTAGGTTTCCTATCTCTCTTATTTATTCTTTGATTTATAGGAAAAATATGCTTGATCTTATTATGTAATGGTACATATTTGTAATCTATGAATATCTTAAATATAGAGGCTACCTGGCCAGCATACATAGTTCTTAAAATTAAAGATATTTCGGCTAGTATAAGTCATTTTATTATCTTGACGCTTTGACAAACATATTTTTTTTCCTCAGCAGAAGCAAATAAAAATTAAAACATTTGGCAAGGTGAATAATTTTTAACGCCTTGCCAAATGTTTTAATTTTTATTTGCTTCTGGTGAGGACAAAATATTTTTGTCGAAACATGAGATAATAAAAAGATTTACTGGAAGAAGTATCTTTAATTTTAAGTTTAAGAATAGTTGATTTTCACAGAACATTTTAAAGGCTTAATAATTCTCAAAATGACCTGTCGTGATGGGCTATTATTCTAATTATTATTGTGTACACTCATGGACAAAACTTAAAGACGTGGAAAATCTTTGATGTCGCCAGTGGTCTATTTTTTTGAAAGAGACAGAGGCAATTTTGTTCACACTTGGTTATCTCATGTGTACAACTTCCTTAAGTTTTGTCCATGAGTGTATATTGAAAGAGACAGAGGCAATTTTGTTCACAATTGGTTATCTCATGTCTTCAATAAAGGTCACCATATATCAAATATCTTTCAGAGTTATTGTCTGAATCCCGATATACATGCTAAAAGGTACAACTTCCTTAAGTTTTGTCCATGAGTGTATATTGAAAGAGACAGAGGCAATTTTGTTCACACTTGGTTATCTCATGTGCCTTCAATAAAGGTCACTAATATCTTTCAGAGTTATTGTCTGAATCCCGATATACATACTAAAAGGTTATTTCCTTAAGTTTTGTCCATGAGTGTATATATTCACAGTGTTTGTCTTTAAATATAATTTTGTACTATACTCTTGTAAAACTACTACATTGAACTATATATAAAATGAATTTTATTTACATACAGTAGAACCTCCCTGTAAAGGACACCTAATTGCAGAGCCAAGGTGTTTTCTTACAGGAGAGTTGTTAAATTGTGAAAATGGTAATTTTGCAAAAGAAAACTATCCTTTGTGGAGAGGTGTCCACTAGCGGATTGTCCGCTAAAGGGAGGTAAGTTATAATATATATAGTCTATAAGTTTAGAAGTAAATGTGAGAATTAGGGGCAAATGTACACACATCTCTAAAAGAACACAAATCAACTAGCATTTAAAAATCCTAGAGAGAGAAGAGAACAAAAATTATCAGATTGTTGAATTCACTATAACGCTAGCTTGTATACAAATTTGAATAAATATCAAATAGAATTACATGGTGATGTATCACGGCAGTACAAAGGAATCTATGGTATCCTTAAATCATATGAGGCATATTTTTGGCACAGGTAACTGTGGATTTTTAAAGTCTTAAAGTTTAAAGTTGAATAGATTCCTCTCCAGGTTCAATGCTATTCAGATTGGTATCTCGAATTAGAGTTTGAAACTATTGTTTAGACAAATTCGATTCCAATTCTATGCTGATTTGTAAATATTCAATCTTTCAATTCTCTTAATATATGATATGCCACATTCTGCTGTATTAAAGTTATCTTATGAGGAAGAGGAAAGTATTAAAGTTTCCTACAAGGAAAAATAATGACAATATTTTTTTTTGCAATATTTTATACATCAAGAAATCAATTTATCTTCAAATAACAAAATATTAATTTCAAATTTTCATTTTAAATTCCTTCATGGTGCAAATTTATCACGAGTCAGAAAAATATTTCAAATTTTGGTATTTGATCATTTGTAAAACAAGAGAATGAATTAATAAAGGATCATAAATTTGTATTTTCAAAAACTTTTTGTATGAATATTGGAGCTTAAAAATCAAATAGTTCATTTATTAATTTTGAAGTTATTAAAGGTTCCATAGAGCAAAAAATCCTATATTAAAATAACTATTTCATGGAATCAATATTCAAATGATATATTATCACATATATTTTCATATAAATATATTAAATTCTTTAAGAACGCTCTATAAAAAAAAATCTCGTTTCCAGCGGTCCAACAATGGGTCGTCAGTCAGTTGGGAAGTGAGGTAGAAGGCGGGTCTGCTTTGAGACTCTGTCCGAATTTATGTTTCCTCAGATATTGAGGCTTTCCCCTCCCCTGACTCTTTGAGACGGAGTCCATAGCATCGGCAGACCAATTCCTGGCAGGGCCTGGATCATTAGCTCGGCCGAGTTATCTCGAGCGAGTTGGATGCTCTGGTTGTGCCAGAAGAGTGGAATAGGGCTTCTACGGGAGGCGAAGCGCCACTATAAATAAAGGCTAACGAGTCGAGCAGGTACCTCCTGGGTGGCATGGAAACCCTTTGCATAAAAATTCATAACCTGGTCTGGCGAAGCATTGACTCTTGGATGTGGAAAAAATATATATTGAAAAAAAATATAGAAAAAAGGAATATCACCACAACCATAAAATAGCCCTGAACTGTCTTTTTAGACAGTTTTTTACAGTAGCTTTATCAACTTAATTTTTATATAATCTTTAGTTGTAATTAATGCTTTGGGAGTGTATCTTGGAACTAAAAGGCCATCTTGAGTATATGATAGACAAACGATTATTTTATGAACGATCTTGTAACTTTAATATGACAGATGATACCTTTAGTTTAACGCAACAAACGGTCTTGTAAACAGAACGCAGCATCGTGCGATACACAACAGATAATCAGTTCATTTTAAACACACGATCTTGTTGATTTAACACAACCGACCATTTTGTTAGTTAATTGCAGTAGACATCATTTTGGTTGAACGTGACATGAGAAACATTATAGTTCAAAATTAAGAATACACATGTTTTTGCTCAAATCTGTAAGGCAGCGTAACAATTTTAAACCAAAAGAGAACTAAACAGCTCTCACCTTCTATTTGTTAAATTTTTGTTGGGATTTCTTTTTATTAGATGTAATCGTGCCTACAAATAAGGTCAATTTGTGTTCAATGAAGAAATCGGTCAACGGGATACTTGTATACCAACTGCCATGTGATGACTTTACAACAGGTATTACGTTAGACAAATTTCTTCAGGAGAGTTTCTTTTTTAGTGCGGACATTCAAGATGTGTATTTTCGGGTACATCCCTCTATGTAAGATGTGTAATTTTTTTTTTATGTGTAATTTGTGCGATAATCGGAAAGTAAATTTATTTTAATATCAAATCTATTCGGCTTGCTAGGAATATGTTGACAAAAACACATGGTCCTTCAAATCCTACCAGTTGCTTATCTACTGTTCAATATTGGGCAGGTGAATACATTGCCTGAAATTTTTAATTCAGGCAAAGGAAAACTCTCTGATAGCAGAGAGCATTTATCAAATGAGTAGCCTTTCTATTTGAAATATCGCAGAACCTAATGCATCTTAATAGAAAAATAAATATTTTATTACTCATTACAGCCCATTACATTTCCACACCAGTCCCATTGTCAGCTCGTTTTTTAAATTAAATTGTCTTGTAAAAAGCACGTTTGATCCCAGTAAGGTAAAAAAGACCAACCTAAGCCATTATTTCTATGAAATTATCATATTTGGCGCTACACTTCTAGTATATTTAGTTCTGATTTTATAAATGAATTATCCGAATGACCTGAGCAACGCCAGGGTTTACCCAAAGAGAATTTTTCTCCGAGAACATATGTATAAAAAGTTTTTTAATTCAAATACTATTCATTGCAATTATAAACTATAACATGGGTTCACCTGGGATCTCACCAAGTGAATATTTTCCCTACGAATAATTCTTAAAATAAAACACTTTATGGTATATAATACAAACAAAAAATGAATGTCAAACATTCGAAAATATAGTAATACAATTCAGAAATTGACAACAAAAATAAAAAATAGCATAAATATAAAATCTTCGAAAACAATCGATAGTAAACTTTTAAACCATGTACTATGAAATATTTCAAGTAAACTTTAAGATGTTGTCTTAAATATAAAATATAAATGTAAAGTTTTACAATGTTATTTAAAATTTGTATTATTAAATACTCTTGTCTTGAAGGTGCAACAGGCTTCCTGCTAAACCGACACCAAACTCAGTTGTCGCAATGGGTTGTGAGTGAAATTGGAAAAGTTGTAAATAACTCCAAGGATATTCGAGAGATTCTACTCTATATACTGTTAAATGTCCAAAGTTGACCTATATATCTCTCCTGATATTCCCTACATCCCAGTTGTGCAAACAGTTCGTTTTACATCATCGCTGGATTTACTTCTCTGTACAATTGGAGAACATCTTGAATAAAGGAATCGCTAGTCTCCCCCCTTTCTTGATCTCGAATTTTGAATTTCTACAAGAGCTGATCTTTACGGGCGACATACTGTCCGGCATTCTGAGAAAACATTTTCTCAAAGATACCCTATAAAGTAATGTATCCTTCTACATTTTAGAACCAGGAACATTGAATCATCCCAGCAATTGTATCAAGCAACAAGATTGTATTATTTCATCCATTTTTTCTGGCTTCTGGTTGAGTTCTCCCGTGAAGATAGAAGGATTTCTGAAAGGTTGAAAGTGATACACCCATTTGTGTCTGTGTCTATCGCTTTACCATAACAATGTTTTCTTGAGGTTCTGGTCCTTGTATCTTAGGCTTCTTATATAAAGGCTTGGGTGGCGAGGGGATAATCCTCCACCAGTTGTCACGGTAGTGATGACGTTGTTTAATTAAGATAAACAAAATATTTATACTCTATATTGTTTACCTTACTCTAATACAAGGATTTGCACAACTGGTTTATTTCTCAATTTATAATTCTACCTGCCATCATGTTAGTTACAAATTTGTATATATCTTGGCTCTCAATGTACGTCTATATAATTGCACACATCACACCTTGTCTTTACGCCCGTTGAAGAATGATGTCGTTCGAAAGCTAGCTAAATAAACATGTTCTATAGAAGAAACTCCTTTTGAGTTTATAATCTTACACCATATTGTCACGGTAGAGAAGACAAGTATTCCAAAAGATTAATTAAAATAATTTATTAATTAATTAAACTTATATATTGCAAAAATGTGTCAAAGGGTTTTCCAAGTAGTAATTTACAAGCATGGTAAGGGGTGATGACTATGAAAATATTTATGATGATAAACAAAAGAATATTTAAAATAATTATTCAGTGACATTGCCCCCCTTCCTAGATGAACAGCTTCCCGCTGTAATTATCACTTGAACAGATCAACTTGGTCCTTAGGGTCATGGTAGGGTTTCATTCTCAGTACATGGACCAGGTCTCTTGTTTGGCGTCTCCTGGTTGGTTGGTCAACAGGTTCAACTTCGAAGGTCACGTCAGAGAGTTTTCGAGTAACCCTGTATGTTCCGAAGTACCTTTTCATCAGTTTTTCTGAGAGTCCCACCTTTCTTATCGGGATGAAAATCCATACCAGGTCACCGACGTTGTAATCCATTGCCTCGTGATTTGAATCATATCTGGTCTTGTCCTTTTCTTGGGCTTTCAAGGTTTCTAATCTTGCTAGCTGCCTAGTCTCTTCGACTCGCGAGGCAATCTTCTGACTGTATTCCTCTTGGAGATCTTCATGCGGATTTGGGAAAAGAGTGTCTACAGTTGTTTCGGCTTCGCGTCCATGGATCAGTTTAAAAGGAGTAAAACCTGTCGTATCTTGCTTTGTGGTGTTGTATGCGAACATGACGTAGGGCAGGATTACGTCCAAGTCCTTCTGTTCAACACTTAAATAAATAGCGATCATGTTGGCTAAGGTTTTGTTCAACCTCTCCGTCAGTCCATTCGTCTGGGGATGATACACTGTCGTGAACCGATGTATCGACGAGCATTGATTGGCGAGTTCCGCAATCAACTTGGATTGGAATACTCGTCCTCGGTCCGTGATGATTTCTCTGGGGGCTCCGTGCTTGAGAACAACATCTTCCATTAAGAAATTGGCTGCTTTTTTTGCTTCCCCTGTGGGTAAGGCTTTAGTAACGGCAAATCGAATAAGATGGTCAGTAAAGACTATGATACATTTATTACCATCAAAGGATTTCGGGAATTTCCCAAGAAGATCTATTCCGATTCTTTGGAATGGGAAGGTTGCAGGAGGAATGGGTTTGAGCAATCCAGGCGGTTTGTGGTTTGTCTGTTTTCTTCTTTGGCATTCTTTGCAATGTGCTACATACTTTCGTATATTCTTGAGAAGTCCTGGCCAAAAGTATTTGTTTCTAACCCTCTCATAATTTTTAGAAAATCCTAGGTGGCCCGCTGTAGGAGCGTCGTGTAGGCTTCTCAGTAGTTCCAATCGTAGGTTCTTGGGGATGACGAGGAGGTGTGGGTTTCCCAGGGGGTCGAAATTCCTTTTGTACAAGGTTCCTTTTACCAGTTCATATCCTCTTGGTCCGTCTCCGGATTTTTCTATTTCTTCTATCAATTTTCTAATTCTAGGGTCATTTCTCTGTTCAGTATCAAAGCAGGTCAGAGCAGTATTGATGGTACATCATCATCATTTTCTTCATCTGCTTCTTCCGATTTGCTCTCGAGAGGACTTCGGGAGAGACAGTCCGCGTCTTGGTGCTTACGCCTCTTTTATAAACTAACGTAACGTGGTATGCTTGTAGTTTAATGGCCCACCTCGCCAGTCTTCCTGTCGGGTCTTTCAAATTTGATAACGAGCAAAGAGCGTGGTGATCCGTAAGGATGACGAACTCGCGACCAAAGAGGTAGGGGCGGAATTTGTTTATTGCCCATATCACGGCCAACACATTCTCTTTCTGTAGTGGAGTAATTCTTCTCTGCCTTTGTTAAGGTTCTTGAGGCGTAGCCCACTGGTCGCTCTTTCCCGTCATGGACCTGAACGAGGACTGCTCCGATACCATAACCGATGGCGTCAGTATGAAGCCTGGTTGGCAGGTGTTCTTCAAAATGAGCTAAGACAGGTTCAGACATTAGGGCCCTTTTCAGTGATTCAAAAGCTTCTTGTTCTTCTAAGTTCCAAGAGAATGTCTTGCCTTTTTTGAGAATTTCATGGAGAAGGGCAGCTTTATCGGCGAAGTGTTCAATAAATCGGCGAAAGTACGAACAAATGCCGATGAAACTCCTCACCTCAGTGATAGATCGTGGGGTCGGAAACTTGGCGATAGCTTCTATCTTTTCAGGGTCGGGATAGACGCCGTTGCCATCGACGAGATGTCCAAACACTCTTATTCGTTTGGTTCCAAAAATACACTTTTTTGAATTGAGGCTCAATTCTGCATTGCTAAAGCATTGTAAAATGATTTTGAGTCGGTGCAAGTGTTCGTCAAACGTTTTGGAGAAAACTACAATGTCGTCTAGATAGCATAGGCACTGCGTCCACTTCAATCCCCTTAAGATTTTGTCCATCAAATGCTCAAATTTTGCAGGGGCGTTGCATAGGCCGAAGGGCATAACGAGAAATTCGTATAAACCATCTGGGGTTATGAAGGCGGTTTTCTCTCTATCTGCCTTGTCTACCTCTATCTGCCAATATCCAGAGCGTAGGTCCATTGACGAGTGAAATTGAACACCTTTTAAAGAATCAAGAGTATCGTCAATTCGAGGGAGTGGATAAACGTTTTTTTTTAGTTATCTTATTCAATCGCCTGTAATCAACGCAGAAGCGCCAATTTTCGTCTTTCTTCATCACCAAAATAACAGGCGATGACCAAGGGCTTTCTGAGTGGCGTATTATTCCAGCATCTAGCATCCTGTCCACTTCCTGTTGGATTGCTTGTCGTTCTGTTGGGGAAACTCGATAGGGTCTGTGTTAATTGGTCGATGGTCTCCAGTTTCGATTTTATGTTTTGTTAGAGGCGTCTGTTTTACTGTATCATTATTGGTATCAAATACCTTATCGAATTGTTCCAAAATTGATAAGACTTCAGATTGTTGATCTGCTGATAAGTCGTTACTAGGGCTTCCAATCCCGGTACATATTTTCAATCCCGGGATTCGGGATTGCTTTTTTCTCAATCCCGGGATCCTGGGATATCCCGGGATTGAAAAACATTTTCGTCTTTCTACGCCAAGAGGTATATCGTTTCGTTCGTTATATTTTTCTTTTTTTCTTTTATATAGTGCCAATGACGTGGCACTTACTTCGATGAAAACAACCTGAAAGCCATATATTTTGCGCCTGCTTATGAACTAAATCATTGCTTTTGGGTTACAGTTTGAAATTATCTGTCAATTACTGTAGACACATCTAGAAAAAATTACTGTTCTTGGAACTCTTAGACCACATCTCTTAATGCAGTGTTGGGCAGTAATCCATTCAAAGTAATACATTACCTTGTAATTACGATTACTTTGCAATGCATTACTTTTCAAAAAAAATTAATTGGATTAGAATGTAAACATAATTACTCGTAATTTATATATATAATGATAGCAATTGTGATTAAAATTACTTGTAATTGTAATTATAGCAAATATAATCTTGATTATTTGCAATTGTGATTATATAAAATGTAATCATTATTGCATTTTGCCCAACTATGTATTAATGTTTAGAAAGAAGACAGCATCGTTTTAAAAACCATGAATTACTTTATTTTAAAGATAAAAATTCAATTTCGAGAAAGATTTGAGCGTAGGAAAGATAATTTGTCAAGAGTGTCATCATGCAAACTAGAACGTATCTTATTGCATAGGTATCCAGAGGAGGAGAAGACTTTCCGATTCCACAGACGTTGGAGGAATTGTCAGCAAGTATTGATACACACTCTTTAAATGGGGTCCTCGTGCCTGACGGGGTGCCTGACTGAGCAGCAATATTAAGTTCGTGGTTAATTATAGTTGAGTAGGATGCGGAGTCTGGTGTAGGTATTACAATTGAAGTTTAAGAGGCAGCCTCAATAGCTTCTTGCAATCGGCGCTCAATTGTAAGATGGTCATTCGATTGTGAAAGCTCATAGCGTTCTTGTAAACTCCGAGGAAGTTGCGAATTATCAACCTGAATTCTTACTTCGGCCATTTGTTCCTGTAACGGTTTAAGACGCAAAAGCAATTTCACGCTAATGTCTTTGACCATCTTCTTTTTTTTCTAATTGTGCTTGCGGATTGTGCAGATATTGGAGGACTAAAGATGTTTTATTGCATCGCTCTTCTAAAATTCTCTTTTGAAAAGATTTTTGCAGATCTTTGCTGGGAGAATGAGATTGTGCTTGCAGCTCCTCTAGAAGAAACTTTACTGTTGCTTCTGCAGTCAAAAGCGTAGCGTCCCGTTTACAGATAGCCGCCACAGCTGCCCGAAATGGTTTCAGTGCGGAAATTACTTGCGAGAAGACCCGAAATGCAGCTGTATAAACAAAACGTCAAAAGTGTGCTATCTCATCATCTGTTAGATTACCAAAATGCTAGATAAGAAAAATATATTTTTGCGCTGGTTTTCATGCACAAACCAGTAATCCCGGGATTTTCGAGCAGAATCCCGGGATTTAGGGATCATTATTTGACTCCGGGATACCGGGATCCCGGGATTGGAGGCCCTAGTCGTTACTAATCAAATTCTGTAAAAATGCAACGATACTCTTATTGTCATTCTTGGGACTAATATCTCGCGCCAAATTTTCTTCAGGATCAGAGCACTCCGAGATAGCAGTCAAATGATTTTCGTCAACAACTTGTATTCTCCCTAAAAACATTCATTTAGGGATAATTTGTGCTATTGGGCTAGAGTTTGCAATCCAAAGCTGTCCTTTATTGTGATTGATCGTAAGAAGTGCATAGAGAACTGATAGTTCTTTTTTTAATAATGCGCATTTTGAAGGTTCAAAAAGTACCTTGTTTCGTCCATTGAGTTCTGAGCTCATCACATTTATTTGTTTGATAGATTCGGCAGGAATGATTATGTTTTCAGAGGCCACGATTCTATCCTCGGTCGCTAGCGAATTCAAATCGTCTTTAGCTTCTTCAAGCCTGATATCGGCACGTCCACAATCGATCACGGCATTTGTTGCTTTCAAAAAATCCCATCCGAGTATGATGCTGGGGTTGCTACTGGGAAAGACGAAAAATTCTAGCGGTTGTCTCAACCCATTTATGCTCAAACTTATTGTGCATCGACCCAGAGACGTAACTTTTTTTGCCATCGGCGACTCTAAGAGTTATTCCTTCATCCTTGAACATCGGCTTTTTCAAGTGTCGTCTTAACACGTTCGAGATAACCGAGAATGAGGCTCCCGAGTCGACCAAGGCAGAAAATTCAACGTCATCTATAATTATTTCAGCGAAATTGTGTTCTAATTTGGCGGTTGTCGACGATGGAGGGTTTATAACACCCGCGGCTTCCCCCTCGAAAGAAGACGCGACGCTTAGTTTTTTTCTAGATTATAGCGGCGTGGGAATTGGCTTGTATGGCGGCCTGGGGAAATGAACTGGCGTCTTGGGGATCTTTCTCTGTTTGGGTGTGGCAATTGCCGGCGGTAGTTTTGAGATCTTGAATTGAGTAGTTTGGGGGTCTGTATGTATCTTTTAGGTCTTTCTAATTCATATTGGTCTACTGGCTGGCGATCTCTACAGTAGCGTTTTGCATGGCCTGGACGGCAACAATGAAAGCAGATTGGCTTGTTGTCTTGGGTCCTCCATTGGTCTGTTCGTAATTGGCTTGTCGTCTGGTTGAATACCGATGTGTCTTGGTCAGGGTACCGCTGTCTAGGTGTCCGGGTAAATACCCTTGTTTGGGTTTTGTACTGGGGTTGTGGTCTTTCAGAGTTATTGTATCTTTCAGAGTTATTGTATGAATCCCGATATACATACTAAAAGGTACAACTTCCTTAAGGTTTGTCCATGAGTGTATATTGAAAGAGACAAAGGCAATTTTGTTCACACTTGGTTATCTCGTGTGTCTTCAATAAAGGTCACTGTAATATCTTTCAGAGTTATTGTATGAATCCCGATATACATACTAAAAGGTACAACTTCCATAAGTTTTGTCCATGAGTGTATATTGAAAGAGACAAAGGCAATTTTGTTCACACTTGGTTATCTCGTGTGTCTTCAATAAATGTCACTAATATCTTTCAGAGTTATTGTGTGAATCCAGATATACATACTAAAAGGTACAACTTCCTTAAGTTTTGTTCATGAGTTTATATTGAAAGAGACAGAGGCACTTGGTTATCTCGTGTGTCTTCAATATAGGTCACTCTAATATCTTTCAGAGTTATTGTGTGAATCCATATATACATGCTTGTAAAACTACTATATTGAACTATATATAAAAGTGCATTTTATTTACATACAGTAGAACCTCCCTGTAAAGGACACCTAATTGTAGAGCCAAGGTGTTTTCTTACAGGAGAGTTGTTAAATTGTGAAAATGGTAATTTTGCAAAAGAAAACTATCCTTTGTGGAGAGGTGTCCACTAGCGGATTGTCCTGCTAAAGGGAGGTTAGGTTTGATGTATATAGTCTATAAGTTTAGAAGTAAATGTGAGAATTAGGGGAATTATGTGTGTGTACATCTCTAAAAGAACACAAATCAACTAGCATTTAAAAATCCTAGAGAAGAGAACACAAATTATCAGATTGTTGAATTCACTATAACACTATCTTGTATACAAATTTGAATAAATATCAAATAGAATTACATGGTGATTGATCACGGCAGTATAAAGGAATCTATGGTGTCCTTAAATCGTATGAGGCAACTTTTTGGCACAGGTTACTGTGGATTTTTAAAGTCTTTGAGTCTTTTGTAGAGAGGTGTCCTCTCACCAGAGAGTTGCTAAATAGTAAAAATGGTAATTTTGACAATGAAAATTCTCCTTGTAGAGAGGTGTCCTCTCACCAGAGAGTTGCTAAATAGTAAAAATGGTAATTTTGACAATGAAAATTCTCCTTGAAGAGAGGTGTCCTCTCACCAGAGAGTTGCTAAATAGTAAAAATGGTAATTTTTACAATGATAATTCTCTTTTGTAGAGAGGTGTCCTCTCACCAGAGAGTTGCTAAATAGTAAAAATGGTAATTTTGACAATGAAAATTCTCCTTGAAGAGAGGTGTCCTCTCACCAGAGAGTTGCTAAATAGTAAAAATGGTAATTTTGACAATGAAAATTCTCCTTGAAGAGAGGTGTCCTCTCACCAGAGAGTTGCTAAATAGTAAAAATGGTAATTTTGACAATGAAAATTCTCTTTTGTAGAGAGGTGTCCTCTCACCAGAGAGTTGCTAAATAGTAAAAATGGTAATATTGACAATGAAAATTCTCCTTGTAGAGAGGTGTCCTCTCACCAGAGAGTTGCTAAATAGTAAAAATGGTAATTTTGACAATGAAAATTCTCCTTGAAGAGAGGTGTCCTCTCACCAGAGATTTGCTAAATAGTAAAAATGGTAATTTTGACAATGAAAATTCTCTTTTGTAGAGAGGTGTCCTCTCACCAGAGAGTTGCTAAATAGTAAAAATTGGTAATTTGACAATGAAAATTCTCTTTTATAGAGAGGTGTCCTCTAGCATGAGTGTCCTCTCATGGTTCTACTGTATATAATTAAAGAGAATATGGTGTGAACAAAATGTCAACACTCTCACTGAGAATACTCATCTGTCCAATTCCCAAGCCAGACATTGACTTGTGAGCCCCCACTCACTCTACCAATGGTGACATCAATCTATCTAGGTTGTGGTGGAGATATCCCGTTGTTGGTAGTTCAGTGATTGTTTATTATACTCTACATCTTGGTCAAATATCAATTTTTTCTTTTTTCATTGAGAAAATAATATATATATTTTTAAATATTCACATTAAAATAAAAATTAATTGACAATCTTATCATACTTCTAAAATCTGTCATCTCCCTTTTTATTTCACTTTTCATTTTTTTTTGGAAGGTACAGTAAAACCTCCTTGTAAAGGACAACACCTAGTTGCAGAGCCAATGTGTGATTTAGAGAGAGGTTTCCTCTTACCAGAGAGTTGCAAATTGAAAAAAAAATTGTATTTTTGGCAATGAAAACTGTCCTTTGTAGGGATATGTCCTCTAGCGAGAGTGTCCTTTCATGGAGGTTCTATTGTACTTTATGGCCTTTTTCTTATATAATAGTTCTTAAAGCAGAATGATTTTTTTATTTATTTTAATTTTATTATATTTTGTGATCTCCCCCTGATATTGGAACTGTGTGTGTATCACACAATTGGTATTTTCCAATAAAGCCACCACCTGAGAGAACAAATCCCTACAGGAGACAATGTATCTTGATTCACCAACCAAAGATTTTGTTCCTTCCCAAGATTATTGGAAAAATATATAACACAGCAACAACCTCTCATAGACGTTGTTTTAATTATTTGCTCAGGAGACACCTTTATGTATTTATTTATTTATATATATATATATACCTAACATATACAATATATTCCCCATTCCCTAATTTATTATTATTTTTAAATATAATATATAATGTATTTTTTTCCCTATTACAGTAGAACCTCCCTGTAAAAGACACCTAATTGCAGAGCCAAAGTATCCTTTAGGAAAGAGGTGTCCTCTTACCGGAGAGTTACTATGTAGTAAAAACTATAATTTTGCAAATGAAAACTGTCCTTTGTGGAGAGGTGTCTGCTAACGGGGTGTCCACTAAAGGGAGGTTCTACTGTATTAAATATACAGTTAAACCTGTCTTTAGAGGCGTCATTTAGAGGGGGCGCTATAGACAGGTTTAACTATATTATGTGATTTAAACTTTTTTTTTTGTATACCCTGTGTTCATTGTTAGAATATTTGTGTGGGTTCTATAAAAACCTTTACTTATCCACCACCTTGAAACACATCTTGTTTGGCAGAGAGCTTGTAAAGAATAAATAATTCCCCGCCAACATGTTAACTGTACAGTTTTGTCTTGAACATTTCTATATATATAGATACATCTTTTTTTTTTCACTTTGAGGGATTAGAGAAATTATATCAAGTATATATATATATATAAAGAAGAAATAAATTATTTATAATATAATTCTGTTGTGGTCTGTGTTGGAATAATCAATTTCAGCATTCTATTCTTCTTTTATCTGTTTTTGACCAGTTGACCGCCATGTATATAAATTATTTTCTATCATTGTCGTATTGAAGTATGTAAAGCAAGCTGCTTTAACTTTATGTAAAATTAGAGCATAACTTAATAAAACTTTCTATCTTTAAAGACAATTTCCCGGCATTCTCCTTCCTATTTTTTCAACAGGTTATGGGCCCAGGACTGATTGTCTAAGATATTAAGAATCAAGCATGTCCAGTTTATATCAAATTGAGAAGTTGAATAAGCAAAACTTTGAGACATGGAGGCTTCAAATGCAAATGATTCTTGTTCACTCTGATCTGTGGATTTATGTTAATGAAGCCAATGTCAAACCTGAACCCGGTAACCAAGAGTTTACTAATTGGCAAAATAAGGATCAGAAGGCTCTTGCAACAATTATATTGAGCTTGAATCCATCAGAACTAATACATGTTAAGAATTGCAAGACTGCCGAGGAGGCCTGGAAAAAGATAGAAGAAGTTTATCGACCTAAAGGACCTGCGACGAGAGTTTCCTTGACCAAAAGGCTAATACAGATGAAAATGAGGCCTAATGATGATTTGAAAGATTACCTGAGTAAATTTACCTCATTAGTGGACAATCTAGGTGAAATTGGGGCTCAAGTACCCGAAGACTTTTTAGTTATACTCTTGCTGTGTAGTCTCCCAGAATCGTATGAAGGATTCAGGACTGCAATAGAAACCAGAGATGAGCTCCCAAAACTTGAAACTTTAAAGGTCAAGATCATAGAAGAAGATCAAAGACAACGTGAAATGGAGGGAACTTCGTCTGGAGAACAAAATGTCTTTTTTGGAAATCCAGAAAGAAAAACTACCAATTCCACTAAACCACCAAATCGGAAGGATTTTAAATTTAACTGCCATTACTGTGGCAAGAAAGGCCACAAAGCGGCTGACTGCTGGTCAAAAAGGAACTCTAAAAGAAACAATACGCGAATGGCTGCTACTCTAGGAATTAGAGATGAAAATATTCTTGAGGTTGACGAGTGGTGCCTGGATAGCAGTGCAACTGCACACATGTGCTGCTTAAGAACGGCATTTTCAGATTTAAGAGAAACAGAGCCAATACCCGTTAAATTAGCGAACGACCAAAGCATAGAAGCTTTAGGTACAGGAACGGTAGAATTGGAAGTTCTCGAACATGGTGAACCATTTTTATTGAAATTAGAAAATGTGTTGTTTGTCCCAGGACTGAAGGGAAATTTGATTTCGGTCAGCACCTGCACAGAAAAATCATTTTTTGTAAAATTTATGAGAGGAAAAGCGGAAACTGTGAATCCATTGAGGAAAATTTGCATAGAAGCTTACAAAAGAAACGGACTTTACATATTGCGTCAAACTAAATATGCAAAAACGCAATTTACCAGAATGTGTATAGACAAAAATAGCAGTGAAATTTGGCATAATAGGTTTGGTCATCTTAATTTTGATGACCTTAGGAAATTGCAGAGAGAAAATTTAGTTAATGGATTACCCAAGGGTGAATTTAAAAGTATAACAAGTTGTGAAATTTGTATTAGGGGTAAACAGAATCGATTACCATTCCCAGAAGTCTCTCTAACAAAGTCAACAGAGCCACTGCAACTTATTCATTCTGACATATGTGGACCGATGAGAACAAAGTCATATGGCGGTGCATTGTACTTCGCAACTTTCATTGACGATTTCTCACGAATGATATTCACTTTTGTTATGAAACGAAAAAGTGAAATTTTCAAAGGATTTAAAGTCTTTAAAAGATTTGCTGAGAAACAAACTGGCAAGAAAATTAAAGCAATTAGAAGTGACAATGCAGCAGAGTATTTGAGTTCAGATTTTAAAGAATATTTATCGGAGGAAGGAATTAGACATCAGCTCTCAGTTGAATATTCTCCGCAACAAAATGGAGTTGCTGAAAGAGCGAACAGAACTCTGGTAGAAATGACTAGATGTTTCATAATTCAAGCGAACCTCCCAGATCCACTTTGGGCTGAACTTGTGCATACATCTACATACATCAGAAACAGATGCCCAAGAACAAATGAAAGTCGAACTCCGTATGAAATATTTACAGGAAGAAAACCAACCGTTTCTCATTTAAGAATGATTGGATGTAAATGTTTCGCTGTTGACAACCGTCCGAGAAGAGGAAAATTCGCTCCTCGTAGTGAAGAATACCGTCTGGTTGGCTATTCTCCCGAATCAAAGGCGTACAGATTATGGAAGCCTGGAACAGGCATGATGATAAAAAGTCGAGATGTACGTTTCCTCGAATCTGAAAATTCTACCTTAAGGAATGACGTGGTGCAAATTGAAGCTATACCACAGAAAAGGGAAGATACATCATTGGAGGAGGAAAGTCTTCAGGATGATGAAAACACTTTGCCCGGAACTGATTCGGATTTTTTAGGCGAACCATCAGAAACAATGGAAGTCATCTCGCAGAGAGGAAGAGGAATACCAAGGTATATTAGAACGGGAAAACCTGGCCGACCAAGAAAGGAATATCCTACGGCAAATTTATCCACGCAAGAATTTTCAGAAGTGAAGTACTCCCCAGATCCAAAAGACGCAGAGGAAGCGCTGTCTGGAAAAGATTCTTATTTTTGGAGGAAAGCAATGAAGGAGGAGTTTGATTCATTGATTGAAAACAAAACTTGGGAACTGGTTGATCCCCCTAAGGGCCGAAACGTAATTGGAAGCAAATGGGTATTCAGGAGAAAGTATAGTAGTGATGGTTCTCTTGAACGGTATAAGGCTCGACTTGTAGCAAAAGGTTATTCCCAAAAATACGGTATTGATTATGAGGAAGCCTTTGCACCAGTTGTACGCCACAGTACGATCAGAACAGTTTTAGCCTTGGCCGTTGAATATGATTTGCTGGTCCATCAAATGGATGTTCAGTCTGCCTTCTTGAATGGTGATGTCAAAGAAGAAATTTACATGACACAACCAGAAAATTTCGAGTCAAAGAAATATCCAAGAAGGGTATGTAAACTAAAGAAGGCTATATATGGTCTGAAACAGGCTGGAATGACTTGGCATGCAAAGCTCGATTCAGTATTAAAAGAAATGGGCCTAGAACAGATGAAAACTGATAACTGTGTCTACATTAAAAGAGAAGAAGGAGTTCTTCTGGTCGCAATCTATGTTGATGATTTGATAATTGCAGCTGAAAGAAAAGACACGCTGATATCCTTTAAAGAAAGTATGAAGAAGATATTCAAAATAAAAGATCTTGGAAAGATAAATTATTGTTTGGGTATAAGAATACAAACGAAAAAGGATGGCTCAATATCCATAGATCAAGAGAAATATATTGAAGAACTTCTGGCGAAATATAGAATGAAGGAGGCCAAGCCGATTTCTACACCCATGGACTCGAACTCCAAGTTAACAAAGATTTCATCTATAGAGGGTGAGAGTGAGCCAGTAAAAAGGGAAGAATACCAATCACTGATTGGATCGTTAATATATCTTTCAGTGTCGACAAGGCCTGATATAGCCTATGCGGTTAGTGCTTTGGGACAATTCAGCAATGATCCTAGGAGACAGCACTGGAATGCGGCCAAGCGTGTCCTCCGCTATCTAAAGGGCACTTTAAGTTTGAAAATAACTTACGAGAAAACTAATGAGACCCTTTATGGTTGTGTCGACGCTGATTGGGGTGGAAACCTCGCGGATGGAAAATCTCAAACGGGACTTGTTTTCTTCTTAGCAGGAGGTCCAATAGCTTGGGAATCGAAGAAGCAGCAGACTGTCGCTCTTTCGAGCACGGAATCAGAGTACATAGCACTTTGTGAAGCGGGAAAGGAGGCAGTCTATCTTAGAGCGCTGTTGGATGAGATGGGATTTGGTGAATTATTGAATGAACCTACGGTTTTAAAGACTGATAACCAGGGCGCTCAACAGCTGGCGAGAAATCCAGTCCATCATGCCAGAACTAAACACATTGACATCAAATGGCATTATATTAGAAGCATTTGCAGCGATGGTCTTATCGAGGTCGTTCACATACCAACCCAGGAAAATGTTGCCGACATCCTTACTAAAGGTCTGCCAAGAGTCTTGTATGATAAACATGTTGCTGGATTGGGAATGTAGAAATTGAGGGAGGGTGTTGGAATAATCAATTTCAGCATTCTACTCTTCTTTTATCTGTTTTTGACCAGTTGACCGCCATGTATATAAATTATTTTCTATCATTGTCGTATTGAAGTATGTAAAGCAAGCTGCTTTAACTTTATGTAAAATTAGAGCATAACTTAATAAAACTTTCTATCTTTAAAGACAATTTCCCGGCATTCTCCTTCCTATTTTTTCAACAGTCTGTGTGTGTCATTTTTTTTTTAAATGAATCTCACCTACATTCTTAAAATAAGATAATTCTTTTTGAAAATAGAGCAATCCATAAATAAATCTTTAATTAAAAAGGCATATATTGGATCAAAAAATCATTTATTTTACCAATATTTCAGTTGGCTGAGCGCCAACCTTTATTAAGGTGTTATAACATATTTAACACACATTGTTGACACACATAAAATATGTTAAAACACCTTGATAAAGGTTGGCGTTCAGCCAACTGATATATTGGTAAAATAAACGATTCTTTGATCCAATATATTTTATTTAACAATTGCAGAATTCACGCTATATCCACAAATCGGATATTTGCATGTGAAATATATACATTTAAATGAAAAACAAAAAGAAAAAGTAGTTTAAAGAGATATATACATATTTACATATCAGTATGCAAATTGATTACATTAGTAGTCACTTATTTAGTTAAGTACATTCAGCAGAATTTGTTGAATCTTTGGTGTATGTCCTTAGTGTAGACCAGATGTTGCATTTTTGTTATGGGAAGTTGATTTAGTTCCCTAAGGTCAGCGGGCAGTCAGTTAATACGTGTCTTGGGTTCTGTTCTTCGCCTCCACACGAGCATCCAGGTGATTCAGCTTTGCCAATTTTAAACAGGTATGAGTTGAAGTCACCATGTCCAGTGTATATGCCTTTTTAATTAAATATAATTGTTTATTAGAAATGTTGCTTACTGTAGAACACCTGTATATAATCTACTGTTTGTTTTAAAAATAATCCCTAGTACATGTGGTCATGATAATATTGGTGGGTAGAAATTAACGACTGCTTTTATTGTAAATGCACCAATGTCTACACATGTTTGAAAAGTGAAGTTCAACTTTTCCACATATAAATCTGTCTGGTAAGCGGAATACTGTGGGTTCGATTCCCATTCCTGGACACTTTTATTTTTCCGTTTATCATTACTCTTCACAGTTCATCTTTTCATACCTCATCCCTAAGGTTAGAAATAATTGTTATTTCTTCTTAAATAAATTTTGATTTTTCGTTAAAAAAGAAACCATGCTGAAAAATTTTCAAATGTCGTTTTACAATCACAAGCCGCATTATATTATATTGTATTACTTATAAGTATGCCAAATTATCATTTGGTTACTTGTACATTCAAGAATCAGGGTCAATTGGAGCATTTTTTTTATTATAAAAAAGTTCCCAATGCAAGATTCGATTCTGGGCCATAGCATTCAAGAAATCAAGTTCAGACCACTAGTCCACCAACTCCCCAAATCTACTGCGAGAGATGGCTGGCCTCTGATCAAAGACTATTCCAGTTGAAAGTTTCATAAAGACAGCGTCTCTGATTAGAGACTACCTAAAGAAGAGACCAGATTTAGCCATGGACTAACCTAAAAACATGGTTAAACCCAGTTTCTCCTTGTGTTGATTTGAGAATATTTGTGACACAGTGTGTCAGGAATGTCACGAATCAGCTCAATATTACTCTATTATTTATTTGAATTATCCTAAGAGTACACATGGTACAGGCCATGATAATCATGGTAGATAGTTACAAACTATCTTTATTGTAAATTACCTATCTACCAATGTAAAACGCAGTTTGACTTTTGCACTTACAAATGTGTCAAAGCTCCATTTAGTTACTTGCATTCATTGGTGGGGTTGAACTTTTGCAAGAATAAGGGGATCATTGATGCAATTATTTCCTTCATAAAAAAGTGGCCAATGCAGGAATCAATCCCAGGTTGTGGTGTAGTTCTTACCACACTTCTACCAACTCTTATAGTGGAATGAGAACTGAGGAGAAAGATGTTAGGATTTTGTCCAGTCTTAATTTTTATAAATTTATTTGTATTATCATATATCATCATATGCTAATTTTTATTGATGTTGTCATGTCCAATGAACAGATGTCTCCATGCATCTCTATCACAGCAATGTTGTCTATCTTGGGTGTGTAATGCTGCTGTTCTGGATCCATGTCAATTTTCTGTTATTGTAGTGTCCAATGAAGAGCCTCAGATGTTTCCATGCATCTCTATCACAGCAATGTTCTCTATCTTGGGTGTGTAAAGCTGCTGTTCTGGGTCCATGTCAATTTTATGTTGTTGTTGTCGTATCCAATGAAGATCCTCAGATGTTTCCATGCATCTCTATCACAGCAATGTTCTCTATCTAGGTGTGTAAAGCTGCTGTTCTGGGTCCATGTCAATTGCTAATTTTTAATGCATACCCTTTATTGATTTTGAGAAACCTTAGAGAAAATACTTCATATGCCACTCTGATAAAATTAATAAATATACAAAACACATTGCATTGGAAAATATTAATTTCTTTCAATTTAGGCTTTCTTGACTTGAATTTTGGCTTTGAGACAATTCAATTAAGGTGATGATTCACTCTGGTTTTAGATCACCCTTTCACCTAAATAAAAATATCATTTTATGGCTAAACATTCCAAAGTGATATAACTAGTAGGTGAATATTGATCAATTTAATCCTAAACTACAGCAAAGGTCTTCTTTTCAAGAAATAAGTTTATTTTGATTCAAATAATATCAAAGAGTTTGCCATTTTTCTTACTGCAATCCTTAGAGAAATATAGTCTTGTAAGGAATCTTGTGACTCCCAAAAAAAATAAAAATCAAATGGAAATAATTCTATATTAAATATTAAATCGAGGGTTAAATTATTTTTAGAAATACACCTATCCCCCGATTTACACGGTAGATACGTTCCTGAGAAAAAAGTGTAAATCGGGGGATAGGTGTAGACGGAAATAAAAATAAAATGCATTGACAGGTTAAAATATGTAGTCAGCACATAAGCTCGGGATTCCTCGTGAAATGTGTACACAGCGCATGTGTTCAATCACAGTAGCATTTAGTATAGTGCGATAAAAACAAAAAAAAAAAAACTTATTTGGAAAACCGTGTAAAAGCGAAAACCTGTAAAACAAGTACCGTGTAAATCGGGGGATAGGTGTATTAAAATATTTTTGTTTGTTTTCATTCTATAAAGTGAAAACATCAGATATTTCCAGGGATAAGTTTCCCTCTCTATCTGTACTTCTTGAAAATAAATATACTTTAGAGTTCTAAATTAAAAAATATTATTAGGTTTTCTATCTCTTATTATTATTCTTTGTATTATAGGAAAAAGATGCTTGATATTATTATGTAATGGTACATCTTTGTATTCTAAGAATATCGTAAAGAAGGCTACCTGGCCGGCATTCATATCTCTTCAAATTGAAGATATTTCGACCAGTAAATATTTTTATTATCTCAACGTTTTGACAAAACCTTTTTTCCTCAACAGAAGCAAATAAAAATGAAAACATTTGGCAAGGTGGATAATTTTCAACGCCTTGCCAAATGTTTTAATTTTTATTTGCTTCTGACAAGGATAAATGATTTTTTTCGAAACATCAAAATAATAAAAAGCTTCGATGGCCGAAGAATCTTTAATTTAAAGTCTAAGAATAATTCTATTATAACAGCACATTTAGATGTTTAATTATTTTTAAAATGACCTGTTTTGACGGGCTTCTATTCTAATTATTATTATGTTCACTCATGGTCAAAACTTAAAAGTGGAAAATCTTTGATATTGCTGGTGGTCATTTTTTTGAAGGTGACATAGGTAATTTTGTTCACACTTGGTTATCTCATGTGTCTTCAATAAAGGTCACTGTAATATCTTTCAGAGTTATTGTCTGAATCCCGATATACATACTGAAAGGTACAACTTCCTTAAGTTTTGTCCATGAGTGTATATTGAAAGAGACAGAGGCAATTTTGTTCACACTTGGTTATCTCGTGTGTCTTCAATAAAGGTCACTGTAATATCTTTCAGAGTTATTGTCTCAATCCCGATATACATACTAAAAGGTAAAACTTCCTAAAGTTTTTCCATGAGTGTATATTGAAAGAGACAGAGGCAATTTTGTTCACACTTGGTTATCTCGTGTGTCTACAATATAGGTCACTGTAATATCTTTCAGAGTTATAATCCCGATATACATACTAAAAGGTACAACTTCCTTAAGTTTTGTCCATGAGTGTATATGTTCACAGTGTTTATCTTTAAATATAAATTTGTACTATACTCTTGTAAAACTACTATATTGAACTATATATAAAAGTGCATTTTATATACATACAGTAGAACCTCCCTGTAAAGGACACCTAATTGCAGAGCCAAGGTGTTTTCTTACAGGAGAGTTGTTAAATTGTGAAAATGGTAATTTTGCAAAAGAAAACTGTCCTTTGTGGAGAGGTGTCCGCTGAAGGGAGTTTAGTTTTAATATTTTTATAGTCTATAAGTTTAGAAGTAAATGTGAGAATTAGGTACAAAATATACATCTTTGAAAGTGAACAAATCAACTAGCATTTAAAAATCCTAGAGAAGAGAACACAAATTATCAGATTGTTGAATTCACTATAACACACTAGCTTGTATACAAATTTAAAAAAATATCAAATAGAAATACATGTTGATTGATCACGGCAGTATAAAGGAATTTATGGTATCCTTAAATCATATGAGACAAATTTTTGGCACAGGTTACTGTGCATTTTTAAAGTCTTCTCAGTGTATCCAGTTGAATAGATTCAGCTCCAGGTTTAATACTATACAGATTCATGTCTCGAATTAGAGTTTGAAACTATTGTTTAGACATATTCAATTCTATGTAGATGTGAAAATATTCAAACTTTGAAATTTTTTTTATTAGATGATGTGCCACATTCTGCTCTGTGTTGAAGTTATGTTTCTTACAGAAAAAAAATATATATGACAAGAAATATTTAGAAATATATATTTTTATACATTGAAAAATAAATTTATCATCAAAAACAAATATATAAATTTCAAATTTTCATTTTTTAATTACTTCATTGTTGAAATTTATCGCGAGTCAAAGATATTTCAAATTTTGGTATTTGATCATTTGTAAAAAAGAGAATGAATATTTAAAGGATCAGAATTTTGTATTTTGAAAAACTTTTTGAATAAATATTTAGCTCAAAAATCACATTTTTCATTTATTAATTTTGAGGTTATTAAAGGTACTATAGAGCAAAATCCTATAGTAAAATATTTATTTCATGGAATCAATATTCAAATAATTATTATCACATATATTTTCATATAAATATATTAAATTCTTTAAGGACGCTCTATAAAAATCTCGTTTCCAGCAGTCCAACAATGGGTCGTCAGTCAGTTGGGAAGTGAGGTAGAAGGCGGGTCTGCTTTGAGACTCTGTCCGAATTTGTGTTTCCTCAAATATTGAGGCTTTCCCCTCCCCTGACTCTTTGAGACGGAGTCCATAGCATCGGCAGACCAGTTCCTGGCAGGGCCTGGACCATTAGCTCGGCCGAGTTATCTCGAGCGAGTTGGATGCTCTGGTTGTGCCAGAAGAGTGGAATAGGGCTTCTACGGGAGGCGAAGCGCCACTATAAACAAAGGCTAACGAGTCGAGCAGGTACCTCCTGGGTGGCATGGAAACCCTTTGCACAAAAATTCATAACCTGGTCTGGCGATGCATGGACTCCTTGAGATGAAAAAAAATATATATATATATTGAAAAAATATATAGAAAAAGGAATATCACCACAACCATAAAATAGACCTAAAGGGTGTTTTTAGACAATAATGTTTTAATATAATGATTAGTTGTAATTAATTGCTTGGCAGTGTATCTTGGAACTAAAAGGCCATCTTGAGTATATGATAGACAAACGATGATTAATTTATTTTATGAACGATCTTGTAACTTTTATATGACAAATGATACCTTCAGTTTAACGCATCAGACGATCTTGTAAAGAGAACGCAGCATGTGGGATCGTGCGATATACGCAACAGATAATCAGTTCATTTTAAACAAACGATCTTGTTGGTTTAACACAACCGACGATTTTGTTAGTTAATTGCA
>CP092865.1:127477660-127518737 GCA_030710605.1 Cordylochernes scorpioides | reverse complement strand
GTGACGCCTTCCTACTAACTGTCCCTTCTCATATCTTGATCCTTCCAACTCTGCCTTTCATACTTCTCTCGTCTTTTGATCCTTTCCCTTAGGCCTTCTATGTCTTCGTTCTAACCACCCCTCGTCCATCGCAGAGTTCCTGTTAGCCGATTTTTTTTTTTTGTTATTGATTTGCCCCAGTGGACTACTTCTTCCTCGCCATCCCATTCTGATGGTGTGTTCAGGAAAATCCATGGCTTATTATTATTTTTTTTTATTTACACCCGGGTCACAGTCCCAGCATTCTTCATTTCATTCTTTTTTCCTCAAACCCGGGTTCAATCAATCAATGGCAACAGTCGAACCCTGTTTTCATAATCTACCTCCATCCTCTAACCTCTTCAACGGTTTCTGAGACTCCTGCTCGTCAACTTTTTTTTTATGATTCATTGACCTGGTACACTCTTCCTCCCCATGTTAACTTCACACGGAGAGCTTGGGTAACCAGCGAGATTTTTTTCTCACGCTCGACCCATCGCCATCATCAGTATGATGCACCCACTCATTTTTATTTTACTTTTATTTTTTATCTGGTCGATTCTCAATCACCGACAGCAGCGCAGCCCTTGACCCTATATCTTTTTTTTTTTTTAACCTCTCTCAGCAAGTTTTTCTTTCCCATATTCTCCCATTACCCACCTCTCCTTCGATCTTCACGCCTTTTGCCCATCTGATCTAATGCTACTTACAGGGCATCTTGAGATTACTGATCCCTTCAAACAATACTTCGCTTCTAAGCTCGTATTGCACGGCAGGACTCCTGAGATGTCCTTTGCAGAAACCAATTCAGACCCTCTTCCTTTATTCTTCACTGCGTCACTGCCTATCCCAAACCTTTTGCTTAAGTCAATTTTCTTTTATATTTTATATTACTTTCATTATCTTTACTTCTCCTCGTTCCTGTATTACATCCCTGAAACTATGTTGTAAATACTCATGGCACCTTAAGTAACAAAAAACTGCAAATAGTATACCTAACTTTCCCAAATATTTACCCTCGCTATTGTGTGTATTTACTTCAAATTTATCCTTCCTATGTACTCCTTATATATATACTAGCCGAATGACCCGGGCAACGCCCGTGTTTTACCCGATTGAATGTTTTTATTCAAATACTATTTGATACAATTATAATGATATTGATAATGATAATTGATATTAAAAATAAAAAAGCCACATCCTGACCAGGAGCACATGTGCTTTTCAAAAGGCAGAGCGCCATCTGGAGGAACAGAAATCAACTATGTCGCTCTGCCTTCTAAAAAGCACACGTGCTCCTGGTCAGGATATGTTTTTTTATTTTTAATTTCAACACCTGACCTTTTTATTTTTTTCTATCGTTTTTTCATGTGTTTGGCGTATTTACGCAAGTTTGGCCTTAAATACCCATTTCTTGGTTTTTCAGGAAGCCAATGGAACCAAAAATATTTTTGGTCGCAGTGGTACAGCCTACCCCACCCTGAAGAACGCCAACAGCGCGAAACGTGTTCGTGGATGGTTTTTCTTGATTTATCAAGAAATTGGGTTGGCCAAATATCAGGGAACAGGTTAAATCGATGAAGAGTTAATTTCTGTTCCACCAGATGGCGCTCTGCCTTTTGAAAAGCACATGTGCTCCTGGTCAGGATATGCCTTTTTTATTTTTAATATCAACATCTGACCTCTATTTTTTTCTATAGTTTTTTCATATATATATATATATTTGTTGGCTATGCGCGCCCTCAATATGTAATTAATCTTGCTGAAATTTGAACAGGACAGAGAGTTAAATCTGGAAGAGTTTTTGTCGCACTTTTAACCAAGAAAAAAATATAATTAACCAATATTGAGCAACAATATTTATTTTATTTAATACGATTAATCCTTTTAATATATTGTAATACGCATAGAATCAAAAAGGATGAGTTTCTTTTATTGGGAAAAACGTTTCATCCTTTTTGATCTATGCGTATTACAATATTTATTTTAATCAGAAATGATGATGACAATATTGCTGTATCATGCTTAATTGACATAAACAAAATTCTTTAGGGGAATATTCACTAAAGCAGACCACGGGCGAAGTCAGATAAAATTTTTAGTAGGCAGGAACAAAATTTTACCAGCGAAACATTCACTCGAGCAGAAGACACACGAATACAAGTCATCTCTATATATTAAATATATTTTCTCGGCCTTTTGGCTAAGATCATGTAGTATATCTCTAGATATTTTCATTTAAATATATATTTTTAAAAATCTATTCAGTAGATAGAGAGTGGATATGTTTGCTCGAAATATATATTTTATATATCATATAAATATATAATGTAAAGAATATTATTATCATTATTATCATAATATTCGCTGTGTTCCAGAATATTATTATAAATAATATTCGTTAGGCAAACTTTCACTCGATAAAACCAGGCGAAGTTAGACGTAGTTACACGTAGTTTGCTTACACGATGAATGTTTTTAAAAGGAAAGATTATATATATATATATATATTTATTTAAACTATTTGGAGATCCTAGTAATCGATCGTTATCAAATTTATACGCCCCCGGAACCTGGGTTAATTAAAACTGTATTGTGAAATATCACGTGTAGGTAGCTGAGGTTTTGGTTAAGCATTTAGGCTAAAAGTTCAAAAATTGCATTTCGAATGACTTTTTTCCTTTTAAGAAGGTTAAATTTTATTTAGTTATTTAGTAATATTTTTCAAATTAAATTAATTGGAAATACTATTTCTTTCGCAGCTTATTTATATATTTTTGTGACGACGCAATTTTTGCTTCGTTTAATTTTAATTAGTGTAAATATAACGATCTATATTTTTAAGCTAAGGTTTACTATTTGATTCTCATAATAAATATTCATATTTTAAGACAAATTGAGATTTAGAACAGTATTCAATTTTTTCTTATATTTAGAGTAAGTATAAATTTTATTGAAGTTGTAAAAAGTTCATTTATTGAAAAAAAAGGTATGTTTTCAATATAATTTTCTACATATATTTTACTATATTTTTGTTCCATGTAATATGTTTATGCTCTAATAGCATTTATATTGTAAGCAGCAGCTATGCGTATTCAGTAACTGCTTTTTTAAAGGGTAGGCTCAATATTTTTTTATGTCATTTGTTTAGGTAGGGTTTATATTTATCTGCATCGCAATATATATCCGCTCATATATATCTATATGGTACAACCATATTTTTGAATAAATGTATTTAGATATATAGATGTAAATATACTCCTATTTAAATAAAGAAATATACAATCAGCAAACGATTGGTGCATAATTTTACATGATGTTTGTTTTGAGACTAAATTTATTCAAATCAAGATAGCTTTTTTTTCATGCCTTTAAAAGTAAAGATTATATTTTTAACGTTTCATAATACTTTTCAAATTAAAGTCTTTGGAAATAAAATTGCTTTTTTTTCCCATCCTGCAGGTCAACATTACACTGCAACCTGCTATCATAACTCTGGCTTTTGGCATTGATATTTATGTATTGTGGAAGTACTTTTGCTACCTTAAGCTCTGGAGAGATTATAATGTAGATCCATCATGTGGAAATCACACCATATTAAAAAAGAACGCATGTAGCTGGTAGCAAAATCTGTGCCTTGTGTGAAGCTAGCGTTCAAATTTTAATTTCTTTTAAAGATAATTCAATCGTTGGCCTTATTTTCACATGTTACTGACCCATAACGCTGATCCATATAGGGTTAATTAATAACTCATTTGACATTTTACTTTTATTTAAGGTCTTCGAAATATATATATACCTTTTTAGGTAAGAGTCACAAGGAAGCAAGACCAAATAAATTATGTGTGGTTTCAATAACAGCATTGTTACCATCCTTAGACAAAAGTACTGAATACATTCAGTAATTTTGTCTTAATAAGGTAACAATGCTGTTACAGAAACATCACACATAATTCGTTTATTTTATTTGGTCTTGCTTTTTTGGTATTTTTAAAATTGCCCTTGACTATTATAAAATGATGCAAATTTCCTATTTATTTTATATACCATTTTAAAAAGTACACCCTTTTGTAAAAATATCCAATTTCCCACACTTTTCTAAAACTGCCAACAATAACCTAATATAAAATTCATCCAAGTCAGGGTATTTAAGTATTGCAGATATATTACATTTATAAAAGTTGCTTAACTATTTAGAGATGTAAGTGCCGGATTAGGTGCCCTTAAAAATTTTTAATCTGGCTGTTTTTTCTTGAACAGCCGAGAGTGAAGTAGAGAAAGTGAAATTATCAGGTTGCGAGGACCATTTTCCTTAATTCACACTAATCATTTGATTTTTATTTTCATTTTTTAGATACTAAAGCCCAGTTTGGTTACTTGCCCTCACTGGAGGGGTTGGACCGTTTCAAGAATCACTGGCCATTGGGGCAATTTTATTTTTCAGAACAAAGTGCCCAAAGCTGGATTCGATGATCCGATGATCGATTGTGAAATTGATCTTATATTTCAGATTCTTTCTACCAGCATTTTCAATTTTGATATTTGTAGTTTATCTCCATTGTGCTGAAAGAAAATTCATTACTATAAGTTTCAAAACAGTTGGAGGCTCTATTCATTAATGAGTAAACCCCACTCGAACAATACCTGGGCGAAGCCGGGCCCAGTCGGCTAGTATATATATATATAGAGAGAGAGAGAGAGAGAGAGAGAGATAAAAGGTCTGGTGGTAATTTTATATAAAATAAATAAAATGCCAGTAAATGCTGATTTATTTAGCGGTGTGGATTTGACACTTCTTTTGTGTTGGTACATATATTTATTTATAAAAGTCACCAAATTATATATTATTTGATTCCAACCCGCTTCCCCATTAACTTCCATTGAGGCCGCCACAACAAAGAGTTCTCACTTTAGCAATTGAAGCGATCTAGCGAGCAACTCAAGCGAGCGACCAAAGCGATCAAGACAACTTTGAAAGCGATCTTTTGTGACCGAGGCGATCTTGTGATCCGTGTAATCTTTTGTTATCTGTGAACGAATTTGTGATTTGGGCGATCTTGTAACCGAAGAGATCTTGTGATCTGAGCGATCTTTTGTGACCGAAGCGATCAAACGAGCACCATGGGGGGCTGCTGCGGCAAGAAGAAGAGGCGTAAGAAGTAAGTGGATTTACTCTACTTTATAGTTTGGTATATTTCAGGATCAGAGAAGTAGTACAGGTTTTAGCAAAAGGGCAAAGACTAAGAACATTTTGAGCAAGTTTCCAAGATTTAAATATGTAAAATCACACATGGAAGAACATATTCAAATGGATCAAGCAGAGCACACAGAAAATAATTTCGTTTTTGCAAAAATTACTTTAAAAAAAATAATATCCAACAAACTTTCTAAAGAATTATTGAAATAAAAAAAGCGTTACGTTTTATCTAATTGAGAATTTTAAAATCGCAATGAATTTATGGATAGATAATTGTTTCTTAGTTTTGTGTTTTAAAGAGATGGGATTAGTGGAAATATTTATATCCCTTTGACTCCACTTTACACACGTGGTTATCCAATGCCGGGCTAGAGAGAAACATACGAGAGTCTCGTGGGTTGATATTAACAAAGTAAACACTTCTGAGAGATGATTTTGGTTAAAATTGAACTTGACTGCAATTAAAGTTTCGTTTCAATTTTACCTAGATATATCACCTACCAGTTTATTTGTGAAAAAAACATAATAAGAGGGTCTCGCAAGTTTCAAATATGTTTTTTTAAGAATAAGGATGTTTCTGAAATATAATTTGTTATTTATGTTATTTTGATTAAAAATCAAAAGAAATTATTATCGATATGATTCTTAAATTTTTTGAAGGAAGGTAGAGGGCAGGGACTTCATATATCATCAAAGAGAGATATAAATTAGAAATATTTCAAGTATGGGGTACATTTTCAAAATACCTGTTTTTTAATTTTAAAGTCAGAAATAAATGCATTTATTTGCGACACTATAGATGTTTGGAAAATTATCAAATTTGTACACTAATTTAATTATAAAATTTATTATTTTTGTTACTATTAAATCACGAAATAAAAAGTAAACTATTCTATATATTTGTAGCTTAATGGTGACATATTTTTTATAACCAAATTCAATATTTTAAAATATATCCCAATTTTGTTACAGTAAATATACAGCAGTGTCGTTTTGTATTTGTATGAAGGATGTTCGAAGTTTTATCCCGAAATATATTTCATCTTGAATATAATAGTTTCTATGTACTAGAGCGCCATCTGTTATCAAATTATAAAACTATTTTAGAGGGGTAATAATCTTTTTAAAATAAAACAATTTCTACTGTCCTTACTGCGATGGAAAAATTAAAGGGAGGGCCTGGCTCATCAGTAGTGAACCCTCCCAGCGGTTTCGCCAGTTTAATCTACCATACCGCTGTTATATTGCATTTTTGGAACTTCCTTTTATAGGTGACTGTTGTTGAACTCTTGGAATGGGTATTTTAGAAGAACTATGGACATAAGCTTTTAGGACAGCAGAATTAAATATAATTATAAATATATAATATGCTTCGAGCAATCGCTCTTCCGCAAATATCAAATTGTGTCTTTTATTAGAACAATAATGTTACGATGTACTAGAGCGCCATCTGTTATCAAATTATAAAACTATTTTAGAGGCGTAATATTCTTTTTAAAATAAAACAATTTCTACTGTCCTTACTGCGATGGAAAAATTAAAGGGAGGGCCTGGCTCATCAGTGGTGAACCCTCCCAGCGGTTTCGCCAGTTTAATCTACCATACCGCTGTTATATTGCATTTTTGGAACTTCCTTTTATAGGTGACTGTTGTTGAACTCTTGGAATGGGTATTTTAGAAGAACTATGGACATAAGCTTTTAGTTTCTGGAAAAATATAGCAATTAGAATTACGTGTTTATTACACAAGGATATTCTTTCCTGTTATAGCACTCTATGATATTATGTATGTTGTTAACCACATAGAACTCTTGTAGATTAGTACAGGTTATGGTGCACGCTACAGAGAAAGTTATTTTATGATAATTGAGATTAAATATTTATAACAGTTTTCTATTTTATCTATTATAAGATTCGATTATATCATTCTAAGAGTTAGATAGAAAGACAAAAGGACAATTACCAAATTGAATCAACATTTTATCAATCATTCAGGTTCATTTTTCGGACCAATAGAGAGAAAGAGGCTAAAACAATTTTAATTGTTTTAGGGAGGAAGAGTATATTGTTGTGGAACAGCGTGCACCTATACCCTCTATTAGCTCTCACCTGACTGTTCCCCCTGAATGTTCACATCACAGCGATGATTTGTCCCCTCATTCGTCCCTTATGTCCTGTTCCCTCCCGTTGTCCTTGTTCTCTCTGTCTACTAACCCCTCCCTGTCCCCTTGTCCCTCCCTTCCTCCTTGTGTCCCTGTCCGTTGTTGGTTGTCCCTCCCCTCGTTACTAACCCGTGTTCCGTGTCACCCCGTGTCCTCGTTCTCTGTGCCCACGTCTTTCACCTCAGATGATTGGTACGACTGTCCCCTAGCTAGCATGATTTCCCCTCCACACGGCACCACCCCCTCCTCTCCTTCCCCTCAGTAAACTCCCTCGGGAGTTGAGGAGAAGGAGAGAAGGCGGCGGGGCGGGGTTTTTCGTTGGGTGTTAGCTGATAGGGGATATAGGTGTACGAGGTTTCCAGGACGATATGTTCATTCCGCCGACTTCGCCTCGGGGGACCGTGGGACAGTCACTGTCGGAGGACTGGGCGACCTCCAGTATCTAAGAGAACTTATTTTATCTTGGAGGTAAGTGCTACTTCCGATATGTTGGAGGACGGGACTAATTCCTCTGTGTTTTAGGACTGGGCGACCTCAGCTGCTTTGGAGGATCGGGGGACCTCCAGTATCTAGGAGGACGCTTCTTATTTTGGAGGTAAGTGTGAAACTTCCGGTGTGATGTAGGATTGGACTATCTCCTCTGTGTTACAGGACTGGGAAACCTCCGCTATGTTTGAGGCCTGGGCGACCTCCACAGTCATGGAGGAGTGGGCGACCTCCGCTGACTTGGAGAACTGGGCCAACCATGTTGAAGGAGTGGGACATCTCTGGTGTTTTGGAGGACTGGGCGACCTCCACAGTCTTGGAGGAATAGGCGACCTCCACTATAATGGAGGACTGGGGAACCTCCGTTGGCTTAGAGGAGGGAACATCCTCCGAGCGACTTCCGTTATGTTGAAGACCTGTGCGGCCTCTAATATCTTGGAGGACTAGGAGTCCAAGGAGACCAATCAGGAAGAGTGAGCAACCGCTTAAGTCTTGAAGGTCCGCGTTGAGACGTTGGACGGCATCTGTTTTTGTTTGAGGCTTTGAAGGCCTCTGTTCCTGTTGAAGGTTTGGGCGACCTTTGTACCTGTTGAACTATGTCATGAAATTAGCACCTGGATTTATCTTGGCTTTCATTGAATGCTATTTAGACACAAAGGTATTACGCCAATGGAATAATCGCTCAAAGTTGCTCTTAAAGCCATTGAATGCTATAAAGCCCCACCTTAATACCCAAATGAAATTATCGTCCAAAGTTGCTTTGGACTATCAAATTTTATGAAGTCCCTATATTATCATGCCAATGAAATGATCGCCCAGAGTTGCTATGAACCATCAAATGCAATAAAGACCCCACCTTGATACGCCAATGAAATGATCGCTTAAAGTTGCTCTGAACCATTAAATGCTATGAAGCCCTCACCTTAATACGCCAATGAAATGATCGCTAAATGTTGCTCTGAACCATTAAATGCTATGAAGCCCCCACCTTAATACGCCAATGAAATGATCGCTTAAAGTTGCTCTGAACCATTAAATGCTATGAAGCCCTCACCTTAATACGCCAATGAAATAATCGCTAAATGTTGCTCTGAACCATTAAATGCTATGAAGCCCCCACCTTAATACGCCAATGAAATGATCGCTTAAAGTTGCTCTGAACCATTAAATGCTATGAAGCCCCCACCTTAATACGCCAATGAAATGTTCGCTAAAAGTTGCTCTGAACCATTAAATGCTATGAAGCCCCCACCTTAATACGCCAATGAAATGTTCGCTAAAAGTTGCTCTGAACCATTAAATGCTATGAAGCCCCCACCTTAATACGCCAATGAAATGATCGATAAAAGTTGCTCTGAACCATTAAATGCTATGAAGCCCTCACCTTAATACGCCAATGAAATGATCGATAAAAGTTGCTCTGAACCATTAAATGCTATGAAGCCCCCACCTTAATACGCCAATGAAATGATCGATAAAAGTTGCTCTGAACCATTAAATGCTATAAAGCCCCCACCTAAATACGCCAATGAAATGATCGCCCAAAGTTTCTCTAAACCATCAAATGCTATAAAGCCCCCACCTAAATACACCGATGAAATGATCGCCCAAAGTTTCTCTAAACCATCAAATGCTATGAAGGTCCCACCTAAATACTCCAATGAAATGATCGCCCAAAGTTTCTCTAAACCATCAAATGCTATGAAGTCCCCACCTAAATACGCCAATGAAATGATGGCCCAAAGTTGCTCTGTACCATTAAATGCTATAAAGCCCCCACCTTAATACGCCAATGAAATGATCGTCCAAACTTACTCTGAACCATTAAAAGCTATAATGCCCGCACCTAAATTCCTAAATGAAATGATCGCCCAATGTTGCTCTGAACCATCAAATGCTATGAAGTCCCCACCTCTTAATACGCCGATGAAATGATCGTCCAAACTTACTCTGAACAATTAAAAGCTATAATGCCCCCACCTAAATACACAAATGAAATGATCGCCCAATGTTGCTCTGAACCATCAAATGCTATGAAGTCCCCACCTTAATACGCCAATGAAATGATCGCCCAAACTTACTCTGAACCATCAAATGCTATAAAGCCCCCACCTAAATACGTCAATGAAATGATCGCCCAAAGTTGCTCTTAACAATTAAATGCTATAAAGCCCCACCTTTTACGCCAATGAAATGATCGCCCAAAGTTGCTCTGAACCATCAAATGCTATAAAGCCCCACCTAAATACGCCAATTAAATGATCGCCCAAAATTTCTCTCAACCATTTAATGCTATGAAGTCCCCACCTAAATACTCCAATGAAATGATCGCCCAAAGTTTCTCTAAACCATCAAATGCTATAAAGCCCCACCTAAATACACCGATGAAATGATCGCTTAAAGTTGCTCTGAACTATTAAATGCTATGAAGCCCCCACCTTAATACGCCAATGAAATGATCGCCCAAACTTACTCTGAACCATCAAATGCTATAAAGCCCCCACCTAAATACGTCAATGAAATGATCGCCCAAAGTTGCTCTTAACAATTAAATGCTATAAAGCCCCACCTTTTACGCCAATGAAATGATCGCCCAAAGTTGCTCTGAACCATCAAATGCTATAAAGCCCCACCTAAATACGCCAATTAAATGATCGCCCAAAATTTCTCTCAACCATTAAATGCTATGAAGTCCCCACCTAAATACTCCAATGAAATGATCGCCCAAAGTTTCTCTAAACCATCAAATGCTATAAAGCCCCACCTAAATACACCGATGAAATGATCGCCCAAAGTTTCTCTAAACCATCAAATGCTATAAAGCCCCCACCTAAATACACCGATGAAATGATCGCCCAAAGTTTCTCTAAACCATCAAATGCTATGAAGTCCCCACCTAAATACGCCAATGAAATGATGGCCCAAAGTTGCTCTGTACCATTAAATGCTATAAAGCCCCCACCTTAATACGCCAATGAAATGATCGTCCAAACTTACTCTGAACCATTAAAAGCTATAATGCCCGCACCTAAATTCCTAAATGAAATGATCGCCCAATGTTGCTCTGAACCATCAAATGCTATGAAGTCCCCACCTCTTAATACGCCGATGAAATGATCGTCCAAACTTACTCTGAACAATTAAAAGCTATAATGCCCCCACCTAAATACACAAATGAAATGATCGCCCAATGTTGCTCTGAACCATCAAATGCTATGAAGTCCCCACCTTAATACGCCAATGAAATGATCGCCCAAACTTACTCTGAACCATCAAATGCTATAAAGCCCCCACCTAAATACGTCAATGAAATGATCGCCCAAAGTTGCTCTTAACAATTAAATGCTATAAAGCCCCACCTTTTACGCCAATGAAATGATCGCCCAAAGTTGCTCTGAACCATCAAATGCTATAAAGCCCCACCTAAATACGCCAATGAAATGATCGCCCAAAGTTGCTCTGAACCATTAAAAGCTATAATGCTCCCACCTAAATACACAAATGAAATGATCGCACATAGATGTCCTGCTAATTTTGCTTGTTGCAATAAAAATGGGAATAGAAATCCATTTCCTTCATTCAACAACAAATCTCTCACTTTACCAGAAACGTTATTACACTAGGTCCTCGAGACATATGGGTCTTTTCTCTTTACATTCACACTCCTGTAACTGATAATAAGCCCGAAGTACATTAAAAGTTATCAATTAAAATATTAAATAAATTATATTTTATAACTCCAACCTTCCTTTATAGTTCAAAACTAACAAATTAAATTACATAATCAGTATAAAAAAATGCTAGATAACAATTCACATGTAAATCAGGCCCCATCATAAAGCAATGCTAAAAAACACTTCAAGGTCTCTCACATACTTTATATATAAGCTTTATAAATGTGAAACTTCAATAAGACCTAGGTCTGGCTGTAATTCTATAACAGCTCCTTGAACGAGCTATTCAATCTATATTTTATAAGTTTTAAATGATCTGATATAACATAAATTATGAGTTAACGAAACTGGAGTTTAAAGAATGTCTTATAAAATATAATGTCGAGAAAATGCATCGGTAAAATAAAAACGATGCAAGATTATATACAGCAATATAAGAGACCTAAAGATTGCTAATTAATTTATAAAGGAAGAACAAAGATGGCGGAATTAAATTATAAATTATTTATTATTATGCCTTCTTTTGTTGTTGTATATAGGGGTCTGAAGCTTGATTCTCTCCCTTATCGTGTGATGGAATATTCTAGCAGCGTGATAACAGGTGGATTATATCAGGTCGCCACAGGTTGTTGAAATATCCATGGACTAACACTGTATATATGTGTTTAAGTTATATTATGTAATATATCGATTTAATAGGACATTGGAGGGATGGAATAAATAACCGTCGCTATGACGCCACCTGCTAGCAGATAACAGAGAGAAGACCTAAAGGACATTATTGAGAAAATTGAAGAAAAAAGTAAAATGGTTGGTTAAAATTAAATATCAGCAAGCTGAGAAATATCAATTAAGAAAGATCAGAAGATGAGTTTCTTTTATTGTATGAATGCTACGAGCTTTCGGGCAAAAGCCCTTCGACAGGCAAAATATAACTATACTAAGAAAGATAACGATTTATATATGTTAATCTTAACAGAAGGCCGTTTTTGAGAAAAGTAAATATTAAATCTGCAGTCTGAAACCACGAGACGGCGCGTGGTTTGGGCTATTGAAATAAACATGTGGGAGGTTTAAATGTAGTTTGTGTAGGCTGCGGGGATGTCAATTTTTCGTTATCTTTCTTATTATAGTTATATTTTTGCCTGTCGAAGGGCTTTTGTCCGAAAGCTCGTAGCATTCATACAATAAAAGAAACTCATCTTCTGATCTTTCTTAATTAATATACCTTACTAGAAGAGTCTTTACCTTTAAGCTGAGAAATAATAACTCGAAACTATTATAGACGCGTATGATTCTTTTAAAAATAAAACAATTTCTACTGCCTTTACTGCAATGGAAAAATTATTGGGAGGGCCTGGTTGATCAGGCCTGGCTTCCATTGCAGTAAGGGCAGTATATTTTGTGCTTCTAATTGGATTATTCCTTCTTGTGAGTATCCTATCGTTGGTCTATAGTTAATATACTCTCTACGAAGATTATGAAGCTGATTTTATTCATTTATATAATTAATATATTTGCAAGAGAAGCTGCTGTGATTACTAGATATGTACATTTTCGCGCCAAATATTTTGTTTGTTATGAAAATAACTTCAAGGTTATCTCTTTTACTCATGCTGGAAAGGGAATCCGTCGATGTATTATTTTAATGCTACTGCTCATGTCAGGTATTGAACCAAATCCTGGCCCCAAACAGAGAAGGTAAACAACTTCAGATTCGGGTAAAGACCAATAATTTCATTATCTAATTTTAGCACTTTCAACTAAGATTGATGACTTGGGTCAAATAATGGAGCTTATATTTTCTTCGGTAGAACAAGGATTGGACAAAATTAATCAGCGCCTACAACACCTCGAGTCATCATTGAAACCACTTCTAAAGCTGTCTCAACCAAAACAAATAGAATATCCTATCTCGAGAAACAGTTGGAGCTTGGAGAGATGAGGCAGAGTGGAAAGAACTTGATTATTCACGGACTGGAGGAAGCAGAAAACGAAACCCCTGACCTATTTCGAGCTTTAATACAAGATATAATTTCAAACACGATGCAAATTTCCGAAGATCTTAAGATAGAAGAATTCCGAAGATTGGCAAAAAAGCTAACCCGCCGCTGCTTATTGAGATGCCAGATTTTAAGTAAAGAATTCTGCTTTTTAGGAAAGCTTTCAGACTCAGGGGAAAAATATTCATAAATAAGATTACCCTCCAACTAGGACGAAAATTCTTAGTGCATGTATCATATGTTAATTCCAGTTTTTTTTCGTTCTTTTATTTTGTATCTTTTTTTTTTCTTTTTTCCTCTGATTTACCCTTTCGAATCTGTTTATGAGCCAAATTGTCTTAATTAGGTTTTGTTGTATATAAATTTCATTTTCTCAATATTGATTGGAATTATTTTTTACTTTTAATCTTCATTTGCAGAGAATCCGTGGTAAATCCATGTATAGTAAATTTCTTTACCTCCAATTTGCCTAGATTAATCTATTTACTAGCTTGTCTTTATATGATTTTCCCTGTATATAAATATAATATTAACAATAAGTTCTATTACTGTTTTTCCTGCATGTATCCCATGCATTGTTTTCCCATTAATTTACATTTGGTGAATTCAAAATCCATTTGTGAAATATATATAGTCGTATAGGTTATTATTTTTAGCTATATTAAGGTTAAACTTTATTAAGTCTCAGAACTGGCTGTCGTCCTACACCTGTTTATAGAGAACAGCCATTTTTCTAGTTTTATTATAGGTGAAGATACGAGATTTTTAACATATTTTATTGGCCTGGCTATCCCTTTTGTAGTCTTCACAAAACCAACCTTTGAATCTAGTTGCCACAATATCTATTACATTTTTGAACACATTAGGTGTCAAGGTTTTGCATTGAATAGGCTAGTATAATTTATTCACATAGTTGATGCGAGAGATAAATGAGGAATAATATTAACACAAATTAAATTTGAAAAATATATATTTTGTAATGTAGTTTATCCTGTAGGATGACTGTAGTGTGGTTAGAAGCAGTCGTGGTGGTTGAGTGATGGGTGGTAAGGACACACAGGATCCAGAGGCCCCGTGAGGAAATATATCGTGGAGGAAAGATAGAAGGTCCGAGAACAACCCCTAGAACAACTGGCGTCGAGACAACCTCGGTGAGAACTGTGCCTTGATCACCACATCCAGCCGCTTTTAAACTGATTTGAGTAAGATATATCCCCTAGGGAAGAATGAAGTTTTGACCCCTGTTTACCAAGGAGGTTGTTTTTTGAACCGACTATCTTTCCTTCAACTCCTACACAGGCCATTTTATTTTTTTTTTATTGTGACAGATGATAACATATCAATATTAGAAATACATGGATAGGAAAATGCAATAGCCAAAGCAGAAAACAAAACAGATATTAATCAACTGATAAATGGAATCACAAATCTATTAATAGAAGTCGCCTACCAATCTTTGGAAGTTAAGCCCACAAATTTTAAAGAGTTCTCTAGAATTAACTGGTGGAATAGCGAACTGGAAAAATTTAAAACGAATTTCCGCTATATAATAAATTTATATTATCATAATGGAACAATATTAGTTATACTATATTTAAATTAGTTAGGAATAAATACAATAATGCAATAAAAAAGCTAAAATAATCAATAGGTGATTCTTTTTAGAAGAAACCTTTTCTAATAATCCATTTGGAAACGCATTTGAGATTTTTTGTGAATTGATAACATCAAGAGAACAAAAGGGAATACCCATTATTGATAAATCACCAGAAAATTTAAAAGAACAAAAGATGATCGAATTAATGAACAAGTTAATTCCAAACGACAATCAAAATATTTGACGACTTCCGTCAACAATCAACAAGAAGATACAAAGCACAAATGAATAATAAAAGCAGAGTACATATCGAAGTAGAAGAAATAAAGAAATCAATCTCCAATATTGATGGTAAAAAGGCGCCTGTAATAGATAGCATAAGCAATAATATGATCAAATATGCTCCCCCCAGAATTGTATCGTTGCTTAATGAATTATTTAATAAATGCATTCATAGAGAATATTATCCTGATGATTGGAAAAGAGCAGCTCTTAAAATAATCCTAAACCTAACAAAACGAATTTAGAAATTGCTAAAGGCTACCGACCTATTACTCTAATATCAAATCTCCCCAAGATTTTGAAAAAATACTAAAAATAAAATTTATAAATTTTATCAAGAAAACAATATTTTAAACAATAGACAGCATGGATTTATAAAAATGAAATCAACGATAACATGTTTGGAAAAAATAACAGAAGTTATATTAGAACATAGACAGAATCATTTAGTGTCGTTAATTACAATCGATATAGAGGGTGCATTTGACATTGCATGTTGGCCAGCTCTTTTTGAGAGAATAGATCAAGATAATATACCTGCTGATTTGATAAAAATATTTCAATCTTTCTTGAATAATAGAAAAACATTTTTTTTTACTTATGGTGATAAGAAGGTTAATAAAACAATATCAAAATGTTGTCCAAAGGGCGGACCACTGTCTCCATTGCTATGGCTGATATTTCTGAATGATTTGTTAAATAAAATGCAGATACCCATTTCTGAAATACTATGTTATGCTGATGATGTGATAATAATAGTTCGGAATAAAGACAAGGATACTCTTAAAATTTTGATATAATTAATCTTGGAAAAAATCTATCAATGGTGTACTCAAAATAAATTAAAAATCAGTCTTGAGAAAACTAACATTCTGCATATGCACAATAAAGACATGTCCGCAATAAAGTTTAAAAACAAAATAATTATGCTAGTACAATAAATTCAAATATCAGCAGTCACCTTTTCAAATCAAATTAGAAATAAAAAGCTTAATTTCAATCCTCACATAGATTTTATATTAAATGAAGCAAAAGGATTTGAAAATCTGCTACTGTCAATTTGCGGTAAAGCTTGGGGTCTGAGTACCCAAAAGAGACTTACATTATACAAAACAATATTCAGGCCAATGCTTTCTTATGGATCGGAGATATGGTATAAATTCGTAAGTAAGAAAAAAAAATTAATTTCAATACCAAATGCTATTATGGTGCACGCAGTCATATAAAACGACGAGTTCTAATTGTATACATAGTATAGCCAAGATGGGATTCCCCGCTAGGTGGCCAACCGAAGAGGCAGCAGGTAACTACGGCTCTCGCCAAGTACTATTATTTCTTTATATCTTTTGCATTTTATCCCTATTATTTAAAAAAATTGTGCTAGTTCAGCAATAGAGTTTAAATTAGATTTTGAAAATGAATTTAACCATGATTTTACTTTTATTCATTACGTGTCAGGTAAAGCTACGAGCTTGCTTATTTCTTGATTAAGTAAATTTGGACTATATTGACGATAATGATGCAAATTTCGAAAAGTGGCTGACCTAGATCAAGTTAAAAACATTCATCTTACTCGATACGTTCGTTATGGTAAATCAAATCTGAGAATAATCATACTTGCATTGCTGTTAATTTCGGGTATCGAAAGTAATCCAGGCCCTAAAGCTACTAGACAAACAACGATAGAAACTTCTATGGAGAAAGATATAAGAGAACTAATTGCGGCACTTACTGTTAAAATTGACGACTGGGGATCAAAAATAGAATCTAGGCTATCTTCAATTGAACTAGGTATGCAGAAATTCGACTCCCGTGTACAGCAGCTCGAGTCTTCACTAGAAGATACCACGTGTGCTGTTGCATCGAATGCTAAAAAGATTAGCGAATTCGAGAGGCGAATTGAGTTTCTGGAGATGAAAAACAGAGAGAAAAACTTAGTTTTTTATGGCATTGAAGGTAGTGGTACAGAAACGTCGAATGAATCATGCGTTAAAATAAAAATACTAATAAAGGACAATATGCAAATTTCCGACGAGATCGATGTTTCCAAGTGCTGGAGGCTATCCAAAAGAGATAAAGCCCCAATTTTGGTCGAGGTTTCCGAACACAGTGAGAGAATGAAGATATTGAAAAATTCATTCAAACTTAAAGATATAAATGTCTTCGTGAATAAGGATTACTCCCCTAGCATCAGAGAACAACGCAGAATATTGATTTCTAAACGGAAAGAACTCTTGAATAAAGGAATCAATGCAAAACTAAGAGATAACAAACTGATTGTTAATGGCACGGTTTACCAAGCTTCTAATGGTAAAATTACTACCAAGGAGGGTGCCGAACTATAGCAATTGGATAGAAATACACAGAGACTATCAATAGATCATCCAATCCTGCCAAATAGGAAAACCCGAAATACATGCTCAGTTAATCATCGCCACTCAAATTACCCTACAAATAAACCTTTAAAAGCAAAAGGTAATCCCTTAAGGATCATATACTGGAATATAAATGGATTTTTTAGAATTACTTCGGTCTTCTCTCTCTTCGATTACTTGAAATTGTTTGATATTTTTGCTGTAACTGAAACCTGGTGCCACTATTTACTTGACCTAGCTCTAGACGATTTTGAGTTTTACCAATCACCAGCTGTTAAACCTTCGAACCGAGCGAGAAGCTCTGGAGGAATCCTTGTAGGAATTAGAAAGGAAATCCAAGGCTTGATCTACAAAGTTGAAATTGAGCCTAAATGGATCTCGGTTATATTTAAACTGGCTTCAATAGCAGACTCACCCCTAGTGTGTGCAATTTTTGTTTACTTACCCCCAAGCGAATTATAGCTAGAAAATTTAAAAAAATTGTTTTGCTATGTTGAAAATAAAATGCAACAAGGATTCGAAATAGTTTTAGGCGGTGATTTAAATATTCGCATTGGCTACTTGGGTGCTTTCCACAACTTGTTCCAGATCCCAGTTCTGCTTTCCGGCTACCGTACTTCCAGAGATCCAACCGTGTCCCCCCTGGCTGAGACTCTTGTCGATTTCCTTGATGATAACTCCCTCACTATACTAAACAGAAGATCTATTAGTGATAAAAACGGATGCTATACTTTTATCTCACATCAGGGGTCTTCAGTTTTGGACTTATTCATGGTTTCTCCTGCACTACTGGAACTTGTTCTTGACCTAAGTATAGAAAGTTTGCCTTACTCCGATCATTTGCCACTTCTTCTAAAATTAAACGGATCAGACAATACAAAAGCGAAAAGCCTACCTTTAGAGTATATTCCTGTAAGAAAATTTACCTGGTCAATAAATAAAGCTCCGACATATGAACTTTGTCTCGAAGACCTAAATGCTCTTCAACTACCGGAAGACGCCTCAATAGATCTATGTGCTGACACTCTTACTAGCAGGATTCAAACATCAATGGTGAGAGCAGGAATGCTAACAAAGGGAAGAGCGGATAGTTCGCGGTCTAAGCCATGGTTTGACGGAGAATGCTATACAGCAAAAACATATATGAAAAAAAATCTTAAGTTATATTTGACTCTCAATACTCCTATTTATAAAGATTTGTTTATTACGAGTAAACGCAAATACTTATCATTGCTCAAATACAAAAAGAACAAATACTCTGATTCTGTTCAAGCTGCCCTTAGCAATGTTAAGGACTCTGCCGAATTTTGGAAAATAATTGCGTCCTTTAAGGAACGGATTAGCACAAAAGGAAATATTGACATCTCAGAGTGGGAATCCTTCTATCAGGGTTTATTGTCGCCTCCTCAAAGAATTGTGGCTGATATACCTACTCTACTAATTCCTACTGACCCCGAGCTGGACGCCGAAATTTCATTTTTGGAAATTGCGAGGGAAATCGCTAGCTTAAAAAACAATAAAGCAGCAGGTTACGATAGTATACCAAATGAAGCTATCAAGGCCTTACCTGAGAATAGTTTAATCCTTTTATCTAACTTATTCAATAAAATATTAACTAAATCCCAAGTTCCTTCACAGTGGTCAAAAACCATAATCCAACCAATATTCAAAAATGGTGATCCGAATGCACCATCAAATTATAGGGGCATTGCCCTTATAAGCAACTTGTCAAAACTTTTTACATCCATATTAAAAAATAGACTAAGTAATTGGATTGAGAATGGAAAACTCATAGCGGAAAACCAGGCAGGATTCAGAAGGGGTTACTCGTGCCAAGACCATATCTTCACGCTTACATCACTAATCCAAATGACATTAAGCCGCAAAAGAAGGAAACTTTACGCATTTTTTATTGATCTCAAAAAAGCGTTTGATACAGTTCCACATCTACTATTATGGAGAAAGCTTGCGCTTGTTGGTTTAAGTGGGCGATTTATCAAACTCATACAGAACTACTATGCTCAAATGATGGCAGCGGTCAGATGGAACGGCTCTTTTACAGAATTCATCAAAATACAATCAGGTGTTCTTCAGGGTGAACCTCTTTCACCGTATTTATTTGTTATTTTTATTAACGATCTGGTTGCTACACTGGATGATTCTGACCTGCCAGGTATATACTTACCGGGCCATGGAACTATACACCTCCTCCTGTTCGCGGATGATATAGTCCTCTTTGGTGAATCCAAGATAAATCTCCAAATAAAGATTAATCTAATAAAAAGATATTTTGAGGAAAATGGTTTAACTCTGAACCAATCCAAGTCTAAAATCGTAGTGTTTCGAAATGGAGGCCGCTTGGCCAGATCTGACGTTTGGTTTTGGGGCCAACAACCCTTGACAGTATCTTCAAAATATACATATCTTGGCTACCCCTTAACTACCAAGAATCCAACTGCTTACGTGGCGCAGCACTTTAAAAGCAAAGCATTGGTTGCTACAAACGCAGTATGGAGAATACTATCTAAGTCAAGAACCAAATCGTTCGGAGCAGTGATGAAACTACTTGACTCCATAGTTTTATCCACGTTGTTATACTCGGCCCCCCTGTGGGCGACAAATCAGATAGGAGTTGTAAACCAGATCCAGGATATTTTCCTACGGCGATTTCTTGACCTTCCCAGATATACTCCGGGCTACATCTTACGAACAGAAACCGGAAGGATGTCCCTTGAATTAAACATTACGAAATTGATTCTAAAGTTCTGGATACGGATCTTAAAAATGGACAGGACAAGATTACCCTATGTTTGCTTGTCCCAGCTCTGGAAAGTTTCAATTGTGGGAAAAGCGGGAAACAATTTTATTCATAACTTGAATAGCATCATTGACTCTAGGGGTTTTTCTTTTCTTAAGAACTGTGAAGATTATATGGTTGTGCGAGGAGAAATGCCTAGAATTATTCAAACCACAGTGGACCAGATACTCCAATTTGACCGAGCTAAGATACAAAACTCTACTCATTTTATTCACTACCAATTTCTAAGTAGCTCCTTTATGACGGAGGACTACTTACTATCAAATCTCCCTTTGAAAATTAAACGATTTATAGCCCGTCAAAGGATTCTATGGTTACTTTTCCGCGAGGATATCACATTAAATTGCTACTTCTGCAATGTTGGCATCCAAGACAATTTGGTCCACTATCTATTCCATTGCCCATTCCTACATGAAAAGAGAATGGAAATTCGCGAAATTTCGGAGCTAACTCACTACAATGAACAACATGTATATAAAATCTTTACTTCTCTCCTGCTGGATAAAACATTTGTTTATAAATATTTTAAATTTTTCAAGGCAATTGATAAAATGAGAGAAGAAGTGCTCAACTCCACAGACAATGGCTGATTGCTCCCCCTCCCCTCTAAATTGCTTTTCCTCCTCACTCATGTACATATATAACCGTTATGGGGAATCCCCTTGTAAGACAATAGTGTCTTAATAAAGGTTTTTTTGTTGTTGTTGTATAGCCAAGATGTCTTTGCATAACGATCTCATTGAATTCAAAGGTATGAAAGAAAACCAAAAATAAAATCTCGATGTCTCAAGCATAATAACGGATTTTATTGAATATAAAATGGCTACTTTGAAGAACAACACAAACGAAACTTTTCAAAGCTTCTTCCCTAACAACATATCAAAAAATGTCCGGCCAAACTTTCATCAAACTCAATTCATTTCTAATCATGGAAATATCAAAAGTTTATAAAAGTATTAAAGCAGTGGAAGATTCGAGTTGTTTTTGCGGACATGAGGAACAAACCTCAATACATCTTTTACTGGATTGTCCTGTTTTCAAGACTATAGAATCGACAATAATTTAATTGTAACCCATCCAAGTATTTTATTTACAGTAAATGATTATATATTAAATTTAATACCTTATGTAGATATATTTTAAATTATTTAGCAACACAAATATTTTAGGAAACTAATAATTTATTATGTTAATTATTCCAATATTTTAACCTCTGTGAAATCTTTTTGACGAATAATAAAACTCCGAGGTTGCGTATCTTTTTTAAAACGTTTAATTAGGCTCTAGCTTTCGGGTGTGGTGGCCCTTCTACAGGAGCAACGCGAATGGTGGTGAATCGTTAGTAGCTGCTATATATTTATCTAATATATTTACATCTTTACAAATTTATTCATAAAAGAACTATTAATTTATTGATATATGTTAAGTATCCAGACTATTTACATCTTTCTAAACTAAGGTGAAAACTATTATATGATAATTTAACTTATGAGATTTGAATTAGCTATGGAACAGAGTTATGAAACAAGAGTTACTGTATTAAATATGGGGAAGTGTACGTTTAATTGCTATTTATTAGTTCTGTGTATGATTCTGGAATTTCAATATGCCTATTGATGCTGGCGTGTTTTAATGATAAAAAAGCTTCTAAATACAGTCTTTTCTGTTTGTTGTTTATATTGGTGTAAAAGGTTTTTGGGTTATTTAGGTTGAAGGTGTGACCTGTATTTTGAGTGTGTTGGAATAAAAGGGAATTTTAATCTTTTCTATTTATGGATCTGGTGTGCTCATTTATTCTATCTATTACTTGTCTGCCGGTTTCGCCTATGTACATACTATTGCATTGGTTGCATTCTATTGAGTATATTGCTTGATTGTTATATATTGGAGAGTTATGGCTATTGTTTTTTGTTATGGGATTTCTGACTATTGCGCCTATGTTGGGTGTGTTTTCGTAATATGTCTTTATACCATATTTTCTAATTTCTCGGGCTATTGTTACGCTGTTTGGAGAGTACGGTATGATGCAAATAGATTTGTATGTTTGACTATTGTTTGTGTTATTTGGGTTATAAAAATGCCTTAATATGAAATTTTTTGGGTATCCTGCTGTGGTGAGATATTGAATTATATTTTTAGTTTCTATTGCTTTACATGTGTTGTTGGAGCAATGTGTGTGTATCCGTTTTGTTAGGGTTTTTACTGTGTTAATTTTGTGGCTTAGTGGGCAGTATGACGAATATTGTATGAAATTGGGTTGGAATGTAGGCTTGTAATATACTGTGGAGGTGTACTGTGAGTTGTTTTTAGTAATGAGGATGTCTAGGAATGGTAAGGAATGATTGTTTTCTTTTTCTATGGTAAAGTTTAATTCACTATGGAGGCTATTAATTTCAGTTAATATATCGTTAATTTTATCTGTTTGGCAGATACAAAAAATGTCATCTATGTATCTTTTCCAGATTTGTATTATGTTAGGGAAACGGCTGACTATGGTTTGGTCTATGTGTCTCTTGACTATTTCGGCTAGTGGGGAGGATAAAGGACTCCCCATAGGGGAGCCATTGGTCTGTTTGTAGTATTTAGAGTTAAATGTGAATATGTTTATTTTTAAACTTAGGCTTATCAATTTTGTGATTTTTTCGGAGGTGCTGTGATCGATACTATGTTGCGAGAGGAAATTTTTGGTGGATTCTATAATTAAAGGGTGGGGTAAACTGGGGTATAAGTTTACGACATCGAAGGAAACCATAGTGTAATTATCCCTGTAGGGGGTATGCCATATTTCTTGTATAAACGTGGGAATGGAATTAATAGTGGTGTGGCTATTGCTATCTCTGAGTATGGGCGTAAGGAACATATTTAGGAATCTTGCTAAGGGAGCTTATATTATAAGTTAATTATAGATATATTTCCACACATTCATTTCTTTTATTCTCGTTTTTTTTTCCTCTCTCTCCTTCTCCTCGTTAATATCATATGGCTATTCCTTACGCCCTACAATTACTGTAAATATTTAAGACAAATGTAAAGGCATACATTTATAACAGTGCAAGTGTCCCTAGGGAGACATAGCGCTTTAAATTGAAATAAATGAATAAAACTGAAATTCTTTAAAATATCACCTAAACTTATATGTGTGGCGACTACACTTTGCTTCAGCGAGGGCGAACTAGGACGGCCTCGGCAACCGCGAGCGTCAACCTGACTACGCATGCGCGTGGGGAGTCTTCCGACACTTGATCTGGCACGCGCGGTAAACAACAAGGCCTGCTCCAACGGCCGTTACTTCAACCGTTACTTCTTTTTCTCTTTATATATTTCTGGCTTTAAATAAATTAATTTTAATTATAATTTTATCAGCGGCCTTTCCACAAGCCACACCAACACATCACGCAACAATCCTACATATTATTTCATCCACGAAACTTTCAACAGCCCCAGAATGCAAGACGCAACTACGGAACATCCGGAAGGGCCAACATCCACGGCACCCTCCCAAATATCAAGATTGGCTTTCCGTGCACCACCATTCAGGCCCAACGACGTTGAACTGTCGATAAGCCAGCTAGAAGCCGCTTTCGGTCTAGCCGAGATCTCCCGCGACGAAACTAAATTCCAAGCAACGGTAACGAGCCTAGACCAGCCAACCCTTACTTACGTCGCGGACATCGTAACGGCCCCCCCACCCTCTGGTAAATACGATGCGCTGAAAGCACGCCTTCTCCAACAACTCGGTCAATCAAAACAAATTAAGATCTTACCGGTTCTGGATGGGCGTCCTATGGGAGATCAGAAGCCATCAACAGTCCTCGCCGCGATGCAACATCAGGCAGGAAGAAATTTCTCCGATACAGTACTGAAAATGCTGTGGACTCGACGCCTACCTCAGAACATAAGGGCCGCTCTCGCAGCATCCTCTGAAACAAGTTTGAGTAAGTTGGCGGAAATGGCAGACAACATACACGAAGCCATACTGCCAACGGTCTCAGCAGTGGACCAACCAAGCACAGGTCATAGCGCGGAAGCCCACCAACAGCTGATGACGCAAATCCAAGACCTGCATACGCAAATCGAAGCTTTGAAGTCATCCATGGACATCCCACACAATCGCTATCCGAACGCTAGGTACCCGACCCACAACAAAAAAGGAAGCGCAGGAACTTGCTGGTACCATATGAAGTTTGGAGCGCAAGCTAGGAAGTGCCTTCAACCATGCAACTTCAAGGTCTAGGGAAACGAATACGCCCACCGTCAGTAGGAGCCACTGACGGCGCAGGCCTTACTCGCCGGCTCTTCATTACGGACCGACGCAACGCCTATTTGTTTTTGGTCGACACTGGAGCCGAAGTCTCAGTGATTCCACCATCAGTAAAAAACGCTAGGCCCTCGCACAGGCAGCTTTTCGCAGCAAACGGATCTATCATCCACACTTACGGGGAACGACATCTTGAGCTTGACTTCGGTCTCGGACGATTATTCCGTTGGCCTTTCATCATAGCCGACGTCGGCGTGTCCATCATCGGCGCAGACTTTCTCCGACATTACGGGCTGACAGTAGACCTGCGTAATCACCGGCTGAGCGACCCAGTATCTTCCCTTCACTCCATTGGACAAGTTTCCCCTTCCCCCGCTGTTAGCATTCACCTTACAATCGCCAATTCGCCTTACTCCAGAATACTCAGACAATTCCCAGAGCTCAATAGTCAGAATCTTGTAAAAAGCCCTCCCCGTCACTCAGTGACTCATCATATCGTCACAAAGGGCCCCCCGATTGCAGCAAAACCGCGACGACTCCCCAAGGACAAACTTGCCACGGCAAAGAAAGAATTCGCCTTCATGATGGAGAAAGGCATCTGTCGTCCATCCAAATCACCGTGGGCCAGCCCTCTCCACCTAATACCCAAAAAAGACGGCTCGCTACGACCATGTGGAGACTACAGGAAACTGAATGCCGCTACCGTCCCCGACCGATATCCAGTCCCTAACATTATGGACTTTGCATCGCATCTACATGGTAAGAAAATATTCTCTACTATCGATCTGGTTAGAGCGTACCACCATGTGCCCGTGGAATCTATAGATATTCCTAAGACTGCCGTTATTACGCCTTTCGGCCTTTTCGAGTTTCCCCGCATGTCCTTTGGCCTATGTAACGCAGCCCAAACCTTTCAAAGGCTCATCAACGAAGTACTCCAAGGTTTGGATTTTGCATATGCCTACATCGACGACGTGCTTATCGCATCCGATTCAGAAAATCAACATGTATCCCATCTTCAACAACTTTTTGGTCGCCTTCGAGACTACGGCCTGGCGATCAACGAAACCAAATGCACCTTCGGCCAACCTTCAGTCAAATTCTTGGGGTTTATCATCACTAACGCCGGAATCTCGCCGGACCCTCAGCGAGTACAAGCAATTAAAGACATCCCAATCCCTGATACTGTCGGAAAACTTCGACGTTTTCTGGGTATGTTAAATTTCTATCGGCGCTGCCTCCCCAATGCCGCTAGTACTCAGGCAGCACTCCACGCCATGGTCGAAGGGCGCAAGAACGCATCCTGCCAATGGACCCCAACAGCACTCCAGGCTTTCGACCAGTGCAAATTTCAACTAGCCAACGCTGCCCTCTTGCACCATCCTTTTCCAGAAGCGCCTCTCTGTCTTACGGTAGATGCCTTGGATTTTGCTGTGGGCGCCGCGCTTCACCAGCAGGTTGGCAACAATTTCCAACCAATAGCGTTTTTCTCAAGGAAACTAGACGCTGCACAAAGAAAATACAGCGCATACGACAGAGAACTCCTGGCGGTATACTTGGCTATCAAGCATTTCAGGAATTTATTGGAAGGGCGACAATTTCCGGTCTATACGGACCACAAACCTCTCACATACGCCTTTCAACAAAATCTGGACAAGCCTCACAGCGCCAATGTCGACACCTCGATTTCATCGGGCAATTCACAACAGACATCCGCCACATCGCGGGCTGTGAAAATGTACCTGCAGATTTCCTGTCACGCGTGGAACCCATCTCCCATCACCAACCTTATGACCCGAAATCCCTCGCCGAAGCGCAAGCAGTAGACCAGTAGCTACAAGCTCTCTTGACATCGGAAAACCGCAGCTCACTACAACTGGAAAAAGAACAAATCCCAGAAACGAACATTTCCCTGTACTGTGACGTTTCCACAGCAAGACCCAGACCATTCGTACCCGCATCCTGTCGCCGCATAATTTTTTCTGCATACCACAACTTGTCTCACCCCGGAGTACGAGCTACTACAAGGATGGTCACCGCCCATTACGTCTGGCCGGCCGTCAAGAAGGATTGCGCACTTTGGACTCGCGCCTGCCACCGCTGCCAAGTCTCCAAAACCACTAGACACACAATAACGCTCTTCAGTCGTTTAGTCCCCCAGACGGAAGGTTCAGTCATGTTCACATTGATCTGGTCGGACCACTACCACCGAGTGAAAACTATCGGTACATATTCACCTGCGTCGACCGATTCAATAGGTGGCCCGAAGCCATACCCATACCGGACATCACCGCCAAAACAGTAGCAAATGCCTTCCTATCGGTCTGGATATCTCGTTTTGACGTGCCAGCAAAAGTGACTACGGACCAAGGCATGCAGTTTGAATCAGCACTTTTCGGTGAGTTGACACGGCTTCTGGGAATCAACAGAATAAGGACATCACCCTACCACCCAGCAGCAAACGGCCTGGTAGAAAGATTCCACAGACAGCTAAAAGACTCCCTTCGCTGTCACGATTCCACGCGCTGGTCCTTGAAACATCCCCTGGTGCTCCTAGGGATTCGTTCGTCGCTAAGCTGGTCTATGGGAAGCCCCTATCCCTTCCAGGAACATTTTTCGAGGACCCCCCCCCCCCCCCCCCCTCTGCAAGCTCGTCTACCGAACCGTGGCTGGAAGGACTTCAAGCGCGCCATAGCATCTCTGAAACCTGCACCAAGCAAGCCACATGGGAACCGCCACGTTTACGTGCCCAAACCACTCGAGACATGTTCCCATGTCTATCTACGTCGGGACCTGATATAGCCACCGCTAGCTCCATCATACGACGGTCCATATGAAGTCCTTTTAAGGAAACCCAAAATTTACAAACTGATAATTAAAAAGAGATCCACGTGGGTGTCAATCGACCGCCTCAAGCCTGCTTTCACATCAGAAGGACCGATGTTTTCCCAAGACCCGAACTTGGCAAGCCAATAAGATTGTATAGGATCGCTGGAAAGATCCTACTGGAGGGGGAGTAGTGTGGCGACTACACTTTGCTTCAGCGAGCGCGAACTAGGACGGCCTCGGCAACCGCGAGCGTCAACCTGACTACGCATGCGCGCGGGACGTCATCAGAGACTCTGGCCACTCACGCGGTAAACATCTAGGCTAACTCCGGCGGCCGTTACTTCAACCGTTACTTATTTTTCTCTTTATATATTTCTGGCTTTAAATAAATTAATTTTAATTATAATTTTATCAGCGGCCTTTCCACAAGCCACACCAACACATCACGCAACAATCCTACATATGTATTATATTTAATGTTATTGATTAGGCTGGGATTGAGAAAAATCCAGGGCCAAAGGGAACTAAATTAACTACGTCAGAAACACGTTTAGATAAAGATACTGAATTCCGCGAAACGTTAACTGCACTGGCAAATAAAATTGACAAATGGGGTGAAAATTTGGAACCACAATTGTCGCTAATTAGGGAAGAGGTCACGAAAACAAGTCAAAGATTACAAACCAAGAAGGATCGATCCAGGATGCCACAAAAAGTTATGCAAAATACTGAAGAAATAGCAGTACTGGAAAAACGTCTTGAATATATGGAGTCAAAAATCAGAGAGAATAATTTAGTGTTTTATGGAATTCTAAACGAAGGAGATGACTGTATGGCAGTAATAAGAAAGGTCATCGAAGAAAAGATGCAAATTAGCGCAAAACTCAACATAACACAATGCCACAATTTGTGAAGGCGCCCTAACGCTCCAATATTGGTTGAAATGCCCAATGATAGAATTACAGTATTCAAACCTGCATCTAAGTTGCGACTATTCAAGATATCTGTTTCTAAAGATTATAGTGTGAAGACCAGAGATCAGAGACTATTTTAAACGCTAAAAGAAAATAACTTTTTGAGAGGGGAATAATGGCTAAGTTGAGAGAAAATAAACTCATCCTCAACTGAATTACGTGTCGGGTTTCTGAGGGGAAAATCATTGATGCAAATGGGGGAACATTGTAGCAACCAAAAAACGATAGACCTCATGTAAATAAACAAACATAATTAAAGGGTAAACCAACTAACAACAAAAAAAAAATGAAATCACAGCGCGTACACAACGCAAAAATTAAAATGTTGAATTATAATATTAATGGATATAATAGAATGCTAACGACGTTTAAACTTATTGATTACCTTAAAAATGCGAAATATTTGTGCTAACGGAAACATGGTTCACTAAGGAAATTGATCTTGTGATAGAAGGTTACCAGATAATTCAAACACTAGCAACTAAAATAGAATTGAGAGGAAGAGGCTCCGGAGGAATACTTATGGGCATAAAAAAAGAAATATATCATAAATGCAATAAAATAGATTGCAACCCTTCCTGGATATCTATAAATGTCGAAAAATTGTTGAATGAAACTAATATAAAATTTTGCCTGATAGCTGTATATTTACCTCCGAGCTCTACTCATGAACAAAATATGAATAAATTATTGGACCACATAAATTATCAGTTAAATGAAGGTAACGAAGTTTTATTAATTGGAGATTTAAACATAAAAACAGGTACAATGAGTAAATAAACTACATACACACCGCTAAACAAATATAGATAATTCAAAGACGCCATATCTACCCCTAATTTATCTAATAGACTTATCACATTTATAGAAGATAACTCAATAACGATAGCCAACGGAAGAACTAAGGTGATCCATGTGGATCATTTACATACATATCAGAAAGAGGCTCGTCAGTTTTGGACTACTACATGTTTACACAAGGTCTAATGGAGAACATTATAGATTTATTAATTGAAGACCTCCCCTATTCGGATCATCTACCAGTGATACTAGAAATGAATACAGGAAATTATATACCGGATTTAACAAAAGTAAGAGAATACTCTATCATAAAATTAATATGGACTGAAGAAAAGGACTATTGCTAAGCGATAAATTGAGTAAACTAGACCGTATTGATGTTCCTGATATAGCCATAATAACTGAGTCCTTAACCACTCAAATCTACCAGGCAATGGAAGCAGCAAACATACTAGAAGTTGTATATATACGCAACAAAACTTCCAAACCTTAGTACGACAATGAATGTTATCAATTAAAAAATACGACCAAATTATGTTTGAAAAAATCTAAAAAATCAGATTCAGATCAGGATCGAAAAGGATACATCGAAACACGGAGAGAATACTTGAAATTGTTGGAAAGAAAGAGGAATAAATTTAATAAGGATAGGCAAGAAAAGATTAAAAAGGCCACCGATCCTAGGACCTTCTGGAGTGCCATGACAACTTAAGATTGAAGACTGGTATACCTTTTACAAAAAAAAATATTAAATACAGGCAATATCGAATATAATTTAAATTTGTGTTTAAGCGGGACAGACCCAATACTAGATATAACTATAGATGAGGTAAAGGATGAAATTAAGCAACTAGCGAATGGAAAAGCAGTCGGCCCGGATAACATACCAAATGAATTAATAAAGAGACTACCAGAGCCCATTCTTATGACACTAAGAAATTTATTTAATAAAATAATAAGCTCGGAGAAATACCCAGAAATATGGACGAAAAGCATAATACACCCTATATACAAAAATGGCGAACGCAATAACCCAACAAACTATAAAGGAATTGCACTATGCAGTAATATTTCTAAATTATTCAATATTATTTTTAAAAACAGGTTTACTAAATGGAAGGAAGAAAGACAAATTATCCCTGAAAATCAAGCCGGATTTCGAAAAAACCGCTTCTGCATGGATCATATATTTACACTTAACTCATCGATCCAATTAGCGCTAAATAAAAAACGGGGCAAACTATATGCTTTTTTCGTTGACTTAACCAAAGAATTTGATACGATATCTCATCTCTACTATGGAAAAAATTACTGAAATGGGATTAAGTCCTAAATTTTTAACAATATTAAAAAGCTATTATGAAGAGGCAAAAGTTTCAATTAGATGGCAAGGTCAATATTCAAATTATCGAAAAGTTAACGCAGGTGTACAGCAAGGTGACCCCCTTTCCCCCTTGTTATTTATACTATATATCGCCGATTTAGCAGATATCTTCAAAACGTCTTTACTCCCGGGATATTATCTACCAGATTACGGATACCTTCAATGCCTCATGTATGCGGATGATATAGTAATTATAGGAGAATCAAAAATTAAGATCAATCTACTAAAGTCCTATCTGGATGATAACCTACTGGTTCTGAATCAGATAAAGTCAAAAATAATGGTATTTCAAAATGGGGGAAGACTTTTAGAAATTTAACATGAAATGAAGGCCAAACTAATTTATATTTTCGAAAATTACTCCCAATATACTAGTCATGTTTCTATTAACCTCTTTTCAATGTGCGTTATTTCACATATAATTTCTTCATTGCGTTAATATTATTTAGCCCAAAAAACTCAATACAACTTTTCACTCATATTTTATTAAGAAACTAGACGATTTCCATCGGATTAGAAATTTTACCAACTTGATCAAGAAATAGTATGAACAGATAACTATGGTTATGATATAGCTCGGCTATCTCACTAAATATCTCAAGATCTGATTGGGAATGATCCAAAGAGAAAACATCTATATCACCAAAGCTTTTCATTCTATTTCAGGACATAATCAATACCCCAAATGTAAATCTACCAGTTATAAATACATAATATTAAACTGTTTTCATTGATTTTCTAATGTGTCGAAGACGCTGTGCTCTTTGCATTTCAAAATCCAATTTACAACGAAAATACTTATATATTGAAAAAATACTGGAAATATAGCTATTTAAGGCTCAATGAAACTGATCTTAAATTATGTTTTTTTTTCTTACTAGAAGTAAACTTGTTTAATCTGTCTGATCCGAATGATTATATAAAAATATTAAAAATAAAAAGGCATATCCTGACCAGGAGCACATGTGCTTTACAGATGGCAGAGCGCCATTTGGTGGAACAAAAATCAACTAAACATTGTTTTTAATATCAAAAACCTGACCCTTTTATTTTTTCTCTATCAATTTCTCATATGAAATATATTTGAAAGGTTTTACCATTTCAAATACAACATGGTCTATCCATTCTGTGCACGTGATAAATCTAAAGTGCTGGTTGAAACAAATATGGTATAGACAAACCTAATCAACTCCGAAATGAGCCAACTCAGCAACACATTCCTACTCCTAATCTCATAAGATTCCCATTGATGTTCTATGTAGATATAATATGAGCGACTGAGAGAGATAATACAATGAATTTATTAAATGCAATATCCAAAAACCTTATCAATGCATGGATTGCGGACAATTTTTATCAAAATGTTTAGTAATATATTCAACCTACAGAGTTTCTTGGGTGAGAAGCAATGTTCTTATAGATCCATTCTTCAAACTAACACTTTTCAAAAGGTATAACAGCAATCGAACAATGCATACAAAATGTCACCAAAATATTGGTAAAACAAATTAATGGCTTTGTATTAGAGTTTTTTTTTTTGTCTTGGCACCGGCGGACTCTCAATCAAAATTTATTATCCTGTTTTGTATTACATGATGGCCGAACTGGATAGTTGAGATATATCTACATTTTTGGGCTTTTACACTACAATTATGTTACATATGAAAATCTAGTATATATGGAAATATATTACTACATATATATGAATATATATATTGTTGTAAATAAATGTATAGTTAAACTACCTATTTTTTTTAATTCACTAATATAGGATTCATTTTATAAATTCTATATAAAAATGAAAAGAATTTAATGTATAATTTGCTTCAAGTAATTGAAAATAAAAACTACTTGATAAGTAAATAATCATCTTTCCTACATATATATATATATATATATAATGAAATAAATTTATGTGTGATGATAATGAAATCGGATTGCTGAATTTTATAACAGATATATTGATAAATATTTTTGACATTTAGCTTTTTTTCGTGTAATTCCAAAGTGGTTTCATATATGAATCATAATATACGGATTTCTAACTCCTTTAAGGGCTTGAAAAGTCTCAGAAAAAAACTTTTTAAACTCCTAATAGTTTACTTTTTTACATCGTGCAACATAATTTTTTTTTTCAAATATATAAAATTGGTGTATTCCAGGCGAGCCTGACTACCCAGAGGTCTGAAAATTTGTAGACTTGCATTTTTAATTTGAGTGAGGAAGTGTTCAGAATATCATACTTCCTGGGTACTCTGACAACCCAGAATTCTGAAAAATTGTCAATTCAAATTGTCATCAAGTTCTAAAAAGTGTAAAAAGTTTAAGATTCCTACGTGCTATAAAGGTATATCAAAAATTGATTACACAAATATTTGTTGGCAGACGGATATCCAACTAAGTTATATAAAAGCTTTTAATAAAATACTAGACTTCTTGTTGTGGCCAAGGAATACCTTAAACATTGACAAATAATTTCGAGAAGTAAAAATAGAAAATAGACATTTTCAACCACTCAGAAATCTTAAATTATGTAATCTAGCCTTGCTCGTTGGATTGAGCTAGTCGACAAATTTGTAGACTTCTCTGTAGTCCAAGAGTATAGTAATATTGATCCTATAAATTTTAAAAGGAAATATACATTAGTTTATTCCTCACACCTTCCCGACCACCTGGAAGTCTGAAATTTGATCAATTTACTTTGTCATTGTGTTAGAACAAGTGTTCCAACTCCTACCTATTCTATAGCTAAATTGAAAATTAATCCCATGATTTATGGAAAGAGAAATATATGGAAGCAAGTTGAACAAAGGCTTTCAATAAACAAATCGCATTTTATATAACGATGGGAGAAAAACTATACATTTAAGGTAAATGATTGAATATTTAAAAATTAGGCACACAATGCTTAATAGGTGTATGAAAAAAAAAAAAAGTTGAGCGTGGAAGTTAGTGAGTAATTTGAAAATACACGTAGAAAGGCCTGGTAGTCAATTTAAATTTTGAGGATCGCAACTAATGGTACACCGTGATTTATGCCACTGCATTAGGAATAAATATCTTGAAGAGAATTGTGTAAGGAAATATGTTGGCTCGATGTTGCACTGGATACATCCAGCTGTACATACTAGGTCACTAGAAGAGACTCTTAGATGTGATTAGAAGGAAGAGTTTGTTGCAAGACGTTAACATCCTGCTGAAGAGAACCAAACAGCTTGATAGCAGTCTTTAGCAGCTCTGTAATAAATAGTTTGGTCTCAAATACTATTAATTAAAGCATCCAAATTAGAATTTTAAAAGAAATATCATATATATATATACAACAACAAAAAAACGGTACTTTATTTAAAAATCAAGATTACAGGGAGACGTGTTAGTGGGGGAGGGGATAGCAATAGTTAAGGAAAATCAAATTGTAGGTAGTATTTATAGATGTCATGTTTGGCGGCGTTGAGGATGTTCCTGACGGTTTCGGGCTCTCGGTTCATTATGTATTTCCCGCGGTCAAAGACGAAGTCGTTATGTATATCGCGGCATTTGGAGATGGCGTCGTTTAGAATAGGCTGAATAGAGTCGCAGGTTAGATATCGGTGTTCAACGTCTGGCGGTCCGTGGCATGTTGGACACGCAGTCTTTCCGAAGCGTCGAGGGTAGGGGAGGGCACGAATCACGAGTCGCCATGCGATATCGTCGCGGATGTTGGTTTCGCGGTGCCAGGATGGTGTAACTCGAGCAGCCACCTTTCTGCCTTAGTATTTGCGTTATTAGCATCAAGATAGGTGTTTGTAATCAGGGTTCTCATATACGCGCTCTTTACCCCTGAGAAGGGTCATTTTGTTGCCCTTGCTACGATGGGAAGGTAAACGCAGGAATTGTTGTCGCGGGTTAAAAATTTCGTCTCTTTGAGTTTGTCGTAAAGGGTCGTGAGATTCGCGAAATCCATGATAACGTTTCTCGTGGCGTGTGAAAAGAGGCAGTCAATAGGGCGAAAAGAGCCGTTGTCGTTAACGAGGTCTTTAAATCTTTTAAGATTCCGAACACTAAAAACGGCGGGATTCTGCATTCTAAGATCTTGTAGAAAGCGGCATTTGAGAAGGACGAGGTGGAGGAAGTCTTTACGTGACAATTTTGTAAAGTCGATTTCGAACGAAGGCGCAATTTTCTTTAAGCTTTGTAAAATTTCTTTGTTTCGCGGCGATGATATGTGGTATAGGTCATAATTAAATAAATTCTGGTAATTAGTCGTGTTTTTATTTTCGAATAGAAAGCCGTTTTCGTTCGTATATCCGTTCACGTGTTTCTGTATCCTCTTGATTAGGGACGGGCAGGCAATTGATTGTGTAATTCGTCCATGTCTTGGATAGGTAGAGGGCGTCGTCCATTTCTGATTGTAGTTCGTTAAGTATTAGATCGTGAGGTAGAACGGAGTTGATGATGTAGGTAAATTTAGGAATAAAATATTTGTTTAGGTAACGGACTTTTGATGATAAAGGCAAGGGTAGTATTTTTTGCTTCGCGATGGAGAGACATTGTTGAAAGTTCGATCGAAGCTCGTCAGTTTGAAGTTTAAAAGGTTTTCTGCTGTTTTCCAGGGTCAGTCCAAGCAGGTTGATACCGTCATTCCTCATCTTGATGTCGCTAGGTGCGTCTGTCCTCCTTTTCCAGCTCCCGCACCACAGTCCCGTACTCTTTCCATAGTTGACTTTTATTCTGGAAACGCTTTCAAAACGCGCGAAGCATTCGCGAATTGTTGTAAAGTCGCGGTCTTCTTTTATAAGAAATATAAAATCGTCGGCATAAGCGTAGATTGTCGTCGAAGGGTGTAAAGATTCCTTGAGGTCGTAGATAAGTGCCGTTGTCGCGATAGAGAAGAGAAGCGCAGAAAGTCCGCAGCCCTGCCTGACTCCCGTAGAGACCTTCAAAAACGGCGAGGTTTCGTTATTTATCTCAATTCTTATCTCGTTGTCTCGAAATATTATTTGTATCCATCGTATAAAAACGTCGGGGAGTCTCATTCTTTTTAAAATCGGCAAAATGTAATGACGGTCCACGGAGTCGAAAGCTTTTTCTAAGTCGAGCGCGACGAGAGCGAGAGGCGTATCCAGAAGGTTGGCGTTAAAGATGTGTTTTTCAATGTCGGGGATGATATCGTAGATATATATATATATATATAATTTGAACGTAATAATGATAATTCTTTGTGTATGTTTCAATCAAATATCATATTAGAAATGTATTTGAAACGAGATCATAACATCTTTGTCTTCAAATTGATTCATACTTTGAATTTGCTATGCTTTACTTCGCGACCCCACTGTATTGTTTGTTTTGAAACATTTTTGATATGGTAGCACTACTTGTTTGTATGAATTATTTTAACAAACACTGATTTCATTTTATATTTATTTATTATTCAAATAAATATTGAATAGTACATGTATGAGAGATATTATATAATAAAATGTATTTCATAAAGAAAAATGCGAAAGCAAATATTTGATGGAAAAAAACATCAAGTCAAAGTTGTCGATCGATTTGACAAATGGTAGATTGCAGTCAGCATTAAGGTGCAGCGGGAATTCTTCAGGTTGTTGAGCTAAATTACAAACACTTGAGCTTAGGGAATGGAAGGTTACTGCTTGGAGGATTGAGTAATCAAACTTTAGAAGTGTTGTTGATCTTGAATAAACCAATTTCTTGCATCTTGGGGCAAAAAATCATATTCTTTTAAATAGATATGAACGGATTTTATTCATATCAAGGTTGGTGCTATTTCACATCACTATTCTTACTCCATATTCTAAAGCCATGGTACCATTGAGGACGGTGTTGCTTCTCAGTATTTCACCGAAGTGCATCTCTTTGTGTGAACAGCGGTTACAATGTCAGTGGCTGGGTCCTGATCCAATCTTTCTGTTTCAATTATCAATCTATGAAGGAGGGGGTGCCATTGCCTCGTTTCAACCACATTTCAGGATTCCTTGCAGGCCTTCCTGATTACTGTAGCGGCCTGGAGCTCAAAAAGTCCCCTTCGTACTTTGCCATGCAAGGCAGTTCCGTATTTGTGCTGATTCTCTTTGTGTAAATAGCGGTTGCGAAACAGTGGCTATGTCCTCTTTCAATCTTTTAGTATCATATACTAAGCTACAAACATGTGAGTTATACAGTGGATCAGCCTTGAAGAAGGTCTATCAGTTTTGCCTTGACATGCTGCTCCATGGAATAAGAGCGTACCTTGGTCTCATTAGTGAACCACATGCATTGCGGGCCATCCTAGCAGGCCTTCACGGCTACCGTAGCGACACGGAGATAACAAAGTTTCCACCGTACTTAGCCCTACACGAAAGTTTCCTACTTGTGCTCTTCTAGTCAACAGTGATTTCAAGTCAAGTGGCCGGGTCCTATTGCTTCTCCAAGGAACAGGTTGGTGCCATTGCATTCTTAGTCCCCCAAATTTCAGGGTTTCCTGCAGGCCTTCACGGCTACCGTAACGGCCTGGAGCTCACATGGTCTCCACCGTATTTCACACTACAAGAGAGGCCCCTATTTGTGCTTCTGTGAGTGAACAGAAATTGCATGGCAAATGGCTGGGTTCTCATGCTGTTCCTTGTAATGAGGGAGTATCATTGTCTAGTCAGTGAATCACATTGCAGGGTTCCGTGCAGGCCTTCACGGCTAATCTAGCAGCACGGAGCTTACAGAATCTCCACTGTACTTCGCCCTACACGATAGTTCCCTACTTGTGCTCCTCAGCGTGAATAGTGACATCAATACCAGTGGCAGGATCCTCTTGATGCTCGATGGAATAAGTGGTGCAATTGCCTTCTTAGAAACCCAAATTTCAGGGTTTCCTGCGGGCCTTCACGGCTACCGTAGCGGCCTGGAGCTCACATTGTCCCCACCGTACTTCACCCTACAGGAGAAGCCCCAACTTTTTCTTCTGTGAGTGAACAGAAATTGCATTGTAAATGGCTGGGTTTCATGCTGCTCTTTGGAATGAGGGGGTGTCATTGTCTAGTCAGTGAATCACATCGCAGGGTTTCCTGCAGGCCTTCACGGCTACCGTAGCGGAACAGAGCTCACAAAGTCTCCACCGTACTTCGCCCTACACGAACGTTCCCTACTTGTGGTCCGCTGCGTGAATAATGATATCAATATCAGTGGACAGATCCTCTAGATGCTTGATGGAATAAGGTGGTGCCATTGCCTTCTTAGTCACCAAAATTTCAGGGTTTCCTGCAGGCCTTCACGGCTACCGTAGCGGCCTGGAGCTCATATTCTCTCTACCGTACTTCACCCTACAGGAGAGGCCCCTACTTTTGCTTCTGTGAGTGAACAGAAATTGCATGGCGAATGGCTGAGTTATCATGCTTCTGCTTGGAATGAGGGGGTGTCATTGTCTAGTCAGTGAAACACATTGCAGGATTTCCTGCAGGCCTTCACGGCTACCGTAGCGGCCTGGAGCTCACATTGTCTCCACCGTACTTCGCCCTACAGGACAGTACCCTACTTGTGCTTCTCTGCGTTAACAGAAATTTCACTGCCTGTTGCTGGTTTCTCGAGTTGCACGATAGAATAAGGAGTTTCCAGTGTATCCTTAGTGATCAACATTTCAGGGTTTCCTGCAGGCCTTCATGGTAACTGTAGCTGAACGGAGCTCACAGAGACTCCACGATACTTCGTCCTACAGTACTGTCCCGTACTTGTGCTTCTTTGCGTGAAATGCGATTTCTTGGCCAGTGGTTGGGTCCTCGTGCTGTTCCTTGGAATGAGGGGTTACATTGTATTGTTTGTAAACCACATTTCAGGGTTTCCTGCAGGCCTCCACGGCAACCGCAGCGGTACGGAGCTTGCAGAGTCCTAACCGTGCTTCGCCCTGCAGGACAGTCCCCCACTTTTGCTTTTCACGTGAAGAGCGAATGAATAGTTAGTGGCATGGAATGAGGGGGTGCGATTGTCTCGTTTGTGGAAAACATTTCAGAGAACCCTTACAGGCCTTCATGGTACCATATAGACTTGGAGCTCACAGAAGCTCCACTGCACTTCACCCTGCAGGACAGTACACTACCTCTGCTTCTACTTTCACCCACCATGTAGAGGAGAACGTGTATTTCCTCGCTACAATAGCATCTCCATCACCCGAGGACTCCAGTGTTTCTGAAGTAGTTAGGTACTTCTGACCCATGTTCCAAAAATAGAGCCAGCATTCCGACAGCACTAAAGGTAACATATTGGTCAGCATCTGCATTGGATTGGCTCCAAGTGGAACACCGGGGCACACACACAATGGCTCCAACACAAAATATAAATATGTTAAAGAAATCTACGTTTTTATATAGAAATATACTTCTACAGAACATGTTATCAATCAGATGAAGGCGCAAATAGTTTAATATGAGTATATAGTACGTGGGAATAAATGTCAGGTTATGATTGCCTTCAAATATAACGTGAGACTGCTTCTACCATGCTGGGATTAAATAATCAACGGACGGCCAAATCATGGTTGTGACTCAATCAAAGTACTAGGGCTAAGTTTGATCGATGTCTCTCTTAACACCAGAGCGTAGTTGAACTCTGCGCCAAGGTCTGCGGCATGTTGCTGCGTTTGACCACAGCCTCTAACTTTGATTTAGTTCACCACGCCTTGAGAACTCTGTATTTGCAAGTGGTTGTTTCTTTCATTACCCACGCCCTAGCGGTATGGTTTTCCAATCTTTCTAAACGCTGCATAAATGTTCTACTGAGTGCTCAAAGAGCTTAATTAGTGAGAACTTGCAGAACTTTCAGTAAAACTAGAAACGCTGCCCTTATCTCCATTTATCGGGTTCGTCCTCTCTTTTTGGAAATCGCGGTTACTGAGCTATATTTAAAAGAGTATAGACTGGTAAATGCTGAAGTTCCATTCGAGCCTATTCCTTTTCCAAATTTTCTCCCATAATATGAATATCAGATTAATTAAAATACACACACACACCACACCAAGCTGGTGTATGCTGGGGTCACTAACTTACATATAGTTTGGCTTCTTGGGGGAGGGGGGGGGGAATCTTCAATGCTTATGGAGAAGAGATGATTTGGCTGACACCTTAATGCTGCTGCTGCGGTTCTAGAAAAACAAAAGTCAGAATTCCAAAGTTCCAATAGACATCGAGTTCTTACCTGGAGCTTAGCTCCGTCTAGCCACGACCTTCTTTTTAGGTCGGGGCTTGGGTCCTCTATTCAAGGACATTTCAAATGTGTATACTTTTCTTCCATGGTGCACTTTCACACCTTTAAGTTTATTTAGGCGAGAATTCTTGAACTCATATTCGACATCGCCGCCATAAACCTCTTGGTATTTTTTTAGGTTTACCAGAATAAACTTTCCAATATAATTCTCAATATTTTTTTGAGAATCATAAATTCCCTTCTGCCTTTCTTTTGGCTTCTAGATTTCTTGAGGCCTTTACGTGGGATTGTGTAGGTAACTTGCTTCTTCCTGGATTTCTTTATCCGCTTTCCATTAATAGCGGTAATAGAAATATTCTCACTTACAACTTCAGTGGAGATATTAGAATAAGATTTCTTCAGAATGCCACGTGGTCTATTCTGGGCTTCCTCATCAAATAGGTCATTATTCTTAACTTGAGGCTTCTGCAAATGGCACACATTTGTTAGACCATTGTGATAAAAGATTCATATAGAAATATACAATTCATATTGTAGCAAAGTATTTATTTAATTTACAGAATATCATTTTTTATCTTCATATTTTGCTACTCTCTGTAAACTTCCCTCATTGCTTATATTTTGTTCAGCATCGGTAATTTGTTCTCACACAAATTAAATTTCTATGTCATCCTGAAGTTTATCTTCCCTAATTTTCCACGTTGGGGGTTCTAAAAGTAAGGTAAAAAGAATATAGATTGTTTGTGCGACACAAATCAACTATCTACTTGATGGGCTAGAATGAGGTTCCCTTATTTGTCCTCAAACCTTGTTTCCTCCACCTTTTAAAATGTTCGAGCCAAGCGATTGATTCCAAAATTAGTATAAATGAATTTAGAACTATTATCAAATGTTTCTTTTTAAAACTTGGTCGCCTTCCCAAATTACACCGAGCTGAACGATATTAATGGAAACTCAGTCCAATCCTTTGAGACCATTTATTACTGGTTGAATGAATATAAACGTGGCTGAAAATTTACACAAGATAAACCACATCCCGGATAGCTTAA
>CP092865.1:127371266-127475462 GCA_030710605.1 Cordylochernes scorpioides | reverse complement strand
TTGCTTGTTTGAGATTAAATGTGTGTCCAGTGGTGCTGGTGTGTTGATATATTAAGGATCTATTGTCTTTGTATCTTATCTTTCTTTCGTGTTCTTTTAGTCTGGTCTCTATTGTCCTACTGGTTTCTCCTACATATGTGGCATTACATTGGTTACATTTGACAGAGTATATTGCATTAGATTTAGATAGGGGATCGGAACTAATATTTTTGGTAATTGGGTTTCTCAGCAAAGAACCGAGATTGGTATGGGTGCTAAAATAAGTGGCTATACCATATTTATTTAACTTATGAGCTATTGTAGCATTGACTTTAGAATAAGGAATGGTACAATGTGTTCGGTATGTATTGGGTTGGCGGGAGAAGTTTGGATTGAAGGAATGTCTATGGATGAATGAAATCGGGTAACCTAACGCTGTTAAATGGTTGGTGATGTTGGTCTGTTCTATCGTTTTAAAACATGCTAGTGAGCAATGGGTGAAAATACGTTTGGTGAGAGTTTTTACTATAGTGATTTTATGGCAAATGGGGCAAAATGAGGTATAGTGGGTATAGGACGGGTTCATGTTCTTTTTGTAAAAAACTGTGGTATGGTACTTGGTTGGTGTTCTGATGATTAGAATATCTAGGAAGGGTAAGACATTATTGTTTTCACTTTCTAAGGCAGAAGAGATTTCAGGGTTGTAACTATTGAGTGTGTCGAGAATGCTTTTAACTTTATCCTTCGAGCAAATGCAAATTATAGCGTCAATGTACCTCCTCCAAAATATTAAGTCTGACGCATGTTGTAAATTAATCCAGCGGTCAAGACGGGACATGACTAATTCTGCTACTACCGTGGATAAGGAACTACCCATGGGGAACCTCTAATTTGCTGAAACCATTGCCCATCAAACGAGAAAACGTTCAAATCCAAACACAGTCTGCACAGTTTTTCTATCTTGTTGATTATGGTTATGTCGGTGTTGAGGTCAATAAGAAATTCTGTAACACTTTCTATGATGAGTTGGTGGGGTGAGCAATAGCCCATTATCAAGACATAGAAAGAAAGCAACAACGATTATTTCTAGAAACACTGGTATCATCAGAAATAAATGGCATTAATAGAAAAATTGACCTCCCAACCCAATATGGCAATATCCCTGACAAATAATCTGAATATTAATAATAATTAGAATGTAAATATATTTAATCCCAGTATAATATCTATTACTTTGGCTGGAAACAGTTTGATGCACGCCCGCGAGAGCACATGCTAATAACAAAAGGTTTTCAATTTTACTGTATATATATTATTTAGAGTTTGTACAAAGAATATCCGCCCGTTGAAGAGCAGTATATTTGCTCGAAAGCTAGCAAATATAAATAAAAAAAACTTTTTACCTGTTTTAATTTTTACTTTTTCAAATAATTTCTGGGTAACTATTGCTCACATAAGGATATATATGTTGACAAAAGAATAGCAACCGCACACAGCAGTAGAACAAAAGCAGGCTAAAAGTATATACAAGTAAGAAGAAGGACCGTTGTGCTGGGCCGTTCCCATTGGTCAGTTATCTTCATGCAGCGCCTCCAAGCGGCGCCCGCGTCCACGCTTCTCTCATCATTCCCCCACTGAAGCGCTGGACTGGAGAACAGTTCATGAAGTCACAGGCGTTCTTGTGAGCCACTTTGCTCAGGGTCTTGGTGAAGACGTCGGCCAGGTTCTCCTTTGTAGGGATGTAGACAATCTTGATCTCTCCGCTAATTATTCTTTCTCTGACGTGATAGTATCTCTTATGTCAATGTGTTTGGATCTGTTGTTCTCCACATTATTTTTGGAAAAGTCTATAGCGGATCTATTATCGCAATGAATTATCAAGGGGAAGGCAAAATTCGATAAGAACTTTAATTCTTTCAAGATGGTAGGGATCCAAAACTGCTTCCTTAGTGGTCTGGGATAGCGCTAAATATTCTGCCTCCATTGTGGAAAGTGAGACACACTTCTGTTTGCTAGTCTTCCATATGACTAAGGAATGTCCTATAGTGATAGCGGTCCCACTATCGGACCGTCTGTCATCGATGTCGCTAGCCCAATCTGCATCACTGTATGCACAAACATCATTGGAATCAGTCCGGCGATAAACGAGAGATAGATTTAAGCTGCCGTGTAAATATCTTAAGACGTGTTTGGCAGCTTGCCAATGTCGACGTCCAGGGTTGCTGGCGAATTGAGTTAATCTCGTAACAGAAAACATTAAGTCTGGCCTAGTACAATTCGCAAGATAAAGTCGCCATATAGATAAGCGTTATCTACGTCGAGATGTCTATTGTACCATTTCATGTTCAAACTTAACGTTATCAAAACTCTGATTACAGCTAAGTTAATAACAGGTGCATACGTTTCCTGAGAATCGATTCCTTGTTTCTGTGAGAAACCTCTAGCTACTAAACGTGCTTTGAAACGCTCTACATTTCCGCTCTCATTTGTCTTCACCTTATACACCCATCTGCTGCTAATCGGTTTCTTTCCCGGCGGTAATGTTGATAACTCCCAAGTGCCTCGTTCCTGAAGCACTCTAAGCTCATCTTCCGTTGCTTTTCTCCAATACATGGCTTCGGGAGATTGGACTGCCTCTTCAAAACTTTGTGGCTCGGTAACATCTAAAAAAATTAACTCTACTCTTGGTTTACTTTTTCTCCCATATGGATTTCGAACAATGTTTTTGGATGTGGAGGGTTGTGGTAGAGTGTCCTCTACCCCCACTGAATCCAAATTACTCGGTAATTCATTCTCTAGGTCGTTATCATGGTTAGTCTCAGGTTCTAGCCAAACGTGGTTGTACCTTTCCGGTTCTGTCTCTTCGACTATTTTGGTCCACACTAGTCCAATTTTAGACTCATCGAATCTAACATGTTTTGTTTCAATCACCTTTTGTGATTCTGGGCACCAGAGACGATATCCACGTGTTTGAGTTGAGTATCCTACCAGAATACATCTACATGCCCGATGGTCTAATTTTCGCCTTCTTTCTCTTGGTATATGGCTATATGCCAAACATCCAAATGTTTTTAGGTGTCTTACACTAGGATTTCTTTCTAACCAAAGTCCATCAGGTACTTTGTCTTTTAGAGCACTATTATAACATTTGTTTTTAATGTAAGCAGCTGTGTTTACCGCCTCTGCCCAAAATCTTTGGGGGAGATTAGCGCTATGTAAACAAGCGCGGGCCATATATAAAAGTGTTCAATTTACACGTTCTGTCACACCGTTCATTTGCGGAGAATACACGTTTGTGCGTTCATGCTTTATCCCTAGTTTTTGTAATTTGTCTTGGAATTCTCTATTGCAAAACTCAAGTCCATTATCCGATCGTAACACTTTAATCTTATTACCAGTTTGTCTCTCTACAGTGGCTCTATAGATATCGAAATGTTTTAATACTTCATCTTTGTTTTTCAGAAGATACACAGTAATCCTTCTTGAGAAATCATCAACAAAAGATAGAAAATATCTATTGCCTCCGGTTGATTTTACCGGCATTGGACCGCAAATATCTGTGTGGATAAGCTCCAAGGTCTGTTTTGATCTGATATTGCCTAGGTTTTTATGTGACGCTTTAGTGGATTTAGCGATACAACAATCGTCGCATAGGCCTTTGTCTCTAGAGGAAATTTCTAAGCCTTCTACCAGCTCCTCCCGCGCCATCTTTTCAATGGCGTTACTGTCAATATGGCATAACCTTTGATGCCACCTTCTCAAGGAATTGTTCTGAATATGTCCCTTTCACTATTAAATGCTGTTTTACTGGAGTTTAAGGTCTTACCTTTCACAATGTAGAGGCCATTTACATTTGTCGCTCCCGCTATAATCCTGTTTTCTGGGTTGAAAACGCGAGCTACCATATTACGGAAGGTCACACGGTTGCCGTTTTCTTCTATTTTGGAGACTGACAGCAGATTCCTTCGCACATTTGGGACGTATAGCACATTGTTTAGCTTGATTTTGGTGCTTTCATTATGGATAGACGTCTGGAGAAATATGTGTCCATATCCTTTGGCCTCAGTTGTCCCACTCGCAGTCATAATAGGATCAGATGACACCTCCCGAAGGTCAACAAACCAGTCTTTTTTTCTGCATACATGGTTGGTTGCTCCGCTGTCCAGCAGCCACGAATCCTCGTCGCTCGTTAGGTTGAGTGCAGCCAGGAAGTTATCTGATTTGTTTACCTTCCTCTGATAATGCTGATTATCGCGGTTCCAAGTAGTTGTTTGCTTCATTCCTCGGCAGTTGGTGGCGATGTGGCCGATCTTCCCGCATCGGTAGTATTTTCTTCGACTGTCGGTGCTGCTGTTATTTTGATGCTTGTTTACCTGTAGCACCTCCTTGGATGAATCCTCTTTTCTGGTTTTTCTTCTCTCGTGTTCCGTTAGCAGGACCTGCCTTACCTTGGATGACGTGAACTCATCATCCGTCATGTTACCAAAGTGCATTATAATCCCATCATAGGAGTCTGGTAGTCCAGCTAGCATAGAGTATGCCAGATCTTCATCCTTTACTTCACATCCTGCTTCTCTGAGATGATCACTGCAGGTCTTTAATCCTCTTTTCTGGATTTTCTTCTCTCGTGTTCCGTTAGCAGGACCTGCCTTACCTTGGATGACGTGAACTCATCATCCGTCATGTTGCCAAAGTGCATTATAATCCCATCATAGGAGTCTGGTAGTCCAGCTAGCATAGAGTATGCCAGATCTTCATCCTTTACTTCACATCCTGCTTCTCTGAGATGATCACTGCAGGTCTTTAATCTTTATAGATAATTTATCATATTTTATTCTTCGATGAACTTGATGTTCACGAATTGTTTCTTGAGTTGAAGAATTCGCGCCCTTGATTTCGGTTCAAATATTTGTTCCAGGGTCGTCCAGGCTTCACTTGCAGTCTTATAGTCGATAACGTGTATTTGTTGCTCTGTAGAAATTGAAAGAGCAATCGTTGCCAGTGCCTTTTCTTGTTTAATTTTTGTCTTCTCATATTTTCTTTGATCCTCATCAGCGTCGATCGTTTCTTCGTTAATTACACATTCCCATAATCCTCTTTCGATCAGAAGCATCTTCATGTTAAATTTCCATGATCGATAATTGCTGCCGGTGAGCTTCTCGACGTTCAGGGCAAGCGCTTGGGAAGACGACGCCATCTTGGTTTCACTTACTTTTCGTTCTTTTTAATGCAGCTAACCACGCTCTGCTACCATGTTGTGGGTCGGTGATGCAAAAAGAACAGCCAAATAAGTGATTTATAAATATGATATTATTTATTAAATATAAGGATATATATGATGGAAAAAGAGTGGCAACCGCACACAGCAGTAGAACCAAAGGCAGACTTAAGACTATATACAAGATGACGACGGCAGGAAGGGGGGGGGGGCGTTCCCATTGGTCAGTTATCTTCATGCAGCGCCGCCAAGTGGCCGCGTCCACTCTTCCCTCATCAGTTTTATTATATGTTTATTATTATACATAAAATTATTAGAAATTTATACAAAAGCTAAATCCAGACTAATTTATTTTCCAATGTCACTCTCAATATACTCATCATGATTGTATTAGGCTCTCTATTATTTGCGTTATATCACATATAATTTCTACCTTGTGTAAATATTATTCAGACCGAAAAACTTCAACATAATTATTTACTCATCTTTTAGAAGAAAATGATGACTTCTACCTGAATAGGCATTTTGCCAACTTGATCAAGAACAAGTCTGAACAGATAACTACGGTTATGATATGACTCGGCTATCTCACGAATTTCTCAAGATATGATTTGGAAATATTAGGAGGAGAGGCTCTTCCAACATATCTTTCATTCTTTTTCTAAAGGATCAGTTCCTTAAATGTAAATATTCACCAGTTGTAAATCTTACAGAGTTCTAAAAATGTTTTCATTTCTTTCATAAAAGTCGAAAACTCTGTGCGCTATTTGGAAATTCAAAATCCAATTTACAACTAAATGTCAATATATAGAAAATACTTCATCGATAGCTCTTCTTATAGCTCAACAAAACTGAGCTTAAATAATTTATTTGCTTATTAGAAGTCAACTTATTCAATATCGCACAAACATAAATATATTAAAAATAAAAAAGGTATGCCTTTTTTATTTTTAATATCAACACCTGACCTTTTTATTTTTTATTTTTTCAATTGTTTTTTTTTTCACAAACAAATATATATATATATATATGAAAAAATAGTACGAATGTGATATTGTACTGGGATAAGGCGCATAAATTAAGAAAAAGGCATCTCCTTATCGTGCAACTGAAAGTTGCTGATGGCTTGCGCCAACTATCGGAATAAATATCAACTATTATCGTTGAGTTTTATTTATTCCAGAATAGTTGATCTTTATTCCGATAGATGGCGCAAGCCATCAGCAACTTTCAGTTGCACGATAAGGAGATGCCTTTTTCTTAATATATATATATATATACTAGCCGAATGACCCGGGCAACGCCCGTGTTTTACCCGATTGAATGTTTTTATTCAAATACTATTTGTTACAATTATAAATTGGCGCCTTAAATAAATGCATATATTAGTTAATAACTATAGCCTATGTGCTTTATCTGTCTATGTACTGTTGGCTTCCGTAGGCGTCTCTTACTGGGAAAAAGAAAGAGAGGATTCCATTTAGTTATTAATTAATATATGCATTTATTTAAGGAGCGACCTGCTCCAACACAATAGTTACAAAAACCAAAAAGCGAGTGGGGGGGGGGGGGGCAAAGGTGGCGTGATCGTAGCCAACCAATAGGAGAGCGCCATTCCAAAAAAAAAGCAAACGGTGACAGAGATGAAGAATTAAGAACGCATGACGCTCGTAACTGTATATTGAATATATATATATATTTATATATTAAAAATAAAGGAAGCATAACCTGACCACGAGCACATGTGCTATTTTAGATGGCAGAGCGCCATCTATTGTATTAGATTTATTTTCGTAAAGATAGAGGCTGCCTGGCCGGCATTCATATTTATATGAAAAATAGATTCATTTTATTATTATTTTTTTTTTTTGGATCTGATTTCCATATTTTTAATCACATTCAAATCTTTGGGACTTCAAAGTTTTATTTGGTATAATCAAATTAGAGGTCTATATTAGATGTTTTTTGTTCTTTCACGTCTTTTCTTTCTCTCTTTTTGATAATTAAAATAATATATGAAAATAATATAAAAATATCAGGGGTAATATCAAAAACAAAAAAGACATCCTAACCGCTCAATGAGCCTTTTAGAGATCAAAGCGCAAATTTGTAGAAAAAAAATCAACTTAGCGTTGATTAACTTGTTCGATGATATTTGGCCAACCCATTTTCTTAATCAATCAAAAAGACCCTAGCATGAGCGTATTTCTGGCTGTTTGCCCTTGTAAGCGTGGTGCAAGTTGTACTTCAACAACCAAAAATGGTTCAAAAAGCATCCTGAGAAATAAAAAAATGGATATTCAAGGCCAAATTTGCGAAAATACGCTGTTCATATGAAAAATAGGAAAAATCTTGGAAAAAAAGGCCAGGAGTTGATTTTAAAAATGGGTTGACCAAATATCAGAGAACAAGTTAATTCAACCTTTAGTTATTTTTTTTCCACTAGATGTCGTTCTGCTATCTAAAATGCTCATGTGAGCGGGCAGGATATGTTATTTTTAAATTTAATTTTGTCAGTGAATAATTTATTAAATGAGAAAATCACTGATTAAAGAATTTAATCTGCCCGTGAATTGATGTTTCATGTATCATATTTATTATCAAAATTGTAAATGATTTTGATCTTATTTGTATAACAAATTATATCTTATTTATAAATAAACATTTTTTATCTTAATTAAGAGACGCCATCACTACCGTGACAACTGGTGGAGGATTATCCCCTTGTCACCTAAACCGTTAGAATAAATCATCTACTACAAAGACTAGAACCTCAAGAAACCGTTATTATGGTCAAGCAAGAGCCACAGACACAAATAGGTGAGTTGCACTTTCAACTTTTCAGAAACCCTTCTATCTTCACGGGAGAACTCAGCCAGAACCCAGAAAAATGGATGAAAGAATACAATCGTGTTGCTCGATACAACTGCTGGGATTATTCATTGTTCCTGGTTCTAAAATGTAGAAGGATACATTACTTTATAGGGTATCTGTGAGAAAATGTTTTCTCAGAATTCTGGACATTATGTCGCCCGTAAAGATCAGCTATTGTTAAAATTCAAAATTAGAGCTTAAGGGGGAGACTAGCGATTCCTATATTCAAGATGTTCTCCAAATGTGTAGATAAGTGAATCCAGCGATGATGGAAAACGAACTGGTTGCACAACTGTGATGAAGGGAATATCAGAGAATAAATATAGGTCAACTTTGGACATTTAACAGTATATAGAGTTGAATCTGGGAAAACTTCTGGTCGAATATTCAGGTCTATTTCTCGAATATCCTTGGAGTTATTTACAAATTTGCCAATTTCACTCACAACCCATTGCGACAACTGAGTTTGGTTTCGGTTTTGCAAGAAGCCTGTTGCACCTTCACAACAAGAAAATTTATAAATACAAATTTCAAATATCACTGTATAACTTTAAATTTTTATTTTATATTTAAGGCATCATAATAAAGTTTACTGAATATATTTCATAGTACATGGTTTAAAAGTTTACTATCGAACCAGTCATGAACCGGGATTGAAACCCGCGTTAACCTTTTGTTTAATATGTAAATAACCTTCACTGTTTCAATTATCATAAACTAGGTTGCTCTTGTTGAGCGGTACCTAATAAAGTGATTTTGAACCGGTTTACACACACACTATCGATTATTTTAGAAGATTTTATATTTATATTATTTTATAATTATGTTGTCAAATTCTGAATTTGTATTACTATATATTAGAATGTTTGACACACAACACACACAAATTCATTTTTGTTTGTATTATATACCATAAAGTGTTTTATTTCAAGCATTATTTGTAGCGCAAATATTCACTTGGTGAGATCTCAGGTGAATCCAGGTCATAATTTATAATTGTAACGAATAGTATTTGAATAAAAAACTTGTTATACATATGTACTCGGAGAAAAATTCATAGAAGAACACAAATTGACTTTTTTTTGTAGGCATGATTACATCTAATAAAAAAAAATCCCAACAAAAATTTAACAAATAGAAGGCGAAAACTGTTTAGTTGTACTTTTGGTTTAAAAATAAAACTTCGGTATATATTATTGGTAAAATTTGTCACACTACCCTACAGGTTTAAAACAAAAACATGTTTATTCTTAATTTTGAACTAACATGTTTTGTATACCACGTTAAATCAATATGATTGTCTGTTTGGCTTCAACCAAAATGATGTCTGCTGCAATTAACTTACAAAATCGTCTGTTGTGTTAAACCAACAAGATCGTTTTTTTAAAATGAACTGATTATCTGTTGCGTATATCGCACGATCCCACATGCTGCGTTCTGTTTACAAGACCGTCTGATGCGTTAAACTGAAGGTATCATTTGTCATATAAAAGTTACAAGATCGTTCATAAAATAATCGTTTGTCTATCATATACTCAAGATGGCCTTTTAGTTCCAAGATACACTGCCAAGTCATTAATTACAACTAATCATTATATTAAAAAAGTATTATTATTGTCTAAAAACACCGTTTAGGTCTATGATCTGTTTTGTTTGAAGATAATATATCAGTGATATATTATTACTTTACTCTGTTTTGATCATCTTGTTTTTTATCATCATCTTGTAGACAATAAAATGTTTGTAATATGATGAGCACATGTGCAAGAATTGTAAAAAGAATAAAATGATTATAGTAGCATAAAAATGGTGTATCTTTCATTTATCTTTAAATATATATAAAGTGCAATTTCTTATAAAATAACTTTCACCATTAATATTCAACATTTAATAGAAACGTATCAAATGGCGACGAAGAATTAATGTAAGTATGGCCACCACTAATTCAAATTATCCAAGGTTTTGTGAAGGTGAAGATCTAAATTGTTATTTGGAACAATTAGAATAATGTTTTAAATTGAACAAAACATTAGAAGCAGACAAAATATCTGTGTTATTAACGTCTATTGATGTTAATGTTTATAAGACTCTGCGCGATTTGTTGGTACCCAGTAGGCCAAGTGACCTTAAATATAAAGATTTAGTAGAGGTTTTAACCAACCATTTATATCCAATAAAAAATAAGCACTATGAAAGATATTTATTTCACAAGATTGTACAAAAAGAAAATGAGCCTGTGGGAAAATTTGTTTTGAGGCTTAAATCTCAGGCAGACAAGTGCAAATTTACTGACATAAATGAAAATTTGTGTGACCAATTTGTAAGTGATGGGTTCCCCGGGTTTGGATAGATGAAAAGGGAGGATACACGATGTGACTTATTAAAGTCTCCTTACTTAAATATATATATATATATATATTTAGGCCAACAACCCCATGTATATAACCCGCAGCAAGACCTTAATGTTGTATAATAGCAGCACAGTTGTCAGTGATGCACTATCGGCATATGTCTTTACATCATCACATGTAATACAATTTGTGCAAACAGGATAAATAAAAATAAATAAAAAAAGAAAAGGGGGGAAAAACTCTGTAATTGATTAAGAGTTGAGCTAAAGCAAGGATTGAGCATATAATATTGTCAGTACAATGGTCTAAAGATGGAAACAGCTGCGACACTATTATACAATTTCATCAGATAACCCACGAGATCGTTATTAATTTGGGCAATCTATAAAACACTGAAACACAGACACTCGCGGCAATGTATGTGGCCGGTAATTTATGGGAGACTTGATTATTAGTAACATTCCCTTCAAATAGGTGATAAACATACAACATTTCATTTAAACAATTGGAATAGCACCATAAGGCAAGTTATGTATGAAATAGGTAACAGAGGAGACAAGAAAATTTCTCTAGATATTTATTTAAATATCTTAAAATTTGGGAACATGTCTAAACTGACGAGATATGCTATTTACATAGTAAAATTTTGGTAGAGGTGACCTGAAGTTACTTTATAGCCCTTTAGGGCCCATGCGAAATCTAGGTTGGCTACTACACAAAAGGGGGGGGGGGAACCTAGATCTCCATCTATTCTAGCGGGACAAAATATACGAACCCTAACACTCCTTTTTAAGTCACTTAAAGCCCTTTAGGGCCCATTCAGAATCTAAATAGATTAGCTTCTGTTCGAAAAATAAAAGGGGGGGCTAAGCCATAATGGCAAGGGGCTTACCTTCTCTCGAAAGCGGCGGCAAGGTCTGGTCTCCTCTACGTCTCAGGCCCGTCTAAAAATCGTCCTTCTCACTGAGCGACTCCGATCGAATCCCGCCTTTTGGCAAAGAACCTTCTTTTATATCATCTCATTCTCCATTTTCATTCGCCGAAAGAACACCAATCAAAATGGCCAACGGCTCCAGTATCAATTTCATAGACGCCCCAGGCCTCTCCCCTTCAAAATAGAACATATAGTATTACCAAAACAAAAAAAAATCTAAAGAGAGAAACAACCCCTGCGGTAGTGTAAGATTTCAGACTCCCTCCCTCTGTCCTTCCACATGGGTTGAAATACAATCCTCCCTTTTTCTCGGGATGGTATATATATCGCCCCCCCGTCTTGGCTAAAATTGACCCAGGCCCTTTTTACCTGGACTGTAATGTGATGCTTTCCTTTCTCTGGAAGGATATTTTATAAGTTTCAGTCTTTAGAGATCTTCCTTCTCCATTTTTTTCCTTTTTTTTTTTTTTTCTGGTCACCTTTACCTAAATTTTTGGTGAGGGGAATATATGTACATATGAAACAACAGTTTCCAGCTCGGATGTCTCTGGATGTCTTCTTCTTTACCAGGCATCAGCTTTCGGCATGGAAGTCTGGTGTCACCAAGTGTCTAAGTTTCTGGGCAAAAAAATGGTCTGTAAGTCTATGTGGGAGGGAAGCCATGTATCCATTTGATTTGATTATACATACGCCTTCTGTTGGGGTATGGTTACAAAAACGTGCCCCAACAATCCTCCCCCTGCCAAGTAATGGACAAATGCGTTTGTGCTATTCATTATTCATCTGCCTTTCATCAGTTACTATGAAAGCAGGCCCATTTCTAGCAAAATGCATTTTCCATTACTAGGTGAAGTCAGGTGTACCGAAACCTATAGGGAAGATAAGGCTAATCAAAATGATGGTATGCTATTCTAGATGTTTATTATTCCGAACATTAGTGGGCATTGTGCATCCTGGCAAAGGGTTTTTTTTTATGTGCTATTATTCTGTCAGAACACTGTTATCAAAATAGGTTATTAGGGACAGTCATATCATATGTATGGAAGTAAGCAAGGTCATCTGTCTTACCATTCATGGGTATATATACCACCCTTCCACTTTCTTCTTTGGCCTTGAGGAGTAGACCCTCCTTGTGGTAAGTCCTCTCAACCCCATCCTTGCCTCTTGTGGTACTGGATTCATTGCTACCTTCTCTCTGCTAACAATACAGTTAGGACATTTCCCTATTACATATTATATATAAAAAATTGGGCGCCAAGAAGTCGTTTAGAAATAACTGACTAGTCCAACTCCTAAAACATGCCAGCATCTTTATTTTCGTACCAATCAAGACATTCGTGTGGTATAGTTATATATATATACAATCAAAGGAAAGGATAATTATAGTTAGCTGAAAGAAATATCTTGGTATATAATGATTAGCCTATGACATGATGACTTTTGCTAAATAAAAAAAAAATTTACAGAAAACAAATTGTGAAAGTAATTATTAAATAAGGCACGAATATGTAATGATAAAATGAATCCTTCCATGTTATATGATGAGTATACTATATATATTGAAGTAAAACATATCATGTAGATAGTGATTAAATATGTTAAGTTATAAGTGATAAAAATCATCCCATGATAGATGACAAAAGAAAACTACTACAAGATTATATATGGTGACAAAATATATATAATTAAATATTTAATATAAATATTAATATCATGAATGTCAAAATAAAATTGTTGAAATGAATAGTATATGACTATAATATAATATATATGATATAAAATAATAACATATTGAAAAAGAAATGTAAACATAATATATATTTGTGCGCTGAAGGTTCAAGGTTTAGTATCTCAGTTAAGTTTCAATCTTATCCAGTCTGGAATCACGAGTTGGTCACTGGGTAATATTCGTCTATCCCGATCCTACTGGAGGGTGTGTTTTCTCCTATGTGTTAGATTCCTCTAATTACAATACTCTCTCAACCCAAATGGGAACGTCATTTAGAATCTTGGTCAAATGGAGCATAGCCCAGACCTCTATTAAACTACACAGTCCATTTAAATCTAGGGTGACAACCGTATGAAGAGAATTTTTCTGTTTTGGCAGAGCGACTAATCAATTTCTACTATTTTGTTTGTGACTCCGTTTACCTTGTCTCTGGGGTGTGTACAGTTCAGCTACCTCCCCTTTCCAAGAAATCCATATTACTTTCGTCTACTAATATACTCTCTATTCATTGACCTGAATCCTATAAATCTACATCTTATAGGTTTGAATTTTTTTATCAATCTGAAATTTTGGTTCTTTTACTAATTCCTTCAGAATTCTACTCCTTGTATAACTGCTCTTAATCCTACTGTCCTCAATACAACACTTCTAAAACTTTGACTCATTGGCTCGTTCTGGTGTCTCGTTCGCGGTCCTTATAGTTAACTAATACTTTAAAATCTTATCCTAACATGGAACGAGTCTAAACTCGTTGAAGGTCCTAATAATTACTTATTCTGTCTCTCGAATCGGTCTTATGCTCGAATTCATTCCAACAAAACGTATGGCAGGGCGAATCCTTTATTAGAAGAAACTTCCGCTAGCTATGGGGGATCAAACTGGTACCAAAAAAAATTCAATAGACGGAAACACTTCGTCTAGAATAACTGGGCAATCTCTGCCTACTTGCCAATCTTACAGGACCTCCCGTCTGCAACACCCTCGCTCCAGCCACGCTAAAAGCGTCGAAACTACGGTGTCAGATCGGTCACCCAAGGTCGCGCCGTTATACCCCAGGCTATACGGCATGGCTAAAACAAATCCCCCATCCTGCATAAAATTCAATCTATACCTCTTCGTTTCCTCTTGCGAGGAGGAGTTGAGTGGGAAATTCGGCTTGATCCTTGCCTTCCACTATCTCCAAGTCTGAGGGTCGGGATAGGGATCATTTATCCACAATCCTTAGAATTCAAGCTAAGCTAAGATAAAAGAAAATCAAAGGAAAATTATACCCCCTAACGAGGGACCTAACAAAAGGGAGCGAATATTTTCTAACTAGATAGAGTTGTAGTTGTCCTGTTTGAGGCTTCTCGGTCCTAACAAAATTCGAAATAAAAAATAAAATAAAATAAAATCGATCCTATTAAAGTCCTTAATCCTAATCTAATGTATTTTGGGCTCACAGTATAATAGTTTTTAACCTTCTACACATTCATTATTCCAATTCTTTCATACACCCTCCCCCCTATCATTCGCGGAATGCACTCATACTAAAGTTAAAAGCTGCTACAAAGGCCAAAATACTCGTTTATCAATATCAATAGATCCTAACAAATAATAACATATTTCAGGACACAATGTGAAATCAAATAAAATAATAAAACTAAAACAAATTGGGAACTAAAGCCCTATGTTACTCAAAAGAAATGCCTCTGTACAAGCTCTATATATACTAATACTTTATACTCGATAAATGATTGTTAACAATAATTGTTAACAATTCTAAATAATCTGGAAGCTAACCTACCTAAAAAAAAATCAGTGTAACTTCAAAAACTGCCCTTGCCTTGACACTAAGCGATTTTTCACGACAATTCTATAAAGACATACACAAATTATAATGGCGAATAAAGGACCATTAAACGTGACACCTCATAAAAGCGGGATTGAGTCACTCCCCTAGCCACCGTGGGTGAAGTCACTTTCTTCCTACTTCACCTTGCGTCTGTCCCCTTTGCAGTAGTCCGACCTCAACACTCTATTGAAAGATGGATTTATAGGGTTTACGATTCACTACCCAACACTAACATTCTCAAGTGCTTTCCGAGGATCGACTACTATCTGGGCCTACTTAACTTCTACCCCTGGCTTAGGGTCCCTACACTTCACAACTTTACTCTGAAAGATTGACCTTTCATGTCCTCATTAGAAACCTATTTCAAAGCTACTACCTGAAGGCCAGGGATTATAGGGTTTCTGAATTACCCAACACAAGCCATAGGATGCCTATTAGGTTTGTTGTTTTAGACATAGCCCCCCTCTAAGTTGTGATTTCCTACACCTTCCTTCACCTATTACTCCTGATAATAACTAAAATTTCATATTTACACTAAATAGTTAATTCACAATGGTATACATTATTCTCATTGGTCTTTGAAACTCGGGTTTTAACAAGAAATAGTTTGTATTAAAAAAAAAAGGAATCCTAATGAAGCTCTACTTTAAAAAAAAAAAAGGTTTTTAAATGAAAAAAAAAAAGGTTGAAATCTCTAAACTTCTCATTCTATCGAGCTGATTCTCCGTACACACTCCAAAATCCTAGTTAGTGGCGACAGTCTAAGCAGAATTTACACTGTGTGGGCCTTTTCACCCTTGTAGACCTGCGTAAGGTTAAACTGTTCACACTAACTCTGTCAACTTCCCCTCGTCTCATTACTTCTGGGTTCGCTCTGGTTCTATTGTTGGATAAAATTGTAACATAACAATAAAAAGAAACTAAAATTTTCCTAAATCATATCCTGACAGGAGCGATGTCAGGAGGACAGAGTTTCCTGGTATTCCCTCTTTTCTGGCACGACCGGTCGGGGTGAACAGTCGCGTCACGTGAAAGGAGGAAATATCTGAGTTCCTCCCTCTTGCTCTAACTGTTGGGTCGATTTGGCTCATGTAAATAGTAACTCTTATACTATATCTAAAATCTCTCATATAACTTATTAAATAGGACGGTGTAAAAACGGTGCTCTATACAAGGATAAGGTTGTGACAATTTTCTCTAAATGACACACTAATATTAAAACAAATTGTGAAGATCTTTAAAGATGGCAACAAACACTACAGTAAGGTTGTGAGACGGTATTCTGCACAAAGACAAGGTTGAGACAAATAACACACAAACCCTGAAACATGGTGTTAAAGCTCCTTTCAACACTTAGCACTAGAACACATGTTTAAAAAAAAAAAACTGCAAACTGTTTAAAGTTCACCATAACACTAAGACCTATTTAAAACTCTTTATCCAACCCTTTCCAATTCTTTCTCTTTCAACATTTTTCTGCATATCTCTATCTCTTTCTCATCAACATTCAACGCTTTCTCACTCTTTTTATCACTTTCAACACCTCTTTCATCACCTCTCTCTCATCTCTCTTCCATCATTTTCTACACATTTCACTGCCTTTTCATCCCTCTGGTGTTTCCTCGAAACCCGTCATCGGGATCTGGATCCCGATCTATTATCACTCTTAATTTTGAACTACTCTATTCCAACAGCCTATGACCCTTAAGCTTTATAACTCCATATACACTCGGCGGGGTAGTTACCTTGTTAAGAAAACCTATAATGTCATAGATCATTTAGAGAGAGAACATAACAAATTTGTGCGAATAGTTTGCTTCAACTATTGATTGTAAGCCTATTAAACTCGTTCTCTTTAGGTTGGCTCGCTCATTAGTCTTCGATTTTTTTTTCATTCAATGGTCATATTGAGTCCACATGGGTGCTAAACGTAAACTGTATTAAAATGGTGTAGTTTTCTAGTTTTCGAATTATATGACAGTTAGAAAAAAAAATCCTGGAAATATCTCGCACTGGCTACTATTAAAAAAATTTGAATGGGGTACAACTCCGATCTTACAGGATACCTCATGGCTCATAGAATTGAATCGCTCATTTCTCACTAAAATATTCACACAGGGTATGGAGGTCTCCAGCGGTTCTATAGCTATTGGTCAACTAAATTAATTAATGGCAGGAATTGAAGTTAGTTTAAATGCTCATGTGCTGTTTTGTCATGCGTCTTTATGTCATCTGCACAGGAAAGTGTCGCCTCAAGGACCTAATTCTGGGACTAACATCCGCTGCACATTTCAGGAAGGAGTGGTCGTCCATACAATAGCAAGATATCATTTTGCTGCCAATGTACAATGTTGAGCATTTTCCATGTCGTCATTTTGTCGATCCCCAATCTTCTAGGGTGTTTCTTTAAGCATTTCTCGATATCGTTTAATGCTTTATGCGATCCCGCCCGGCATTCAATAAGTATTATTTGATCGTACCATCTCCAGGAGACCATCCCATTGCGGCCGAACCATTTCCACCCAACTTATAACGCCGTCCATATCGCGTAATTGAAATTAGTGTAAAACTCAAAGAATAAGACCTTAATCTCTTAATTCTTTACTAATTTCAGTTGGCTCAACATAAATCTTCTCAATTATTATCTTAGTACAGTGGCGTGACATGTCACACTTCTTCTAGTTCTTTCGCAAGCTCGATTAATCCCAGTGAAAAGCCCGTCCAGGCGTCAATCCCGTGCTAACCCGTCATGCATGACTTCAAATTTGGAAATTATTAGACCTGAATATTTGCAGTGGCATCTGCTTCCACTGAAAGTTTTTAAGACACAAGGCTGCCTCTTATCTTGTTTAAATCACTGTCTTTACTCCCATATGCCTGTGTTAACTTTAACCATGACCTTATCAATTCTCAAAATTCTGCCTATCGAATATCCTGAGGATCAATGTTCTTCTTGTCTACGGCGGATTAACACAATAATTGTTCTCTAGAGTTATCTGCGTCGAGTGGTCAGTCTGTACTACTAATTCTCCACTCTAACTCCAGGATTCCTTTATCTACTCAGGCTGTTCAAAAATTTTCAAGACAGTTGTTCAAATCCCCAATGATAATCTGCTAAATTTCGATAATTATTGGAATTCTCATTAAACAGAATAACTACACCTTTCTGACACAGAAATATCCAGCATCAAGATATAGCGCACCGTCCAATTTCTTTATTTCAAGACGGTGTCAAATTACAACTGAAGGAACATACTGAACATATAACTGGTTTAAATTTCATGTAATCTCATCATGCCTTCTGCTGGCAAATGTATACTGCAGATTTAATACTATCAAGATGGTTTTATTTGTCCTCATCCAAAAAAAATGTTTCAGAAATAGAATCTTGGAAATCTCTACTTAAGGCAAAAAAAAAATTGCACATTTATCAATTTAAGATAACCTTCCCTTGTCAGAGTGTATACAGCTGCCAAGCCAAATACGCAGGGGAGACAGGAAGGAGAGTCAGCAATAGAATATATGAACATAGACGCAACGTTATTAATCAAGACAATAGGTCTCTAATTTTCCAATACTGCAAAGGAACATGTCACACTTTCGCATTAGGAGAACCTAGAATACATTACAATAACATAAACAGCAAATATCAAAGGCTTATAATTGATTTTCTATTATTCAGAAAACACAATAGCATTAATAGAAAATAGCCCCATAGACGTTTTACTTTGATATTAGAAATCAATGATAATATTAAGGTTTTGCCACAAACAATGTGAATCGTAAAAGACAGCGGCGAGAGATGCGGTATACACCGCCTCAACATAACTTTCATTGCCTGATAAAATGCCAGTGAAACGGAAAGCATAAATTAAAATTCACGATTTATAATAGACTGTTAATCTCAGGATGCGTGGACTACTTCACCAATACTTAAAAATAGTATGGCTTTTCATTAGGTATATATTTCTAAAGTATAGGGGAAGAAACATATACTAAATTCGAGCCCCGCGGCGGGCGACATTGATGGGTTCCCCGGGTTTGGATAGATGAAAAGGGAGGATACACGATGTGACTTATTAAAGTCTCCTTACTTAAATATATATATATATATATATATTTAGGCCAACAACCCCATGTATATAACCCGCAGCAAGACCTTAATGTTGTATAATAGCAGCACAGTTGTCAGTGATGCACTATCGGCATATGTCTTTACATCATCACATGTAATACAATTTGTGCAAACAGGATAAATAAAAATAAATAAAAAAAGAAAAGGGGGGAAAAACTCTGTAATTGATTAAGAGTTGAGCTAAAGCAAGGATTGAGCATATAATATTGTCAGTACAATGGTCTAAAGATGGAAACAGCTGCGACACTATTATACAATTTCATCAGATAACCCACGAGATCGTTATTAATTTGGGCAATCTATAAAACACTGAAACACAGACACTCGCGGCAATGTATGTGGCCGGTAATTTATGGGAGACTTGATTATTAGTAACATTCCCTTCAAATAGGTGATAAACATACAACATTTCATTTAAACAATTGGAATAGCACCATAAGGCAAGTTATGTATGAAATAGGTAACAGAGGAGACAAGAAAATTTCTCTAGATATTTATTTAAATATCTTAAAATTTGGGAACATGTCTAAACTGACGAGATATGCTATTTACATAGTAAAATTTTGGTAGAGGTGACCTGAAGTTACTTTATAGCCCTTTAGGGCCCATGCGAAATCTAGGTTGGCTACTACACAAAAGGGGGGGGGGGGAACCTAGATCTCCATCTATTCTAGCGGGACAAAATATACGAACCCTAACACTCCTTTTTAAGTCACTTAAAGCCCTTTAGGGCCCATTCAGAATCTAAATAGATTAGCTTCTGTTCGAAAAATAAAAGGGGGGGCTAAGCCATAATGGCAAGGGGCTTACCTTCTCTCGAAAGCGGCGGCAAGGTCTGGTCTCCTCTACGTCTCAGGCCCGTCTAAAAATCGTCCTTCTCACTGAGCGACTCCGATCGAATCCCGCCTTTTGGCAAAGAACCTTCTTTTATATCATCTCATTCTCCATTTTCATTCGCCGAAAGAACACCAATCAAAATGGCCAACGGCTCCAGTATCAATTTCATAGACGCCCCAGGCCTCTCCCCTTCAAAATAGAACATATAGTATTACCAAAACAAAAAAAAATCTAAAGAGAGAAACAACCCCTGCGGTAGTGTAAGATTTCAGACTCCCTCCCTCTGTCCTTCCACATGGGTTGAAATACAATCCTCCCTTTTTCTCGGGATGGTATATATATCGCCCCCCCGTCTTGGCTAAAATTGACCCAGGCCCTTTTTACCTGGACTGTAATGTGATGCTTTCCTTTCTCTGGAAGGATATTTTATAAGTTTCAGTCTTTAGAGATCTTCCTTCTCCATTTTTTTCCTTTTTTTTTTTTTTTTTTTTTTTTCTGGTCACCTTTACCTAAATTTTTGGTGAGGGGAATATATGTACATATGAAACAACAGTTTCCAGCTCGGATGTCTCTGGATGTCTTCTTCTTTACCAGGCATCAGCTTTCGGCATGGAAGTCTGGTGTCACCAAGTGTCTAAGTTTCTGGGCAAAAAAATGGTCTGTAAGTCTATGTGGGAGGGAAGCCATGTATCCATTTGATTTGATTATACATACGCCTTCTGTTGGGGTATGGTTACAAAAACGTGCCCCAACATAAGTGGTTGCTACGATGAAGCTACGCTTAAAAGGCTGCTAAGTGAACCTTTTTTAGCGTTTGATAGTGCAATAAATATTGCAAATTCTTTAGAGGCGCAGCGAAGTCACAAGTAAATTTGATGAAAAATCCTGGTCATGATATTGATAAGTTGAAAGCCAGATCTATAATTTTAAATTCCCATGTAAATACAATAATCCTTGCAAAATTTGTGGAAAGTCTAACCACGATACAAAGTTATGCAAATTTAAAAATGCTCAATGTTATATTTGCAATAAGAAAGGGCACATTGCTCCAGTATGTTGGAATAAAAAATCGGCCCAAAATTCTGGAATGAATAAACCCAATCTGAATGAATTGGATACTATTCAGTGCAACACATTAGAAAACGCACCAAAAATATTGGCAAACGTTAAAATTGAAGATGCAGACACTATAATGGAGGTTGACACTGGTGCAGACGTGTCTGTAGTTTCGCAGAAATATTTTCTTACAAATCTCAAAAATGTCACTCTAGAGGAATACAGTGGACATTTGAAAAGTTTTTCGGGAAATTTGATTCCAGTTTTTGGAAAATGCTTGGTAAATGTTAGTTACAAAAACTATCAGGAAAAAGTACCTCTAATTGTGACAGGCCAGTTTAATAACCAAACGCCGTTACTGGGCAGAAATTGGATAAGAATTATAAAAGCTGATTGGGGCAATGGCGTTTTTGATATCTGTAATAATATAAATGTAATTTCAAATTTAGAACTGTTTTAGAAGCATATAAAAGAGTATTTGAAAATAAAGATTTACCAATTCAGGGCATTAAAGGTTCAATATCATTGAGGCCAAATGCAAAGCCCAATTTTTTTTTTAATTTAGACCAGTACCCTTTTCCATTAAAGAGAAGATAGACAAAGAACTAGACAGACTTGAACAAAGTCAAATAATTGAAAAGGTTAATGCTAGTGAGAGATTGGTCTACGCCTTTAGTAACGGTAATAAAGTCAAATGGAGAACTACGTTTGTGTGGTGATTTTAAAAATACTTTGAATAATTGCATTGAAGATGAGAAATATCGGTTACCTACTATAGAAAATATGTTGGGAAATCTAGGAGGAAACAAGATTTTTACCAAATCGGATCTCTCCTCCGCATATCATCAAATTGAAATGCATGAAGCATCAAAAAATCTGCTAGTGGTATCTACCCACAGAGGACTTTACCGATATAATAGATTGCCTTTTGGCATCAGTCCAGCTTCAGCCATTTTCCAGAGGTGTATGGACAGCCTTTTTAATGATGTTCCCAACACGGTGATATACTTAGATGATATTTTCATTGGTTCTAAAGATGAACAAGAACATTACAAATTTTTAAAAATGATCTTCGATAAATTGAAAGAGCTAAATTTCACCCTTAATAAAGAAAAATGCTTATTTAAAAAAAAAAGACATTTGTTTTCTAGGTCATATTATAAATGAAGATGGTGTTAGACCAGATTCAAAGAAATTGGAAGCATTAGAAAGGTGTAAAAAGCCTTTCGACAAAACATCATTGAAAAGTTTTCTAGGGATGTTGAGCTTCTATTCAAAATGCATACCTAATATGTCAACCTTGGCTGGTCCTCTTTATCAACTCCTAAAGAAGGACAATCGTTGGAAATGGTCTAGCCAATGCGAAAAGGCTTTTCTGAATTTGAAGTTAACTCTATTAAATTCCCAGGCGCTTATTCACAATTCAATGAAGCTTCCATTAACTTTAACCTGCGATGCATCTGCCTATGGCATAAGTGGGGTCTTGTGTCATATTGTGGATGGGGAAGAGAAGCCAATCACCTTTGTTTCCAGAACATTGTCAAGTGCAGAAGCCAAATACTCTCAGACTGAGAAAGAAGCACTTGCTATTGTGTTTGCAACTTCCAAACTGAGACAATACTTGTTTGGGAGAAAATTTGTGTTAAAGAGTGATCATAAAGCTTTAACGACTGTTTTTGGAAACAAAAGACTTCTTCCGCCATTAATTGCAAATCGCTTGCATAGGTGGGCTTTAGAGTTGTCAAATTTCGATTTCGATATTAGATATACAAATAAAGATACCATGCTCTGTGCGGATGCATTTTCAAGACTTCCACTTGAGGAAATAAATTCAAGGGAAGACAACATTGATTTGGTGACACATGATATATCATTTTTAAATGTAACTCCATTGGACCACCTCATTATTGAAGAAGAAACCAATAAAGATCCGGTTTTAAATAAGCTCAAGGAATATCTATTAGAAGACCCTCAGTTAGCAAAAAAAGGATGAAACAATGAAGCCATTCCTTTCAAAATTGGAAATTTTTTCTATACTGCAGGGATGGATTTTTGTTGATTCTAGAGCAGTGATTCCAAGAACCTGTCAAGATCAAATGTTGAAGTTACTTCATCAAGGCCATATAGGAATCAATCGCATGAAATCTCTAGCCAGATCTTCGGTTTGGTGGCCAAAAATGGATAGTCAAATTGAAGAGTTTGTGAAGGAATGTTCTCCCTGTATGCATCATCAGACAGCTCCTCCTGCTGAGAACACACCTTTGCCCAGGACTAACCAACCGTGGCAGCGAGTTCATGTTGACCATTTCTATTTCAGAGGTGATTGTTATTTATTGGTAGTAGATGCAAATTCAAATTGGATTGAAGTATTCCCAGTTAGAGGTACTACTTCGCAAGAAAATATTAAGCTTCTACGGGAGTGTTTCGCCAGGTATGGATTACCGCAATGCTTAGTGTCTGACAATGGCCCCCCCCTTCAATTCGCTTGAATTTAAGGAGTTCTTACGGAAAAATAATGTATACCACTTAACCTCGCCAGCATATAATCCCTCATCTAACGGAATTGCTGAAGTTTGGGTAAGAATAATAAAAAAATCTCTGGAAAAGTCGTTAGAGGAATCTCCAAACTCAAATATGGACTGCATTTTACAAAATGTTCTGTTTAATTATAGAAATACGCCTACCTCTTTAGATAAGCCTCCTGTAGAACGTCTCCTAAGTTATGTGCCTAGAACATTTGTAAATTGCTTGAACTCTGAATTTATCCAGAGGACTTTTGGGAGGAATGAGTGTGGAAGGCGACATTTTCAAGTTGGAGATAAAGTGCTGTTTACAAGAGTAATACAAAATAGGCGCAAATGGTTCAAGGCCCAGGTGATACGACGACTAGGTTACAATGTTTATCTAGTAAAGAACCTAAAAGGCACATTTAAAGTGCATGTCAATCAGATGAGGACAGGTTCAGATACCAAAAATGCTGAAGATTCTGATTGGACCTTGGACAACGCTGGAGCAGGACCTCACCGACTGGAACAAGACCCTCAAATTTCCACGTCACCTCCGCCTAGGAGATCTACCCGACCTCGATGCCCTCCTTGCCGGTTTTCTCCAACTATGTACAATATAAGGAAGGAGGAATGATCTGTTTTGTTTAAAGATAATATATCAGTGATATATTATTACTTTACTCTGTTTTGATCATCTTGTTTTTATCATCATCTTGTAGACAATAAAATGTTTGTAATATGATGAGCACATGTGCAAGAATTGTAAAAATAATAAAATAATTATAGTAGCATAAAAATGGTGTATCTTTCATTTATCTTTAAATATACGAGGGCCATCCAATAAATAAGTTTCCCTTTTTTTTTTCTGCGAACGAAACGTTGTAAAAATGAGTTAGTATAGAAGAAATGGTCACTAGGATGCGTTGGAAGCTGGTGACCTTCAAAATCACGCTACTCGTACGCGCAAGTCCGTAGCGCTTCAGTTTCCATGGAGCTACCACTGGTGAACGTGTCCACCTGCGAACTCCGTTCTGTAATTCGTTTTTTTCACGGCGAAAAATTAAACTGCGGACAATATTCATCGCAATTCAGTGTCAGTGTATGGTGAAGAATGTATGAGCATCCAAATGGTTCGCCGATGGCGTTCATGGTTCTTAGAAGGACGGCAAAACGTGCATGATGACTAGCGAAGCGGCAGCCCCGTTACTGCTATGGACAATGCAAACCGTTGCTGCTGTTCGGAATGTGGTGGAAGCAGATCGCCGAGTCACCATTGACGAAATAATGATTCGACTGCCTCCTGGAATCGAAATTAGGCGCTCTTCGATTGGAACAATCATGTCAGATGTTTTGAATTTTCTCAAAGTCTGCACAAGATGGGTCCCGCGTTTGCTCTTGGAAAATCACAAGCAACAACGGATGGAGGCAGCCCGAGCTTTCCTGGAAATGCATCAAAGAGATGGAGATCAACTGTTTTCCCGTATTGTCACTGGAGATGAAAGCTGGGTGCATCATTCAACTCCAGAAACAAAACGACAAAGCATTGTGTGGAAGAAGCCTGAGGAAAGTGCACCAAAAAAGGCGAAGGTCACAATCTCTGCAGGCAAAGTTATGGCTATGGAAAACTTCAAATGGGAAATTTTCACACATCGACCTTATTCTCCGGAACTTGCCCCAAGCGACTTCCATCTTTATCCAGCACTCAAGTGGCACCTTGAAGGCAAGCACTTTGCAAATGATGACGAAGTGCAGGCGGAGGCGAACCACTGGCTACGAAGACAGGACACGGCTTGGTACAACAGTGGTATCTAAAAATTGCTACAACGGTACCAAAAATGTTTGGACAGAAATGCTGATTATTTAGAGAAGTAGTCTATAAGTTGTATAATGAAAATAAAATAACTGCGCATAAATGTAAATAATGTCGTTTATTTGTTAAAAAATAGGGAAACTTATTTACTGGATGGCCCTCGTATATAAAGTGCAATTTCTTAAAAAATAATATTCAACATTTAATAGAAACGTATCAGTCTATTTTATGGTTGTGGTGATATTACTTTTTTCTATATATTTTTTTCAATATATATATATTTTTTCATCTCAAGGAGTCCATGCATCGCCAGACCAGGTTATGAATTTTTATGCAAAGGGTTTCCATGCCACCCAGGAGGTACCTGCTCGACTCGTTAGCCTTTGTTTATAGTGGCGCTTCGCCTCCCGTAGAAGCCCTATTCCACTCTTCTGGCACAACCAGAGCATCCAACTCGCTCGAGATAACTCGGCCGAGCTAATGGTCCAGGCCCTGCCAGGAACTGGTCTGCCGATGCTATGGACTCCGTCTCAAAGAGTCAGGGGAGGGGAAAGCCTCAATATCTGAGGAAACAAGTAAATTCGGACAGAGTCTCAAAGCAGACCCGCCTTCTACCTCACTTCCCAACTGACTGACGTCCCATTGTTGGACCGCTGGAAACGAGATTTTTTATAGAGCGTCCTTAAAGAATTTAATATATTTATATGAAAATATATGTGATAATAATTATTTGAATATTGATTCCATGAAATAGTTATTTTAATATAGGATTTTTTGCTCTATGGAACCTTTAATAACTTCAAAATTAATAAATGAAATATTTTATTTTTTAAGCTCCAATATTCATACAAAAAGTTTTTGAAAATACAAATTTATGATATACTTTATTAATTCATTCTCTTGTTTTACGAATGATCAAATACCAAAATTTGAGATATTTTTCTGACTCGTGATAAATTTGCACCATGAAGGAATTTAAAATGAAAATTTGAGATTAATATTTTGTTATTTGAAGATAAATTGATTTTTTGATGTATAAAATATTCCTAAAAAATTCTTGTCGTTTTTTTCCTTTGTAGGAAACTTTAATACTTTCTTCTTCCTCATAAGATAACTTTAATACAGCAGAATGTGGCATATCATATATTAAGAGAATGGAAAGATTGAATATTTACAAATCAGCATAGAATTGGAATCGAATTTGCCTAAACAATAGTTTCAAACTCTAATTCGAGATACCAATCTGAATAGCATTGAACCTGGAGAGGAATCTATTCAACTTTAAACTTTAAGACTTTAAAAATCCGCGTAACCTGTGCCAAAAATTTACCTCATACGATTTAAGGATACCATAGATTCCTTTATACTGCCGTGATCAATCACCAGGTAATTCTATTTGATATTTATTCAAATTTGTATACAAGCTAGTGTTATAGTGAATTTAACAATCTGATAATTTGTGTTCTCTTCTCTAGGATTTTTAAATGCTAGTTGATTTGTGTTCTTTTAGAGATGTGTACATTTTGCCCCTAATTCTCACATTTACTTCTAAACTTAGACTATATATATTATAACTAATCTCCCTTTAGCAGGACAATCCGCTAGTGGACACCTCTCCGCAAAGGATAGTTTTCTTTTGCAAAATTACCATTTTCACAATTTAACAACTCTCCTGTAAGGAAACACCTCGGCTCTGCAATTAGGTGTCCTTTACAGGGAGTTTCTACTGTATGTAAATAAAATGCACTTTTATATATAGTTCAATATAGTAGTTTTACAACAGTAACACAAAATTATATTTAAAGACAAACACTGTGAACATATACACTCATGGACAAAACTTAAGGAAGTTGTACCTTTTAGCATGTATATCGGGATTCAGACAATAACTCTGAAAGATATTACAGTGACCTATATTGAAGACACATGAGATAACCAATTATGAACAAAATTGCCTCTGTCTCTTTAAAAAAATAGACCACTGGCGACATCAAAGATTTCCCACTTCTTTTAAGTTTCGTCCATGAGTATACATAATAATAATTAGAATAGTAGCCCGTCACGACAAGTCATTTTGAGAAACACTAAGCCTCCAAAATGTGCTGTGAAAATATAAAATCAACTATTCTTAGACTTATATACACTGCGTGACATTGAAAATGGAACACCAAGAAATAGTGGCCAGAAAATTATGCAAATTTCAGGGTAGACGCGCCTAACCGAGTTATGCAAATGATGTGAAATGCGCAGCTCTCGTGCGCACATGGAGTAAGATATAGGGGAAGGAACTTGCAGAAAGGACAGTATTCGTGTCGTTATTTCTTCAAGGAAAATCATTGTAGAAATTTTATTCTTGTGTCAAAAGATACGTGTAATAACAGAGAATGCCAGATCATCGTAAACGGAGGCAGTTCAAGCAGACAGACGCTTTTACGAGGGGCATGGTGATCGGACTGAAAAGGGCAGGTTGGTCCATACGTCAAATCGCAGCTGATACACACCTTGGTGCGTCCACGGTGCACCGACTGTGGAGAAGATGGTTGGAACAAGGAAATGTGTCAATTTATAGGAATGCCGGTGCAACCAGAGTGACGTCAGCACGTGTGGATCGGCGTATCCTTCGACAAGCAGTGGCGGCCCCACAAGCCACTTGTACCGCCATCCTGCAACATGTGCAAGACACCCTAGATCATTCCATCTCGACCAGAACCATTTCCCGTCGATTGGTTGCTAATGGCTTGCACTCATGCCGTCCGCTAAAAAGACTGCCATTGACCCCAACGAATAGGCGCCAACGTTTGGAATGGTGCCGGGCTAGATCGACGTGGATGACGGAATGGCACAGGGTCGTGTTCTCAGATGAGTCGCGTTCCTGCTTGTCCAGTGATAGTCGCCGTGTACGCGTGTGGCGTCGTGGTGGAGAAAGGTCCAATCCGACAGCAATTGTGGAACGCCCCACCGTGCGACAACGTGGAATCATGGTTTGGGGCGCAATCGCGTATGATTCCAGGTCACCTTTACTTCGTATTCAGGCACTATGACGGCCCAACGATACGTTGATGATGTGCTGCGACCGGTGACACTCCCCTACCTTCAGGGGGTACCCAATGCCCTTTATAAGCAGGATAACGCCCGACCGCACACTGCTCGCATTAGCCAACAAGCTCTGCAAGATGTACAGATGCTTCCCTGCCCACCGTACTCTCCTGATCTCTCACCAATCGAGCACGTCTGGGACATCTTTGGACGCCGTTTGCATGCCTTGCGACAGCCGCGTTCAGAAGACGAACTGTGGCAATGGTTGAGAGGGAATGGAGAGCCATCCCTCAGGACGCCATCCGTACTCTGATTGACTCTCTACCTAGACGTGTTGCTGCGTGCATCGCCGTCCGCGGTGGTCCTACTTGCTACTAAGCCGACGCCGTTCTCGCTCTGTATTATGACTATCATTTTGAAATAAAGATCACTTATTGTTCGTCCCTGTCTCTCTCTGTCTGCCGAGTTTCATCACTTTCTGGCCACTATTTCTTTGTGTTCCATTTTCAATGTCACGCAGTGTATATAATATTAAAGATACTTCGTCCAGTGAATCTTTTTATTATCTCATGTTTCGACAAAAATCTTTTGTCCTCGTCAGAAGCAAATAAAAATTAAAACATTTGGCAAGGCGTTGAAAATTATTCACCTTGCCTAATGTTTCATTTTTATTTGCTTCTGATGAGTACAAAATATTTTTGTCGAAACGTCGAGATAATGAAAGATTTACTGGCCGAAATATCTATAATTTGAAGAGCTATTAATGCCGACCAGGCAGCCTCTATCTTTAAGATATTCTTAGAATACAAAGATGTACCATGACATAATAAGATATCAAGCATCTTTTTCCTATAATACAAAGAATAAATAAAAGAGATAGAAAACCTAATAATATTTTGATAAGGCACAATTTGGATTATAGATTATATATAAACACAAGGTAATAAGACACCAAATCCAAATAAATAAATAGTGTGTGAAGTTTCGGTAACAGCGTTGTTACCATCTTCAGACAAAAGTACTGAATGAGAATTTTACCACAGCATGCTTTAGTTACTGTTATCAAGTGTGTAAACAATTCATCACATTCTCAGATAACTATCTTCTTCTTATCTGCTATCTTGTTTACACACTTGATAACAGTAACTATTCAAAGCATGCTGTGGTAAAAATTCTCATTCAGTACTTTTGTCTGAAGATGGTAACAACGCTGTTACCTAAACGTCACACACTATTTATTTATTTGAATTTGGTCTTATTACCTTGTGCTAATAATATTTTTTTCAATATACAACTCTGTAGTATATTTATTTTCAAGAAGTACAGATAGAGGGAGAAACTTATACCTGGAAATGTCTGATGTTTTCACTTTATAGAATGAAAACAAACAAAAAAATATTTTAATATTTCTAAAAAGAATTTAACCCTTGATTAAATATTTAATATAAAATTCTTTTCGTTTGATCATTTTTGGGCGTCACTAGATTTCTTACAAGACTATATATTTCTCTTAGGATTGCAGTAAGAAGAATGGCAAACTCTTCGATATTATTTGAATCAATATAAGCTTATTTCTTGATAGCAAGACCTTTGCTGTAGTTTAGGATTAAATTAATCAAAATTCACCTACTAGTTATATCACTATGAAATTTTTAGCCATAAAATGATATTTTTTATTTAGGTGAAAGGGTGCTCTAAAACCAGAGTGAATCAGCGCCTTAATTAAATTGTCTCAAAGCCAAAATTCAAGTCAAGTAAGCCAAAATTGAAAGAAATTAATATTTTCCAATGCAATGTGTTTTGTATATTTATTAATTTTATCAGAGTGGTATATGAAGTATTTTTTAAGGTTTTATGCTAAGAATTTAATAAAGAGCATTCAGTAAAAATTAGTAATTGACATGGACCCAGAACAGCAGCTTTACACACCCAAGATAGAGAACATTGCTGTTATAGAGATGTATGGAGACATCTGAGGCTTTTCATTGGACACAACAACAATATAAAATTGATGTGGACCCAGAAAAGCAGCTTTACTCACCCAAGATAGAGAACATTGCGGTGATAGAGATGTATGGAGACATCTGAGGCTTTTCATTGGACACAACAACAACATAAAATTGACATGGACCCAGAACAGCAGCTTTACACACCCAAGATAGAGAACATTGTGGGGTTAGAGATGTAAGGAGACATTTGAGGCTTTTCATTGGACACAACAACAACATAAAATTGACATGGACCCAGAACAGCAGCTTTACAAACCCGACAAAAATTTAACAGATAGAAGACGAGAGCTGTTTAGTTCTACTTTTTGGTTAAAAATAAAACTTCGGTATATATTATTGATAAAATTTGTCATACTACCCTACAGGTTTAATAAAAAAACATGTGTATTCTTAATTTTTAATTAACATGTTTCTCCTGCCACGTTAAACCAATATGATTGTCTGTTTGGCTTCAACCAAAATGATTTCTACTGCAATTAACTAACAAAATCGTTGTGTTAAATTAACAAGATCGTTTGTTTAAAATTAACTGATTATCTGTTGTGTATCTCACGATCCCACATGCTGCGTTCTATTTTCAAGATCGTCTGATGCGTTATAAACTAAAGGTATCGTCTGTCAAATTAAACTTACCCGATCGTTCATAAAATAATCGTTTGTCTATCATATACTCAAGATGGCCTTTTAGTTCCAATATACACTGCCAAGCCATTAATTACAACTAAAGATTATATAGAAATTAAGTTGATAAAGCTACTGTAAACTGTCTAAAAAGACAGTTCAGGGCTATTTTATGCTTGTGGTGATATTCCTTTTTTCTATATTATTTCAATATATATTTTTGCACATCCAAGAGTCCATGCATCGCCAGACCAGGTTATGAATTTTTATGCAAAGGGTTTCCATGCCACCCAGGAGGTACCTGCTCGACTCGTTAGCCTTTATTTTTAGTGGCGCTTCGCCTCCCGTAGAAGCCCTATTCCACTCTTCTGGCACAACCAGAGCATCCAACTCGCTCGAGATGACTCGGCCGAGCTGATGATCCAGGCCCTGCCAGGAACTGGTCTGCCGATGCTATGGACTCCGTCTCAAAGAGTCAGGGGAGGGGAAAGCTTCAATATCTGAGGAAACATAAATTCGGACAGAGTCTCAAAGCAGACCCGCCTTCTACCTCACTTCCCAACTGACTGACGACCCATTGTTGGACCGCTGGAAACGAGATTTTTATAGAGCGGCCTTAAAGAATTGAATAAATTTATATGAAAAAAAAAATGTGATAATATATTATTTGAATATTGATTCCATGAAATTATTATTTTACTATAGGATTTTGCTCTATATAACCTTTAATAAATTCAAATTAAAAAATGAAATATGTGATTTTTTAAGCTCCAATATTTATACAAAAAGTTTTTGAAAATACAAATTTATGATCCTTTAATAATGCATTCTCTTTTTTTCTTTTACAAATGATTAAAAACCAAAATTTGAAAATATTTTTCTAATTCGCGATAAATTTGCACCATAATGTAATTTAAAAAATAATAATAATTTGAAATTTATATTTTGTTATTTCAAGATAAATTGATTTCTTGATGTATAAAATATTCCTAAATAATTCTTGTCATATTTTTTTCCTTGTAGGAAACTTTAATACTTTCCTCTTCCTCATAAGATAACTTTAATACAGCAGAATGTGGCACATCATATAATAAGATAATTCAACGATTGAAAATTTTCAAATCGGTATAGAATTGTAATTGAATTTGTCTAAACAATAGTTTCAAACTCTAATTCGAGGCACCAATCTGTATAGCATTAAACCTGGAGAGGAAGCTATTCAACTGGATACACTGAGAAGACTTTAAAAATCCACAGCAACCTGTGCCAAAAAGTTGCCTCATATGATTTAAGGATACCATAGATTCCTTTATACTGCCGTGATCAATCACCATGTAATTCTATTTGATATTTATTCAAATTTGTATACAAGCTAGTGTTATGTTGAATTCAACAATCTGATAATTTGTGTTCTCTTCTCTAGGATTTTTAAATGCTAGTTGATTTGTATTCTTTTAGAGATGTACATTTTGCCCCTAATTCTAACATTTACTTCTAAACTTATAGACTATATATTATAACTAGCCTCCCTTTAGCGGACAATCCGCTAGCAGACACCTTTCCGCAAAGGACAGTTTTCTTTTGTAAAATTACCATTTTCACAATTTAACAACTCTCCTGTTAGAAAACACCTTGGCTCTGCAATTAGGTGTCCTTTACAGGGAGGTTCTACTGTATGTAAATAAAATGCACTTTTATATATAGTTCAATATAGTAGTTTTACAACAGTATAGTACAAAATTATATTTAAAGACAAACACTGTGAACATATACACTCATGGACAAAACTTAAGGAAGTTGTACCTTTTAGTATGTATATCTGGATTCAGACAATAACTCTGAAAGATATTACAGTGACCTTTATTGGAAATACCTGAGATAACCAAGTGTGAACAAAATTGCCTCTGTCTCTTTCAATATACACTCATGGACGAAACTTAAGGAAGTTATACCTTTTAGTATGTATATCGGGATTCACACAATAACTCTGAAAGATATTAGTGACCTTTATTGAAGACACATGAGATAACCAAGTGTGAACAAAATTGCCTCTGTCTCTTTCAATATACACTCATGGACGAAACTTAAGGAAGTTATACCTTTTAGTATGTATATCGGGATTCAGACAATAACTCTGAAAGGTATTACAGTGACCTTTATTGAAGACACATGAGATAACCAAGTGTGAACAAAATTACATCTGTCACCTTCAAAAAAATGACCACCAGCAATATCAAAGGTTTTCCACTTTTAAGTTTTGTGACCATGAGTGTACCTATTCATAATTAGAATAGAAGCCCGTCACAACAGGTCATTTTAAGAATAATTAAACATCTAAATGTGCTGTTATAATAGAATTATTCTTAGACTTTAAATTAAGGATATTTCGGCCAGCAGAAGCTATTTATTATTTTGATGTTTCGAAAAAAATCATTTGTCCTCGTCAGAAGCAAATAAAAATTAAAACATTTGGCAAGGCGTTGAAAATTATTCACCTTGCCGAATGTTTTAATATTTATTTGCTTCTGTTGAGGAAAAAAAATTGTCAAAACGTTGAGATAATAAAAATATTTACTGGTCGAAGTATCTTCAATTTGAAGAGCTATGAATGCCAGCCAGGCAGCCTTCTTTACGATATTCTTAGAATACAAAGATGTACCATTACATAATAAGATCAAGCATCTTTTTTCTTATAATGCAAAGAATAAATAAGAGAGATAGGAAATCTAATAATATTTTTAAATATACAACTCTGTAGTATATTTATTTTCAAGAAGCACAGATAGAGGGAGAAACTTATCCCTGGAAGTGTCTGATGTTTTCACTTTTAATACAGATTGAATGATAACAAACAAACAAAAATATTTTAATATACCTATCCCCCGATTTCACGGTACTTGTTTTACACGTTTTCGCTTTTACACGGTTTTTCAAATAAGTTTTTTTTTTTGTTTTTATCGCACTATACTAAATGCTACTGTGATTGAACACATGCACTGTGTACACATATCACGAGGAATCCCGAGCTTATGTGCTGACTACATATTTTAACCTGTCAATGCATTTTATTTTTATTTCCGTGTACACCTATCCCCCGATTTACACGTTTTTCTCAGGAACGTATCTACCGTGTAAATCGGGGGATAGGTGTATTTCTAAAAAGAATTTAACCCTCGATTTAATATTTAATATAGAATTCTTTTCATTTGATCTTTTTTTTTTTTTTTGGGAGTCACAAGATTCCTTACAAGACTATCTTTCTCTAAGGATTGCAGTAAGAAGAATGGCAAACTCTTTGATATTATTTGAATCAAAATAAAATTATTTCTTGAAAAGAAGACCTTTGCTGTAGTTTAGGATTAAATTGATCAATATTCACCTACTAGTTATATCACTTTGGAATGTTTAGACATAAAATGATATTTTTATATAGGTAAATGGGTGATCTAAAACCAGAGTGAATCTTCACCTTAATTGAATTGTCTCAAAGCCAAAATTCAAGTCAAGAAAGCCAAAATTGAAAGAAATTAATATTTTCCAATGCAATGTGTTTTGTATATTTATTAATTTTATCAGAGTGGTATATGAAGTATTTTTTAAGGTTTTATGCTAAGAATTTAATAAAGAGCATTCAATAAAAATTAGTAATTGACATAGACTCAGAACAGCAGCTTTACACACCCAAGATAGAGAACATTGCTGTGATAGAGATGCATGGAAACATCTGAGGCTCTTCATTGGACACGACAACAACAGAAAATTGACATAGACCCAGAACAGCAGCTTTACACACTCAAGATAGAGAACATTGCTGTGATAGAGATGCATGGAAACATCTGAGGATCTTCATTGGACATGACAACAAAAATAAAATTAGCATATGATGATATATGATAAAGCAAAAAATTTATAAAAATTAGGACTGATCTAGGTGGTAGCATATTTCTCCTCAGTCCTCATTTCATTATAAGAGTGGGGGTAGGAAGAGGAGAGGCATTAACCTTCGATGCCACGCCCGGGATAGAATTCCACTTGGGCACTTTTTTTCATGAATAATTGCATCAATGATGCCTTTATTCTTGCAAAAGTTCAACACCACCAGTGAGTGCAAGTAACTAAACGGTGCTTTGACAAAGTCAAACTGCGTTTTACATTGGTAGATAGGTAGTTTACAATAAAGATAGTTGGTAACTATCTACCATGATTATCATGGCCTGTACCATGTGTACCCTTAGGATAATTCAAATAAATAATAGAGTAATATTGAGCTGATTCGTGACATTCCTGACACACTGTGTCACAATTCTCAAATCAACACAAGGAGAAACTGGGTTTAACCATGTTTTTAGGTTAGTCCATAGCTAAATCTGGTCTCTTCTTTAGGCATTCTCTAATCAGAGACGCTGTCTTTATAAAACTTTCAACTGAAATAATCTTTGATCAGAGGTCGGCCATCTCTCACAGTAGATTTAGGGAGGTTGATGGACAAGTTGTCTGAACTTGATTTCTCGAATTCTATGGCCCAGGATCGAATATTGCATTGGGAACTTTTTTATAATAAAATAATGCTCCAATTGACCTTGCTTCTTGAATGTATAAGTAACCAAACAAGAATTTGGCATACTTATATGTTATGAAAAAGGCATCTCCTTATCGTGCAACTGAAAATTGCTGATGGCTTGCGCCATCTATCGAAATATACTATTCTCGTTGATTCCTAATTATTCCAGAATTGGCCAATTACCCATTATTGATTAATCAAGAAAAGCTAACCACGTACAATATCACAATGTACTATTTTTTCATACTTATATGTTTTTACACTTTTACTTCACTTTTCACAAATGTGTATACATGTGGTTCACTTACAATAAAAGCAGTCGTTAATTTCTACCCACCAATATTATCATGATCATTTCCACATGTACTAGGGATTATTTTTAAAAACACAGTAGATTTTATACAGGTGTTTTACAGTAAACAAAGCAACATTTCTAACAAACAAAGAATTATCTTTAATTAAAAAAGCATATATTGAATCAAAAAATCATTTATTTTACCAATATTTCAGTTGGCTGAACGCCAACCTTTATTAAGGTGTTATAACATATTTTATGTGTGTCAACAATGTGTGTTAAATATGTTATAACACCTTAATAAAGGTTGGCGTTCAGCCAACTGAAATATTGGTAAAATAAATGATTTTTGATCCAATATATGCCTTTTTAATTAAAGATATATTTATGGATTGCTCTATTTTCAAAAATAATTATCTTATTTTAAGAGTGTAGGTGAGATTCATTAAAAAAATTACACACACAGACCACAACAGAAATATATTATAAATAATTTATTTTTTCTTTATATATATATATACTTGATATAATTTCTCTAATCCCTCAAAGTGAAAAAAAAAAAGATGATGTATCTATATATATATAAATGTGAAAAAATAGTACAAATTTAACATTGTACTGGGATAAGGTGCATAAATTAAGAAAAAGGCATCTCCTTATCGTGCAACTGAAAGTTGCTGATGGCTGGCGCCATCTATCGGAATAAATATCAACTATTCTCGTTGATTTTTAATTATTCCAGAATTGGCCAAATACCCATTCTTGATTAATCAAGAAAAGCTAACCACGGACGCGTTTCGGGCTGTTGGCCCTCATCAGCGTGGTGCAAGCTGTACCTCAACAACCAAAAAATTGGTCATTAAGGGATCCTGAAAAATCATGAAACGGGTAGTTAAGGCCAGAATTGCGTAAGGACGCTACACAATGTGAAAAAGAATGGGTATTTGGCCAATTCTGGAATAATTAAAAATTAACGAGAATAGTTGATATTTATTCCGATAGATGGCGCCAGCCATCAGCAACTTTCAGTTGCACGATAAGGAGATGCCTTTTTCTTAATTTATGCACCTTATCCCAGTACAATGTTAAATTTGTACTATCTTTTCACATTGTGTACCGTCCTTACGCAATTCTGGCCTTAACTACCCGTTTCATGATTTTTCAGGATGCCTTAATGACCAATTTTTTGGTCGTTGAGGTACAGCTTGCACCACGCTGATGAGGGCCAACAGCCCTAAACGCGTCCGTGGTTAGCTTTTCTTGATTAATCAAGAATGGGTATTTGGCCAATTCTGGAATAATTAAAAATCAACGAGAATAGTTGATATTTATTCCGATAGATGGCGCCAGCCATCAGCAACTTTCAGTTGCACGATAAGGAGATGCCTTTTTCTTAATTTATGCACCTTATCCCAGTACAATGTTAAATTTGTACTATTTTTCACATTGTGTACCGTCCTTACGCAATTCTGGCCTTAACTACCCGTTTCATGATTTTTCAGGATGCCTTAATGACCAATTTTTTGGTCGTTGAGGTACAGCTTGCACCACGCTGATGAGGGCCAACAGCCCGAAACGCGTCCGTGGTTAGCTTTTCTTGATTATCAAGAATGGGTATTTGGCCAATTCTGGAATAATTAAAAATCAACGAGAATAGTTGATATTTATTCCGATAGATGGCGCCAGCCATCAGCAACTTTCAGTTGCACGATAAGGAGATGCCTTTTTCTTAATATATAGAAATGTTCAAGACAAAACTGTACAGTTAACATGTTGGAGGGGAAGTATTTATTCTTTACAAGCTCTCTGCCAAACAAGATGTGTTTCAGGGGTGGTGGATAAGTAAAGGTTTTTATAAAACCCACACAAATATTCTAACAATGAACACAGGGTATACAAAAAAAAATTAAATCACATAATACAGTTAAACCAGCCTATGGCGCCCCCTCTAAATGACGCCTCCCTCTCTATAGCGCCCGATTTTAAATATGTAGTACGATGCGATTTACATTAAAGGTGACCTGTCTATAGCACCCTATTTTGGTGAGTCCCAAGAGGGGGCGCTATAGACAGGTTTAACTGTATATTTAATACAGTATAACCTCCCTTTAGTGGACACCCCGCTAGCAGACACCTCTCAACAAAGGACAGTTTTCATTTGAGAAATTATCGTTTTTACTATATAGTAACTCTCTGGTAAGAGGACACCTCTTTCCTAAAGGATACTTTGGCTCTGCAATTAGGGGTCTTTTACAGGGAGGTTCTACTGTGATAGAAAAAAAAACATTATATATTATATTTTTTAAAAATAATAAATTAGAGAATGGGGATTATAATATATATGAAGTTTATTTACATATTAGGTTAACAAGACCTATATATAGAGCAATCCATTTATGATATTTAAAATAAAGGCATATTTTGGATCAATAAATTTATTAAAATTCAATATTTCGACGAGGCTGTTTGCCTATCTTCTTCTCGGAAAAATTCAAAAACGTTCTAAGCTTATTATCCGCGTGATGCGCGCACGAGAAGTGTTGTTTTCTATAGCATATGTTGGTGTGACCAGACCATTTAATTTGAATTATTGTATCTTCAGGAATAAAATGCTAAATATATTTTTGACTATTTTTGTTTTAACTGTAGGTATGATTGTGGTATTTCTATTTTTCTATCGATGCTATTTTTTCATCTGTACATGACCAGCTCTCCAAAAATAATCTTGAGTTTTATCCTGTACATTCTTGTATCAAAATCTGGCATATGTCCTTTCCTAACTGCATGGTCTGTAAGTAACGATAAAGGGCTATGGTTTTTGAAGGCTGTCCTGTGTTGATTGAGTCTCTCTATTAAGGTTTTGCCAGTTTCTCCAATGTAGGATGATGTACAGGATTTACATGGTATGCGGTATATGAGATTGGATCGGGTTTCCTGTTTTGGATTTCGTTTGGTTATAGGATGACGGAGAAGGTTTCTTAGGTTTGGAGCGGACTGGTATCTGATATAATATTGTATTTTTTGAGAGTTCTGCCTATTCTTTCGATTCCATAACTGTAGGGAAGTATTGCAGGATGGAATCTGGCTTTGACTATTGTTTGTAGATGGGTTTCTATTTCTATAAATATGCCTTTTGATGAATTGTTTGGGATATTCGTTGTATTATAATTCCTTGTATACTCTTTCTCTTTATTTTTCAATGATATCTATATTCTGAGAACAGTGGGTGAGGATTCTTTTTGATACTGTTTTTATTACCGAGAATTTATGGTTTATGGGTACAAAAGATTTGAAATTGAGGTATGATCCTGTGTGAGTAATTTTCCGGTATATATCTGTTTTTATGCTATTGTTGGTCCTCGTCAGTTTTATATCTAGGAAAGATAAAGTTTCATTTTCTTCTATTTCATTGATAAATTTTTAAAATGGTTTTAAATTGTTTAAGAAGTTTATAACATTAGGTATGCTATTGATTTTAGTGATACAAAAAACATCATCGATATATCGTTTCCATAATATTATATTAATATGGCTTTCTTCTATAATTCTATTGTCAATATGGTTCATGAATATGTTTGCAAGTGCTGAAGAAATAGGGTTTCCCATCGGGAGTCCTTTTTTCTGTTTATAATATTTGTTTTCGTAGTTAAAATAGTTGAAAGAAAGACATAGGTTGAGGAGTTCTATTAAAGCTTCTTTTGGAATGGGGTAATCTATTGTAGGATGATAATTCATGAAATTTTCAAGTTCTGAAAGAGCTTCCTTGTGTGGGATCGATGTGTATAATGATTCAACATCTACTGAAATCATGCGAGATTCTATTCTTAACTGTGTTTCTTGTACTATTTTTACAACTCCAGTTGGATTCTGGACGGTGTGCGGCAGTTCATTTTGCAACGGTGATATTATGGCTGAAAGATAATTTGATAAAGGATAATGGGGAGAGCCAGAATATGAAACTATTGGACATAGAGGATTGTTGGCTTTATGGATCTTTGGTAAGCCAATAAAATTGGAAATTCGCTATATGTTGCCTTTAATTTCTCAATTAATTTGTTTTCCAACTTATAGGTCGTTTTATATGGTTTAGCCTTTTATTAAATTCTTTGATTAGGTTTTGTAGGGGATTACTTGTTAATTCCTCATAGGTTTCTTTGTCTTGAAGTAGCTGATTGATTTTGGTGTCGTATTCTGCAGAATCCATAATGACAATATTTTTACCCTTGTCTGATGGCGAAATAACGATTTCTTTGTTTTCTTTTAGGGATTTAATAGCTTTTCTTCCGTTACGATCCAAATTATTTTTCTTCTGTATGTTTAGATTTTTTATTGTAGGTATGATTTGATTTATCAAATAGATCAATAAGATTTATCAATTTATTGATCCAAAATATGCCTTTATTTTAAATATCATAAATGGATTGCTCTATATTTAACAAGATATTAGCCAGTTTTGGCAGAACATCATTGCAGCAAGCAAGAAACCTTGAAAAGCTTTATCTATCCCTGGAGAATTGGAGACAACATCTATGGTTCAATCACAGATGTCTGTCAACTCAGATAAGCCAAGAGAACCCAAAACAGTTTTGGCAGAACATCATTGTAGCAAGCAAGAAACCTTGAAAAGCTTTATCTATCCCTGGAGAATTGGAGACAACATCTATTGTTAAACCACAGATGTCTGCCAACTCAGATAATTCCTCCATCATTGATGCTAAAAGATCCAGTCCGCACCAACTACTCGCGAAAGATTTTACTTCAAACCGGAAGAAAACTTTCAAATGCAGGGTTTAAAAAATGCCATTATAATATAAGAAGAATTGAAGAAAATATCAATATACAAATCCAAAATTTGAAACATCAAGTTGATGACTATCATTTTGATTTGTTGAACGAATGTTTAAATAAAAATGTTCGAATAGATGAATAAAGATTTATAACAACCAAACACAAAAACTCAATAGATGGAGTCAGAAATCGTCAAACTGAAAAAGGAATCAATAATGTCATCAATCTATCAAAACATTCATTTCCTCCAGAAACTATATCACTACTATCGAAAGGCATGAGCTTTGTTCCGTCCCAAGCCCTTAACATACCTAGGACGCTTGCATCTATAGAGTCCTCAATAAAAACTATCTAAAGAGAATAAATCAAAGATACGGACCGAAATCATACCTACAATAAAAAATCTAAACATACAGAAGAAAAATAATTTGGATCGTAATGAAAGAAAAGCTATTAAATCCCTAAAAGAAAACAAAGAAATCGTTATTTCGCCATCAGACAAGGGTAAAAATATTGTCATTATGGATTCTTCAGAATACGACACCAAAATCAATCCGCTACTTCAAGTTAAAGGAACCTATGAGGAATTAACAAGTAATCCCTACAAAACCTAATTAAAGAATTTAATAAGAGGCTAAACCATATAAAACGAACCTATAAGTTTGAAAACAAATTAATTGAGAAATTAAAGGTAACAAATAGCGAATTACCAATTTTTATGGCTTACCAAAGATCCATAAAGCCAACAATCCTCAATGTCTAATAGTCCAGCCTCGTCAAAATATTGAATTTTAATAAATTTATTGATCCAAAATATGCCTTTTTTTAATATCAGATCTTATGTTAATTACTAAAATTTAATAATAGAAATATAAATTATTTATAAATTATATACTATTCAAATTATTTCTAGAATTTTCAATTCATTGGTGTAATTTAGGTCCACGATAGTTGAGATAGTCTGAAGAACTTGTTAAATTTTCTATATTTTTCTTTATTGGAAACCATTTGGCTTAAACTGGAACTGTTCGTTTGACATTGTACTCCCAGAACTGCAACAAGTGGATGCCAGATTAAAATTTACTCTGGGATTTGATCTTCTTGTTCGCATAAGCAGATTGAAGAATCAATTCTATCAATTCTGTATATGTGTGTGCTAAAGTATTCATGCCCCGTAAAAAAAGTATGTTATGAAAAATACAACTCAACTGCGTGTAAATGTTCAAACTATTTTATGTACATAGTTTCATAATATATAGAAATTATTTCTAGTTTTAGAGAGGGCGTACGGTCCCTCCTGGACCTTTGGAATATTTGACCAAAATCTGGTCCAAGGTGACTAATGGGGCAAATTTTCCAATGCTGTGGTAGAGATGCATGGAGACATCTGAGGCTCTTCATTGGACCCGACAACAACAAGAGAGTGAGTGAAAATTAAATTCAGATTTCACGGCAATATTTATACAATAAATGAATATTATTTACATATTAGACCTTATTTTATAGTTTCTGATCAATCACACACAATAATTTTAAATATATTATAATCATTAACTACTAAATTAATGATTATTTTAAAATAATCAATTCAAATTAAAGCGCTATAATTTTATTCATTAGTGTAATATAGGTCCACGGTAGTTGAGATAATCTGCAGAGCCTGTTATATTTTCTATATTTTACTTTACTGGAAACCATTTGGCTTAACTGGAATTATTCATTCGACATTGTACTCTCATAACTGCAACAGTGGGCACCGCATTAATATATGCTCAGGGTTGTTATCTTCTTGGTCACATTAGCAGATTGAAGAATCAATTCTACAAATTCTGTATGTGTTAAAGTCTCCATGCCCCGTAAAACATTGTATATTATACAATTTACAACTCATTAAATTTTATTTTTCTCAAAATAATCACATTTACACTCAATACATTTTCCATCTTTTGAGCTCATAATACAAAATTGTTTTCCACTCATCTGGGCTCGTGTGTTCAAGTACCTCTAAGAGCGCTCCACGGCAGCATCAGGACTTGAAAATTTATTCCACGCAAACTTTGTATAACTTTTGGAAACAAGCTAAAACAGGGGACAAGTTCAGGGCTGTATGGTGGGTGCCCAAACAACTGAATACGATTTTCTCTTTTAAAAATCCATTATTTTTAAAGCTTTGTGGGCTGTGGCATTGTCATGATGGAGAAGGATTCCTCTGGTTCGAATCTTTGGTCTCCTTTTTTTCAAGCTTTTGATGACTACTGCTAGACATATTTGGGCATACCAATTGGCAGTTACTGTTTTTCCATCCTCCAATGTTACTGTAGCAAGATGACAACTTTTCGATAAAAATTTGCTACCATTCTTTTTTCCAAAACTCCTTGTCAAAGGTTCTTTATTTTCAAACACCCAAACTGGAGATTGCCTTTTTGGGTCAAATTGATAAATCCATGTTTTATCACCTGTTATTATATAAAACATATGCTTTATCGTACCTGAATCAAATTTTTTATTTCTTGGCACCAAGACACTATCTGCTTTTTTTAATCCTCATCTAATTCATAAAGTAGCCACCTGCTGCAAAGCTTCTGTATATGTGAATTATCTCTCAAAATTACCTTAAGCTTTTCTGCATTTTCGTTAGATGATGATGTTGACGGCCTTCCTATATGTTTATCATCTTTTATCAATCAAATAATGAGTCGAATGTCAGATTTAAAACAAAAAACACATTCTCTAAAGGCAGTCCGCACTGTCCACACTCTTAGCTGCATTAAGACAAGACAAACCAATGAACGAATACCACAGATTACATCTATCTTGCTACGTCACCTCTTCTTCTTCTTTCTTATCTCCACTCAATCATATTAAGGTATCAAGCTTGTAAAGCTTGAGACTTTTGATGGTGTCTGCCGGGGAAGAGTAGAGCTCATCAATGGATGAGTCAATACAGTCAATAATGTGTTTTAGGGTTGAAGGTTGAGAATTGCACTTGATACATAGTGTGAAAACCTTGCAACCATTCTGGAAAGTTATTATCCGTAGATGACCAGACTTAAGTCTGGGAATCAAAGACTGTTGTTCTCTTTGGAGGATAGAACCGGTGCTTGTCCCTCCTGCTCTGCACCAGTCATGTATAGCACTAGACACCTAATTTAGTTTACTCTAAATGAATTAAATAAGTTTTTAAAAACAACGATAATTTTCCTATTTGGTATAGAAGAAGAAATACAGGTTGGGAGGAAGAGTGTTTTTATATAAGAGGACAATCAGTACCCGTAGAAGGCTGTCTTGTCAGAAAGCTTGTACAATCCTCTTCTAATATGAAGAAGCTTTTCTCCTCGACCTGTGTTTCTTCTTCTTTGAGTATTTTTATTTATGTATATTTTATTTCTTTCTATTGTCGCGTAGAAAATAACACTGAGAAACTCGCCATGTAAAGCTTCAAGAAGCTGAACTCTCCAAAAATAAACTTAGACGTTGAGTTTTAAATGACTTGCAACAAAGATATATTTATTCTAACAGCAAGTGGCGCGGTCTCCACGAGTCACAAGCTCTTCTACTCTTTTAATGCTGTGTTTTCTCAACTTCTTGAAATCGAGGAGAACTTCAGATCATATATAAATGCCTCAATATATATTCATTATAATAATAAGTAATATATTTTCACATACACAATCCATATAAAATAAAAGAGAAAAACAGATTTTTTTAATGAAGCGGGGCCTTTTTTAAATTCGGAGGGTCAGTCCTTCAAAAGAGCGACACTGTGTCAAATAATTTGACAAACATAGCAGTTTTAATCTTCTCAGTTATGCGAGAAGAATGTTGTTTATTTGTTAAGGGAACTGATCTCCCACGCCTTCTCATTGGACGAATGTGGCCATGTTTGTACATAAAAGAGGGTTGAAACGGGATGCGAGGAGTCGTGAAGTGGTGTTTGAGTGGAGACGCTACCCTTTGTGCTTGTCTGGTGATCTCCTCGCATACCTATGTAACCCCGGTCTAATTCTTATCAACGCTGCAAATAAAAGATAAATACTGTTTTTATTTAACAAAACGTGAGTTTTTTAAAATTATTTATCTCCTTTTTGTTGTTGGTATTGTACTCTTGAGTGCACGTTTTTCTGTGTATTAAGTTATTCTTACGGTAGGCCCTAGTTTATTGTTTTTTTGTGTGATAATCCGTAAAAGTAAACTTTGTCAACTGCCCCACCAAAATCAGAACTTGTGCTCACTTCAAGTTAACACCAAGTTTTGGCTCACTTCACAAATTTCATAACAACATATCTGACAATGTCTGGCCATTTGTAAATGAATCCAATTTCTTTTCCAGAAGGATTCAATCCATTCGCAGATATATTCATACCGAACATATTTTGAGTTGATTATATTTCCGTTCAAAAATATTGGATTCAGCTCATATCTCAATTAGATATTTCACCTTCATGTCGACTGAATCATCGCTGTATTGTAGATAAGACCAGAGAGGGTAGTTATAATTAATTATTTATAATATTACCACAGAATAATTATTTTGAATGCTCTGTTGTTTATCATCATAAATATCTGCCTAGTCATCACCCCTTACCATGCTTGTATATTACCACTTGTAAATTAAATTATAAAATAGTTGTGCATTCTAATCAATAAATTATTTTTACTCAAACGTTTGTAATACTTGTCATTACTACCGTGACAATATAAAAAACCTTATGTCCATAGTTTTTTCAAATACCATTTCTGAGATTCCACTCTTCAGTGTAGCATATATAAGCAGAATGATCCAATACAATATTAAAGCTCTAAAGAAGCGGTCTGATTAATTAAATTAACCAAATCGCTGGGAGGGTTCACCACTGATGAGCCAAGCCCTCCCAATATTTATTCATCGCAGTAAGGACAGTAGATATTTAAATTGATGTGTCTATTCACGTATTAATGTTTCCATTTGCTGTATATATATGGCACGTTATTGCTTTATATTAAGTTATAATTCATATTTATTTTTACACAAGGTAAATATTTTCAACTTTCTTCGCTTTTATCTCAAGAAAGACTGATATTTAAAGTGAATGGTTGAAGTCACGTCATGTGATATAGGATGATCTATACAGAGTAGGTTAATTTTTCACTATATTTAAAATTCGAAACTGTTATAGACTCGTATGACTATTTTGAAAATGAAACTATTTAAAAAAGAATCATACGAGTTAATAATAGTTTCGAATTTTCACTAACATATTGCGCGTTAATGTATAATAATATTTAAAATTAATATTCACATTATAATATAATTATTTCTTTTTTTTTAAAGGATACATTCTCCTTTTCTGGAAAATAATGACTATTTTTATTTTTAATTACAAAGGTTCTGGGGGTTGGTTTTGTATTCAATCGCTTCATATCTTATATGCATTGTGGTGTGTCGATTTATTAAGTCCAGCGATGACCCAGGAAAGTATTTCAAAGTTAGTGTTTATTTGTATTACGCCTTAGCTACATTTTTATGGAAGTTGATAAAGGAAGACAAAAGGACAACACCCTAGAATGTCTATTGGGTTCGGATAGACTTCCGCCGATCTGCACGCCACACAGCGGTGGCCATCCGTACTATTTCCAGGCCCCGCTTGTATGTTTGCCGTGGTCTGTCATTCCAGCAGGCTGGAAAGAAGGTCTCTCGGACCAAACAGTCTCTTTTATTCCAGTAACTACCTGGTTTTATCTATTTTGTGGACAGTTTTTTAAAATCTTGTTCTAAATTAAGAATCATTGATTCAAAAGTCTTAGGCAATCTTATTAACATTAGTGCTACTCTGAATCCTTAAAACCATGTCCTCCTTTCTCCATTTTCCTATGGATGTTCAATATTCACCTTCTCTCCAATCTGAATATTTGGTTAAATACAAAGCCACACAATAACAGCTTTATCTAAGCTATAAATTTGGTAGGTTTTACTTCGCGACCCCACTGTATTATTATAATTATTAAATATTTTGGATATGATATCACTAAATGTTTGTTTAATTTGTTTAACTCACACACACGTTCCATTTCATATTTATTTATTATTCAAATAAAAATATAAACAGAATATAAGGGGTTAGTATATAATTAAATATATTTTCTAAAGATAGAAAAGTAAATTGCATTATTTGAAGAGAAAAAAATGATAAAGTCAAAGTGGTCGATTGATATGACAAATGGTGAAATTGCAGTCAGCATTAGGTGCATCAGAGGATTCTTCAGGCTATTGACCTAAATTCATCTTCAGCACAGGTAAAAGAATCATATACTTCTATGAAGGTAGGAACAGATTTTAAAAATATATATCTTATATATTTTTAAGATAAATTGAAGTATTGGTATTCTAAAATAGAATTTTACGGAGTGGAGTTGTGCAGTCGCGGCCTTCTGTGGAAAAAAGATCAAACACTTTTACTAAGTGACGGGTTTATTTTTGAACCAAAAGTCGTCACAGTTTTTGAGCAAATCAATGTTAATAGTAATCTTGAGGCCTCTTGAATAGGTAGAGTACCTCAAAAGAAAGTAAAAAAAAGAAAAGAACAAAACTTTAAAAAATGATAGTAATATTTACATACTGGCCAACTCACAAAAAAATCTAGCTAACTATGCAAATAAAAAAAACAATGGTTGCCTGTAAAGTCGGTTTTACGGGCGAAGATTTTACGTGACAACGGTAGAATATTTATTGATATGAATATAATTAAATTGCACAATAGGAACAAGGAATTGTTTTGTAAAATTTGTAATATTGTAATATTGTAATATTGTAATATAATTTGTAATTGTAAATGATGAAGTTGAAAATTAAAACATTTACTTATATTAGATGTTAAAATTCTTGCTCAACACAGTTTAAATAAAGTTTTCTTATATCTGCCACTTTTTCTTAATATTTGTAATTTTAAATAATCAATTCGAAAATCAAAACATTTATTCAGATCGAAGGTTCAAATTTTTCGCTAAATAAATTTGAAATAAATTATGTGTTATATTTTTTGGCATCATAAATGTCCGCATGTAAAGCTATTTCAGGCCTTACATATTTCTAACAACCTTTTTGAAATAGGTTTTTGAAAAATGGAAATTATAATACTTCAAATAAATAGAAATAGAGTGAACACAAATAAAACATACCAAATATTTCGAATTAGAGCAGTTATTTTAAACGGCGAATTAGATCAGTTATATCTAAAAATGAAAATATATATAAATAAATAAAACATACCAAATATTTCAAGAGCAGTTATTTTAAACGACGAATTAGATCAGTTATATCTAAAAATGAAAATATATAAATAAATAAAACCTACCAAATATTTCAAATTAGAGCAGTTATTATATAAATATTTATATTATATGTGTTATTAAGCGAACTATTTTAAACGACGAATTAGATCAGTTATATCTAAAAATTAAAATATATAAATAAATAAATACCAAATACCAAATATTTCGAATTAGAGCAGTTATTTTAAACGGCGAATTAGATCAGTTATATCTAAAAATGAAAATATATATAAATAAATAAAACATACCAAATATTTCAATCCAAATATTTCTCGTTCGGTGACTCATCGTAACGTTACCGGGCGTTACACTTTTTCATAAGTGACTCCCAGCCGCAACCTAATTTAAGACGTTGTCACGTCAGTATCAATTATTCCGCCTTCTACAAGCTTTCAGGTAAGCTTTTTAAGGCTCAAAAAAAAGACACAGGACAACATCTAGACGACACGTGCAAACAGCCCGCCGAATCTGGTACAGCGCGCCGCCTGCGAGGGAAACAAGGACGCTCCAAGCACACCTAGAGCCCGAAGCCCCAAGGCGGCAAAAATAGTGACCACGAGGATCGAAACTTCAACTAGGAGTGACGTTGTCACGTCAAAAAACTATTTATATTTACTTCCGCGCCGTCTGGTGTTCTCGGCGTCACAGAGTTCATCTATGAAAATAAATAATTAAAATATTAATAAAAATAAACAAATTGTGTAAAATATAATATTACCAAAAAATTATTTACAACATTTCCCCCCTTTGAAATATGGAGTTTAGGGTATTATGCAAAAGGTGAAAATGACAAATAAGAGAGTTATATTTTTAAAAAAATCAAGAAATAGCAAGAAAGATGTGGCATGTGATTGTCCTTGATCATAGTAGATAGGGCAAAGACAATGATAAATTAAGATGAAAAAGGAATAGCTAATATGCAAGGTATTCATATATAAAAATTTTAAAAAAAGTTACATTTGTAATTGACAGGTGGCAACATAAGCAAAAAAAATATGCATTTTTTTTTTTCCTTTTTTTTTTAACAAAGAATAGGCAAATATATTAAGAAAAATTATGCAAACAAGGAATGCTTACTTAAAATCAAGAAAATTAAGTAAATGTAATAATCATACCCAAAAAGAAAAAGAAGGTGATGTAAGAATAAAAATTTACATAAATGTGTTTAAAATACAATAAGCAGCTGTTTATCTTTCTCAATTGTAGCAGGTTTTAATAAATTAGAACAATGGTAATAAGGGTTATCCTGATCTAAAATGGAAACACAATCGTTTATATAGGGCTCACCACTATCAAAAGTTATTAAATCTGCATTTTTGTTAATTTTTATTTTAAATGTTGTAAATAATTTTTTGGTAATATTATATTTTACACAATTTGTATATTTTTATTAATATTTTAATTATTTATTTTCATAGATGAACTCTGTGACGCCGAGAACACCAGACGGCGCGGAAGTAAATATAAATAGTTTTTTTTTTTTTTGCATAGTTAGCTAGATTTTTTTGTGAGTTGGCCAGTATGTAAATATTACTATCAATTTTTTAAGTTTTGTTCTTTTCTTTTTTTTACTTTCTTTTGAGGTACTCTACCTATTCAAGAGGCCTCAAGATTACTATTAACATTGATTTGCTCAAAAACTGTGACGACTTTTGGTTCAAAAATAAACCCGTCACTTAGTAAAAGTGTTTGATCTTTTTTCCACAGAAGGCCGCGACTGCACAACTCCACTCCGTACAATTCTATTTTAGAATACCAATACTTCAACTTATCTTAAAAATATATAAGAATAAGCCGACAGGATAGTCTGAAACTTGTGACAAAATGGCAAAAACGAAAAAAGAAAAAGATGCTGAATTTACATACCAAGCGATGCCAGCATTTGTCAAATATAATAATAGTCTAAATATTAAAACGTGGATTACAAATTTTGAAAGAAAGAGTGACTCCTACGGGTTAGATCACGGTTGGAAGGTGCTTCATCTATCAGACTACCTACAGGATGAGGCCTTGACCTATTATTTCGAAAGCCTCTGCAACATTGAAGACTGGGGTAAATTAAAAGAAAGCCTAATAATCAGGTTCCAGAAGGTCAAATTGACGCCCTTGGTGGAAATGATGAGGATCACCCAAGAGGAACAGGAAACAGTCACTCAATACTTTCACAGAAAGATGCAACTGATAAACAGTGTTGAGTTGAACCTCACCTCCATAGTGGAGCTATTAAATGAGGGAGTAAAAACAAAATACAAGCCCTACCTGGCTACAATAGACGCAGTGCAGCCCTCAGAGTGGCTAACTATGGCCATAAAGGTTGAAAATAGCTTAACGGGATCTGGAACGCCGGTGGAAAAGGGCCGTGTCCAGACTTTGAATCCAGCGCTTCACCCATCGCCTAGACCTGCCGGATATTATGGTAGCTCGCAAGTGCAGAGGCCACCAATGCCTTGCCGAATTTGCAAACGTCTGGGATTGGAGCTTCAATGGCACTACCACTCGGTGTGCCCATACCGAAACCCAACAGCCTCCAGGCCCTTCCCTCCATCCACTCCCCGTGTCCAGCGCCCAACAGCTTCCAGATCCTTCCCTTCAGCCAGTCCCCACTCCTACCAAGCCGCAGCTTCTAGTTCCTTCCCTCCACCCACTCCCCATGACTACCAACCGACAGTTCCTAGTGCCTCTTCACCCGATTCTCCCAGGTATATAATTCTTACTTATGTTATAGTTAATAATATACAGTACCCTGCATTATTAGACACGGCTTCCAATGTATCGATCATGCCAGACCATATGTTTAGTTCATCAAGGAATTATAATATAGTGGATAGCTGTACACAAGAATATATTTCACAGGTCAAGGGTGTAACCATCCCTTCACAGAAAATCAATGTATGTATTAAATTAGGTAAAATTAGTGTTTTGAATGATTTTTATATTTGTGATTCTGATATAAACTATTTAATTTTAGGACTTCCCGTACTTATAAAATGGCATTTACAAATAGATTTTAAAACAGGTATAGTTTATCAGGATAATAAATTTTTGTTTTCTTTTAGTGCACAAAATTCCAACCCCAGATATGTAAATTTTTGTTTGCCTCACCCGTACTATGTAAAACAATCCATATTGTCCCAAATGAACCCATTCACACATTTTAATATAAACGATATTCCGAGTCAGTTTACATTGAGAACTAGTACAGACTATTTAGATTTAGATAAATTAACTATACCTGCAAATTTTAGTGAGCCTCAGAAAAAAAAACTATTTATATTTACATCCGCGCCGTCTGGTGTTCTCGGCGTCACAGAGTTCATCTATGAAAATAAATAATTAAAATATTAATAAAAATATACAAATTGTGTAAAATATAATATTACCAAAATATTATTTACAACATATATATATTCAGATTGCCGGCATTCAGACCACTTATCTTCCATCATATTCAAAGACAGGTGCAATTCCACGACCTTGCTATTCTCTAGCATATCACCAAATTCCAGCTCTTTGTCTTCACATCGGTTGGAAGGCCAGTGGCTGACCCTCGTACTGCTCCATGGTTTAAGAAATGCCATTGCTTTGTTATTTAGTCTCAATTCTGGGTTCCCTGCAGGCCTTCACGGCTACCGTAGCGGCCCGGGGCTCACAAAGTTCCCACCGTACTTCACCCTACAGGACAATCCTTTACTTATGCTTCTCTGCGTTAAAAGAGGCTAAAAGGCCAATGGCTGGGTCCTCATTCTGCTCCATGGATTGTGAAGTGCCATTGCTTCGTTATTCAGCCACATTTCTGGGTTCCCTGCAGGCCTTCACAGCTACCATAGCGGCCCGGGGCTCCCAAAGTCCCTGCCGTACTTTGCCCCTACAGGAAAGTCCCCTACTTGTTCTGCTTCTCTTTGTGTGAACAGAGGCTATAAGGCCAGTGACTGGATCTTCGTACGGCTCCATGGATTGTGGGGTTCTTTTGTTTCGTTATTCAGCCACATTTCAGGGTTCCCTGCAGGCCTTCACGGCTACCGTAGCGGCCCGAGGTTCACAAAGTCCCCACCGTGCTTCACCCTACAGGACATTCCCTTACTTGTGCTTTTTTGCGTGAACAGATGCTGCAAGGTCAGATTGGCTGGGCCCAAGTCTAATATTCCTGTATCATATGCGAAGCTAAAAACAAGTTAATTTTACAGTGAAACAGAGATGAAGAATATGTATTGGTCGTTTTGAATGAGGGGGTGCCATTTACTCGTAAGTCAATCACATTTCAAGGTTTCCTTCAGGCCTTCACTACTACTGCAGCGGTCTGGGGCTTACAAAGTTCCCAACTTCTTCCACAATACATGGACAGTCCTTTACTTCTGCTTCTTCATGAGGACATAGGTGAATGGCCAGTCGCTGGGTCTTCCTGCAGCTCCATGGAATGAGAAGGTGACATTGCCTTATTAGTCAACCACACTTCAGGGTTCCCTGCAAGCCTTCACGGCTACCGTAGCGGCCAAGAGATCACAGAAACTCCACCGTACTTCATCCTACAGGACGGTCCTCTACTTGTGCTGTTTCTCTTTGTTTTAACAGCAATTGCAAGGCCAGTCGCTGGGTCCTTGTACTGATCCATGGATTGTGGAGAGCCATTGCTTCGTTGATCCGCAAAATTTCAGGGTTCCCTGCTGGCCTTCACGGATACCGTAGCGGCCCGGGGCTCACAAATTCCCCACCATTCTTCACCCCACAGGACATTCCCTAACTTGAGCTTCTCTGCGTAAATATAAGCTACAAGGCCAGTGGCAGTACCTCGTGGGGCTCCATGGAATAAGGGGTGCCATCGCATTGTCAGTTAACCACATTTCAGGATTCCCTGCAGGCCTTCACGGCAACCGTAGCGGCCTGGAGCTCACAAAGTCTCCACCATACCTCGCCCTACAGGACAGTTCCCTACTTGTGCCGGTGCTCCTATCCACGATGTAGAGGAGAACATATATTGCCTGGATACAATAGAGGAATATGATATCTCCATCACCCGAGGACTCCAGTACATTAGAAGTAGTGAGGTACTCCCGACCCATGTTCCAAACATAGAGCCAGCTTTCCGACAGCACCAACCAAACTTATTGGCCAGGAGCTGTATGGGATTGGCTCCACGAGGAACGCTGCGGCACAATGGTTCCTACACAAAATATAGATAAGTTATAAATATCTACTTGTTTTTATTAGGAAACTGCTTCTAGTAAGTATTTTCTCAAGTATATCAAGGCAGATCGTAATATCAGTATAAATGAATCAGGCCCCATCTATATATAAGATATAAGAGCACCAAAGTACGAATGTTTCTATTACACATAAAAAAGCACTTTCTACTGTTCTTACTGCGATTAAATGAAAAATATATTGGGAGGGCTTGGCTCCATCAGTGGTGAACCCTCCCAGCGGTGTCGCCAAATTAATCTCCCGACCTCTCTACTATTGTACGAGGGTGAGTAGAAAAATAAGGTCTCCTATTTTTTTTCATAGAAAAACACATTTAATCACTACTTTTTATACATCATTGGAAAGGTTGGACACTTTGCTATTTTTCTACATAGTCGCCTTGATGCTCAATCACATTTTTCATCCTGTCAACCAACTTTGTAATTCCGATGTTGTACCACTCTCCCGCCGCCTCTTTGAGCCACTTGTCGACCCACCTGGCGGACACCTTTCTGTAGCCGAGGGTCTCAGACACAATCTTGTGCACGGAGAAGTGGCTGCAATCTTCATTCAGGCCATCCTCGATCTCTTCAAGGGTTATCCGCCGGTTTGCGCGCACCATTTCGTCGATTCGAGCCACGGTTGATTCCGGCAAACTCGGCCGCCCAGACCGCTGTTCATCGTGGACGTTTATCCGCCCCTCGTTAAACTCCCGGCACCATTTCCGCACATTTTTGGTGTCCATGCACTTCTCACCATACACTTCCACTAACTGACGGTGAATTTCGACCGGAGAATTATTTTTCGCATTTAAAAAGCGTATAGCTGAGCGCAACTCGCACTTGGCGGGAGATCTAAGGGGAAGCTCCATCGCGAACGGCTGCCAGACAGCGACTGAGCGTCCCAAGATAACCGGGAAGGTTCTAGACGGTAGAGGGGGAACCAAGCAACTAGCAACGCGCGTTCGGAAATTATCTCGTAGAAGACCTTACTTTCTACTCACCCTCGTATTGGATTGGTTTGGGATATACCCTGCATTTTCTTTGGAATGTAGCTTATATGTGTTTAGTGTATATGAATGTACCTCTACAGACCAATTAGCTTACGTCCATAGGTTAACTAAACATCCCTTAGCTGCCTTCCAAAGAAAATGCAGTGTATATCTCAAACCAATCCATTACAATAGTAGAGCGGTCTAGATATTAATTTGGCGAAACCGTTTAGAAGGTTCACTACTGATGAGCCAGCCCTCTCATTCAATAAATTATATAATTGCAGTAAGGTCTGTGGAGATTATATTTTATGATATTTTTGAAAATACACATATTGTTAGTAAATTTATTTGTTATAAATTTTATAGAGAGAGGTAAGTTTATTTTAATTTCTTAATATTAAAAGAATCATATCCCTGGAAGTCTGATATTTTCACCTTAATATTGATACAAGAGATTATCAATGTTGGATTGAATACCTTACCTATAGTCCGAGCTGTTTATTGGAGAATCTGTGATGTTTATTGAGAAGAGATGATTTGGCTGACACCTTAATGCAGTTGCTGAGGTCCTAGACAAACATAAGTCAGAATTCCGAAGTTCCAATAGACATCGAGTTCTTACCTGGAGCTTAGGTCCGTATAGCCGCGACCTTCTTTTTAGGTCGGGTCTTGGGTCCTTGATGTCCTCTATTCTTCAAGGCCATCTCGAAGGTGCATTCCTTTCCTTCATGGTGTAGTTTGACACCTTTAAGTTTATTTAGGCGTGAGTTCTTAAACTCATATTTGACAGTGCCGCCATAAACCTTTTGAAATATTTCGAGGTTTTCTTGAATATACTTTCCTATTTCATTTCCAATATTTTTGAGGATTCTTATTTCCTTTTGGCGTTTATAAAGCTTAAAACCTTTTTCTTGGAATGGTATAGGTAACTGACTTCTTTCTTGGTTTCTTCAATCGCTTTCCATTAACAGCGAGAATTGGATTATTCGATCTTCCAACTTCGGTGGAGATATTTGAATAAGACTTCTTTAGAATGCCAGGTGGTTTATTCTGGGCTTGCTACTCCAATAATCCATTATTGTCATCCTGTGGCTTCTACAAACGACACACATTTGTTAGACCATTATGATAATCTTATTTATTTATATAAAATGTATTTATATGAATTATATACCAAAAGAGACACCAATATCTCTATTCATTCATTAGAATAATATATCATGTTTATCAAACTAGTAAGAACTCTACTAGAGGTAATTAAAGGAAGAGGTGCCTTTTCTGGTTAATGAATATCATCTTCACTCTTGGTTTTCGACCGCTATGACCCGGGTTCAATCCCCGCATTAGGCTCTTTTTTTTAATTAAAGAGAAAGGTTCCAATGGCCCCCGATTCTTGCCAAAATCCAACCCCACCAGCGAGTGCAAGTTACGAAACGGGGCTCTGGTACATTTTTAAGTGCAAAGTCGAACTGCTTTTCACATGTGTAGACATGTGATGCACCTACTGCAGTCGCCTAAGCAGTCGCCTATTTCTACCCACCATGATTACTGTTGAGGGTTCAGGCGGCGCCAGTGTGGCGGCGGGAACCGGCCGAGACTGGAACCCGGCAGTTTGGTTTTGGTTTTGGCTGCGAGCGGGAGTATCTCCGCGACCAGCTGTGTGTGGTGTTCTCCTTATGTTCCGGCACTGGTTATAAATAAAACCGGTACCAAGGGAGCTCCGACGACTCAGAGTGGATTAATGACAAAACAACGGGCACAACACAACAATTACAATGGCTTGTTCCATGAGCACTAAGGATAAACAAAATAAAATTCACTGTATGTTAAATGTTTTAGTTATGTATACAATTCCATAATATTTGACCTATCTGTATAAATAGTCTAAAGGAATCTGTAACCAGTCAACCGCAGAAAATTCCATCCATTATAGCTTTGATTAACCTTTTTTTTCATATTCTGAACAGAGTTGAGTAGCTAATGACTGAGCATGCTAACAAAATGAATGCCACAATGAAAAGGTTTATGAATATATTGAAACTCTATTTTCAAATTATTAATATTATAAGCAATACATGTAAACATATTCTATAAATATTGGTAAAAGTGCCATTGTATTCATATACACCAAAGACACAACAGTTCTTAACCATTGCATACAGTTGAGCTTCTGTCTTACAATTCCTAAACCCTGTGTTGAAGTACTGATCAGAATCTGGGGTTTTTTTCTGTTAGATTAAATATTTGTCTTTTTTAAAATTTATTTGATGACTAGACTTGTGCTAATCATTCAAAATTGATGCTTCAGGAGCCTATATTCATGGACAGAACTTAAGGAAGTTGTACCTTCTAGCATGTATATCGGGATTGAGACAATAACTCTGAAATATTATTGATACAGTAACTTTTATTGAAGACACACGATATAACCAAGTGTGAAAAAATTTGCCTTCGTCTCTTTCAAAAATTATTCATATGTTTAAAGAAGGGAGGAATATATTTATATTTTCTATGCCCCGCTTTATGAAAACTCTCTATTTTAAATAATATATTTATATATATATAATAGATAGAATAAAGAATGAAGATTGCAGATATTTTGTGTGGGTAAATTGTTCTTTTAATTGTAAATAGAAATATTCCCCCACACAACACAAAATTCTATTTAAGAAACCTATAGCTTAAACTTAAATTGCATATGCACTTATATTATGCAATATTGTAGATACCCACGAAAAATTTATCTGGCTGTTTTTAAAATCTCTTTGAATTATAAATTTGTTGAATGTAGATTGTATTTGATCAAAGAAAACTGATAATTTTTATCGTATATTGTTTATGAAAATATATAAGAACTAGCCGAGTGACCCGGGCAACGATCCAGGTTTACCCGAAGGACCCGCAGGTGAGAAACTATAGAAGAAAAATTTTAACAAATCAGAAAATGAAATTGCAAACAACAGAACTACACTACTTTAAGGACATGAGAGCACATGCACTGTATCACCACACGTGTACCATTTTCAAAGACCCTGCTTAGGATTAAAACTTCTCAGAAGCATAACAATAGCACCAACCTAGAGTTTAACTGGTGTGGATGCATTCCTCTGGGAGTAAGACTATTGAGAAATTCAGTAGGGAGTTATTTTGCTTCTCCGCATTCTAACACTCCAACTGTTAACACTGAGGAAACACTGACTCATGTTTGGTAAGCAATTTCAGGGAAGAAACTATAGACATTGGATTAAATAAATTATTAATTAAATTGCATTAAATAAAAAATATTAGATTTAAATAAATATTATTAGAGTGAAAAAAAAAATAAAAAAATAACAAATTAGAAAATAAAATTTCGAACAATACAACTATATTGCAGATAAGATAAGAGGACCTTATTAAAAAATAAATAAACAAACTGTAATTCGACACTATCGATAATTCGACACTTTCGATAATTCGACACTTTCGATAATTCGACCATTTTAAAAATCAAATTTACAAGGTTGATTGTTGTTTAAATACAACTTTACCGGTAAAAAGGTATTACAGAGGCGAAGGCAGCCACTGAAAATGCACGAAATTTATGTATAGAGAAATGGGAAAAATTAGTAAATAAAGAGAAGTCCAAAATCAAAATAATTGATAATAGTGTATTAACAAAATACTAATACAATAAATTCCTTTGAGTTTAGAAACTATAGACATTAGTGAAAAGTTTATATATAAATATATTTAAAATTAAAAAATAATATAAGAAAATAAATCAGAAAAAAAGAGATGCCAACTATATTGCAGTGGAGACTACTTATAAAAGGAATTAATCTAAAGGACTCATTAAAAATAAATTTCTATTTTTATTCATACATTGGTTCAACTTTATATGTATTTTGTACAAAGTTCAAACACACGAAAAAGCCTCATAGAGCTGTCCATGCATAAACACGGGCTCTTGTAGGAAGAACCCAAATATTATTTATAGTCATAGCAAAAGCCAACTTTAGTGAAAACTGATGCCTCTTCAGAATGAATGGAAGTCTGAAATCTGAAGGAGCAAAAGATATGGGTCATCTTTACATGTATGCTATCCAATGTTCGCACACTTGAAAAAGCCACTTAAAGTTGTCAGTGCGTAAACACAGGCTCTTGTAGCCAAGGTTTGGCCTTGAGCCTTATTTATAGTCATAGCAAAAGCCAACCTTAGTGAAAACTAACGCCTCTCTAGAATGAAGCGAAGGTTGGTATCCGAAGGGGCCAAAGATATTTCAGACACTATACAGTGTGTTCAACTTTGGGCACTGTCAGTATATGTGCTTCAAGGACATGAGAGCACATGCGCTGAAACACCATACGTGTTCCATCGCAAAGATCCTAAAGGCATTGGTGAAAGTATAAATAAATATTTTGGAAATAAAAAAAAAAATATATATATATATATATAAGAAAATAAATTGGAATATAAATTTACAAACTATATTTCAGAGTGGACACATATATTTGAAAGGAAAAAAAAAATAAATTGCAAACAACAAAACTATATTGCAGATATGACAACATATTAAAGGAATAAATTCATTTGAAAGACCTCATTAAAAACTACATTTCTAATTTTATATATATGTGGGTTAAACTTACAAACTTACAAGGTTGTAATAAACCTACCTGTTTGGTAAGCAATTCAGTACTTTATCATTAATTTCTAATGTGCTACCAACAGTTTCCAAGGGAAATGCAGAGCTGAGCAGTTAGGGCAGACTATTCCCAGGCCCTCAATAATATCTGCAGTGGGAACAGGAGAAATAGAAATCGGGGTGTTGTTCCTGCGGCGAGTCATATTAGCACGACTAACGGTTTGGGGAGTGAGTCTTCCAAGGCCTTTTCGAGGCATGACAGAAGCTGAAAAAAAATTAAAATAAGAACCAAGCAGAGGAAAACTATAAAACTGAATGCCAGGACAGGCATAAAAAGGAAATTCCAAACATGTGAGGAAACAATTGATTGAAAAAAAAAGGATTCCAATAATATGGATTCCAATATATGGAAACATCTGAGGCTCTTCATTGGACACAACAACAACAGAAAAGTGACATAGACCCAGAACAGCAGCTTTACACACCCAAGATAGAGAACATTGCTGTGATAGAGATGTATGGAGACATCTGAGGCTCTTCATTGGACACAACAACAACAGAAAATTGACATAGACCCAGAACAGCAGCTTTACACACCCAAGATAGAGAACATTGCTGTGATAGAGATATATGGAAACATCTGAGCTCTTCATTGGACACAACAACAACAGAAAATTGACATGGACCCAGAACAGCAGCTTTACACACCCAAGATAGAGAACATTGCTGTGATAGAGATGTATGGAGACATCAGTTCATTGGACACGTCAGTCTGGTCCGCAGAGACCGACCCATAAACAGCTCTGATGGGGTCTTCCCAGTTGTCTCATGCGGCGTGCATCGATATGTGAGGAGAATTCTTGACAGTGTATCTTGAATGGTATCTTCAAACTTCCTTTTATTTTTTTCCAAGGCCATCTTTATCAATTGAACCGCTCTTCCGCTAAACCATTACTCTGTGGATGGTATGCTGGAATCAGAGTTTGTCTGACTCCATTTCTCTCGAAAAAACTCTTCATCTCTTCCCCTGTAAACTGTGGGCCATTATCCGACACCACTTCCTCTGGTAGCCCATACGCTGAAAACAATCTTCTTAACTGCTCAATCGTCTTTCTTGCGGTTATCTCTCTCATCGGGATCGCCTCGACCCATTTTGAGTGGCTATCCACCACAATTAACAAATTCACTCCATCTTTGAATGCAAAATCCATATGGATCCGTTGCCAGGGCCTGGTTGCCCACACCCACGGTCTCCAGTTTACTTTACTTGGGCCTGTCTGAGTTTGCTGGCAATTTTTACACCCATTTACCATGCATTCAATCTGGTTGTCAAGATTCGGCCACCAAAAATGCGACCTAGCAACCGCCTTCATTTTGCCCATCCCCGAATGGGTCTCGTGTAGACAACTCAACATATTTTTCCTAAGAGAAGACGGGATGATCACTCGCATTCCCCACACAATAAGCATTCCCCGTCCATAGTTTACTCCAACTTTCTCTGAAAGTAGGGTCTGAGGTATTCCCCAACTCTTTCAGGCCAGCCTTGCTGCGTATAGCGCATCACCACTGACAATACTTCATCTTTTTTAGTTTCCACACCTATTTCTGCTGCTGTAACCGGCAAATCTTCCACGTATGATAATATGAACGTTTGATTCAAAACCGGTTTTTCGTCACTCTTTACTGGCAACCGTGAGAGAAGGTCTGCGTTTCCATGATCTTGAGTTCTTCGGAATTTAATTTCATATGTATAAACCGCCAAAGTCAGTCCCCATCTCTGCAATCTTGAAGTAGACAAAGTGGGAATCCCTGCTCTCGGTCCCAAAATAGATACCAAGGGTTTATGGTCTGTAATTATGGTAAATTGTCTTCCATAGATAAACTGGTGGAACTTAGTCACACCATATATTATTGCTAGAGCTTCTCTTTCTATTTGTGAATAGTTACGTTCAGCCCCGGAAAGTGTTCGTGAGGCAAACATGATTGGTCTCTCTTGGCCCTCGATAACATGGGACAGCACCGCCCCCACTCCAATCTGAGATGCGTCCGTGGCCAAAGATAAGGGTAGCGTGGCATCATATGGCACCAACACTTTCTCGGAGGTAATTCTTTTTTTACACTCCGAGATCGCCTCCTCACACTCCCCTGTCCACTTCCAATAACTATTCTTTTTTAGCAGCTTGTGAAGTGGCTCCAAAATCTCTGGCAAATTCGGAATAAACTTTCCATAATAGTTCACCAATCCCAGAAAAGATCTCAATTCCGAGACATTTGTCGGGCTTTTGGCTTTCTGTAGCCCTTGTATCTTGTCCTCTAAAGGCCGAATACCATCTTCTTTGATGAGATGTCCCAAATACTGTATTTCTCTTCGCAGAAATTCACATTTTTCCCTTTTTAATTTTATGTTGTGCTTCTGCAACCGAACAAAAATAGTTTTTAATACTGCCATATGTTCCTCCACTGACGCCGTGGATACGAGTACATCGTCAATGTAACAAATAACCCCATTAATTCCCGCCAATATTCTGTCCATAACTGACTGAAAAAAACTAGGGGCATTTGCCAATCCAAAAGGCATTCTTTTAAACCTAAAAAGCCCCTTATGCGTATTAATAGTCAGGAGTGGCTGGGTGCTAGGGTTAACCTCTAATTGAAGGTATGCATTGCTCAAATCTAGTTTAGAGAAATACTTCCCTCTAGCCAATACGGAAAACAAGTCCTGCTGAGTAGGCAGCGGATAGGCCGCAGTATCCAAGAACCTATTTAAAGTTACTTTGAAATCACAGCAAATCCTAAACTCATTATTCTTCTTGGGCACAACCACCACTGGAGTTGCCCACTTGCTGCTGGGTACTTGATACAAGTAGTCCTTCTCCACCATTCTTTCTAGTACCTCGTTTACCGCCGTTCTTATCGCAAAGGGAACTGGTCGGGCCTTATGAAATATGGGGTTTACATCCTGAATATTCACTGCAAATGCGAATCCCTTTATTGGATCTGTTGTCTCCCCGAACACAACCTGGTGTTCACTCAATAATTCCGCCAACGTGTCCTCCAAAGGCATCTGATTCACAAAATTTCCAATTTTCAAAACATTGATCCATTCTCTCCCCAACAAGGCCTTCCTTTCTCCTCTCACCACGACAGCTCTAAGCTTAGCGATCGTTCCCCGAAAATCGACCTTGACATCTATTTCACCCAGAATCGGTACCACAGTTCCGTCATAGGTCTTAACAATTATTCCCGCTTCCTCTACCTGCACGTCTGGGAGGTATCTTTTGAAATCCTTCTCCGATATTAAAGTCAGACAGCTACTCGTATCAATTTCGAAAGTCATCAAAGTGTCCTCTACTCTCATCTTAATCACATAGGGAGGGTCATTCGTAGCATACTTGACTCTATAATCATAGGTCCTCATGAAGACCATTCTTTGAACGGATTCTTCCTCCTCCTGATCCTCGATTTGATTAATCTTTCTCTGGTTCCGAAACCGGCTCACCTGTCTTTCACTTGTGTGTTCCCCACGGCTCCTGCAGATGGTTGCCAAGTGACCTCTTTTCCCGCATCTGAAACAGGTCGCCTCTCTAAATCTGCATAAGTCTTTATGCAACCTCCCGCAATGTATGCACTTTCTCTTTTGCTCTCTGACTTCTGCGCGTATTTTGTCCACGCTATCTGCAGGCTCATTGACATGGAATATTCTGGTATTTTTTTCTGCTGCCTCCATCGACAACGCAATTTCAACTACTCTTGCCAACGGCACATCTCCTTCCGACAAGATCCTCCTCTGGATTTTTGCATTTCTCAATCCGCACACCAATTTATCTCTTAAGGATTCCTTTAAAAATTCGCCAAATCCACACGTTGAGGCTAGCCGCTTGATTTCCACCAGATATTCTGAAACACTTTCCGTTTCCTTTTGTATTCTTCCAAAAAACATAAATCTCTCTACGATTATAGATCGCCTTGGGGAAAAATATTCAACAAGTTTCTCAATCAATTATCCATACTTATACTCTTTAGGCAACTTCGGGCTACATAAATTTTTCAATGTATCATACGCCTTCCCGCCAATTAGAGTCAACAAATAGGCTCTTTTCTTTTCTTCATTTGCCTCTTCTAGAATTAGAAATTGCTCCAAACGCTCGATAAATGAGCAAAAATTTTCATTTTTTTCTTCAAATTCCTTAAAATGGTAATGAGCCATCATGAAATAATTTTTCTTATGTAAATTTCCAACAAATTATTACTTCTTTAATATTAAACAAAATTCTTCATATTACGCTCTACCATCGCTTGGGTTCTTACTCTTAAAACTCGTCGCCAATGCAATGATTCCAAAGATAAGACTTGAAAATAGTATAACTTTTTAATTCCAAGAAACAAACAAGTTAAAACTATTCCATACTAGAAAAATAACTAACTGCTCAAAACACAAACACTCTATATATATACATATATACAACAACAACAACAAAACAACTTTATTAGGGCGTCTTGCCCTATACGGATTCGCCGTTGAATTACAAACAATATTAAACACAGGGGAAAAGGGAGAGATAAAGTATTTACAATTGAGGTATGGCAAACAGGGTGACTTTAAACATATATTACACATATATCATTAATGGGGAAGAGAAATAAAATGAATGATAAATACAAAAGTATAACATGAGAATATGAAGAACATTGAAAACAATATGAAAATTACATTAACAAAGGATAAGTGGAAAACATTTGGTGATTATAAGAAAAATAAAAGGCATTTGTGAAAAGGCAATAATCAGTAGGCAAAAGGTAATATATACAAAAAGGAAAATATGTAAATAAGAATGAACATGTAAATCTTTTTTCTTTTTTAAAAAGTAATGGCAGGAATAAAGAATGGTCATTTTAAAGAAAAAGAATCAAGGTGGACAAAAACAAAAGTTAAAATTTACATATGTTGGTAATGATAAATTTACATAGTTAGGTGCGCTTTTAGATATAATTACATATGAATAAGGTAAAGTGCGTAAAAATACAAAAAAATCCTAAAAACAAAAACATTGTGAAATCAAATTAAATAAGAAAATATCAAAATACTAAAAGTTTGGGAATTTAAATATAAGATTGCAATGTGAAGCTATAGGGTATTGTGGTTATTAGCGAAAAAAAATATATATAGTGGAAATATGATTTAAAAAAAAAAAACTGTTTTAGCTATATCTTATTTCCATTAGTATTGACAACTTGGCCATTTACAGCTTCATAAACTACACCTTTTACAAAAAGTTTGTTATCTCTCAACTTTGATCGAGTGCCTTTTTCAAAAAGTTCTTTCCTTCTTAGCAATAAGAATAAGCCGTTGATCTCTAATCTTTTTACTGTAGTCTTTGCTTATGTAAATTTTGCTATCTCTAAGTTTAGTCGTATTTTTGAATAATTTAATTCTGTCCTCATATTCAGGCAATGAAATCAAAATAGGCGATTTATTAGCCTTTCCAAGTCTATGGCATTTAGTTATACTTATATTCTCTAGAATCAGCATTTTTTCTTTTATAATAGATTTAACTTTTTGAAGACTTTCAGCTGGTCCTTCATTCGCTTCTCCCTCAACTCCGTAGAAAACGAGATTTGGCTCCCGCAGCTTCATCTCCAGAAAGTCGGTCCTGGCTTCAATTTCCCTTAACTTAGTTACATTCTCAGAGACTTTCTCGTTCGTAGCAGCCGAGGTTTCCACACAAGTTGTTAACTTCATTTCAACTCCAAGAAGTCTCTGGTCCCACTCTATTATTCTTTTCTCGATGTTTGACAATCTCGTATCTATTCTCTCGCCAAGATTTCTGATCTCTGATGACATTTGGACGATCATTGTCTTCAACTCAGTATCATCCGATTTCTTCCCTGTGGGGGTTGGCTCTGTTAACAAAGTTGTCTGCTTTTTGGGGCCAGGGTTAGGCTCAATACCACTGATCATTAGAAGTAACCAAATGACCTGGATACAATAGCCACTGGATATGTTCAGTAGTAGTAGTATAGGAGTGCCAACACATCCAAATCCATCGTTTGATTTCCGAAACATTCTCCGTTTACATTTAACAAACTCTTGTATTAGGTATTCTGGCCGTTTGAAACAAATTATGATATGGAGAACTAGCAACAAGTATGCAAATTTCGGAATTTTCATCTCGTCCTTACAACTGTTTTATTATTATTATCTTCTAAATAAGTTATAACTTAGCTTTCCCCTTTTTTTCAGTAATTATCCGCTTTAACTAAAAAAAAAACATAAATTACTTACAAATTGTTCGGGAGCATTTTTCAATGCGGCCGCTTGCCTTGGCCTCCTGGCGGCGAATCATATACATATATACACAATTATCATCATTTACTCTGTGACAACAAATAAATAAAAACAAATATTAAATTAATCCGCCAATACATCACATTCGGGAGAACTTACCAACTTGATCAAACACTAGAGTAAACAGATAACTATGGCTATGATATGGCTCGGCTATCTCACTATATATCTCAATATCTGATTTTGAATAATCCAAAGAAAATAAATCTATCATCATATCTTTCATTCTATTTTGGAATGACATAATCATTACCTCAAATGTAAATATTCACTAGTTGAATATCTTACAGTTATAAAACATTTTTTTATTTCTTTTATAAAAGTCAAAGACTCTGTGCGCTATTTGGAAATTCAAAATCCAATTTACAATGAAATGTCATTATATAGAAAAAACTTCATCGATAGCCATTTTTATGGCTCAACGAAACGAAGCTTAAATAATTTATTTTCCTTACTAGAAGTCATCTTAATCAATATCGCACACACACATATGTGAAAAATAATAGAAAAAGATCAGATGTTGATATTTAAAATATCATAGGCATTTCCTGAACGCTCAATGGGCATTTTAGAGAGCAGAGAGCCATTTAGTAGAACAAAAAAACAATTAAACGTTTATTTAACTTGTTCCGTGATATATATATTTAGCCAACCCATTTTCTTGATAAATAAGTAAAGCCAAGCACTAACGCGTTTCGGGCTTTTTGCTCTTGTAAGCCTGGTGCATGCTGTACCTCAACAACAAAAAATGGTTTAAAATGCTTCCTGAGAAATCAAGAAATGGATATTCAAGGCCAAATTTGCGCAAATAAATTTGCGCCCATGTGTAAAATAAGAAAAATATTGTGAAAAAGGGAACAAGTTAACTTAACCTTTAGCTAATATTTTTTCACTAGATGTCATTCTGCCATCTGAAGTGCTCATGTGAGTTTTCAGGATGTCTTTTTTGTTTATAATTTCGTCAGTTAATAATTTATTGAAAAGGAAAAATTTACTGATTAAAGAATTCAGTCTGCTCGTGAATTAAATTAGTGCCACTGCTGTTTCATGTAACATATTTATTATTATTATTGTAAACACAACCAGTCTTATCTTATTCATAAATAAATATTTTGTAAACATCAAATTTCGATTACAATAACTATAAGAATATAAACTCAAAAGGAACTTCTTCTATAGAACATGTTTATTTTGCTAGCTTTTGAACGACATCGTTCTTCAACGGGTGTAAAGACAAGGTGTGATGTGAGATGCGTGCAATTATATACGAGTAGAAGTACATTGAGAGCCAAGATATATACAAATTTGTAACTAACATGATGGCAGGTAGAATTATAAATTGAGAAATAAACCAGTTGTGTAAATCCTTGTATTAGAGTAAGGTAAACAATATAGAGTATAAATATTTTGTTTATCTTAATTAAACAACGTCATCACTACCGTGACAACTGGTGGAGGATTATTCCCTCGCCGCCCAAGCCTTTATATAAGAAGCTGAAAATACAAGGACTAGAACCTCAAGAAAACATTATTATGGTAAAGCGAGAGAGACAGACACAAATGGGTGTGTCACTTTCAACCTTTCAGAAATCCTTCTATCTTCACGGGAGAACTCAACCAGAAGCCAGAAAAAAAAATGGAGGAAATAATACAATCGTTTTGCTTGATACGATTGCTGGGATGATTCAATGTTCCTGGTTCTAAAATGTAGAAGGATACATTACTTTATAGGGTATCTTTGAGAAAATGTTTTCTCAGAATGCCGGACCATATGTCGCCCGTAAAGATCATCTCTTGGAGAAATTCAAAATCGAGCTCAAGAAAGGGGGAGACTAGCGATTCCTATATTCAAGATGTTCTCCAATTGTGTAGATAAGTGAATCCAGCTATGATGGAAAACTAACTGGTTGCACAATTATCATGAAGGGAATTTCAGAGAAGAAATATAGGTCAACTTTGGACATTTGAAAGTATATAGTGTTGAACCTGAAAAAACATGTAGTCAAATATTCAGGTCTATTTCTCGAATATCCTTGGAGTTATTTACAACTTTGCCAATTTCACTCACAACCCACTGCGACAACTGAGTTTGGTTTCGGTTTGGCAGGAAGCCTGCTGCACCTTCAAGACAAGAGTATTTAATAATACAAATTTCAAATATCATTGTAAAACTTCATATTTTTATTTTATATTCATGTCAACATCTTAAAGTTTACTAAAAATATTTTATGGTACGTGATTTAAAGGTTTACTAGCGATTGTTTTCGAAGATTTTATATTTATGCTATTTTCTATTTTTGTTGTAAAATTCTGAATTGTATTACTATATTTTAGAATGTTTGACATTCATTTTTTGTTTGTATTATATGCCATAAAGCAGGCCTGGCCAACCCGCGGCCCGCCGTAAAAAATTTTGCGACTCGCCATTTAATTTTATATTTCTTTTGTAACTTTCATTTCTCGTCTGTATATTCAGAAATAGAAAATATATTGAAATAAGTATAATAATTTCACATTAGATGAGACTAAAATTCAATTGAAACAATAGTTTATTCGTAAATTACGTATTTTATTTATTTTACATTTCTTAAAGAACGTTTCCTTGAAATTCAGCCCTGTAACATTGCTCCTAATCAAAAAGGCCCGTGGCGTCATTTAGGGCTGCCATGGAGTTTTATTTCAAGCATTATTCGTAGGGAAAACATTGTAGCGAATAGTGTTTGAATAAAAAAAAACTGTTCATACATACGTATATACTTGGAGAAAATGCTCTCGGGTTACCCGGGCATTCAAATAATTCATTTATATAGAAAAAAAGAACTAAATAGAATAAGAATAGATAAGAACTAGAGAGAGCGTAGCGACAAAGTTTCTACTTTTATAGAAATAACCAGTCTTTTATACCTTACTGGGATCAAACGTGATTTTTTCACAACAAAACGGGCAGACAATGGGACTGGTGTGGAAATGTGAAGGGCTGTAATGAGTGATAAACAATTTATTTTTTCTATTAAGATGCATTAGGCTTGTCGATTTGATAAACCTACTATGCTATCAGAGAGTTTTCCATGACCTGAATTACAACTTTCAAGCTTACAACTTACAACTTTCATGTATTCACCTTTTCTATATTGAATAGTAGATGAGCAACTAGTGGGATTTGAAATACAATGTGGTTTTCAACAATATATTCCTAGCAAGCCAAATAGATGTGGATTTAAAATATATTTACTAGCCGATTCTCGCACAAATTACACATCTTTAATAAAGCAATGTACCCGAAAACACACACATATCCTGAAGGTCCGCACCAAAAAATTAACTCTCCCGAACAAATGTATCAAACATTTGGTGCGGTAGCCAATACCTGTCGTAAAGTCATCACACTGGCATTTGATATACAAGTTTCCCATTGGCCAATTCATTCATAGAAGAACACAAATATTCTTTTTTTTTGTAGGCACGATTACATCTAATAAAAATATCCCAAAATTTAACAGATAGAAGACTAGAGCTGTTTAGTTCTACTTTTGATTTAGGAATAAAACTTTGGTATATATTATTGGTAAAATTTGTCACACCACCCTACAGGTTTAAAACAAAAACATTGTATTCTTAATTTTGAACTAACATGTTTTGTATACCACGTTAAATCAATATGGTTGTCTGTTTGGCTTCAATAAAAATGATGTCTGCTCCAATTAACTAACAAAATCGTCGGTTGTGTTAAACCAACAAGATCGTTTGTTTAAAATGAACTGATTACCTGTTGTGTATCGCACGATCCCACATGCTGCGTTCTGTCTACAAGATCGTCTGATGCGTTAAACTAAAGGTATCATCTGTCATATTAAAGTTACAAGATCGTTCATAAAATAATCGTTTGTCTATCATATACTCAAGATGGCCTTTTAGTTCCAAGATACACTGCCAAACCATTAATTACAACTAAAGATTATATAAAAATTAAGTTGATAAAGCTACTGTAAAACTGTCTAAAAAGACAGTTCAGGGCTATTTTATGGTTGTGGTGATATTCCTTTTTTTCTATATATTTTCAATATATATTTTTTCCACATCCAAAAGTCCATGCTTCGCCAGACCAGGTTATGAATTTTTATGCAAAGGGTTTCCATGCCACCCAGGAGGTACCTGCTCGACTCGTTAGCCTTTATTTATAGTGGCGCTTCGCCTCCCGTAGAAGCCCTATTCCACTCTTCTGGCACAACCAGAGCATCCAACTCGCTCGAGATGACTCGGCCGAGCTAATGATCCAGGCCCTGCCAGGAACTGGTCTGCCGATGCTATGGACTCCGTCTCAAAGAGTCAGGGGAGGGGAAAGCCTCAATATCTGAGGAAACATAAATTCGGACAGAGTCTCAAAGCAGACCCGCCTTCTACCTCACTTCCCAACTGACTGACGACCCATTGTTGGACCGCTGGAAACGAGATTTTTTATAGAGCGTCCTTAAATAATTTAATATATTTATATGAATATATATTTGTGATAATATATAATTTGAATATTGATTCCATGAAATAGTTATTTTACTATAGGATTTTTTGCTCTATGGAACCTTTAATAACTTCAAAATTACTAAATGAAATATGTTATTTTTAAGCTCAATATTAATTCAAAAAGTTTTGAAAATACAAATTTATGATCCTTTATTAATTCATTCTCTTGTTTTGCAATTGATCAAATACCAAAATTTGAAATATTTTTCCGACTCGTGATAAATTTGCACCATGAAGGAATTTAAAATAAAAATTTGAAATTTATATTTTGTCTTTGATGATAAATTTATTTTTTCAATGTATAAAAATATTTCTAAATAATTCTTGTCATATTTTTATTCTGTAAGAAACATAACTTTAACACAGAGCAGAATGTGGCACATCATCTAATAAAAAAAATTCAAGTTTGAATATTTTCACATCTACATAGAATTGAATATGTCTAAACAATAGAGTTTCAAACTCTAATTCGAGACACCAATCTGTATAGTATCAAACCTGGAGCGGAATCTATTCAACTGGATACACTGAGAAGACTTTAAAAATGCACAGTAACCTGTGCCAAAAATTTGCCTCTTATGATTTCATGATACCATAGATTCCTTTATACTGCCGTGATCAATCACCATGTAGTTCTATTTGATAGTTTTTAAAATTTGTATACAAGCTAGTGTTATAGTGAATTCAACAATCTGATAATTTGTGTTCTCTAAGATATTTAAATGCTAGTTGATTTGTGTTCTTTTAGAGATGTACGTTTTGTCCCTAATTCTCACATTTACTTCTAAACTTATAGACTACTAGACGGGTGACCCGGGCTTCGCCCCGGGATTGACCCGTGTGCATATCTACCCCGATTAGTGGACACCTCTCCACAAAGGACAGTTTTCTTTTGCGAAATTACCATTTTCACAATTTAACAACTCTCCTGTAAGAAAACACCTTGGCTCTGCATTTAGGTGTCCTTTACAGGGAGGTTCTACTGTAGGTAAATAGAATGCACTTTATATATAGTTCAATAGAGTAGTTTTACAAGAGTAGTATAAAATTATATTTAAAGATAAACACTGTGAACATATACATCCCCTGGACAAAACATAAGGAAGTTGTACCTTTTAGTATGTATATCGGGATTCAGACAATAACTCTGAAAGATATTACAGTGACCTTTATTGAAGGCACACGAGATAACCAAGTGTGAACAAAATTACCTATGTCTCCAAAAAAAAAACAAAAAAAAACAAAAATAGACCACCTGCAATATCAAAGATTTTCCCCTTTTAAGTTTTGTCCATGAGTGTACACAATAATAATTACAATAATAGCCCATCACGACAGGTCATTTTGAGAATTATTAAGCCTTTAAAATGTTCTGTGAAAATCAACTATTCTTAACTATAAATCAATATTTGTATGTTTGTTTGTTTGTATGTCCGGTATACAAATATTAAAGATACTTCGTCCAGTAAGGCATTTTATTATCTTATGTTTCGACAAAAATATTTTGTCCTCATCAGGAGAAAATAAAAATAAAAACATTTGGCAAGGCGTTAAAAATTATTCACCTTGCCAAATGTTTTCATTTTTATTTGCTTCTTATGAGGAAAAAAAGATTTTTGTCAAAGCGTTGAGATAATAAAAAGATTTACTGGCCAATGTATCTTCAATTTGAAGATCTATGAATGCCGGCCAGGCAGCCTCTATCTTTACGATATTCTTAGAATACAAAGATGTACCATTACATAATAAGATCATTTGCCTATAATACAAATAATAAATAAGAGATATAGGAAACCTAATAATAGTTTTTTTAATTTAGAACTCTAATGTATATTATTTTTAAGAAGTACAGATAAAGAGAGAAACATATCCCTGGAAATATCTGATGTTTTCACTTTTAATACAGATAGAATGATAACAAACAAAAAAATATTTTAATATTTATAAAAATAATTTAACCCTCGATTTCATATTTAATATAGAATTCCCTTTGTTTGATCATTTTTTGAGCGTCACTAGATTCCTTACAAGACTATATATTTCTCTTAGGATTGCAGTAGGAAGAATGTCTTTACATCTTTGATGTTATTTGAATCAAAATAAACTTCTTTCTTGATAAGATGATCATTGCTGTAGTTTAGGATTAAATTAATCAAAATTCACCTACTATTTATATCACTTTGAAATGTTTAGCCATAAAATGATATTTTTATTTAGGTGAATGGGTGCTCTAAAACCAGAGTGAATTAGCGCCTTAATCGAATTGTCTCAAAGCCAAAATTCAAGCTCAGAAAGCCATAATTGAAAAAAAAATAATATTTTTCAATGCAATGTGTTTTGTTTATTTATTAATTGTATCAGAGAGGTATATGAAATATTTTTTTAAGGTTTTATGCTAAGAATTTAATAAAGAGCATTCAAAAAAAAATTAGTAATTGACATGGACCCAGAACAGCAACTTTACACACCCAAGATAGAGAATACTGCTGTGATAGAGATGTATGGAAACATCTGAGGCTCTTCATTGGACACAACAACAACAGAAAATTGACATAGACCCAGAACAGCAGCTTTACACACCCAAGATAGAGAACATTGCTGTGATAGAGATGTATGGAGACATCTGAGGCTCTTCATTGGACACAACAACAACAGAAAATTGACATAGACCCAGAACAGCAGCTTTACACACCCAAGATAGAGAACATTGCTGTGATAGAGATATATGGAAACATCTGAGGCTCTTCATTGGACACAACAACAACAGAAAAGTGACATAGACCCAGAACAGCAGCTTTACACACCCAAGATAGAGAACATTGCTGTGATAGAGATATATGGAAACATCTGAGGCTCTTCATTGGACACAACAACAACAGAAAATTGACATGGACCCAGAACAGCAGCTTTACACACCCAAGATAGAGAACATTGCTGTGATAGAGATGTATGGAGACATCAGTTCATTGGACACGACAACAACAATAAAATTAGCATATGATGATATATGATAATACAAACAAATTTATAAAAATTAAGACTGGACAAGAACCTAACATCTTTCTCCTCATTCCATTATAAGAGTTGGTAGAAGTGTGGTATGAACTACACCACAACCTGGGATTGAATCTTGCATTGGGCACTTTTTATGAAGGAAATAATTGCATCAATGATCCCCTTTTTCTTGCAAAAGTTCAACCCCACCAGTGAGTGGAAGTAACCAAACGGAGCTTTGACACATTTGTAAGTGCAAAAGTCAAACCGCTTTCTACATTGGTAGATAGGTAATTTACAATAAAGACAGTTGGTAACTATCTACCATGATTATCATGGACTGTACCATGTTTACCCTTAGGATAATTCAAATAAATAATAGAGTAATATTGAACTGTGACATTCCTGACATGTCACAAAATGTCTCAAATCAACACAAGGAGAAACTGGGTTTAACCATGTTTTTAGGTTAGTCCATAGCTAAATCTGGTCTCTTCTTTAGGTAGTCTCTAATCAGAGACGCTGTCTTTATGAAACTTTCAACTGAAATAGTCTTTGATCAGAGGCCGGCCATCTCTCACAGTAGATTTGGGGAGTTGGTGGACAAGTGGTCTGAACTTGATTTCTTGAATGCTATGGCCCAGAATCGAATCTTGCATTGGGCACTTTTTTCTGATTGAAAAAAAAAATATCCAATGGCCCCCGATTCTTGCAAAAGTCCAATCCCATCAGCGAGTACAAGTAACCAAACGAGACTCTGGTACATTTGTAAGTGAAAAGTCAAACTGTTTTTCACATATGTAGACATATGGTACACTTAGAGTAAAAGCAGTCACCAATTTCTACCTACCAATATTATCATGACCATTACCACATGTACTAGGGATAATTTTTAAAAAAACACAGTATATTCTATACAGTTGTTCTACAGGGTGATCCAAAAGTCCCGCACAACTTTAAAAATTAATAACTCCGCGAATATTTGCGCTAGAGCAATGCGGTAAACACCATTGTGTTCAGGATGCAATGGGATTTTTTATGGCAAATAATGAAAAATTCGAAATTGATTTTAGTTACAACTTTATTCGCTAGATGGCGCTCTACCAGAATCAGAGATTCAGCGGCCAAATTTTTTGATAAATTGAAAAATATAACTGAACGACACGTATTTTTCCTTTTTGAATACCAGGAAAGAACCCTAATAATATCAAATAATAAATAAATAAAACCCCATTTCGCCAAAAGTTAGAAGAAATGGTTAACGATTTTTAAATACAATCTGTGATATGTAAAATAGGTATATGCAAATTAAAACATGTAGCAAAAAATATTTATATTTTAGATGGAGTTTTGTGAAATAGATTGAATGTTTGAAAATAACTACTGATATCATTACACGATTTTTGAAATGTTAATATAGTACCAAAAATTATGATGGCACTACTAAAAGGATTTCGTTCTATAAGGAATGTGTAGTTTCTTGACTAATTGGCGACACTTGACTATTTAACTGGATATTTGTCATGATCCAAAAATGAAATATAGAGGGGAGTGACAAAATATATTTGTCGTACTTTATTCCAAATATCCTATGGGTTTGTCAAATGTTATCATTGTTTATTATACTGTACATAATTTTAAAAATGTATCACCTAAAAAAAATCATTTTCAAATCGACCTTTTGCGTTGAAAAACGTGGTAGTAAAATCATTTTGTATTAATTTTTGCGCAAAATTTCTGAAGTTGGAGGGGGGGGGATACAGCCAATATTCCTTATGCTATTTCTTCTAATGAGCGAAAAGCGATAAACTAAACATAAGGGGTAAAATTGTGTATACCAGTGTTATTCGAGAAGTTATAACACTTTGGGCTGCACGACATAATATGAGATGTGGGCAAATGACAAACAAAAAAATTACTGTTCACAGAAAAAAAAAGAGTCAAGATGTGAGGACAGCATTTATTATTTCCATAACCCGAAACAAAGAGCTGCAAAATATAACACATGAGGTAACTGCCTTCTCTCTTGTATTAGGTCACAATCCTTGCTCAATGCGGCGCCCTTCATTCTCAAACACCGCCTGCAGACGATAGATGACAGAATGGTCCCAATAAAATAGTTGAAATTTATAAAACGTTCCATCTGATAGAAGCCTTCAACATGACCAATGTGGTAGACCGGCATCGATAAAAACGCGACTTAATGTATCCCCTTAACCGAAATTGTAAGGCGTCAAGTCTGGTGATATTGGAGGCCACTGGTATATAAAGTGGCGACTTATCAACGAATTTCACCGAACGTATCCTTCAGCAATTGTTTGGCACCTCGGGAGATATGAGGAGGTCCTCCATCTTGCATGAATGTTATTTCGCTTAGTGCTTGTCTGTCCTGCAATATGGGAATAACCTTTTCTCTCAAAAGTTGAACGTTCACCTGTTACAAAAACGGTTTTAAAAGTTCTTCCATTTATTTTTCCAAAGAAAAATGGCCCAATAATAAAAGAAGAAGTGAACCCACACAAAACTGTAACTCTGTGCTGATGAAGTGGTATTTCTATAAAAATCCTAGGGTTTTATGTTGCCAAAACGAGGCAGTTTTGAATGTTAAATTCTCTTTTTAGATAAAAGTGAGCATCATCTGTTCTTAGAACATTTGACAGCCAGTTTTCCTCAATATCAATTTGCCGGAAAACCCATGAAGCGAATTCTTGACGCTTCTCAAAATCGCTGACTTTCAACTCGTGAAAACTTTGAATTTTGTTTGGGTATTTTTAAAGAAAAATTCTAAATGTGTGTTCTCTACAAACTGTTACATACGAAATCCCCGTTTGTCGAGAAACTTGTCTAGCACTTACTTCTCCATTGGTGGATAACGTTTCAATAGCTTCAGCATTCTACAAAACCGTAACAGCCACGGACTTGCATGTCGATGGTCTTCCACTCCGAGGTTTTGCTTCCAGAGATCCAGTTTCCTCAAAACTTTTAATCAATCGCTTTAGAGAGTAGCAACTCATTGGTCCTTTACCGCTTTGAATATCTTTAAAGGAACGAAACGTTCGTAAAGCTTCAGTGGCAGATTCTGAATCACAATTTAAAAAATTCACCAAGAGTGCTTTATCCTGTAGTGACAGCATTCCAGGGGGAAGGGGAGAAGTCCGACCACACCTCCTTGCGGTCCCCCCTGGACCCTTGGAATATTTGACCAAATTCTGGTTCGTTTCCAAGATGACTAACGTTGCAACGGCGCCCATTTTCAAATGAAGAGCAAAACTGATATCTCCAGTAATGCTACCGCGTCCGGAGTAACCGCCGCGTCAGGAGCTGCACCTCGAGCTCATGTTGAAAAATATACTACGAGGACCAATTCAATCTACTACAACTCAATATAAATAGTACCCAGAGGAAAATAAAGAGCTGAATTGTCTTCTCTGTGACAACAATATACATATTACCTGTCCTCAGGAGACAAAATTGAATTTAAATCTGAGATTCAATATCAAAGGTTATACCACACTACGAAAGGACAGACCGGGAAAATTCGGAGGAGGACTTGCCGTTTTTATAAAAACTCTAGATATCAAATTTAAGGAAATCGCCTATAATCAGAATAAGCCTAGAGAAAGCACGACAGAAGCTAAGGCAATAGAAATCTATCTTACAGATAAAACAATTCCAATCATATATGTTTATCACCACGATAATACTAGCATCAATACAGGCCTGATAGAGACATTAAGTGAAGCGTCTTCGGATATCGCAATCATACTTGGTGATTTTAACGCCGAAAGACCAACTTGGGGATCACCTGTCCAGGATAACAAAGGTCAGCAGGTTGAGGACATGCTAACCGACCTCGACATTACCCCGTTAAATAACGAAAAGAACACCTATCTATCCAAGTCCACAGGCACAGAATCCGCAATAGACATCACAGCGATAAATTACAACATCGCACCCACAACACAATGGAAAATTCTGAAAAGTGCAATCAGTAACCACAGACCAATTTTAACAACCCAAAAAATTCAAAATTGAGAATTTCCAACAGAATAAAAGAACACTGGAAAAAATTTCACAGAAAAGCTTGAAAACTGTGCAACGAAGAATTAAATCACAGAACGATTGACAAAAAATTGGAAAAATTCTCTTCGAACATATCCAAAGCTGCAAAAGTAACGATACCTAGAGGTAGACGTAAAGACCTGTGAATACTTTACTGGAAGGACCACAATATCGAGGCAATGATTGCAGAGAGAGACAATACCAATGAACTTCTTAAAAACAAATAAAACAGAAGAAATCATAAAGGAACTCATTGAAATTAGTCACAAAATAGAACAAGAAATCTGGATATTCAAACAAGAGAGAGAGAGAAAGATGGGCAGAATTCTGCGAAAAAAATGGATCCAAAAAAGTAAAGCCATCACTGCAATATAATAAGTGTTATAAAACAATCAAAAAACCAACACTAATCCTTCAATACTCTAACCGATATGAATAGCGAGAACGAACAAACAGATGGCTGAAATAATTGCTGAAAATCTTTCAAGCACTTCCAGACTCAGCTATAAGAATGAAGGCAGGACTCTAAAAAATAATGTAAACAGGTTAGTTAAACAAGCAAGAAATTACCATCAACAAGATATTTACTCGAGAGACTTCACACTGAATGAGCTTAACTCATCAATAGAAAAGTTAAATCCAAGAGGTCACCAGGAGGTAATCTAATTTTTGGTTAAATGATTAAACACTTTGGAGACAAAGCTAAAAATCAACTCCTACAAATACTGAACATTTCATGGCAAACTGGTAAACTACCAAAGAACTGGAAGATATCAATTATAGTGCCAATACTGAAACCAAACAAAGATGCCAAGGAATACAAGAACTATCGGCCAATTGATCTCACCAGCATACTTTGTAAAATAACAGAATGAATTATCCACTCTAGGCTCATAGTCTGGCTCAATAACAATAATAAAATAAACTTCTACCAAACTGCCTAAAGATGCAGACACTGTACAACTGATAAACTTTATACTTCTGTCAATCAATAATAGATTTCTAGGAAAAACCGCCAAAGAAGACAACGGCCGTATTCTTGGATATGACCTCAGGTTTTTATCAAGTGTAGAAATTATTTGAAAGGCTGTGTGTGTGTGTGTGTGTGTGCCTAACATCGGAGTAAGAGGAAAAAACATAATCTGGATTACAGACTTCTTATGGGGAAGAAGGATGAAGGTTCGGGTCAATGGAACATTTTCCAAGGACCGAAGAACATGGGCTGGTGTACCTCAGGGATCTGTGCTCAGTCCTCTACTCATCTCGCTATATATTAACTCTTGTTTATGTAGATAGAAGAATATTATTGGTATTATTTAAGGCCTCATTATGTAAAAATATATGTGTATATAAATTGGACATTTGTTGTTGGCCAAACGAAAAGAATAAGAGCTAAAAAAAGAGTCATGGTCAAGTTTGAGTTGTTGTACATCTAATTACGACACAACCTTAACAACATCCATCCTCACTGAAGACACAAATGTTGCCTGTTATGCAGATTATATAGCCATATGGCACACAAGTAGCAGTACAGAAATATCAGAAAAATACTGAACACATCAATGAGAGGACTGGAGAAGTGGGCAATGAAACTCAAAATGACAATAAACCCAATAAACACAAACCTATAGGTCTCCTTCACTGACAGGAAAAAAAGGCATGAATTCAACTCCAAAATAAGCGTAAACAACCGTATAATTGATAAAAATTTGATCTGCAAATTAACTAGGTTAGGAATTGCGATTTACAGAACACATAATTAGCACCTCAAATAGAGCTACCAGAAACCTAAACATTCTGAGAAGGCTGTGTGGAACAAATTGGGGAGCAAAACCTAAAATTCTCAGAACAACATATATCACCTTAATAAGTCCAATAATGGAATATGCAACACCTGTTTGGGCTCCCTCAAGTTCATCACTAAAAAGAAGACTAGACAGTGTTCAAGCAAAAGCGGCCAAATTTATCATTGGTTCTGCTTCAAATACCAACAATTAGAAAATTCAGAGAGAATGTGGTCTAGAACTACTTGAAAGCAGAAGACAATTATAAACAATAAAATTCACCAATAGCTTAAAAACTAAAGAAACCGAACACATATCCCATAGAACCTATTTAAACTGGACACAAAAAGAAAGGCTCAAAAGATTTTCAACACTTCAGTACAACAACAATATTAGAAAGAGCATAAAAATGAAACATTATGAATTTCAAATTCGAGAATAACCAATATTTCCTACCCCATTGCCATCAAATGTAATCATCAATCTTAACCTGAATGAACCCTGCAATAAAAAAAAGAGAACAAAAACATACCTAAAAAGAAAGGATTTGACACAATTGGTTTATGCGATCAGATAAATTATTTAACAGCATATACAGATGGATCATCAGACCTTACCATAGGTAATGGAGGGTCTGGAATTAACATAATACTGCAAGATGGAACATACATCAAAATCAAAGAAGGAGCAAGAAAGATTTCGTCAAACTTCACTTGTGAACTGGCAGCTATCTGGAAAGCTCTTGATGTATGCCTGAACCAACCATCCCTGCATCAAGCAGAAGGAATTATAATATACCGTACAACGACTTCATATCCGATCTAGAAGCAATTCAGAAGGGCAATACTAATATCACACAGAAAATACACTCGTTACTTACTCAAATGATATCATTGGAGAATAACTGCATTCTACAATGGATTCCTGCCAGTGTTTGGATCGGGGGTAATGAAATGGCAGTTGAATTTGCAAAAGAAGCCAGAAGGTTGAGCCAAAGGAAAAAACAAATGTCATTATTTGACGCTAATGCTTTTGCAAAATACAAGATAATTAAACAAAAATAAGAAAAATCAAAATGTGAAATAAACTCCGAGAGAAAAATGACAAAACTATAACAAGATTCAGAACAAAACATTATAAAGGATGACAATACATCCAGATGGCACAAGAACCTATAGAACATGCAACAACTGTCCTGGTGTGGAACTAACACCTACCCACATATTCTCATGCCCGCAGCCTTGCAGAAAATTGACATAGACCCAGAGCAGCTGCTTTACACACCCAAGATAGTGGACAATGCTGCTGCTGCTGTGATAGAGATGCATGGAGACATCTGAGGCTCTTTATTGGACACGACAACAACGGCATTCCAGAGTAAAATAAATCATCAGAGATAGATAAATATTTTTCAAATGAATTAAAATAAATATAATCGATACTGAGAGAAAGTTGAATTAAAAAAAAAAAAGAAAATTATTATTTTCGAAATTTAAAAAGCTGAGAGGATTCCAGCAAACAGCATCTTAAATATCTTTTTTTTTTTTGCTACATGTTTAAATTTGCATATACCTATTTTACATATCTCAGATTGTATTTAAAAATCGTTAACCATTTCTTCTAACTTTTGGCGGAATGGTGTTTTATTAATTTATCATTTGATATCATTAGGGTTCTTTCCTGGTATTCAAAAAGAAAAAATACGTGTCGATCAGTTATATATTTCAATTTATCAAACAATTTGGGCGCTGAATATCTGATTCTGGTAGAGCGCCATCTAGCGAATAAAATTTTAACTAAAATCAATTTCGAATTTTTCATTATTTGCCATAAAAAATCCCATTGCATCCTGAACACAATGGTGTTTGCCGCATTGCTCTAGCGCAAATATTCGTGGAGTTATTAATTTTTAAAGTTGTGCGGGACTTTTGGATCACCCTGTACATTAAACAAAGCAACATTTCTAACAAAGAGTTATTTAAAGAAATGTAGATGTGAAGATTCATTTTTAAAAATACACACACAGACCACAACAGAATTATATTATAAATAATTTATTTCTTCTTTATATATATATATATATATACTAGCGGATGTGTACCCGGCTTCGCCCGGGTTTTATCCGAGTGAAAGTTTGCCTAACGAATATTATTGATAATGATGTTAATAATATTCATTACATTATATATTCATATAATATATTTTCCGATCAAACATATGCTCTCTCTCTCTACTGAATAGATTTTTAAAAAAAGATATATATAAATAAAAATATCTAGAGATATACTAAATGATCTTAGCCAAAAGGCCGAGAAACGATATTTTATATATAGAGACGACCTGGCTTCGTGTGTCTTCTGCTCGAGTGAATGTTTCGCTGGTAGAATTTTGTTCCTGCTTACTAATAATTATTATCTGGCTTCGCTCGTGGACTGCTTTAGTGAATATTCCCCTAAAGAATTTTGTTTATGTCAATTAAGCATGATACAGCAATATTGTCATAATCATTTCTGACTAAAAAATAATTGTTGCTGAGTACTTGGCTAATTATAATTTTTCTTGGTTAAAAGTGAGACAAAAAGTTCTTCCAGATATAATTCTCTGTCCTGCTCAAATTTTAGCGAGATTAGTTCCCGGCTTCGCCCGATTTTTACCCGAGTAAAAGTTTGCCTAACAAACATTTGTTAAAACGATTCTAGCAAACATCCAATCCCTTCTGAATCTATACTTGTCTATACTCTCAATAATTTGAAAATTTTCCGGTTCCCTTGAAAAATACTCGATAAGTTGAAAAAAATCAGTATTAATTGGTCCACTCGGTAATTTAAAGTTGAAGGAATAGTATCTTGCTACAAACGAAGATTTGTAAATAACTGTATTTAGCGAATGTACCCGGCTTCGCCCGGTTTTTAATCCGAGTAAAAGTTTGCCTAACGAACATTTGTTAAAACGATTCTAGAAAACATCCAATCCACCTACTCGTATATATTGATTTATAAACGTATATAAATATAAATATTGTTATATGCGTTTAAATATATTTTTGAAACACATAATTCTTTTAAAACATTTATTATATTTTAAATAAAATATTGTCACTTTTATGAATTTTATAATTTTTTTTTCTCAATGAAATATATATATTAATTTAAAAATTCATTTTTGTTATCATCATCACATACAATGTAATTTTTTTATATAAACAAACGATAATAAACAACAACAACAATGTAATTTGCATCTTTATTATTATAAAACAACAACAAATTAAATTAACAATGTAAAAAATATATTTTAACATTACATTTTAACATTTAACACAAAAATGTTACAATATTTTCTTTAAATATATATTAATATCAAAACGCCAAGTTTTTTTTACGTCATTGGAATATTATATTAATAAATTCTCAAATTAAATTTATTATACTTTTAACACATTTTAAGCATTGTTACAATTTATAAAGAAAATTTCACCAGACGCCGCTAGAGGCGCTGCTTGCGAGTGAAAGTAGAAAATTTGCAAATAAAATTACAAAGAATATTTATTTCAAATCAAATTCATACCAGAAACCTTCCCAGTAGTATAGTAAATAACTTCCTAAAGTTTCACGGCGATTGGATAATCTTACCTTTTAAAAACAATCATCGTGTGAACAAATAAGATTCATCGTGTTTACAAACCACGTGTAAATTATTAACCAATCAAATTCATTTATCGTCGCGACCAGTGCTGCGCCCAAGCGGTAAAAGGCCTGAATTAACGCTTTTTGGTTTTTTATTTTTTAAAAAAAGCACATTAACCTTTTTAGTTTTTTGAATAGCCTATATGTTAAACGAAATCTTCAGCTACCTACATGCGAAATTCCATAATGATTGAGTCAGTAGATTTTGCGTGATGCGATAACAAACATCGATTTCGCATTTCATTTTTATAGATATAAAGGATATATATATATATACTGGATATAATTTCTCTAATCCCTCAAAGTGAAAACAAAAAAATGATGTATCTATATATATAGAAATGTTCAAGACAAAACTGTACAGTTAACATGTTGGAGGGGAAGTATTTAATCTTTACAAGCTCTCTGCCAAACAAGATGTGTTTCAAGGTGGTGGATAAGTAAAGGTTTTTATAAAACCCACACAAATATTCTAACAATGAACACAGGGTATACAAAAAAAAGTTTAAATCACATAATATAGTTAAACCTGTCTATAGCGCCTTCCTCTCTATAGCGTCCAATTTTAAATACGTAGTACGATGCGATTTACATTAAAAGTGACCTGTCTATAGCACCCCCTCTCTATAACACCCTATTTTGGTGAGTCCCAAGAGGGAGCGCTATAGACAGGTTTAACTGTATATTTAATACAGTAGAACCTCCTTTTATCAGACACCTCTCCACAAAGGACAGTTTTCATTTGCAAAATTATCGTTTTTTACTATAGAGTAACACTCCGGTAAGAGGACACATCTTTCCTAAAGGATACTTTGGCTCTGCAATTAGGTGTCTTTTACAGGAAGGTTCTACTGTAATAGGAAAAAAAATACATTATATATTATATTTAAAAATAATAATAAATTAGGGAATGGGGAATATATTGAATATGTTAGGTATATATATATATATATAAAAATAAATAAATACATAAAGGTGTCTCCTGAGCAAATAATTAAAACAACGTCTATGAGAGGTTGTTGCTGTGTTATATTTTTTCCAATAATCTTGGGAAGGAACAAAATCTTTGGTTGGTGAATCAAGATAACATTGTCTCCTGTAGGGATTTGTTCTCTCAGGTGGTGGCTTTATTGGAAAATACCAATTGTGTGATGCACACACAGTTGCAATATCAGGGGGAGATCACAAAATATAATAGAATTTAAATTTATAAAAAATCATTCTGCTTTAAGAACAATTATATAAGAAAAAGGTCACAAATTACAGTAGAACCTCCATGAAAGGACACTCTCGCTAGAGGACATCTCTCTACAAAGGACAGTTTTCATTGCCAAAATTACAATTTTTTTTTTTTCAATTTGCAACTCTCTGGTAAGAGGACACCTCTCTCTAAATCACACTTTGGCTCTACAGCTAGGTGTTGTCCTTTACAAGGAGGTTCTACTGTACCTTTCAAAAAAAAATGAAAAGTGAAACAAAAAGGAAGAGATGACAGATTTTAGAAGTATGAGAAGATTGTCAATTAATTTTAATGTGAATATTTAAAAAATATATTATTTTCTCAATGAAAAAGGAAAAATTGATATTTGACCAAGATGTAGATTATAATAAACATTCACTGAACTACCAACAACAGGATATCTCCACCACAACCTAGATAGATTGATGTCACCATTGGTAGAGTGAGTGGGGGCTCACAAGTCAATGTCTGGCTTGGGAATTGGACAGATGAGTATTCTCAGTGAGAGACTTGACATCTTGGTCACACCATATTCTCTTTAATTATATACAGTAGAACCATGAGAGGACACTCATGCTAGAGGACACCTCTCTACAAAGAACAGTTTTCATTCGTAAAATTACCATTTTTACTATTTAGCAACTCTCTGGTGAGAGGACACCTCTCTACAAGGAGAATTTTCATTGTCAAAATTACCATTTTTACTATTTAGCAACTCTCCAGTAAGAGGACATCTCTCCCTAAAGGACACTTTAGCTCTGCAACTAGATGTCCTTTACAGGGAGGTAGTTCTACTGTATTTATATAACTCTACCAATATGGAGGAAATAAGGAAAGCAATAACATACACTATAACATAACAAAAATTCTATTAAAAAATTCTTTTATAGAACTTACTACTGCAGTGAGTGGCACTTTGGCTCTGCAATTAGGTATCCTTTACAGGGAGGTTCTACTGTATATGCAAAATGTAAAAAAGAAAGAGAAAATGTATGGGAATGGGTAATAAATAAAAAAACATATTGTGCAAATGGAAGATGCTAGTGCCATCTATCAGAATAAATATAAACTCATCTTATATATATTCCTGAATATTCTTGGATTCATCAGTAGGTCTTTAGATTTTGGGGTCATTGATGAACAGACTACACCACAAAGGACAAAAGACTGAAGCATGTATGTGGTTGACTTTTCTTGATATATTAAAGAGAGGGAATTTCTCCACAATATACTGAAATAATAGGTCTTTAAAAATCAATATTATGTTGATATTTATTCCATTGTATTCAATTGCATGATTGGGAGATGATTTTTCTTAAGATAGTTAAATTTAAAAAATCTGGTGCTTTGTGGCTGATTGAAAAATTTTAAATGAAATGGTTATAGAATGGCTGCTGTGTATAGAAGAAGTCATGGAATATGGGGCGTCAATTTTGGTTGTGGTAGAAGTTTGGTTGAGTTTGGGAAATGGGGAATGCTTAGCTAATTTTTTTTTTAACTTAACGGTCACCCACACACACTCCGCAAAAGTATGACGATCCGACCACTGTAGACGAGTGTTTGCTGAGTAATGGACCAAGCCTAGAGTAACAAAAGATAAAGTTGTGAACTGACATATCACTTGGAATGTTTATCTGAGTTACAAATAAAACTAACTAAATAAAGAAAGTTTAGAAGAAGATAAGAAAAACTTAATTTGAAGGATTCTCCCAGGTTGATGTCCCTGGCAGCCTGCTGGACTACCATTCAGATACAAGGAATCAGGTACCTGAGGATTGATAATTACCAGGTCTATTAGTATGAAACGCGAAAATTTTCAGTGAATTCAAAAGTTCACCAATTCCATACAACAAAAGATTTTTTATTCAAAGTAATTGCCCTTATAAGCTATACATTCGGACCACCTTTCAGGCAATTTTCGAATTCCTTGTCTGAAAAATTCTATTCCTTTTGAGTCGAACCAGTCAACAAGCCATTTTCGGAGTATGTCTGAGTTCGAAAATTCCTGGTTTTTTAGGGCGTGTCCTAAAGATGTGAAAAGGTGGTAGTCCGACGGCGCTAAGTCTGGTGAGTACGGCGGGTGGGGTAAGTTCCCAGCCCAAGTCTTTTATGGTGTTTTTGACCACCGTAGCATTGTGGGCTGGAGAGTTGTCATGCTGCAGTATCAGCTTGTTGTGCTTTTCACGCCATTCCGGTCTTTTTTCATTCAACGCCTCTCTCAAACTGTGCATTTGTTGTTCGTAGCGACTAGTATTGACCGTTTCGCCAGGTTTCGGGAGCTCGAAATATACTACGTCTGTCTGGTCCCACCATATGCAAAGCATTGCCTTTTTTTACGAAGCGATTGGGCTTAGGCGTCTGTTTTGGAAATTGGCCGGGCAGGCCCCACAACTTTTGGCGCGTAGGATTGCTGAAGTGGATCCATATCTCATCAGAATTTACGATTCGGTGCAAAAATGACTTATTTCCAGGCCTGGCGAGCAGCCCTTCGCAGGTTACTAGACGCCGTTCTTGCTGCCTTTCGCTCAACTCATGGGGGACCCATCTGGAAAGATTTTGGGTCATTCCGAGGCTGTTTAAACATAGGGAAACAGCACCTTGAGACACCTGGAGCTGTTTCGAGAGTTTCTCCTGCGTTTGGGTACTGTCCTCATCCAACAAAGCTGGCAGTTCAGCGGCCTCGAACTTTTGGGGCGGTTTTCCACGTGGTTCATTATCAAGTTCGAAATCGCCACTTTGGAATTTTTTAAACCACCTGAAACACTGCGATTTGCTCAGAGCGTAGTCGCCGTAAACTTCCTCGAGCATTCGGTGGGCTTCAGTGGCACTTTTCTTCCAGTTGAAGGCGAACAACAAAACTTCCCGCAAATGGGCACTTTTTGGCTCGGAAATCGCCATTTTCCACGGGCTCCAGAAATTTTCCACGATTTGAATTTTTCTAAAACTGCACGCGTGCTGATGCCACGTGAGTCAAAAAACAAAACGCCTTCAACAGCGCCACCGTCGGCTCAAATAAAGTTGCATAGCGCCCTCTGGCGGCTATTTTCGCATTCATACTAATAGACCTGGTAAATGGATTAGCCACAGTTTCCAAGTTGGAGCCAACTGCAGAATGTCCCTGGCAGCCTGGTGAACTACCATTCAGATACAAGGAATTAGGATACCTGAGGATTGATAATTAAATGGATTAGCCACAGTTTCCAGGTTGGAGCCAACTGCAGAATGTCCCTGGCAGCCTGGTGAACTACCATTCAGATACAAGGAATCAGGATACCTGAGGATTGATAATTAAATGGATTAGCCACAGTTTCCAGGTTGAAGCCAACTGCAGAATGTCCCTGGCTGAACTTTGAATCCATTCAGATACAAAGAAATCTATACCCAAGGATTGACAATTAGATGTATCAGCCAGTTTTACTTTTCATTCCTAGTTTCTCAGAACTGAGAGACATACGAAGTACTCACAACCTAAAAGACAGAGATGAATAAAAGAGGAAACCAATGCAAGAGAACTGATAACAAGAACAGCAGTTTCTCAAGTAGTTCCAGAGAAGACAGTAAAACATGGAAGGATGCCAAGTGAATTTTCTTGAAAATGATTCCCATGAAATAGATCAGTATTATTGCTTTAATTATTGCTTTTTTTACAAGAAAACTCTGCCTTGATTGTATGTAAAGGGTAAAAAACAACTTTTTTTTCCATTAATTATATATGAAAAATAGCTCATTACTTATCTCTGTGTATGGAAAGTTTTACAAAAGTGGTAAATGGAATTAATGAATAACCATATGATTACCAATAACCTCTTCATTAATGGCAGATCTTAGCTATAGAATTCTCTCACATTCTCTCCAGGTTACATCTGTACTTCAATGCAAGGCCATCATAAACAATTGATTCACTCCCTTATATATGTGTGTGTGTGTTTACAATGGACATGGTATACCTCTACACTTCAATGCAAGGTAATCACATACAATAGATTCACTCCCTTTTGTATGTGTCTAAGTTTATAATGGACAAGTCAGGTTTGATTTTAAAACCTTGGAACAAGTAGTGGTTGTCAGTGAATCTTTTAAAAAAAATCCTGAAAATCCCAAATGTAACAAAGAGAAAGGAACATGTAGGGAAATTCTTGAGAATTTTGATAAAACAAATATGTAAATAGTAATAATTAAAAAACAGTATCCGAAGATAAGTTTCTTGTTTGCTTTCTTGCTATCCTCAGAGACAGTTTTATTATTATCGCTTACATTTCAGAGGATTCTATCTTTCAAAGATATTTACATAGGCTTGTCCATAGAGCAGATATATATTAAAATATATATAAATATATTTTTTTTTAAATCTCTGATATGCAGTCTGTCAATCTCCCCCAAAAAAAAGGCTGAATATCCCCAATAGAAAGTAAATGATATGAGGAACTGAAAATGTGATAAATGAAATTCTTTGAAAAAAAAAGATATCTAGAAAAAAAAACAATATTTATATAAAGTTTGTTCAAAAAGCCGTCATCTTGTATTTAAATAAAAGAAATAAAACCAAATCTCTGATATGCAAAGAGAGAAATGAGAGATAATAAAAAAAAATGGTCCAAAAAATACAACAACACAAGTGATGAGAGAGGGAAGGCCACGAAGCTACATGCTGTGGTGGTAGCTGCTGTCAGAGTTAGATCTCCTCCACCGCAGCGCAGTGAGCCCGCGGACCTGGCTCCGGGGTGTAGGTGAAAGTCAATCCAGTGGAGTAGATGACGCCATCGTTGCGGACCAGAGACACTGGCACCTGCGCAACCATCCCACTCTCTTCACACAGCTAAAGGTTCAGTTTTTTGGAATTACACATGCACAACAATCCTTGTTTAAATTGGAAGCTTAATAAAAATGTTAATGCATTTATTATAAAAGGGAAAGATATCTTTATTTATATATAAATCTATAGATGATTTTTTTTTTGCTGGGAGGAAATTAATCTATAAAAGCATAGGGCGACTCTCCAGTCAAAATATACATCAAAACTAGACGGCATCTATTGACCGTCACAGAAAACTAGTGGCCTTGGGTCGGTGACAAAGCCACAACACCAGCTTTGGCAAACTGAGGAACATCCACTTGGAGTTCGTGGTTTCAGGCTAATGGCTCTCGTCAGTCTATGGTAGGATTTAATTACAACAGATCCACAAAGGATCTAATGGAATCTTCACAATCTGTCAAAGAGGTGTTTAGCTGGCAACCTCTCAGTTTGCCAAAGCTGGTGTTGTGGCTTTGTCACCGACCCGATGCTGCTAGTTTGCGGTGTCAGACAATAGCTGGCGTCTAGTTTTGATGTTTATTTTGACGAGAGAGAGGTACCCTGTGCTTCTATATATATCTATATGAAAAAACAATAGAAAAAAATGATAAATAAATAAATAAAAAATAAAAAGGTCAGGTGTTAATATTAAAAATAAAAAAGGCATATCCTGACCTGAAGCACATGTGCTTTTCAGAAGGCAGAGCGCCATCTGGTGGAAGAGAAATCAACTAATCATTGATTTAGCCTGTTCCCTGATATTTGGCAAACCCAATTTCTTGATAAATCAAGAAAAGCCATCCATGAACGTGTTTTGCGCTGTTGGCGCTCGTCAGCGTGGAGTAGGAACAGGTTAAATCAATGAATAGTTGATTTCTGTTCCACCAGATGGCGCTCTGCCTTCTGAAAAGCACATGTGCTCCTAATCAGGATATGCCTTTTTTATTATTTTTTTAATTTATCTATATAGATGGGAATTCTACTGGGAGGAAATTGAAAGGAGACATCTGTCAAAATAGATCCACCATTATTTGTCCACATAGTCACCAAAGGTGGCCCCGCTAACACCAATGTTCCAGTAACAGGGGAATACAACAGTACCTGAGTAGGTTGGCGCACCCACTGCCAGCCCTCCCTGAAGGCTGAGATATCCGGTACCACACAGAGCATGCTCTCCTGGCATCTGGAACCACCAAACCATAGAAGTCACACAACAGCATAGAGATAATAAGGCACAATTTGGATTATAAATTATAAACACAAGGTAATAAGACCTAATCCAAATATATAAATAGTGTATGACGTTTCGGTAACAACGCTGTTACCGAAACGTCACACACTATTTATTTATCTGAATTTGGTCTTATTACCTTGTGTTTATGATAGAGATAGTTAGGATTCATGAGATGGGTCAATTGTGATGGTGATTATTTATGTGATTTTTTAACAATATTTTTAGCAGTTTGGTGACAGAAAACAGTTTGTTGATTTTCTTCAACAATTACAAACAGGGATTGAATCCTGTAGTGAGGTATTTATTCTTAATGTGGGGAAAAACAAAATGATTGGATGTTTTCAATAACCTCTCATTCTTGAAATATTCCAACCCTACCTATAGGTAGTTGTAAAACTACAGTCTGTTGTAAAAGTCAAACTACACTTTCTACATGCTTAAACATGTGGTACACTTACAGTAAAACACAAGGTAATAAGACCCCTAATCCAAATAAATAAATCATATAACCCAAATGGGGGGTACCTATTCAAAAATGAAACACAGCTGGTAACTACCCAACATGATAATCATGGTCTGTACTTAAGGATGTGGAGGGTCGGTGGAAGGCTTGTTAAACCGTTAGGTTTTCGACCACTACGACCCGGGTTCAATTCCCGCATTGGACACTTTTTTCTGTTTAAAAAAAAATGCTCCAATGGCCCCTGATTCTTGCAAAAGTCCAACCCCACCAGCGAGTGCAAGCAACCAAACGGGGCTCTGGCACATTTGTAAGTGCAAAGTCGAACAGCTTTTCACACATGTGGTGCGCTTACAGTAAAAGCAGTCGCTAACTATCCACCATGATTATCATGCCTTTGAGATAAGAAAGAAGAAGAAGACTTAAGGATGTTGAATATGGATAAAAATCAGCTCCAGGCAGAGGCTTCCAAGACTTGGAATTGAATCATGCTTTTTGAGCAGATTTTTTCCGCCCTTATTTAAAAATACAAGGAAATAATAAGACCAAAAAAAATAGCGCCAAAGATACTAATTTCATCGAAATAATGGCCTCCCTTACTGGATCAAACGTGCTTTTTTTCACTACAAAACGGGCTGACAATGGGACTGGTGTGAAAATGTAAAGGGCTGAAATGAGCACTACACTATTTATTTTTCTATAAAGATGTGTGGTGTGTCGATTTACTGGTCCAGCGATGGCTCAGAAAGTCTCTCAAAGTTAGTGTTTATTGGAGTTTCTTGTTGGCTACATTTATATGGGAAGACAAAGAGGAGACAGCCCGGAATGCACGTCTGGTCCTCTCTCGGAATTCCTCCGCTGTGGTCCCGCGGTCGTGGTGATTTATGGCAGCCGTCTGTTTATTTATCTCGGCGGCGGCGTCGGCGGGGTGCTGCATCCCTGGTCCCCACAGTACTCCCCCTCCAGTGGCGTAGTCACGATTTGTGCACAAAGTGGTTAAGTACAATATATATACATCATATAGGCAAGAAAATAAAATAAGGAGAAATATAGTCTATTGCTCCTTAAATCTCACGGGTTTCTTGATTATTCTCCCCGATCTTGTCCTAGGCAGGTCTGGTGCTGATCCTGTTCCTTGGAATTCTGTGTACTTCTCCACATCTGGTGGGTCAGGATTCTGTTGGGACGATGTAGAAGGCAGCGCTCCCGACACGATGGGTCTTGCTGCAGTAGGATGTTCTGCAGTTATATTGTCCGAATCTGCCAGCAAATAAGCAGGTCGCAATCGGTCAATTGTTGTGGTAACATTTTTTTCTTTCACTTTGAGTGTGAAATACTTGTCTGTTCTTTCAAGGACTGGGAAGGGTCCCTCATATGGTGGTTCCAGAGGTTTCTTCACTCGATCTGTCCTGATAAATACATGTGAACATGTTTTCAGATCTTTATGAACAAATACTTTAGTCTTCGAATGATGTTTTTCATTTAAGGGTTTGAGCAATTCCATTTGCTTTTGAAGCTGTTGAACAAATTCTTCCGCATGCAGGTGATGTTTAGAATCATCAAAGAATTCGCCAGGCAGTCTGATGGTTTTGCCATATACCATCTGAGACAAAGAATGGTTGTTATCTTTGTTGATAGCAGCACGCAAGCCTAGGAGAACTGTTGGCAGCGTTTCTGTCCACTTAATACTATTGTGGGCACGAATGGCAGTTTTAATGGTTCTATGAAGCCTTTCAATCTTCCCGTTACACTGAGGGTGGTACGCCGTGGAATGACGAAGTTTGATACCACACAGCGTTGTTAAATCTTTGAAAAGCTGAGAAGTAAACTGCTTTCCTTGATCTGATATCACTGTATGCGGTGCTCCAAATCTAACAATCCAGTTTTCGTAGAACGCTCTCGCTACCGTTTCAGACTTCATATCTGGTAGCGGAACAACTTCCATCCAGCTGGTGTACCTGTCGATACAGGTCAGACAGTAGATGTTACCATTCGATGGAGGTAAAGCACCAATTAGATCTATGTGGACAACACTAAATCTTTCATCCACTTCTTGATATTTGCCTATTTCTGATTTTGTGTGTATCGACACCTTGCACTTTTGGCAGTTGACACAAGCTTGAGCCCATTTCCTAATGTCTTTATTCATATTGGGCCATATAAATCTTGATGTTAATTGTTTAGTAGTGGCTTTGATGCCTGGGTGTGAGAGTTCGTGGAAGTTCCTAAAAACCATCATTCGGAATTTAATTGGAATGAATGGTCTAATATTATTGGTAGACACGTCACACCATAACAAATTGCCTGATTGTAGTGGGCATTGCTTAAATTTTAGAGAAGTATTCTTTGAAATCAGGTTCTGTAGTTCTGAATCACCAGTTTGTTCTTTGGCGATCTCTTCATAGTCGATAGTTGTGATAGCATCAACTCTGGACAGAGCATCGGCGACTATGTTGTCAGTACCTTTTATGTACTTGATGTCAGTAGAGAATTGGGAGATGTATTGTAGATGTCTTAATTGTCTAGGAGAAGCTTTCTCATTTTTTTGTTTGAATGCGTAAATTAAAGGTTTGTGATCAGTTAAAATTGTAAATTCACGTGCCTCAAGCAGGTGCTTGAAGAATTTGATAGACAAATATATTGCGAGCAGCTCTCTATCATATGTACTATAATTACATTGAGCAGGATTTAATTTTTTAGAGAAAAATGCTATTGGTTTCCAATTATTATTGTCAAGCTGTTGGAGAACTGATCCAACTGCCCGATCTGAAGCATCTGTACAGAGTGAGATAGGCAGTTCAGTATCGGGGTAGGCTAACAGTGCTGTATTAGCTAGGGCTTGTTTGCATTTTTCAAACTGAACTTCAGCTTCTTTAGTCCATTTTATTTCGCTTCTTTCCTTTTTCTTGGCTCCCCTCAAGTATTCATGAAGGATTGCCTGAGTCTCTGCGGCATTGTTCAAAAAGGTACGATAAAAGTTTAGCATTCCCAAAAATATGCGTAATTCATGAACTGTTTTTGGTTTCTTATATTCTAGAATAGCTTTAACCTTTGTTGGGAGTGGTTTCACACCGTGAGAGGTAATTAGGTATCCTAGAAAATCAATTTCCTGTGCTAGGAATTTAGATTTAGAAAGATTGATTCTCAATCCATAGGAATTTAGTCTGCTGAATAAGGTTTCAAGGTGGCTATAATGCTCTTCCTCTGTTTTAGAGGCTACCAGAATATCATCTAAGTAGACAAATGCAAAGTCCAAGTTTCTTAAGACTTCATGCATGAATCTCTGAAAGGTAGCAGTAGCATTTCTAAGACCGAAACTCATAACATTAAATTCGAATAGCCCAAAAGGAGTAATGATGGCGGTCTTTGGTTTATCCTCTTCAGCAATTGGAATCTGATAGAATGCTTTGCATAGGTCTATTTTTGAGTACACACGAGTACCTTTTAAGATGTGGTGGAAATCGTCCAGTCTAGGGATTGGATAACGATCTGGAAGTGTAACTGCATTGAGTCTTCTATAATCACCACAAGGTCTTAGTGACTCGTCCTTTTTTGAAACTAAATGTAGTGGACTCGCCCAAGGAGAATTTGAGGGTCTAATTATTCCATTATTCAACATATATTGAAATTCTGCCTTAGCAAGAGTTAATCTCTGTGAATCTAGGCGACGGGCTTTTGAGTGAATTGGCTGACCTCTTGTAGGAATATAATGCTTAACGCTATGTTTTGCTTCTACAAAATCTGATGGTGGCCTACATAGGTTAGGATATTTGGTTAGGATAGCGCTGACCTTGGATGATGAATTTAGAGTGCTAATATTTCCCATGTCTGAGATTGACTGAATGACGCCTCTTATGGACAGATTAGTTATTCCATCAATTAGGCGTTTATTTTTTACATCAATAATCAATCCAAAGTTGTTCAAAAAATCGGCTCCTATTATTGCTCTGTTAGTATTGGCGATTACAAAAGGCCATTGGAATTGACGTCGAAGTCCGATATCCAAATTTCTAACCTTTGTTCCATAGGTAACAATTTCTGTACCATTGGCTGCATATAATTTATAATCAGAGCTAGGCATCCTATTTTTATCCTTTGGAGGTATTATAGATATATCAGCACCACTGTCCACTAAAAAGCGCAATCCCGTGTTTTTGTCCGTCACAAATAATCGGAGATTGCGACAATCCTGAATGCCGGCAGAAGAGCTTGTCGCTACTCTGTCCGCCGGTTGGAGTTTTCCGACTCATTCCAACTGCACGGAGATCTGCATTTATTTTGCAAGCAATTAGGACCAAATCTAAAATGGTAATAGCAGTATTTCCCTTTTGGATCGAAAGATCTTTGAGAATTACTTCTTGGTCTTGACTGAGTCCTATTTTTGGATCGAGATCTAGATCTATCCAGTCTCAATTCGGACACTTGCCGTTCAAGATCTTCCAATTTGGCGATCAAGCGATCTGTTGATGAAGAAGGCACTTCCGCATCATATATTTCTTTGGAAGAGTTTATTTCATTTATTTTATCGGCCATAATGGCCAATTTGCCAATGTCCTCTTCGCTTACAATAAGTATATTCTTTATGGATGTGGGCAATTTATCGAGCCATAAAGTTTTTATTAAATTGTCAGAGATATCTGGGGTAGCGAGGGATCTGAGCTTTTGTAATAACTGGCTCGGCTTCATGTCTCCGAGCTCTATACCAGAAATTAACTTTTTAATTCTCAACCCTTCACTTTCTCTGAACAATTCAAGTAGTCGTGATTTACATTCAGAGTACTTGTTGTCGCTTTTGCTATTAATTATGTCCCAAATGTTTTCTATATATTTAGGTTCTAATTGGGAGATCAAATAATTAAATTTAGTGTCTTCCTGAATAATTCCACCTATTTTGAACTGTGCTTCTACCTGGAAGAACCATATTTCAGGTTTTTCAACCCAGAAAGGCGGTATTTTAACACTAACTTTGCATATTTCTGAGGTATCGCTAGTCTTATTTTCTGTTTCCATTTTACGTAAATTTAAATTCGACACAACAGCTTAGAGATAAAGTTAAAAATAAAAATATTGAGATAAAATAATAAGGAAGATGATATAAAAACTTATCTTAGTCTTGAGATGATATCCCGATATCTTGGATGATGCTTCTTTTCAAGCTTGAATCACTTTTTGCATTTCTTTATCTCTTGAGATCTTCGTATGCTTTTTCTTTTCAATCACGTCCGGCTCACCAATGTTGTGTGTCGATTTACTGGTCCAGCGATGGCTCAGAAAGTCTCTCAAAGTTAGTGTTTATTGGAGTTTCTTGTTGGCTACATTTATATGGGAAGACAAAGAGGAGACAGCCCGGAATGCACGTCTGGTCCTCTCTCGGAATTCCTCCGCTGTGGTCCCGCGGTCGTGGTGATTTATGGCAGCCGTCTGTTTATTTATCTCGGCGGCGGCGTCGGCGGGGTGCTGCATCCCTGGTCCCCACAGATGCATTAGGCTTGGCGATAGTTCAAATAGAAAGACTATTCATTTAATAAACGTTCTCTGCTATCAGAGAGTTTTCCATTAACTGAATTACAATTTTCAAGCGACGTATTCACCTTTCCAATATTGAACAGTAGATGAGCAACTGGGGTGGAATTTGAAATACAGTGTGGTTTTCAACAATTTATTTCTAGCAAGCCAAATAGATGTGAAATTAAAATATATTTACTAGCCGATTCTCGCTCAAATTACACATCTTTAACAAAGGAATGTACCCGAAAACACACACACATCCTGAAGGTCTGCACTAAAAAAGTAACTCTCTCAAAAAAATTATCATACATTTGATGCGGTAGCCAATTGCTGTCGTAAAGTCATCACACTGGCAGGTGGTATACAAGTGTCCTGTTGACTGATTAACACTAATAAAAAAAATTCCCAAAATTTAACATATAGAAGACTAGAGCTGTTTAGTTCTACTTTTGATTTAGGAATAAAACTTTGGTATATATTATTGGTAAAATTTGTCATACCACCCTACAGGTTTAAAACAAAAACATGTGTATTCTTAATTTTGAAATAACATGTTTTGTATACCACGTTAAATCAATATGGTTGTCTGTTTGGCTTCAATAAAAATGATGGCTGCTCCAATTAACTAACAAAATCGTCGGTTGTGTTAAACCAACAAGATCGTTTGTTTAAAATGAACTGATTATCTGTTGTGTATCGCACGATCCCACATGCTGCGTTCTGTTTACAGGACCGTTTGTTGCGTTAAACTAAAGGTATCATCTGTCATATTAAAGTTATAAGATAGTTCATAAAATAATCGTTTGTCTATCATATACTCAAGATGGCCTTTTAGTTCCAAGATACACTGCCAAGCCATTAATTACAACTAAAGATTATATAAAAATTAAGTTGATAAAGCTACTGTAAAACAGTCTAAAAAGGCAGTTCAGGGCTATTTTATGGTTGTGGTGATATTCCTTTTTTTCTATATATTTTTTTCAATATATATTTTTTGCACCTCCAAGAGTCCATGCATCGCCAGACCAGGTTATGAATTTTTATGCAAAGGGTTTCCATGCCACCCAGGAGGTACCTGCTCGACTCGTTAGCCTTTGTTTATAGTGGCGCTTCGCCTCCCGTAGAAGCCCTATTCCACTCTTCTGGCACAACCAGAGCATCCAACTCGCTCGAGATGACTCGGCCGAGCTAATGATCCAGGCCCTGCCAGGAACTGGTCTGCCGATGCTATGGACTCCGTCTCAAAGAGTCAGGGGAGGGGAAAGCCTCAATATCTGAGGAAACATGAAAATTCGGACAGAGTCTCAAAGCAGACCCGCCTTCTACCTCACTTCCCAACTGACTGACGACCCATTGTTGGACCGCTGGAAACGAGATTTTTATAGAGCGTCCTTAAAGAATTTAATATATTTATATGAAAATATATGTGATAATATATAATTTGAATATTGATTCCATGAAATAGTTATTTTAATATAGGATTTTTTGCTCTATGGAACCTTTAATAACTTCAAAATTAATAAATGAAATATTTGATTTTTAAGCTCCAATATTCATACAAAAAGTTTTTGAAAAATACAAATTTATGATCCTTTATTAATTAATTCTCTTGTTTTACAAATGATCAAATACCAAAATTTGAAATATTTTTCTGACTCGTGATAAATTTGCACCATGAAGGAATTTAAAATGAAAATTTGAAATTAATATTTTGTTAATTGAAGATAAATTGATTTTTTGATGTATAAAATATTCCTAAAAAATATTGTCATTTTTTTCCCTTGTAGGAAACTTTGATACTTTCCTCTACCTCATTAGATAACTTTAATACAGCAGAATGTGGCATATCATATATTAAGAGAATTGAAAGATTGAATATTTACAAATCAGCATAGAATTGGAATCGAATTTGTCTAAACAATAGTTTCAAACTCTAATTTGAGATACCAATCCGAATAGCATTGAACCAGGAGAGGAATCTATTTAACTTTAAACTTTAGATTTTAAAAATCCACAGTAACCTGTGCCAAAGATTTGCCTCATATGATTTAAGGACACCATAGATTCCTTTGTACTGCCGTGATACATCGCCATGTAATTCTATTTGATATTTATTCAAATTTGTATAAAAGCTAGTGTTATAGTGAATTCAACAATTTGATAATTTGTGTTCTCTTCGCTAGGATTTTTAAATGCTAGTTGATTTGTGTTCTTTTAGAGATGTACATTTGCCCCTAATTCTCACATTTACTTCTAAACCTTTAGACTATATATATTATAACTAACCTCCCTTTAGCAGGACAATCCGCTAGTGGACACCTCTCCACAAAGGATAGTTTTCTTTTGCAAAATTACCATTTTCACAATTTAACAACTCTCCTGTAAGAAAACACCTTGGCTCTGCAATTAGGTGTCCTTTACAGGAAGGCTCTACTGTATGTAAATAAAATGCACTTTTATATATAGTTCAATATAGTAGTTTTACAACAGTATAGTACAAAATTATATTTAAAGATAAACACTGTGAACATATACACTCATGGACAAAACTTAAGGAAGTTGTACCTTTCAGTATGTATATCTGGATTCACACAATAACTCTGAAAGATATTAGAGTGACCTATATTGAAGACACACGAGATAAACAAGTGCCTCTGTCTCTATCAATATACATTCATGGACAAAACTTAAGGAAGTTGTACCTTTTAGTCGGTATATCTGGATTCACACAATAACTCTGAAAGATATTACAGTGACCTATATTGAAGACACTCGAGATAACCAAGTGTGAACAAAATTGCCTCTGTCTCTTTCAAAAAAATAGACCACTGGCGACATCAAATATTTTCCACTTCTTTTAAGTTTTGTCCATGAGTGTACACAATAATAATTAGAATAGTAGGCCATCACGACAGGTCATTTTGAGAATAATTAAGCTTCTAAAATGTGCTGTGAAAATCAACTATTCTTAGACTTAAAATTAAAGATACTTCGGCCAGTAAATCTTTTTATTATCTCAATGTTTTGACAAAAATATTTTGTCCTCGTCAGGAGCAAATAAAAATGAAAACATTTTACAAGGCGTTAAAAATTATTCACCTTGCCAAATGTGGGCTTTACGGCTGCCATAGAGTTTTATTTCAAGCATTATTCGTAGGGAAAACATTGTAGCGAATAGTGTTTGAATAAAAAAACTGTTCATACATACGTATATACTTGGAGAAAATGCTCTCGGGTTACCCGGGCATTCGGATAATTCATTTATATAGAAAAAAACAACCAAATAGAATAAGAATAGATAAGAACTAGAGAGAGCGTAGCGTCAAAGTTTCTAATCTTATAGAAATAACCACAGTCTTTTATACCTTACTGGGATCAACCGTGATTTTTTTCACGATAAAACGGGCAGACAATGGGACTGGTGTGGAAATGTGAAGGGCTGTAATGAGTGATAAACGATTTATTTTTTCTATTAAGATGCATTAGGCTTGTCGATATTTTAAATAGAAAGGCTAGTCAATTGATAAACGTTCTCAGCTATCAGAGAGTTTTCCATTACCTGAATTACAACTTTCAAGCAATGTATTCACCTTTTCTATATTGAATAGTAGATGAGCAACTAGTTGGATTTGAAATACAATGTGGTTTTCAACAATTTATTCCTAGCAAGCCAAATAGATGTGGATTTAAAATATATTTACTATCCGATTCTCGCACAAATTACACATCTTTAATAAAGCAATGTACCCGAAAACACACACGTATCATGAAGGTCCGCACCAAAAAATTAACTCTCCCGAACAAATGTATCAAACATTTGGTGCTGTAGCCAATACCTGCCGTAAAGTCATCACACTGGCAGTTGATATACAAGTGTCCCATTGGCCAATTCATTCATAGAAGAACACAAATATACTTTTTTGTAGGCACGATTACATCTAATAAAAATATCCCAAAATTTAACAGATAGAAGACTAGAGCTGTTTAGTTCTACTTTTGATTTAGGAATAAAACTTTGGTATATATTATTGGTAAAATTTGTCACACCACCCTACAGGTTTAAAACAAAAACATTGTATTCTTAATTTTGAACTAACATGTTTTGTATACCATGTTAAATCAATATGGTTGTCTGTTTGGCTTCAATAAAAATGATGGCTGCTCCAATTAACTAACAAAATCTTCGGTTGTGTTAAACCAACAAGATCGTTTGTTTAAAATGAACTGATTATCTGTTGTGTATCGCACGATCCCAAATGCTGCGTTCCGTTTACAAGACCGTTTGTTGTGTTAAACTAAAGGTATCATCTGTCATATTAAAGTTACAAGATCGTTCATAAAATAATCGTTTGTCTATCATATACTTGAGATGGCCTTTTAGTTCCAAGATACACTGCCAAGCCATTAATTACAACTAAAGATTATATAAAAATTAAATTGATAAAGCTACTGTAAAACTGTCTAAAAAGACAGTTCAGGGCTATTTTATGGTTGTGGTGATATTCCTTTTTTCTATATTTTTTTCAATATATATTTTTTGCACATCCAAGAGTCCATGCATCGCCAGACCAGGTTATGAATTTTTATGCAAAGGGTTTCCATGCCACCCAGGAGGTACCTGCTCGACTCGTTAGCCTTTGTTTATAGTGGCGCTTCGCCTCCCGTAGAAGCCCTATTCCACTCTTCTGGCACAACCAGAGCATCCAACTCGCTCGAGATGACTCGGCCGAGCTAATGATCCAGGCCCTGCCAGGAACTGGTCTGCCGATGCTATGGACTCCGTCTCAAAGAGTCAGGGGAGGGGAAAGCCTCAATATCTGAGGAAACATAAATTCGGACAGAGTCTCAAAGCAGACCCGCCTTCTACCTCACTTCCCAACTGACTGACGACCCATTGTTGGCCCGCTGGAAACGAGATTTTTTATAGAGCGTCCTTAAAGAATTTAATATATTTATATGAAAAAAAAAGTGATAATATATTATTTGGATATTGATTCCATGAAATTATTATTTTACTATAGGATTTTGCTCTATATAACCTTTAATAAATTCAAATTAAAAAATGAAATATGTGATTTTTTAAGCTCCAATATTTATACAAAAGGTTTTTGAAAATACAAATTTATGATCCTTTAATAATGCATTCTCTTTTTTTCTTTTACAAATGATTAAAAACCAAAATTTGAAAATATTTTTCTGATTCGCGATAAATTTGCACCATAATGTAATTTTTGAAAAATAATAATTTGAAATTTATATTTTGTTATTTCAAGATAAATTGATTTCTTGATGTATAAAATATTCCTAAATAATTCTTGTCATATATTTTTTCCTTGTAGGAAATGATATATAGCTAGCAATAAATATGTATATATATATGTTTCTATGAAAATGTTAATCTGCAAGACGCAGGTTATCATCATCCCTTTTTGATTTGTTTTTGTCACTTTTTGGCGTTCCGAAAATAAACAATAAAAGGCTGTATCAGACTTTACTAAGACAATAAAGATTTGCTAAAAATAAATGTGTACGAAGATGTTGCATTTGGCGACGAGGATATAAGAGTAAGTACCCTCGAATTTTGAAGTAAATATTTTTAGAAAATATCTTTGATTTTGCATATATTTGAAAGTAAATTTTAAAAGACACAAATTGCAAAGTTTTGGGATGCAAATTTAAGAAAGAGTGAAAAAAAAATGGCTAGTTACCAATTTAAGGAATATAATGAGGAAACTGAAACTTTTGAAACGTTTTATGAACGATTGGAACAGTTTCTCATATTGGAGGAGGCAGGGGATGAGAAGAAAAAGGCTTATCTCCTAACCCTCATGGGAAGTAAAACATATGGTGTTTTGAAGAATTTGTGCAGTCCTATTCTACCTAAAGATAAAACTTTTGATAACCTAATAGATATCTTGAAAAGGCACTTCTCTCCAAAGCGCTCAATTGTAGTAGAGAGGTTCATTTTTTTTAAAAGAATGCAATTAAAGGAAGAAAGCATCTCGGATTACTTGGTGGAAATTAAGCGTTTGGCTTCCTCATGCAACTTTGGAAATTTTCTGGAGGATTCTTTACGTGATAAAATGGTTTGTGGATTATATAATGCCAAAATACAAAATAGAATTTTGTCGGAGGGCGACATTTCTTTAGCTAAAGTAATTGAGATAGCATTATCTATGGAAGCAGCCGAGAAAAATACAAAATTATTTCACTTGGAGCAGGGTGAAGATTGTGTAGATAAGTTGAGGATGGAACGCAAGGTTGAATCAAATTTCCAGAATGGCAAATGTAAACATTGTGGTAAACAGCATAAAGAACTATGTAGATTTAAGGAGGCGATATGCTTTAAGTGTAATAAAAAAGGACACATTGCCTCAATATGTTGGAGCAGTAGAAGAAATCTAAGGCAACATCAGAATCAGCCGGGAAATATACATCAGATAGGAGACCAAGAAGAGGAGGAAGAGTATGTCCAGAAAATTATAAGCGTGACGATACCTGAGTATAAAATTAATTTTGCCTCAAGTGACCCTCCCTATCTGATGGAGTTAAAAGTAGAAGGAAACTTTATTAAATTTGAAATGGATACGGGTAGTGGTCTAACACTGATATCAGAAAAGGATTTTAAAAATAGTCTTCAACACTTGAAATTGGAAAAAGCGAGTATTATTGTAAGAACTTATGATGGTACCGTGGTACCCATTCTGGGTAAAATCAATGTCAAAGTGGAGTGTCAAGATATTACTTACAAACTTAGAGCGTTGGTGGTGAAAGGAGAAAAGAGGGCTTTGATGGGAAGAGAATGGATAAATAGATTGAAATTGGGCTGTTTCGCGGTAAAACATATGCCTGTGGAAATTACCATTGAGGAAATTTTGAAGGAAAATCAAGCCCTATTTGTGGAGACAACTGAACCAATAAAAGGTTTCACATTTTCAGTAAACATGTGTGATGTGAATCCAATTTTCCATAAGGCTCGTCCGGTGCCTTTCGCCATTAGGCCAGCAGTTACTGAAGCATTAGACAAAATGGTGGCTAAGGGTTATCTATGTGAGGTGGCGAGCAGTAAATGGGCCACTCCAGTGGTTGTAGTGCCGAAGAAAAATAAAGAGATCAGAATTTGCTGCGACTTCAAGGTAACTCTAAATAAATATTTGGACACTGCGGCCTATCCCCTTCCCACACAGCAAGATTTATTCTCCACATTGGCCAAGGGAAAATACTTTTCTAAATTGGACTTGAGGAACGCTTATCTGCAATTAGAGGTGGACCCAGGCACCCGACCGTTACTAACGATAAATACTCATAAAGGGCTTTTCAGGTTTAAGAGAATGCCATTTGGATTGGCAAATGCGCCCAGTTATTTTCAATCTGTAATGGATAGGGTTTTGTCAGGTATAGGAGGCGTAATTTGTTATATTGATGATGTCCTTATAGCCACAGCATCAATTGAAGAACATCTGGCGTTGTTGAAATGAAAGGTTTTCTGGAAGGAAATGGAATTAAACAAACATTGATCCCGGCGTACCACCCGCAAAGTAATGGCTTGGCTGAAAGAGCGGTTAGAACAATTAAGACTGCCCTGGATAAAAATAAAAGGAAAATTGGGGATACCATTCAAGACACCTTATCAAAAGTTCTTCTGGCATATCGAAGCACCCCGCATGTGACAACGGGAAAGACTCCATCAGAGCTCTTTATTGGGCGTGCGCTTCGAACCAGAGTATCGTTGATACATCCCAGCTTGGCATCTAGAGTTAGGGACCAGCAAGCCAGGCAAATGAAGTATGATCGGCGAACCCATTTGGAAGAATTCCAGATAGATGATTTAGTGTGGTGTAAAAACTTTAGAGGTGGTGATAAATGGATCCCAGGAAAAATTGTGGGCAAGAAGGGAACTAGAGTCTACACCATTTTGATCCACGGACAGGTAAAGGCCTATCACAGGGATCAAATTAGAAAAAGGTGGAGGAATGGTGAGGAAGATGAGAGTGGAGATGGAGAGCGTCAACCCGAGCACTCAAGAGGAGCAGGTCCCAGTGCCATAATCTCGGAGGTTGTACGAGACAGAGGTTATATGGAGTCGCTGTCGCCAGGACTAACTAGCCAGCGGTCGGATCAAGATTCAGAGGTTCAGAGTGATACAGACGATGGAAAGTCATTGGAGCCTCTTCGCTCGCTGGACCCCGAGGCCTTGAAAGAGGAGGGTCCTTTCCTGAGGCGGAACCCACCTCGAGCGAGGAGACCGCCTGTGAGATTTCGTGTTTGAAGAGAGAAGATGGTGATATATAGCTAGCAATAAATATGTATATATATATGTTTCTATGAAAATGTTAATCTGCAAGACGCAGGTTATCATCATCCCTTTTTGATTTGTTTTTGTCACTTTTTGGCGTTCCGAAAATAAACAATAAAAGGCTGTATCAGACTTTACTAAGACAATAAAGATTTGCTAAAAATAAATGTGTACGAAGATGTTGCAGGAAACTTTAATACTTTCCTCTTCTTCATAAGATAACTTTAATAGAGCAGAATGTGGCACATCATATAATAAGAGAATTCAACGATTGAATATTTTCAAATCGGCATATAATTTTAATTGAATTTGTCTAAACAATAGTTTCAAACTCTAATTCGAGACACCAATCTGTATAGTATTAAACCTGGAGCGGAATCAATTCAACTGGATTCACTGAGAAGACTAAAAATCCGCGTAACCTGTGCCTAAAAATTTGCCTCATATGATTTAAGGACACCATAGATTCCTTTATACTGCCGTGATCCATCACCATGTAATTCTATTTGATATTTGTTCAAATTTGTATACAAGCTAGTGTTATAGTGAATTTAACAATCTGATAATTTGTGTTCTCTTCTCTACGATTTTTAA
>CP092865.1:126860433-127371166 GCA_030710605.1 Cordylochernes scorpioides | reverse complement strand
TATCTAACTGAAAACATTGATAAATTGAGTTGAATTAGATGTATTATAGATGATAAATATGGACATTGCAAAAAAGGATGAAACTTTTCAAATATTTATACATTAATCTTATTTATTAAAAAGTAAATTTCCTAATCATTCTGAACAAATGATTTCTGAATATTCCATTTTGAAGGGATAATATGTAGAACTGGTGAGTCCTGAAATAACAGTGACCCCAATGCTCATATTTTCCTCTTTAATTATGGGTTAGGAACATGCCTTCATATATCAAATAATATTATCAATGTATCTTTTTTATTACTTTTTACAGTGTATTGCATCATTAAAATTGGGTTAAAAGGACGAAAACAATCGATAATATTCTCTTTGCAATCAATGGCAGATTTTTAAAAATGGATAAACTGCAAAATTTCAAAAAAGATATGAGTTGGTTATCTATCTATAAATATCTATCAAAGCAGGAGTATGATTATGTATTGAAACACTGATGAGCAAAATATATACAATTTTAACAATATATTTTATAATTCCTTCCAGAATAGTAAAGTAACCAAAAGGGGCTCTGGTACCCTTTAACTAGATTTTCCAAAGTGCGTTCATTAGGTGTAACAAGTTGCCACATGGATTAAAAGTTGTATCTAACTGAAAACATTGATAAATTGAGTTGCATTAGATGTATTATAGATGATAAATATGAACATTGCAAAAAAGGATGACACTTTTCAAATATTTATACATTAATCTTATTTATTAAAAACTCTAAATTTCCTAATCATTCTGAACAAAGGATTTCTGAATATTCCATTTTGAAGGGATAATATGTAGAAATGGTGAGTCCTGAAATAACAGTGACCCCAATGCTCATATTCTCCTCCTTAATTATGGGTTAGGTATATGCATTCATATATCATATAATTTTATCAATGTATATTTTTATTACTTTTTACAGTGTATTGCATCATTAAAATTGGGTTAATAAGACGAAAACAATCGATAATATTCTATTTGCAATCAGTGGCAGATTTTAAAAAATGGATAAACTGCAAAATTTCAAAAAAAATATGAGTTGGTTATCTATCTATAAATATCTATCAAAGTAGGAGTATGATTATGTATTGAAACACTGATGAGCAAAATATATACAATTTTAAAAATTTATTTTATAATTCCTTCCAGAATAGTAAAGTAACCAAATGGGGCTCTGGTACCCTTTAACTAGATTTTCCAAAGTGCGTTCATTAGGTGTAACAAGTTGCGACATGGATTAAAAGTTGTATCTAACTGAAAACATTGATAAATTGAGTTGCATTAGATGTATTATAGATGATAAATATGGACATTGCAAAAAAGGATGAAACTTTTCAAATATTTATACATTAATCTTATTTATTAAAAACTAAATTTTCTAATCATTTTGAACAAAAGATTTCTGAATATTCCATTTTGAAGGGATAATATGTAGAACTGGTGAGTCCTGAAATTACAGTGACCCCAATTCTCATATTCTCCTCTTCAGTTATGGGTTAGGTACATGCCTTTATATACTTTATAATTATATCAATTTTACTTTTTTTTTACTTTTTACAGTGTTATGCATCATTTAAAATTAGTTAATAAGAAGAAAAATATCGAGGATATTCTCTTTGCAACCAATCGCAGATTGTAAAATAAGGATAAACTGCAAAATTTCAAAAAAACATGAATTGATTATTTATCTATAAATATCTATCAAAGCAGGAGTTTGATTAGGTGTAACAAGTTGCCACATGGATTAAAAGTTGTATCTAACTGAAAACATTGATAAATTGAGTTGCATTAGATGTATTATAGATGATAAATATGGACATTGCAAAAAAGGATGAAACTTTTCAAATATTTATACATTAATCTTATTTATTAAAAACTCTAAATTTCCTAATCATTCTGAACAAAAGATTTCTGAATATTCCATTTTGAAGGGATAATATGCAGAACTGGTGAGTCCTGAAATAACAGTGACCCCAATGCTCATATTCTCCTCTTTAATTATGGGTTAAGTATATGCCTTCATATATCATATAATTTTATCAATGTATCTTTTTTATTACTTTTTACAGTGTATTGCATCATTAAAATTGGGTTAATAAGACGAAAACAATCGATAATATTCTCTTTGCAACCAATGGCAGATTGTAAAAAAAGGATAAACTGCAAAATTTCAAAAAATATATGAGTTGGTTATCTATCTATAAATATCCATCAAAGCAGGAGTATGATTATGTATTGAAACACTGATGAGCAAAATATACAATTTTAACAATATATTTTATAATTCCTTCCAGAATAGTAAAGTAACCAAATGGGGCTCTGGTACCCTTTAACTAGATTTTCCAAAGTGCGTTCATTAGGTGTAACAAGTTGCCACATTGATTAAAAGTTAAATCTAACTGGAAACATTGATAAATTGAGTTGCATTAGATGTATTATAGATGATAAATATGGACATTGCAAAAAAGGATGAAACTTTTCAAATATTTATACATTAATCTTATTTATTAAAAACTCTAAATTTTCTAATCATTTTGAACAAAAGATTTCTGAATATTCCATTTTGAAGGGATAATATGTAGAACTGGTGAGTCCTGAAATAACAGTGACCCCAATGCTCATATTCTCCTCTTCAGTTATGGGTTAGGTACATGCTTTTATATACTTTATAATTATATCAATTTTACTTTTTTTTAACTTTTTACAGTGTATTGCATCATTTAAAATTAGTTGATAAGAAGTAAAATATCGAGGATATTCTCTTTGCAACCAATCGCTGATTGTAAAATAAGGATAAACTGCAAAATTTCAAAAAAACATGAATTGATTATTTATCTATAAATTTATATCAAAGCAGGAGTTTGATTAGGTGTAACAAGTTGCCACATGGATTAAAAGTTGTATCTAACTGAAAACATTGATAAATTGAGTTGCATTAGATGTATTATAGATGATAAATATGGACATTGCAAAAAAGGATGAAACTTTTCAAATATTTATACATTAATCTTATTTATTAAAAACTCTAAATTTTCTAATCATTTTGAACAAAAGATTTCTGATTATTCCATTTTGAAGGGATAATATGTAGAACTGGTGAGTCCTGAAATAACAGTGACCCCAATGCTCATATTCTCCTCTTCAGTTATGGGTTAGGTACATGCCTTTATATACTTTATAATTATATCAATTTTACTTTTTTTACTTTTTACAGTGTATTGCATCATTTAAAATTAGTTAATAAGAAGAAAAATATCGAGGATATTCTCTTTGCAACCAATCGCAGATTGTAAAATAAGGATAAACTGCAATTTTTCAAAAAAACATGAATTGATTATTTATCTATAAATATCTATCAAAGCAGGAGTTTGATTAAGTGTAACAAGTTGCCACATGGATTAAAAGTTAAATCTAACTGGAAACATTGATAAATTGAGTTGCATTAGATGTATTATAGATGATAAATATGGATATTGCAAAAAAGGATGAAACTTTTCAAATATTTATACATTAATCTTATTTATTAAAAACTCTAAATTTCCTAATCATTCTGAACAAAGGATTTCTGAATATTCCATTTTGAAGGGATAATATGCAGAACTTGTGAGTCCTGAAAAAACAGTGATCCCAATGCTCATATTCTCCTCTGTAATTATGGGTTAGGTATATGCCTTCATATATCATATAATTTTATCAATGTATCTTTTTTATTACTTTTTACAGTGTATTGCATCATTAAAATTGGTTAATAAGACGAAAACAATCGATAATATTCTCTTTGCAACCAATGGCAGATTGTAAAAAAAGGATAAACTGCAAAATTTCAAAAAATATATGAGTGGTTATCTATCTATAAATATCTATCAAAGCAGGAGTATGATTACGTATTTAAAAAATTGATGAGCAAAATATTCAATTTTAACAATATATTTTATAATTCCTTCCAGAATAGTAAAGTAACCAAATGGGGCTCTAGTACCCTTTAACTAGATTTTCCAAAGTGCGTTTATTAGGTGTAACAAGTTGCCACATGGATTAAAAGTTGTATCTAACTGAATACATTGATAAATTAAGTTGCATTAAATGTTTTATAGATAATAAATATGGACATTGCAAAAAAGGATGAAACTTTTCAAATATTTATACATTGATCTTATTTATTAAGAACTCTAAATTTCCTAATCATTCTGAACCAAGGATTTCTGAATATTCCATTTTGAAGGGATAATATGTAGAACTGGTGAGTCCTGAAATAACAGTGACCCCAATGCTCATATTCTCCTCTTTAATTATGGGTTAGGTATATGCCTTCATTTATCATATAATTTTATCAATGTATATTTTTTATTACTTTTTACAGTGTATTGCATCATTAAAATTGGGTTAATAAGACGAAAACAATCGATAATATTCTCTTTGCAATCAATTGCAGATTGTAAAAAAAGGATAAACTGCAAAATTTCAAAAAAAAATATGAGTTGGGTATCTATCTATAAATATCTATCAAAGCAGGAGTATGATTATGTATTGAAACACTGATGAGCAAAATATATACAATTTTAACAATATATTTTATAATTCCTTCCAGAATAGTAAAGTAACCAAATGGGGCTCTGATACCCTTTAGCTAGATTTTCCAAAGTGCGTTCATTAGGTGTAACAAGTGGCCACATGGATTAAAAGTTGTATCTAACTGAAAACATTGATAAATTGAGTTGCATTAGATGTATTATAGATGATAAATATGGACATTGCAAAAAAGGATGAAACTTTTCAAATATTTATACATTAATCTTATTTATTAAAAACTCTAAATTTCCTAATCATTCTGAACAAAGGATTTCTGAATATTCCATTTTGAAGGGATAATATGTAGAACTGGTGAGTCCTGAAATAACAGTGACCCCAATGCTCATATTCTCCTCTTCAGTTATGGGTTAGGTACATGCTTTTATATACTTTATAATTATATCAATTTTACTTTTTTTTAATTTTTACAGTGTATTGCATCATTTAAAATTAGTTGATGAGAAGAAAAATATCGAGGATATTCTCTTTGCAATCAATGGCAGATTGTAAAAAAAGGATAAACTGCAAAATTTCAAAAAAAAATATGAGTTGGTTATCTATCTATAAATATCTATCAAAGCAGGAGTATGATTATGTATTGAAACACTGATGAGCAAAATATATACAATTTTAACAATATATTTTATAATTCCTTCCAGAATAGTAAAGTAACCAAATGGGGCTCTAGTACCCTTTAACTAGATTTTCCAAAGTGCGTTTATTAGGTGTAACAAGTTGCCACATGGATTAAAAGTTGTATCTAACTGAATACATTGATAAATTAAGTTGCATTAAATGTATTATAGATAATAAATATGGACATTGCAAAAAAGGATGAAACTTTTTAAATATTTATACATTGATCTTATTTATTAAGAACTCTAAATTTCCTAATCATTCTGAACCAAGGATTTCTGAATATTCCATTTTTAAGGGATAATATGTAGAACTGGTGAGTCCTGAAATAACAGTGACCCCAATGCTCATATTCTCCTCTTTAATTATGGGTTAGGTATATGCCTTCATATATCATATAATTTTATCAATGTATCTTTTTTATTACTTTTTACAGTGTAGTGCATCATTAAAATTGGGTTAATAAGACGAAAACAATCGATAATATTCTCTTTGCAATCAATGGTAGATTGTAAAAAAAGGATAAGCTGCAAAATTTCAAAAAATATATGAGTTGGTTATCTATCTATAAATATCTATCAAAGCAGGAGTATGATTACGTATTTAAAAAATTAATGAGCAAAATATACAATTTTAACAATATATTTTATAATTCCTTCCAGAATAGTAAAGTAACCAAATGGGGCTCTGGTACCCTTTAACTAGATTTTCCAAAGTGCGTTCATTAGGTGTAACAAGTTGCCACATGGATTAAAAGTCAAATCTAACTGAAAACATTGATAAATTGAGTTGCATTAGATGTATTATAGATGATAAATATGGACATTGCAAAAAAGGATGAAACTTTTCAAATATTTATAAATTAATCTTATTTATTAAAACCTCTAAATTTTCTAATCATTCTGAACAAAAGATTTCTGAATATTCCATTTTGAAGGGATAATATGTAGAACTGGTGAGTCCTGAAATAACAGTGACCCCAATGCTCATATTCTCCTCTTCAGCTATGGGTTAGGTACATGCTTTTATATATCTTATAATTATATCAATGTATCTTTTTTTTACTTTTTACAGTGTATTGCATCATTTAAAATTAGGTTAATAAGAAGAAAAATATCGAGGATATTCTCTTTGCAATCAATGGCAGATTGTAAAAAAAGGATAAACTTCAAAATTTCAAAAAAAAATATGAGTTGGTTATCTATCTATAAATATCTATCAAAGCAGGAGTATGATTATGTATTGAAACACTGATGAGCAAAATATATACAATTTTAACAATATATTTTATAATTCCTTCCAGAATAGTAAAGTAACCAAATGGGGCTCTGGTACCCTTTAACTAGATTTTCCAAAGTGCGTTCATTAGGTGTAACAAGTTGCCACATGGATTAAAAGTTGTATCTAACTGAAAACATTGATAAATTGAGTTGCATTAGATGTATTATAGATGATAAATATGGACATTGCAAAAAGGATGAAACTTTTCAAATATTTATACATTAATCTTATTTATTAAAAACTCTAAATTTTCCTAATCATTCTGAACAAAGATTTCTGAATATTCCATTTTGAAGGGATAATATGTAGAACTGGTGAGTCCTGAAATAACAGTGACCCCAATGCTCATATTCTCCTCTTTAATTATGGGTTAGGTACATGCATTTATATACCATATAATTTTATCAATGTATATATATTTTTACTTTTTACAGTGTATTGCATCTATTATTTATCTATAAATATCCATCAAAGCAGGAGTATGATTATGTATTGAAACACTGATGAGCAAAATATATACAATTTTAACAATATATTTTATAATTCCTTCCAGAATAGTAAAGTAACCAAATGGGGCTCTGGTACCCTTTAACTAGATTTTCCAAAGTGCGTTCATTAGGTGTAACAAGTTGCCACATGGATTAAAAGTTGTATCTAACTGAAAACATTGATAAATTGAGTTGCATTAGATGTATTATAGATGATAAATATGGACATTGCAAAAAAGGATGAAACTTTTCAAATATTTATACATTAATCTTATTTATTAAAAACTCTAAATTTCCTAATCATTCTGAACAAAGGATTTCTGAATATTCCATTTTGAAGGGATAATATGTAGAACTGGTGAGTCCTGAAATAACAGTGACCCCAATGCTCATATTCTCCTCTTTAATTATGGGTTAGGTACATGCCTTTATATATCATATAATTTTATCAATGTATATTTTTTATTACTTTTTACAGTGTATTGCATCATTAAAATTGGGTTAATAAGACGAAAACAATCGATAATATTCTCTTTGCAATCAATGGCAGATTTAAAAAAATGGATAAACTGCAAAATTTCAAAAAAAATATGAGTTGGTTATCTATCTATAAATATCTATCAAAGCAGGAGTATGATTATGTATTGAAACACTGATGAGCAAAATATATACAATTTTAACAATATATTTTATAATTCCTTCCAGAAGAGTAAAGTAACCAAATGGGGCTCTGGTACCCTTTAACTAGATTTTCCAAAGTGCGTTCATTAGGTGTAACAAGTTGCCACATGGATTAAAAGTTGTATCTAACTGAAAACATTGATAAATTGAGTTGCATTAGATGTATTATAGATGATAAATATGGACATTGCAAAAAAGGATGAAACTTTTCAAATATTTATACATTAATCTTATTTATTAAAAACTCTAAATTTCTAATCATTCTGAACAAAAGATTTCTGAATATTCCATTTTGAAGGGATAATATGTAGAACTGGTGAGTCCTGAAATAACAGTGACCCCAATGCTCATATTCTCCTCTTCAGTAATGGGTTAGGTACATGCTTTTATATACCTTATAATTATATCAATGTATCTTTTTTTTTACTTTTTACAGTGTATTGCATCATTTAAAATTAGTTAATAAGAAGAAAAATATCGAGGATATTCTCTTTTCCACCAATTGCAGATTGTAAAATAAGGATAAACTGCAAAATTCAAAAATACATGAATTGATTATTTATCTATAAATATCTATCAAAGCAGGAGTTTGATTAGGTGTAACAAGTTGCCACATGGATTAAAAGTTGTATCTAACTGAAAACATTGATAAATTGAGTTGCATTAGATGTATTATAGATGATAAATATGGACATTGCAAAAAAGGATGAAACTTTTCAAATATTTATACATTAATCTTATTTATTAAAAACTCTAAATTTTCTAATCATTCTGAACAAAAGATTTCTGAATATTCCATTTTGAAGGGATAATATGTAGAACTGGTGAGTCCTGAAATAACAGTGACCCCAATGCTCATATTCTCCTCTTTAATTATGGGTTAGGTACATGCATTTATATACCATATAATTTTATCAATGTATATATATTTTTACTTTTTACATTGTATTGCATCTATTATTTATCTATAAATATCCATCAAAGCAGGAGTATGATTATGTATTGAAACACTGATGAGCAAAATATATACAATTTTAACAATATATTTTATAATTCCTTCCAGAATAGTAAAGTAACCAAATGGGGCTCTGGTACCCTTTAACTAGATTTTCCAAAGTGCGTTCATTAGGTGTAACAAGTTGCCACATGGATTAAAAGTTGTATCTAACTGAAAACATTGATAAATTGAGTTGCATTAGATGTATTATAGATGATAAATATGGACAGTGCAAAAAAGGATGAAACTTTTCAAATATTTATACATTAATCTTATTTATTAAAAACTCTAAATTTCCTAATCATTCTGAACAAAGGATTTCTGAATATTCCATTTTGAAGGGATAATATGTAGAACTGGTGAGTCCTGAAATAACAGTGACCCCAATGCTCATATTCTCCTCTTTAATTATGGGTTAGGTACATGCCTTTATATACCATATAATTTTATCAATGTATATATATTTTTACTTTTTACATTGTATTGCATCTATTATTTATCTATAAATATCCATCAAAGCAGGAGTATGATTATGTATTGAAACACTGATGAGCAAAATATATACAATTTTAACAATATATTTTATAATTCCTTCCAGAATAGTAAAGTAACCAAATGGGGCTCTGGTACCCTTTAACTAGATTTTCCAAAGTGCGTTCATTAGGTGTAACAAGTTGCCACATGGATTAAAAGTTGTATCTAACTGAAAACATTGATAAATTGAGTTGCATTAGATGTATTATAGATGATAAATATGGACATTGCAAAAAAGGATGAAACTTTTCAAATATTTATACATTAATCTTATTTATTAAAAACTAAATTTCCTAATCATTCTGAACAAAGGATTTCTGAATATTCCATTTTGAAGGGATAATATGTATAACTGGTGAGTCCTGAAATAACAGTGACCCCAATGCTCATATTCTCCTCTTTAATTATGGGTTAGGAACATGCCTTCATATATCATATAATTTTATCAATGTATCTTTTTTATTACTTTTTACAGTGTATTACATCATTTAAAATTAGTTAATAATAAGAAAAATATCGAGATATTCTCTTTGCAACCAATCGCAGATTGTAAAATAAGGATAAACTGCAAAATTTCAAAAAAACATTAATTGATTATTTATCTATAAATATCTATCAAAGCAGGAGTTTGATTAGGTGTAACAAATTGCCACATGGATTAAAAGTTGTATCTAACTGAAAACATTGATAAATTGAGTTGCATTAGATGTATTATAGATGATAAATATGGACTTTGCAAAAAAGGATGAAACTTTTCAAATATTTATACATTAATCTTTTTTATTAAAAACTCTAAATTTTCTAATCATTTTGAACAAAAGATTCCTGAATATTCCATTTTGAAGGGATAATATGTAGAACTGGTGAGTCCTGAAATAACAGTGACCCCAATGCTCATATTCTCCTCTTTAATTATGGGTTAGGTACATGCCTTCATATATCATATAATTTTATCAATGTATCTTTTTTATTACTTTTTACAGTGTATTGCATCATTAAAATTGGGTTAATAAGACGAAAACAATCGATAATATTCTCTTTGCAATCAATGGCAGATTGTAAAAAAAGGATAAACTGCAAAATTTCAAAAAATATATGAGTTGGTTATCTATCTATAAATATCTATCAAAGCAGGAGTATGATTATGTATTGAAACACTGATGAGCAAAATATATACAATTTTAACAATATATTTTATAATTCCTTCCAGAATAGTAAAGTAACCAAATGGGGCTCTGGTACCCTTCAACTAGATTTTCCAAAGTGCGTTCATTAGGTGTAACAAGTGGCCACATGGATTAAAAGTTGTATCTAACTGAAAACATTGATAAATTGAGTTGCATTAGATGTATTATAGATGATAAATATGGACATTGCAAAAAAGGATGAAACTTTTCAAATATTTATACATTAATCTTATTTATTAAAAACTCTAAATTTCCTAATCATTCTGAACAAAGGATTTCTGAATATTCCATTTTGAAGGGATAATATGTAGAACTGGTGAGTCCTGAAATAACAGTGACCCCAATGCTCATATTCTCCTCTTTAATTATGGGTTAGGTACATGCCTTTATATACCATATAATTTTATCAATGTATATATATTTTTACTTTTTACAGTGTATTGCATCTATTATTTATCTATAAATATCCATCAAAGCAGGAGTATGATTATTTATTGAAACACTGATGAGCAAAATATACAATTTTAACAATATATTTTATAATTCCTTCCAGAATAGTAAAGTAACCAAATGGGGCTCTGGTACCCTTTAACTAGATTTTCCAAAGTGCGTTCATTAGGTGTAACAAGTTGCCACATGGATTAAAAGTCAAATATAACTGAAAACATTGATAAATTGAGTTGCATTAGATGTATTATAGATGATAAATATGGACATTGCAAAAAAGGATGAAACTTTTCAAATATTTATAAATTAATCTTATTTATTAAAAACTCTAAATTTTCTAATCATTCTGAACAAAAGATTTCTGAATATTCCATTTTGAAGGGATAATATGTAGAACTGGTGAGTCCTGAAATAACAGTGACCCCAATGCTCATATTCTCCTCTTCAGCTCTGGGTTAGGTACATGCTTTTTATATCTTATAATTATATCAATGTATCTTTTTTTTACTCTTTACAGTGTATTCCATCATTTAAAATTAGTTAATAAGAAGAAAAATATATAGGATATTCTCTTTGCAATCAATGGCAGATTGTAAAAAAAGGATAAACTGCAAAATTTCAAAAAAAAATATGAGTTGGTTATCTATCTATAAATATCTATCAAAGCAGGAGTATGATTATGTATTGAAACACTGATGAGCAAAATATATACAATTTTAACAATATATTTTATAATTCCTTCCAGAATAGTAAAGTAACCAAATGGGGCTCTGGTACCCTTTAACTAGATTTTCCAAAGTGCGTTCATTAGGTGTAACAAGTTGCCACATGGATTAAAAGTTGTATCTAACTGAAAACATTGATAAATTGAGTTGCATTAGACGTATTATAGATGATAAATATGGACATTGCGAAAAAGGATGTAACTTTTCAAATATTTATTCATTAATCTTATTTATTAAAAACTCTAAATTTCCTAATCATTCTGAACAAAGGATTTCTGAATATTCCATTTTAAAGGATAATATGTAGAACTGGTGAGTCCTGAAATAACAGTGACCCCAATGCTCATATTCTCCTCTTTAATTATGGGTTAGGTATATGCCTTCATATATCATATAATTTTATCAATGTAACTTTTTTATTACTTTTTACAGTGTATTGCTTTAATAAAATTGGGTTAATAAGACGAGAACAATCGATAATATTCTCTTTGCAACCAATGGCAGATTGCAAAAAAAGGATAAACTGCAAAATTTCAAAAAATATATGAGTTGGTTATCTATCTATAAATATCTATCAAAGCAGGAGTATGATTATGTATTTAAAAAATTGATGAGAAAAAATATACAATTTTAACAATATATTTTATAATTCCTTCCAGAATAGTAAAGTAACCAAATGGGGCTCTAGTACACTTTAACTAGATTTTCCAAAGTGCGTTTATTAGGTGTAACAAGTTGCCACATGGTTTAAAAGTTGTATCTAAATGAATAAATTGATAAATTGAGTTGCATTAAATGTATTATAGATAATAAATATGGACATTGCAAAAAAGGATGAAACTTTTTAAATATTTATACATTGATCTTATTTATTAAAAACTCTAAATTTCCTAATCGTTCTGAACCAAGGATTTCTGAATATTCCATTTTGAAGGGATAATATGTAGAACTGGTGTGTCCTGAAATAACAGTGACCCCAATGCTCATATTCTCCTCTTTAATTATGGGTTAGATACATGCCTTTATATACCTTATAATTATATCAATGTATCTTTTTTTTACTTTTTACAGTGTATTGCATCATTTAAAATTAATTAATAAGAATAAAAATATCGATAATATTCTCTTTGCAACCAATCGCAGATTGTAAAATAAGGATAAACTGAAAATTTCAAAAAAATATGAGTTGATTATTTATCTATAAATATCTATCAAAACAGGAGTTTGATTGTGTATTGAAAAACACTGATGAGTAAAATATACAATTCCTTCCAGAATAGTAAAGTAACCAAATGGGGATCTGGTACCCTTTAACTGGATTTTTCAAAGTGCGTCTATTAGGTGCAACCAGTTGCCACATTGAATAAAAGTTGTATCTAACTGAATACATTGATCCCAGTACAATATCACATTAGTACTATTTTTTTCATATATATATATATATTTTTTTAATTAAAAAGGCATATATTGGATCAAAAAAATATTTATTTTAACAATATTTCAGCAGGCTGAACGCCAACCTATATATATATATATATATATATATATATATTTGTTTGTGAAAAAAAAACAATAGAAAAAATAAAAAAATAAAAAGGTCAGGTGTTGTTATTAAAAATAAAAAAGGCATACCTTTTTTATTTTTAATATATTTATGTTTGTGCGATATTGAATAAGTTGACTTCTAATAAGCAAATAAATTATTTAAGCTCCATTTTGTTGAGCTATAAGAAGAGCTATCGATGAAATATTTTCTATATATTGACATTTAGTTGTAAATTGGATTTTGAATTTCCAAATAGCGCACAGAGTTTTCGACTTTTATGAAAGAAATGAAAACATTTTTATAACTCTGTAAGAATTACAACTGGTGAATATTTACATTTGAGGAACTGATCCTTTAGAAATAGAATGAAAGATATGTTGGAAGAGCCTCTCCTCGTAATATTTTCAAATCATATCTTGAGAAATTCGTGAGATAGCCGAGTCATATCATAACCGTAGTTATCTGTTCAGACTTGTTCTTGATCAAGTTGGTAAAATGCCTAATCAGGTAGAAGTCATCATTTTCTTCTAAAAGATGAGTAAATAATTATGTTGAAGTTTTTCGGTCTGAATAATATTTACACAAGGTAGAAATTATATGTGATATAACGCAAATAATAGAGAGCCTAATACAATCATGATGAGTATATTGAGAGTGACATTGGAAAATAAAATAGTCTGGATTTAGCTTTTGTATAAAATTCTAATCATTTTGTCGCATACCGCGAGATATTTGCATAGTATTGTTTTGTTTTATATATTTTTACATTATGTTTCTTATGAAAGGTTGTTATATTTGCATGTCCGCGAGAAGCGTGATGTATATTAATAGCTAGGAAAAGTAATAAAGTTAGAGTTTCTACTGATTAGAATTGTCTCATTGTTTCTTAAAACTCGTTCTTGATAAGTGGAATACCACAAATGGCGCAGCCCCGAACAGGATCCGCAAGACCTTCCCTGGAAAGCCTCTTAAGGGCGATGGTGAAGCAACAAAGCGTTATGATGGATATTCTTTGAATAGAAGGGGATGAGTAGGAAGAAGCGGAAAGCCTTGAGTCTCTAGAAAGTATTGAGTCTGGAGAAAGCCTCTTAGGGGCGATGGTGAAGCAACAAAGCGTTTTGATGGATATTCTTGGAATAGAAGTTGATGAAGAAGATTTCGATGAACAGAATGAAATGGTAGATGAAGAAGACTTCGATGAACAAAATGAAATGGTAGATGAAGAAGATTTCGATGAACAGAATGAAATGGTAGATGAAGAAGATTTCGATGAACAGACTGAAATGGTAGATGAAGAAGAAGATGATTCTGAAGATGAGCCTAAGGGCGACGGTGTAAAGGATTCTGAAGAAAATCCAAGTGAATCTGAAGATAATCCAAGTAAATCTGAAGAGACATCCACGCAGATTGCCGATGAAGAAAGTGAAAAAGCTCAAGTTGAGGAAAGGTCTGTTGTAGAAGTTGAAGAAAGTCAAAAGTCTCAAGTTGATACAAAGTCAGTTATAGAAACTGAAAGTGCAGACGATACCTCTGGGCCTGCGGACGATACCTCTAAGCCTGCAGACGATGCCTCTGAGCCTGCAGACGATACCTCTAAGACTGCAGACGATAACTCTAAGCCTGCAGATGATACCTCTAGGCCTTCAGACGATGCCTCTGAGCCTGCAGACGATACCTCTAAGCCTGCAGACGATAACTCTAAGCCTGCAGATGATACCTCTAAGCCTGCAGACGATGCCTCTAAACATTCTGACGAAAAGCCTGCAATTGACGATTCTCAACCTACTAAGGAGTCTGGTACTGGCAAAAAAGAACTTACTAAGGAGTCTGGTACTGACGAAAAAGAACCTACTAAGGAGTCTGGTACTGGCAATAAAGAACCAAACCCTGGTACCGGCGAAGAAGCTTTGAGAGAGCTACCTTGTTACGATACTCTATTGGAAACTCTCAAAAAGGGAATCTATTCGTTTCAAACAAGCGGTGAAAAAAGAAATATGAAATTAGGAATAGGTAATTTCGATAAAGGCAATCACGCAAGACGTCGTTTGTTAATATTAAAGAAATTAACACGCTGCCAAAAAGTTTGGATTTATGCTAAAGAATTCAGCCAGATGCAAAAAAGCATGCTTGAGGAATATGACAGATGATTTACGAAATGAATTGGCCATCTACAATTCCTTAAGAACCCTAAAAAATGGTCAGGTCAATTTATGTTATCCATATTCCTTTATGCTTGATAAAGATACTGAAAAGACGTTTAGGCTTCTCATAAATATCTTTGAAAAAGGAAAACCATGGCCTTACGATTGTGAAGGAGAACGAAAAAATTATTTTGTTTTCCTAATGGGGAATATGGAGGAATAACTCTCGAAACGGCTATCAAATCGAGACTTTTATATGAAGATTTATTAGTATTATTTCGCCAGATTTGTATAATTTTTGCAATTGGTGAAGAGGAAATTGAACTTTTACATGATGATCTTCATATTAACAATGTTCTAGTTGCAGAGACAGAAGAGAAACTAATCAAATATGAAGTAGCTTCAAAAAAGATTAAAATCCCAACTCTTGGATATATTGCTAAAGTAATCGATTTTGGGAATGCCAGGTGTATTAAGGATATAGATTATAGACAAAGGATGATTAGTGAATATGGAAAGAGACCATGTCCAATTGAGTATTCAAGAAGGAGTCTATTTATGCTGAGTGGACTCTATTTTGAAATGATAAATATGAGTTTGGAACTTCGTGCAGCACTACCTGAACTGCCAAGAGTAACTACATCTCTACAACTGTATGAGGGTTTAATTCAAATCTTAAAAGATTTGGCAATTCTTGAATTCCATGAACCGGAATCTGTTGAACAAAGAGGATCTCCTGTAGATTTATACGAGGAAGTTGTGAAAGCGAATTGGACAAAGAAAGGACTACGTGACATGATTCCTAAGTGGACTAATCGCATGTTATTCGTTGGCAATGAAGACGAACCTTCTGTTTTTTACCAGCATGTTTTCAAGCACGATCGTAGTATGATGTAGTGTAACCAGACTAGAGAAGCGCTAAAACGCTTGGATTTGAATAGCCACGATATCAATGGCGTAGACTTTTCCAATGACGCAGCAAAAAAGGACAATTGCATCCCTTACGCTATGGAGCCTCTTCAGAAACCTGATAATGTGAATTCTAAAGACGGAGATAAAGAAGATGGTAAAATCCATATAATTGAAGAAATTATTACAAAAGATGATGTACTTCTTCCTGCATCTTATATTATTGATGGTCCTGAGCGTAGATGGGATGAAATCGAACGAAGCGATGCTTCTAAAAAGAAAATGGCAGGTATTGTTAGGAAATTGAGATTAGAGAAAAGAAAATCAACAAGAGATAATAATATTCAGTTACCAGAACTTAATTCTATAGATTGTCTACCTTTTAAATAATAATTTGCAGATTTTATGTATATTCTTGAATTCCTGAATGGTTTTCGTGAAAAGTTAGGTCTTCCTGAAGTTATTGGTCCATCTCAATTTGAATCCATGCTTAGAAATCAAATTCTTGAGGGACCTTTAAGCAAACTTCTAATATGCCTAGCAAAATTTATTGACAATACAGATAACAACTGTTATACTGCTTCTGAAATAATGCGAAGACATTTGGAGACAATTAATACTACCATTAACCAAAAGTTAACATTGTTAAGTATCTTTGAATTTGATCTTAAAAATAAGATAATCATTTTTACAGCACTTATTGAAGTAATGATGCAGAAACATCATGATAGACTTTGTAAATCTGTTAAGAAATCAAGAGATAAGAAAACTAAGGAAGATTTTAGGGTTTATAATCTGTTGAAAACGCCAATTATTCATACAGCTGGTTACGATCGTTATCATCTTCAAGGTCTATTTGTTCGATGTGATTTGGAGAACGGAGAAAGTTCTGAATGGAGGTACTATCGACATGATCAAATCTATCCTGAATACTCGGCTCTTTATGCAAAAAAGTTGGTAGGCCTAAAAAGATTATTGGGAAAAGAGAAAAGTTGGAAGACCTAGAAAAATCATTGAACCACCAGGAGTCTCATCACAGGAGTGATGAGAGGTCATGGGGGGGGAGTCTGTCGCATACCGCGAGATATTTGCATAGTATTGTTTTGTTTTATATATTTTTACATTATGTTTCTTATGAAAGGTTGTTATATTTGCATGTCCGCGAGAAGCGTGATGTATATATATAGCTAGGAAAAGTAATAAAGTTACAGTTTCTACTGATTAGAATTGTCTCATTGTTTCTTAAAACTCGTTCTTGATAAGTGGAATACCACACATTTTATATATAACAATAAACATATAATAAAACAAAAGAAATTATATTGTGATAGAGTTCAAAATAGAGAAATATTTTAATCATCAAAAAGAGAGAAAGAAAACATGTGAAAGTAAAAAAACAAACAAACACATATTATAGACCTTTAATTTAATTATACCAACTAAAACTTGTCCTTTGAAGTTTCAAAGATCTGAATGTGATAAAAAAATGGAAATCAGATCTAAAAAAACGAAAAACAAATCTAAGCGCTGCAGCTTTTTTAGAATTCTGCTTGCAGTCCTTTTCTGTGGATTTGGAAAATAAAAATTTCTAAAGAAACCAATCAATCACAGGTGGATCCACATAACCCTGGCAGCTCCAAGTAAGTTTATTTACTAGAGCGATCTAATAGATTTACCAAGCTATTAGAGGAACAATTTCCTCATTCACATTATCATAGGGAAAGGATGAAGGTTTCTATTCAAAATAAGTAGATAAATAAATAGGATGATTCACTTTACGGTAAGAAAATTAATTTGAATCACTATAAATATTTATTTTGTTATTTTATTCAAATTCATGTTCACTATGGTTTCCCTGAACATTGGAATACATAATGACATTGGTTTTTCATGAAATTATACTTCTCATCGAAATATTTATATAGCTTTTTATACCAATCTACAGGAAACCTTTCCTGAGACCAAATGAAGCAGTCATTTTTGCTGCTAAACATCTATTTGGCAGATTGTGAAGATTCCATCTCTTGTGGATCTCATGGAATAAATCCGCCCTAGGCTTACAAGGGCCATTAGCTCAAAACCATGGTTAATGTGCAGTTTTTTCAGTTCTCAGAGGCATAAATAATCGAAATTATATTTTGAATGCAAGATCACGGGCTCCATTTCATACACTGCGTGACATTGAAAATGGAACACCAAGAAATAGTGGCCAGAAAGTAATGAAACTCGGCAGACAGAGAGAGACAGGGACGAACAATAAGTGATCTTTATTTCAAAATGATAGTCATAATACAGAGCGAGAACGGCGTCGGCTTAGTAGCAAGTAGGACCACCGCGGACGGCGATGCACGCAGCAACACGTCTAGGTAGAGAGTCAATCAGAGTACGGATGGCGTCCTGAGGGATGGCTCTCCATTCCCTCTCAACCATTTGCCACAGTTCGTCTTCTGAACGCGGCTGTGGCAAGGCATGCAAACGGCGTCCAATGATGTCCCAGACGTGCTCGATTGGTGAGAGTTCAGGAGAGTACGGTGGCCAGGGAAGCATCTGTACATCTTGCAGAGCTTGTTGGCTAATGCGAGCAGTGTGCGGTCGGACGTTATCCTGCTGATAAAGGGCATTGGGTACCCCCTGAAGGTAGGGAAGTGTCACCGGTCGCAGCACATCATCAACGTATCGTTGGGCCGTCATAGTGCCCTGAATACGAAGTAAAGGTGACCTGGAATCATACGCGAAGGCGCCCCAAACCATGATTCCACGTTGTCGCACGGTGGGGCGTTCCACAATTGCTGCCGGATTGGACCTTTCTCCATATCGTCGCCACACGCGTACACGGCGACTATCACTGGGCAAGCAGAAACGCGACTCATCTGAGAACACGACCCTGTGCCATTCCGTCATCCACGTCGATCTAGCCCGGCACCATTCCAAACGTTGGCGCCTATTCGGTGGGGTCAATGGCAGTCTTCTTAGCGGACGGCATGAGTGCAAGCCATTAGCAACCAATCGACGGGAAATGGTTCTGGTCGAGATGGAATGATCTAGGGTGTCTTGCACATGTTGCAGGATGGCGGTACAAGTGGCTTGTGGGGCCGCCACTGCTTGTCGAAGGATACGCCGATCCACACGTGATGACGTCACTCTGGTTGCACCGACCTTCCTATAAATTGCCACATTTCCTTGTTCCAACCATCTTATCCACAGTCGGTGCACCGTGGACGCACCAAGGTGTGTATCAGCTGCGATTTGACGTATGGACCAACCTGCCCTTTTCAGTCCGATCACCATGCCCCTCGTGTTCGTGGCTTGAATGTTCAGTAAAAAATACTAAGAAGCACTTTGCCACTTGTCTTGAATTATTTTATTGTCTTTTGGTTTTAGAGTTAGGAGTAGCTACCACATGATTTTAGAATACATGAATTTGACTTAGATTATGATACTAGTGGTAGAGAGAGAGAGAAAACAAAAAACTATTAATTAACCAAACTGGAAATTTACATACATGTTGATTGCTTTAAAATTTACATATTAAAGATTTATATTGTACAATTGAATTTAGAAGATTTTGGCTTAATTTTCATATATAAAATTGAATTTAAGGAAATTATTAACTATAGGATCCAACATACTCCCCCGGCTGGGAAGATATGACCAGAAAATAAAAAAAAAAAAAAAATAAAAATAAAAATAAAAAAAGAGTTCCAATAGTATAGATGCTGGACTAATTGATTCCGACTATGTAGCTAAGATTACAATTCTCATTGTTTGAAAGGCAATGGAATCAGCTTTGTAATGGGTCTCTTGAAGACTCCTTTTGAAGTCTTTATCTGGACTACCCTGACATTCTTGTCCTCTCCTGGAAATATCTCCTGAATCCTAGCCAAAGGCCAGCGAAGTGGAGATATTTGAGCCTCTTTGAGGTAGACTAGTTGACCTATTTGGATATTGTCTTGTTTGATTCGCCATTTACCACGGCCTTGGAGGTTGCTCAGATATTCCTTGGACCATCTTGACCAGAATGAGTTTTTCAGTTTTTGAATCAGCTTCCATCTTGTCTGTAAGTTTAAGACTTCAGAGTTTGAGGTTGGAATTTCTGAAAACGAAGATCCGATTAAGAAATGAGCTGATGTCAAGGCCTCATAATCATTGGGATCACTACATAGAGGGGCCAGTGGTCTTGAATTTAGGCAAGATTCTATCTGAATAATCAAGGTGTTCATTTCTTCATAATTCAGGGTTGCTGATTTAAAGGTTCGGACCAAGTGTGATTTCACACTTTTGATTCCGGCTTCCCAAAGGCCACCAAAGTGAGGTCCACCTGGGGGGATGAAATGCCAAGTGATTAATTTCTCTGTAACCAATCTTTGCACTGACTGAGAGTTCAATAATTGAAACTGAGTGCGGAAAAAATTGGATGCTCCTTTAAAATTGGTAGCATTATCTGAGTAAATGTCAGAGGGCTTCCCTCTTCTGGCCATGAATCTTCTCAACGAGGCCATGAATGAATCAGTTGATAAACTTGTTGTCAACTCTAAATGAATGGCCTTAGTAGTAAAGCAAATGAATAGTACAATGTAAGATTTGCTTATTGTTTTAGATCTGCCCAGGCTTCTCTTTATTAAGAATGGTCCTGTAAGATCAATGCCAGTCTTTGAGAATGGCCTTGATGGGATGATTCTCTCCGGAGGTAGATTTCCCATGATTTGATGAATGGTAGTAGATTTAAATTTTAAACAAATCAGACATTTTTTAATGGTTTTTTTGACTGCATCTCTTGCTCCCAGAATCCAATAATTTTTTCTGAGTATTGACAATACAAGTTTAGGTCCTGCATGTAGGTATTTCCTGTGAATATCATCGATTATAAGATTGGTGATGTGGTGATTCTTCGGTAGTAAGAGAGGGAATTTTTGATTTTCATTTAAATAGGAATACTTGAGTCTACCTCCAACTCTTAGAAGTCCTTGAGTGTCTAAAAAGGGATTTAGAGAAGTTAGCTTGTTGGACAGAGGTAGTTGCTTGTTTGACTTCAGTAATTTTATTTCCGTGCAGAATTCAACTTGCTGGATGGATTTGACTAAGACTTGAATTGCCTTTGTTAATTCTCTTGTTGTCAAAGGTCCTTTCTGACGAATTGGATCAAAGAGGAGGCAATTGTAGTAGAATCTCCAACACCAAGCTGTTATTCGGATCAATTTAGTCATTGTGGAATACCTTTCAATGAATTCTAGATTTAACATAGTTTCTGAATTTTGAATTAAGGTTGTTTGATCCAACACTTGACCCTCACCGACTTCTTCTTGAATGATATTGAGATTTACTTGGGTTGGTGAAGAAGGAATATATCGAACATTATTTTCTTGAAGCCAAATAGGACCCCGCCACCAAATTCTATGATTGACCAAGTCTTGAGGCATGATTCCTCTTGATGCGCAATCAGCTGGATTATCTTGACTGGATACATGGAACCAATCAGTGATTTGAGTCAAATTTTGAATTGACGACACTGTTCGAAACAAAGGCTTTCCATCTGCTGGCATCTGATCTTATCCAATCTATACAGATTTGTGAATCAGTCCATAAAAAGGTTTTGTCAGGTTGAAAAGGAAATGATTCAAGAATGAATTGATTCAGTTGAGCCAAAAGCAATGCTGCACTTAGTTCAAGTCTTGGAATTGTAATGGTCTTTAATGGTGCAACCTTAGTTTTTGAGGTTATCAGATTGATTTTGATCTTTTGATTTTTGAATCTAGTTTTCAAGTAAAAAACTGCTGAATAAGCATTAAGGGATGCATCACAAAATCCATGTAGTTGTAATTCTTCTATTTCAGAAGATGAACTGTTCAGGTATCTTGGTATTTTGATTTCCTTTAGGCACGATAGTTGAGTTTGGAATTTATTCCAATTTGACTTTATATCTGATTCAATTGGTTCATCCCATGAAGTTTTCCTCTTCCAAAGCTGTTGTATCATAATTTTCAGCAGAACAGTCGTGGGGGAAAGGAGACCAAGTGGATCATAAATTTTGGCTATAGCAGACAGAAGCTGTCTTTTAGTTGTTACTTCAAAATTCAGTGGATTGACTTGAACATTGAAGGTATCTTGAATTTTGTTCCAGACTAGTCCTAGAAGTTTGATTGAAGAATCCTCTTCAAGCAATTTTGAGTTAGTGTCATTGATTTTTTCCTGTGAAAGAGAGGAAAGAACCTCTTTGTTATTAGAGGACCATTTTCTAAGTTTGAATCCTCCCTTGTTCAATAAGGATGATAATTCCGCAACCAAAGACTTAGCTTCTTGAATTAAATATGCACCTGAAATAAGATCATCAACATAGAAATCCCTAAAGACTATTGGTGAAGCAGAAGGGAATTTAGAACTCTCATCCTCAGCCAATTTTTGAATAGTTCTGATTGCCAGAAAAGGGGCGCTTGCAGTGCCATAAGTAACTGTTAACAGTCTATATTCCAGTAGTGGATCTTCTGGATTTTCTCTCCACAAAATTCTATGATAATCTCTATCATCTGAATTCAGCCTAATTTGTCTGAACATTTTCTCTATGTCTGCTGTGATTGCAATAGGAAATGTTCTGAATCTGAGTAAAATGTTGAATAGATTCTGCTGAAGCTTTGGACCCACATGTAGAAAATCATTTAAAGAAAGATTGTTTGTACTTCTGGATGAAGCATCAAACACAACTCTGATTTTAGTTGTTGTGCTCTGTTCTCTTAGGACTCCATGATGTGGTAAATAAAAACATTGGTTGGAAGGTTTTTTTCAACTCCTTGAGTGGTATCAACTCCATATGATTCAGCTCCATGTACTCCCTCATAAAGTTGATGTATTGAGATTTGAGACTTGGATTAGCCTGTAGCCTTTTTTCCAAATTAAAAAACCTTCTCAATGCTTGAGATCTTGAATCACCTAAATTGGGTGTTGATTTAAAAGGGAGATTGACTGAATATCTGCCCTCAATGTCTCTTTTGAGGTTTGACTTGAATAATATCTCACAGGCATTCTTTGTACCCAACTGGGCCTTAGAAATTGGGACATCTTCAAGTTCCCAGAATTTTCTTATGCTGGAATCAAGTTCAGTGGTACAGTGGTTGATTACCGAAGTATTCGACTTAATATTTGAATGGATTCTTTCAGAAACAAGCCAACCTAACTTGGTATTAAGTGCTATAGGATGGTGCTTTAAATCTGTTTTCTGACCTAGAATGATTTCTACAAAGGTATCTGCACCCAAAATTAGGTCTATGGGCTTGGTGACATAGAATTCTGGGTCTGCCAAGAGCAAATTTTCTAAATGAGGAAAGTCTGCTGACTGAATTTGGAAGTTTGGAAGGTCTGCAGTTACCCTCCCAACCACAAATTCTCTGGCAGAAAATAATTGATCATTATGATGTGGGGTGAACTCTATTTCAACCTGCGATGTTGTCCTGTTGACAACAATGTCACCTACACCTTTTAGTGCATAAGAATTTTTCCTTTTTTCAAGTCCCAACTTGTGGCAACATTGTTCTGAAATTAGGCTTATTTGGGACCCATTGTCCACTAATGCTCTACATAGCACAAATGAGCCATCCTTCGCCTTGACTTTAATAAGGGCTGTTGACAGTAGAATATTTGTTTCCGCTTCCAAAGGCAGCGCATTACAGATGGTATTTGTTGAAACCAACATCTCTTGAGAGGTTGTTGGTTGTGGAATGGATGGTTCAGAGTTGTATTCATGCAGAAGAGTATGATGGTTCTGCTTGCAGTTTTTACATCTTGATGTGATGAGACATTTGGATATCTCATGATTTGCTCTAAGGCAATTTTGACAAAGTTTATGTTTTTTAACTAATTCCCATTTTTTAGGCAAGGGAAGATTTATGAATCTATGGCAGTCATTTAGTTTATGAATTTGATGACATAAAATACAATTTTGACCTTTGTTGACATAAAGGCCGTGAGCCATCATATTTTTGCTAGAGGTTTTTTGTTCCTGGAACAAAGGAATTCTCATACCTTGCAGGCTTCTAGCATGTTTTTCTAAAAAATTCACAAAGTTTTCAAATGTTGGATATTCTTCATTTTGAAGGGTTAATTCCCATTCTTTCCTGAGGGCTTCACCAATTCTTTTTTCAAAAAAATTGATCAGGATTAGATCTGTTAATGTGTTTTTCTCAAGTCCTAGCACTGAGAGATTTCTAATGCCTTCATTGCAAACATCAAGGATTTCATAGAGAGAACCAGCCGAAATAGATTTTAATGGCCTTATGGAGAATATTTTGTTGATTTGTGAAAAAGCCAATTCTCTTCTGTTATTAAATCTATTGCATAAGGTATCCCATGCTTGCTGGTAGTTTTTGTCAGAAATGGGAAAACCTGAATCAACTTTTCCGCAGGACCCTTAACAGATGCATTTAGATATTGAAATTTTTGTATTTCAGTTAGTGTTTGATTAGAATTAATGGTGGAGTTAAATATTTCTCTAAAACTAAGCCAATTGGCTGAATCACCATTGAAAATGGGTAAATTTATCTTAGGTAAATTAACATTGGATTCGGGCAGTTGTTTATCACTATGAGTATTTTCTTTGGTTTCAATCAAAGATAAAGCTTCTTCAATAGACACCAACATATTAAAAATATCCTTTTTGGCCTTTGAATAATCGTCATATTGTGTATCATCTAACTCTGATTCTAATAATGTGTTGATAACTTGATTTAGGCTAATTTTCCTTTCATTAACTTCTTGTTGGAATAGCTTTAATCTATGTATGTTTTTGGATTCTACAATAGCTTTATTCTCTGATTCCAGATCCTTTATTTCCTGAATAATAAAGTTGAATTTGTGCCGAATTTTAACTTCAGATTTGGGCATGACTTTATTTTAAGAATTTTAAGTTTTCAAATGGCTTACCTTAATTTTTTAAAGTATCCGGCTCGATGAGGGACCATAATGTTCGTGGCTTGAATGTTCAGTAAAAAATACTAAGAAGCACTTTGCCACTTGTCTTGAATTATTTTATTGTCTTTTGGTTTTAGAGTTAGGAGTAGCTACCACATGATTTTAGAATACATGAATTTGACTTAGATTATGATAATAGTGGTAGAGAGAGAGAGAGAAAACAAAAAACTATTAATTAACCAAACTGGAAATTTACATACATGTTGATTGCTTTAAAATTTACATATTAAAGATTTATATTGTACAATTGAATTTAGAAGATTTTGGCTTAATTTTCATATATAAAATTGAATTTAAGGAAATTATTAACTATAGGATCCAACACCCCTCGTAAAAGCGTCTGTCTGCTTGAACTGCCTCCGTTTACGATGACCTGGCATTCTCTGTTATTACACGTGTCTTTTGACACAAGAACAAAATTTCTACAATGATTTTCCTTGAAGAAATAACGACACAAATACTGTCCTTTCTGCAAGTTCCTTCCCTTATATCTTACTCCATGTGCGCACGAGAGCTGCGCATTTTACATCATTTGCATAACTCGGTTAGGCGCGTCTACCCTGAAATTTGCATAATTTTCTGGCCACTATTTCTTGGTGTTCCATTTTCAATGTTCATTATTTTAAATTCAATCATTTTACAAGATATATTTCTATCTGCAGTTTCTATTAAAATCAACGATTACAGCTCTATTCTCTACCATATATGATGTTTTCAATGAAACATTATATTTAGACAGGGGGTCGGTGGAAGGATGGTCTAAACCGTTGGTTTTCGACCGCTATGACCTGGGTTCGATTCCCACATTGGATTTTTTTCTGATAAAAAAAATCTCCAATTGCCCACTATTCTTGAAAAAGATCAACCTCACCAGCGAGTGCAAGTAACCAAACGAGGCTTTGGCACATTTGTAAGTGCAAAGTCTAACTGCTTTTCACATGTGTATACATGTGATACATTTACAGTAAAAGCAGTCGTCTATTTCTACCCACCACGATTATCTTGGCCTGTACCACGTGTACTAGGGATAAGCAAAAAAAAAAAAAATTAGATGGTTAAAAAGTTTAGCACTTGTAGTGTGGGAAGTTTAAGAAAGGATTTAGATGTTATATAATTTAGTTGCGCGTGCGTTTCTTTTTATTGATAACAGACAGAATTTGATTAATTTTTATTCAAACCTGATTTGTATGTTTCTTTTTAGGGCCAGCAAGAAAAAAGGGTTTTTCCAAAGAATAAGGAATTTCTTCACTGGTGGATGCAAGGTAAAGTTGAATATTTTTCTAATATAACTTAATGTCACACAAGACCTTGTGGGGAATTTGGATATTTTGTAAAAATAGGTTATTACTATTGACTACATTGACTACCTTAAAAGTATTAAAATGTGATTTTCACACAAAATATAAATATTTATTAATCTGAAATTTAGATTTTACCTTTTAATTGTTTGAATTTTATTGTGATCTTCCTACTCTTTTGTAGGTCAACATGTAGATTTTTGAATATTCAAACATTCCTTCTTGAGACAATTTTTCGAAATATTTGGGAGATTGTAAGACAGAGGCCTAACTGTATACATTGGTTGATACTGTTGTGTTCTATGGGGTTTCCAATCTTTATAAACAAATTATGTAATTTATAAAAGGGGATCCATTTTTACGTGTATTCATTAATATATTAACGTATTAAAAAAATGGTTTCAATATATTGCAGCAAAGTATTTATTATATGTAAATATTATTATTATTTTTATATTCATATTATATATATTTTACTAAAGAGACAAGGGTCGCCTCTCCCGTCAAAATAGACGTCAAAAACCAGACGTCATCTATTGACCATCGCCGCAATCTAGCGGCCTTGGGTCGGTGACAAGGCCACAACACCAGCTTTGGTAAACTATTTTGACGGGAGAGGCGACCCTTGGCTCTTTAGATCAATATCCGCCAGGCAAAATTTCCATATATATATATATATTAAGAAAAAGGCATCTCCTTATCGTGCAACTGAAAGTTGCTGGTGGCTGGCGCCATCTATCGGAATAAATATCAACTATTCTCGTTGATTTTTAATTATTCCAGAATTGGTCAAATACCCATTCTTGATTAATCAAGAAAAGCTAACCACGAACGCGTTTCGGGCTGTTGGCCCTCATCAGCGTGGTGCAAGCTGTACCTCAACGACCAAAAAATTGGTCATTAAGGCATCCTGAAAAATCATGAAACGGGTAGTTAAGGCCAGAATTGCGTGAGGACGCTACACAATGTGAAAAAATAGCACAAATGTAACATTGTACTGGGATAAGGTGCATAAATTAAGAAAAAGGCATCTCCTTATCGTGCAACTGAAAGTTGCTGATGGCTGGCGCCATCTATCGGTATAAATATCAACTATTCTCGTTGATTTTTAATTATTCCAGAATTGGTCAAATATGGGTCAAATGGGTATTTGACCAATTCTGGAATAATTAAAAAATCAACGAGAATAGTTGATATTTATTCCGATAGATGGCGCCAGCCATCAGCAACTTTCAGTTGCACGATAAGGAGATGCCTTTTTCTTAATTTATGCACCTTATCCCAGTACAATGTTACATTTGTGCTATTTTTTCATATATATATATATATTGTTACTCTGGAAACTTTCCTTCATTGCTTATCATATATCTTATAAATGTTGATTTTGTGCTTGCATTAAATGAATTGTCATATCAAACTGAAGTACGAGGTGTGTTCAAAAAGTATCGCGACTTTTGTGTTTTTTCAAATATTATTTATTTATTCATGGATACCTATTTTGTCCCCTTCAAAGTAATCCCCATGAGATATTATACACTTGTGGCAACGGTTTTTCCAATATTCGAAGCACTTCAAAAAATCATTTTTTTAAATCTTTTTCAGCTCCTCCTTCGATGCCGTCTTTATCTCGTCAAGCGTAGCGTAACGTCGTCCTTTCATGGGCCTCTTCAGTTTAGGGAACATGAAAAAGTCACAGGGGGCCATTTCTGGGGAATACGGTGGCTGTGGCATCATTAGTGTGTTGTTTTTGTCCAAAAAGTCGCGCGCAAGCAACGATGTGTGAGCAGGGGCGTTATCGTGGTGCAAAAGCCAATTTTTGTTCTTCCACAAATCCGGGCGTTTCTAGCGGATTGCTTTGCGCAAATTGCGCATAACTTGCAGGTAATATTCCTTATTGACCGTTCTACCCTGTGGCAAGAACTCATGATGCACCACGCCCCTGCAATCGAAGAAAACTGTCAGCAAAACTTTCACATTCGACCGAACTTGGCGCGCTTTTTTCGGTCTTGGTTCGTGCGGCAGCTTCCATTGAGATGATTGAGCTTTGGTTGCCACGTCATAACCATAAACCCACGCTTCGTCACCAGTTATGACCCTCTGGAGAAAATTTGGGTCGTCGCGGACAGAGTCCAACATCTCATTAGCAATGTTCATGCGATGCTGTTTTTGGTCGCAATTGAGCAATTTTGGTACGAATTTCGCGGCGACCCGTCTCATGCCCAAATCATTGATAAAAATCGAATGGCACGAGCCAATCGATATGTTTAGGTCCTCAGCAACTTCTCTAACGGTGATTCGACGATTGGCCAATATCATTTTCTCCACTTCGTTAATTTTTTCGTCTGTTGTTGAAGTGCTCGGGCGTCCGGCACGCTCTTCGTCGTTCACACCTTCTCGGCCTTCTGAGAACATTTTGTACCACCGATAAACGTTGCTTCGGTCCAAAGTAGCTTCTCCGTATGCCACAGTCAACATTCGGAATGCATCCGCGCACTTAATTTCGTTTTTCACACAAAATTTGATACAGGTTCTTTAATCCATTTTTTTTTAATAGGTAAAAATCGAAGACGATCCAAAATATCTGCAAGCAAAGCAGCTGTCAACAATTAAGTGAACATTCAAAATGGCCGAGCTTGTCGGCATAAGTGAGAGACACGAGGAGCAACATAAAGCCATAAAAAGATCGAAATTCGAATATACGTAACCCGCGAAAATTCAAAATTCGCGATACTTTTTTAACACACCTCGTATGTCTCTCCTAAATTTTCACGTTACAATATTCATAAACCTTTTCTTTGTTGCAATCATTTTTGGGCATACTCGTATTATTAGCTACTTGTCTATCTATTCAGGATATGAAAAATAAATCTATTATAAATGGTAGATCGTGTATATGCTGAGGGTGACAGGTATATTTGGAAAGAGAAAGACGTCACACGGGACCAAATACGGGGAATAAGACTCATGATGGATGATTTAGGAACCTGATCCGAACAATTTGGGAGCTGCTTTAATCGACCTATGGACGTAGTATTTTGTGGTAAAAAATCACCTTTTTCCGAGTCAATCTTAGGTGTTTGGCAAGAAAATCTTCCCTCAATAGATTAAGAATGGTTTCATAATATTCTTCTGTTAATTTACATTTTTCAAGTATTTCCTTGAAATTTCCAAGAAATTTCCTTGTGAATTGCAAAAATAAGTGCTCACCACCTTTCCCGCTGACATTAACAGTCTTTGCCTTTTTGGAGCCCTTTCATCAGAAAATGTTCACTGTATTGACTGCTGTTTGAACTATAGTTTGTGGTGTTATATCCAGGTCTCGTCTCCTGTCAAAAATGACGCCGATATTTCAATGATTAAGATCGTTCAACAATAAACACTGCTGGGAAATGTCTGTTCGCATGCGTTTTTGGTCGATTGTAAGCAATCGCGGCACTATCTGGTACACAGCTTTACAATCTGTAATTTTAAATTAAAAATATATGGTGTACCCTGTTTATTGAGATACCCGTGGTCTCAGTAATCAAACGTATCTCGACTCGTAGATCTTTCAGAACGATGGAATGGATTTTGATACCATTTCTAGCGTGGTTACTTTCCAAGGCTATCCGAGATGTGGTTTATCTTGTGTATGTCTCCAGTACGTATATATTTATTCATCCAATAATATATGGTATCGAATGATTGGACTGAGTCTTCGTTAATATCGTTTAGCTCGAATTTAATTTGGGAAGGCGACCAGCGTTTTAAAAAAAGAAGTATTTGATTATATCTCTAAATTCATTTTTATCCATTTTGGAATCAATCGCTAGGTCTCGAACTTTCTAAAAGGCGGAGGTCACAAGATTTGATGACAAATAAAGATCCTCATTGAAGCCCATCAAGGAGATAGTTAATTTGTGTCGCAAACATACAATCTATATTATTTTTACCTTACTTTTAGAACCCCCTCGTATATATTGTCACATGGAAAATTACGTAAGACGAACTTCAGGTTGACACAGAAATTTATTTTAGGCAAGAGCAAATTATCTATGCTAAACAAAAGATAAGCAATGAGGGAAGTTTACAAAGTAGCAAAATATAAACAAAAAAATGATACTCTGTTAATAAAATAATAAATACTTTGTAACAATATGAATTGCATATTTCTATATAAAATATTTTATTACAATGGTTTAACAAATGTGTGTCATTTGTAGAAACCTCAAATTGAGAATAATGGCTTATTGAATGAGGAAGCCCAGAATAAGCCACGTGGGATCCTGAAAAAGTATTATTCTAATATCTCCACAGAAGTTGGAAGAGATATTATTAGAAAGCAGATAAAGAAATCCAGGCAGAAGCAAGTTACCTACACAATTCCACGTAAAGGCCTCAAGATATCTAGAAGCCAAAAGAAAGCCAGAAGGGATTTTTTGATTCTCAGAAATATTGAGAATGATATTGGAAAGTTCATTCTGGTAAACCTAAAAAAATACCAAGAGGTTTATGGCGGCGATGTCGAAAATGAGTTCAAGAATTCTAGGCTTAATAAACTTAAAAGTGTGAAAGTGCACCATGGAAGAAAAGTTTACACATTTGAAATGTCCTTGAAGAATAAAGGACCCAAGCCCCGACCTAAAAATAAGGTCGCCGCTAGACGGAGCTAAGCTCCAGGTAAGAACTCGATGTCTATTGGAGAACTTTGGAATTCTGACTTTTGTTTGTCTAGGACCGCAGCAGCAGCATTAAGATGTCAGCTAAATCATCTCTTCTCAATAAACATTGAAGATCCCCCCTCCCCTTCCAAAAAAAGCCAAATTAAAGGTAAGTTATTCACCCCAGCCTACACCAGATTGGCATTTTAATTAATCTGATATTCATATTATGGGAGAAGATTTGGAAAAGGTGGAATTCTCAAATGGAACTCCAGCTTTACCAGTCTATACTTTTTCAAATATAACTCAGTAGCCGCGATTTACAAATAGAGAGGAAGAACCCGAGAGATGGAGATAAGGGCAGCGTTGCTAGTTGCAAGTTCTCAGTAATTAAGGTCTTTGAGCTTTCAGTGGATATTTGAGGAACGTTTAGAAAGATTGGACAATATATCGCTGGGGCGAGAGTAATGACAGGAACAACTTGCAGAAACAGACTTCTAAAGGCGCCGTGTCCAAAACCAAAGTTAAACTTAGTGGATGCGGCCAGAAGAGTCAACATGCCGCGGATCTTGACGCAGACTTTAACAACGGGCTGGTGAAAATATAGATGTCAGTCAAATTTTACCCCAGCACTTTGAATGTTTCACACCATTCGAAAAGCCGCCCATCAATTAACTGATCCCGGCGTGGTTAAAGAAGTCTCACGGAAATTCTGAGGAGAACCATAACCTGACATTACTCCCCAGGTAATACATACTCATATTACAAATATATGCGCCTTTATCTGATTCATAACATGTTCTATAGAAACATATTTCTATTTGAAAAGTAGATGTCTATAACTTATCTATATTTTGTGTAGGAACCATTGTGTGTGTGCCGCGGTGTTCCACGTGGAGCCAATCCCATGCAGCTGCTGGCCAATATGTTAGCTCTAGTGCTGTCGGAATGCTGGCTCTATGTTTGGAACATGGGTCGGAAGTACCTCACTACTTCTGAAACACTGGAGTCCTCGGGTGATGAAGATGCTATTGTAGCGAGGGAATGCACGTTTTCCTCTACATGGTGGCTGAAAGTTGAAGCAGAAGTAGTGGACTATGCTGAATAGTGAAGTGCAGTAGAGCTTTTGTGAGCTCCCAGCCTATATCGTACCATTAAGCCTGTAAGGGTTCTCTGAAATGTTTTTCACAAACGAGACAATCGCACCCGCTCAAATCATGCCACTGGTTCTCCATTCGCTGTCCACGCAAAGAAGCACAAGTAGGGGACTGTCCTGCAGGGCGAAGTACGGTTAGGACTCTGTAAGCTCCGTACCACTGCGGTTGCCGTGAAGGCCTGCAGGAAAACCTGAAATGTGGTTTACTGACAATACAATATTATCCTCTTATTCTTTGGTGCAACACGAGAACCCAGCCACAGGTAATGAAATTTCTGTTCACGCAAAGAAGCACAAATAGGGGACTGTCCTGCAGGGCGAAGTACGGTTAGGACTGTGAGTTCCGTTCCGCTACGGTTGCCGTGAAGGCCTGCAGGAAATCCTGTAATGTGCTTTACTGACAATACAATGGTACCCCCGTATTCTATGGTGCAACACGAGAACCCAGCCACAGGTCATGAAATTGCTGTTAACGCAGAGAAGCACAAGTAGGGAACTGTCCTGCAGGGCGAAGTACGGTGGAGACAATGTGAGCTCCAGGCCGATACGGTAGCTGTGAAGGCCTGCAGGAAACCCTGCAATGTGATTCACTAACTAGACAATGGCACCCCCTCATCCAAGGAGCAGCATGAGAACCCAACCATCTGCATGCAATTTCTCATCACTCACAGTAACAAAAGTAGGGGCCTCTCCTGTAGGGTGAAGTACGGTGGAGACAATGTGAGCTCCAGGCCGCTACGGTAGCCGTGAAGGCCTGCAGGAAACCCTGAAATTTTGGTGACTTAGAAGGCAATGGCACCACCTTATTTCATGAAGCATCAAGAGGATCCGACCACTGGTATCGATAACACTGTTCACGCAGCGGACCACAAGTAGGGAACTTTCGTGTTGGGCGAAGTTCGGTGGAGACTCTGTGAGCTCCGTGCCGCTACGGTAGCTGTGAAGGCCTGCAAGGATGACCCGCAATGCATGTGGTTCACTAATGAGACAATGGTACTCTCTCATTTCATGGAGCAGAACGTACAAGACAACATTGATAGACCTTCTTCAGGTCTGTTTCACTTTAGAACTCACTTGTCTGTAGCTCCGTATATGATACTAGAAGATTGCAAGAGGACATAGCCACTGTTTCGCAACCGCTATTCATACAAAGAGAAACAGCACAAATAAGGAACTGCCTTGCGGGGCAAAGTACGATGGGGACTTTCTGAGCTCCGGGTCGCTACGGTAATCGTGAAGGCCTGCAAGGAATCCTGAAATGTGGTTGAAACGAGTAATGGCACCCCCTCATTGATAGATTCATAAATGCTACAGAAAGATCGGATCAAGACCCAGCCACTGACCTTGCAATCGCTGTTCACACAAAGAGATGGACTTCGGTGGAATACTGGAGAGCAACATTGTCCTTAACGGCACCATGGCTTGAGAATCTGGAGAAAGAATACGATGTGAAATGCCACCAAACTGGATATATATAAATAGAATTCTGTTCATATCTCTATAGAAGCATATGATTTCTCTTACTCCAAGATTCAAGAAATTGGTTTATTCAAGATCAACTACACTTCTGAAGTTTCAATTCTTAATCTTCCAAGCAGTAACCGTACATTCCCTAACTCAAGTTTCTGTAATTTTGTTCAATAACCCGAAGAATTCCGCTGCACCTCAATGCTGACTGCAATCTACCATTTGTCAATTCGATCGACAACTTAGACTTGATGGTTTTTCCATCAAATATTTGCTTTCATATATTTTTTATAAAATACTTTCAATTATATAATATCTCTCATATATATGCTATTCATATTTTTCTTTGAATAATAAATAAATATAAAATGGAAGGAGTGTGTGTGTTAATCAAATTTTACATAATAGTGTTACCATACCAAAACTATTGCAAAGCCTATTATACAGTGGGGTGACAGATTAAAGCCTAGTCTATTTAAACTATGAATCAATTTGAAGACAAAGAAGTTCTGGTGTCCTTTCAAATACAATTATATTATGATAATTGATTAAAATACACAATGAATTATCACAAGTATGTTCCAATTATACATAGATTAGCTGAATTTCAAATTATAATTGGATATTTATAATGATGTTATTTCAGACCAAAATATATATTTTCATATAATGAATTTTAAGGTATATTTTCAAAATCAAATATGGGGGTGAATTGGGCCAAAACCACACTATTTCGCATTCTCATATCCTGGCATGATGTAATTAGAAATGAGGAAGACCAAACTTGAAATCGATTTATACAGTTTTGTTGATGAAAATTAAATATATATTCCACATCAACCTGAGTTAAGGCATGGAATTCCTGGTCCCTTCGCTCAGTATTAAATCGAATATTTATACTTTTAGAATTTTCATATTTTATCTTGGAACACACACCCATTGCCTATATTTCAATCGCAAACAACACTTCATATGTTGGCGAAACCTTTTTAGACAAGAACGTTATAATATTCGACCGGACCTATAAAATGAGAATTTGGGAAATAGAAACAACCCAATTATACGGCAGTTGGAAATCTGGTCCAACTCATCATTTTCGGAGCTTCTGTCAATCTGTTTGTTTTTCTGCAGCAGAATGCTGTTCTCTTGCAGATAACTCCTCCTTCTTTAACCACATCTAAGAGCCCCTTCTCTCGACAAAGTATGTACCGCTGGATGTTTGCAGTGCAAAATCGAGTCAAAATTTTCCTTCCACAATGCTCTTCAAGATATTTATTCCTGGAGCCGTGCCATAAATCACGGTGTACTACTAGAGAGTTGCGAGTCCTAAAATATAATTTGACTACTAAGTGTTTGTTTCTATGTGCATTTTCAAATTATTCATTGACTTCCACGCTCAACTTAATTTTTATACCTTTATATAACACTGTGCGCCAAATTTGTAAAAATTATATTCCTTCACTCTAATGGAATCCTAAACCCCTATTGAAAGCCTTTATATAACCTGCTCTCATGTCTTTCTGTCCATAAATTTTGGGATCAATTTTCAATTTACCTATAGAAGAAGTAGGAGTTGGGACACTTGTTATAACACGATGAAAATGTAAATTGACCAATTTTCAGACTTCTGAGTGGTCTGACAGGTGAGGAATGGAATGACTTATATATTTCCTTTTTAAAATATTATAGGATCAATTTTTTACTATATCCTTAGAATACAGAGAAGTTTAGATATTTGTAGACAAGCTCAATCCAGCTAACAAGGCAAGATTACTTAATTTCAGACTTCTGAGTGGTCGGAGTGGTCAGAAATGTATATTTTATTTATTTACTTTTCGAAATTAGTTGTCAATGTTTAATATACTCCTTGACCACAAAGAAATTTAGTGTTTTATTAAAAGCTCTTACTTAACTTGCTTCTATGTCTTTCAAAATATCTTGAGCACTTAGTAATCTGAAATTTTGTACTTATTAGAACCTAATGACAAATATATATATGTAAGTAGGAAATTGCTATTATATGTTTGTCTTTTTTCTCTTCAACCAATTTTCCTTGGATAATTATGTAAATTAAATTAATTTTTTAAGCTTGTACCAGTATATACCCTAGTTTTCATTATGTAAATAAATGTATTGACGCAAATTACCCTGAGTTTGGGATATCGCCTTATAGAATGTTAATAAAGTTAGGTTATGACAATGTAAGTGACAAATTTTCATATTTCTGGGTTGTCAGGGTAACCGGGAATGAATGAATTGTTTTTCAAATGTTGTAATTCAATTTTACCATGCTTCCAGACTACCTAAAATGTGAAATTTTGAATACTTCCTTAGTATTATTATAAATGCAAGTGTACACATTTTCAGAAATCTGGGTACCCAGGCTCGCCGGGAATGTACCAATTTCTATATATTATTAATATTTTTATATTGCAAGATGTAAAAAAAGGAAACTATTAGGAGTTGCGAATAGGTTTTTCAGAGATGTTCAACCCCTCAAACGAGTTAGAAGTCTAAATATTCAGATTTTTATATGAAACTGCCTTGGAATCACGGAAAAATTGCAAATGTATAAATATATATCAATTAATTTGTTGTAATATTCAGTAATCCGATTCCATTATAATCACTCAAATATTTATATTCATAAATATATGTAGTTATATATTTCACTATGTTGTTAAATATAGAGCAATCCATTTATGATATTTAAAATAAAACATATTTTGGATCAACAAATTTATTAAAATTCAATATTTCGACGAGGCTGTTCGCCTATCTTCTTCTCGAAAAAATTCAAAAACCTTGTAAGCTTATTATCCGCGTGATGCGCGCACGAGAAGTGATGTTTTCTATAGCATATGTTGGTGTGACCAGACCATATAATTTGAATTATTGTATCTTCAGGAAAAAAGGCTAAATATATTTTTGACTATTTTTGTTTTAACTGTAGGTATGATTGTGGTATTTCTATTTTCCTATTGATGCTATTTTTATCATCTGTAGATGCCCAGCTCTCCAAAAATAATCTTGAGTGTTTATCCTGTACATTTTTGTATAAAATTATTGCATTATCAAAATCTGGCATATGTCCTTTCCTAACTGCATGGTCTACAAGTAAAGATAAAGGGCTATGATTTTTGAAGGCTGTCTTGTGTTGATTGAGTCTCTCTATTAAGGTTTTTCCAGTTTCTCCAATGTAGGATGATGTACAGGATTGACATGGTATGCGGTATATGAGATTGGATCGGGTTTCATGTTTTGGGTTTCGTTTGATTATAGGATGACGGAGAAGGATTCTTAGGTTTGGAGCGGACTGGTATCAGATATTGATATTGTAATTTTGAGAGTTTTGCCTATTCTTTCGATTCCATAACTGTAGGGAAGTATGCAGGATGGATTCTGGCCTTGACTATGGTTTGTAGATGGGTTTCTATTTCTATAAATATGCCTTTTGATGAATTGTTTGGGATATTCGTTGTACTGTAATTCCTTGGATAATAGTTATCTTTCTTTTTCAATGATATCTATATTTTGAGAACAGTCGGTGAGGATTCTTTTCGATAATGTTTTTATTACCGAGATTTTGTGGTTTATGGGACCAAAAGATTTGAAATTGAGGTATGATCCTGTGTGGGTAGGTTTCCGGTATATATCTGTTTTTATGCTATTGTTGGTCCTCGTCAGTTTTATATCAAGGAAAGATAAAGTTCCATTTTCCTCTATTTAATTGGTGAATTTTAAAAATGGTTTTAAATTGTTTGATAAGTTTATAACATTAGGTATGCTATTGATTTCAGTGATACATAAAACATCATCGATATATCGTTTCCATAATATTATATTAAGATGTCTTTCTTCTATAATTCTATTGTCAATATGGTTCATGAATATGTTTGCAAGTGCCGAAGAAATAGAGTCTCACATCGGGAGTCCTTTTATCTGTTTATAATATTTGTTTTTGTAGTTAAAATAGTTGAAAGAAAGACATAGGTTGAGGAGTTCTATTAAAGCTTCTATTGGAATGGGGAAATATATTGTAGGATGATAATTCATGAAATTTTCAAGTTCTGAAAGAGCTTCCTTGTGTGGGATCGATGTATATAATGATTCAACATCTACTGAAATCATGCGAGAATCTATTCTTACTTGTGTTTCTTATACTATTTTTACAGCTGCAGTTGGATTATGGACGGTGTGCGGCAATTCTTTTTGCAACTGTGATATTATGGCTGAAAGATATTTTGATAAAGGATAAAGGGGAGAGCCAGAATATGAAACTATTGGACATAGAGGATTGTTGGCTTTATGGATCTCTGGTAAGCCATAAAAAATGGTAATTCTCTAGATGTTGCTTTTAATTTCTCAATTAATTTGTTTTCTAACTTATAGGTTCATTTTATATGGTTTAGCCTTTTATTAAATTCTTTAATTAGGTTATGTAGGGGATTACTTGTTAATTCCTCATAGGTTTTTTTCTTGAAGACATGATGACAGTATTTTTACCCTTTTCTGATGGCGAAATAACGATTTCTTTGTTTTCTTTTAGGGATTTAATAGATTTTCTTTCATTACAATCCAAATTATTTTTCTTCCGTATGTTTAGATTTTTTATTGTAGGTATGATTTCGGTTCGTATCTTTGATTTATTCTCTTTATATAGTTTTTTTATTGAGGACTCTATAGACGCAAGCGTCCTAGGTATGTTAAAGGTTCAGGACGGAACAAAGTTCATGCCTTCCGATAGTATCGATAAAGTTTCTGGGGGAAAAAAAAATGAATGTTTTGATAGATTTATGACATTATTGATTCCTTTTTCAGTTTTTAACGATTTCTGACTTCATCTATTGAGTTTTTGTGTTTGGTTGTTACAAATCTTCATTTTTCTATTCGAACATTTTTTTTATTTAAACATTCGTTCAACAAATCAAAATGATAGTCATCAACTTGATGTTTCAAATTTTGGATTAGTATATTGATATTATCTTCAATTCTTCTTATATTATAATGGCAGTTTTTAATCCTGGCATTTAAAAGTTTTCTTCCGGTTTGAAGTAAAATATTTCGCGAGTAGTTGGTGCGGACTGGATCTTTTAGCATCAATGATGGAGAAATTATCTGAGTTGGCAGACATCTGTGATTGAACCATAGATGTTGTCTCCAATTCTCCAGGGATAGATACAGCTTTTCAAGGTTTCTTGCTTGCTGCAATGAAGTTCTGCCATAACTGGCTAATATCTTGTTAAATATAGAGATTGAAACTGATTTATTACAAAGTCCATATAAGATTATATATGGTTAAATACATAAAATGAATAAATAAGATTAATAATGATAGATATATGAATAAATAGATATAAATTCTCGCATGATTTCAGTAGATGTTGAATCATTATATACATCGATCCCACATAAGGAAGCTCTTTCAGAACTTGAAAATTTCATGAATTATCATCCTACAATAGATTTCCCCATTCCAAAAGAAGCTTTAATAGAATTATTCAACCTATGTCTTTCTTTTAACTATTTTAACTACAAAAACAAATATTATTATCAGATAAAAGGACTCCCGATGGGAAACCCTATTTCTTCAGCACTTGCAAACATATTCATGAACCATATTGACAAAAGAATTATAAAGAAAGTCATCTTAATATAATATTATGGAAACGATATATCGATGATGTTTTATGTATAACTGGAATCAATAGCATACTTGATGTTATAAACTTCTTAAACAATTCGAAACCATTTTAAAAATTCACCAATGAAATAGAAGAAAATGGAACTTTATCTTTCCTTGATATAAAACTGACGAGGACCAACAATAGCATAGAAACAGATATATACCGGAAAACTACTCACACAGGATCATACCTCAAATTCAAATCTTTTGGTCCCATAAACCATGAAATCTCGGTAATAAAAACATTATCAAAAATATTTCTCACCCACTGTTCTCAAAATATAGACATTATTGAAAAAAAAGAGAAATATTATCCAAGGAATTACAATACAACGAATATCCCAAACAATTCATCAAAAGGCATATTTATAGATATAGAAACCCATCTACAAACAATAGTCAAAGCCAGAATCCATCCTACATACTTACCTACAGTTATGGAATCAAAAGAATATGCAGAACTCTAAAAAAATACAATAACAATATCAGATACCAGTCCGCTCCAAACCTAAGAAACCTTCTCCGTCATCCTATAACCAAACGAAATCTAAAACAGGAAACCCGATCCAATCTCATATACAGCATAACATGTCAATCCTGTACATCATCCTACATTGAAGAAACTGGCAAAACCTTAATAGAGAGACTCAATCAACACAAGACAGCCTTCAAACACCATAGCCCTTTATCGTTACTCACAGACCATGCAGTTAGGAAAGGAGATATATGCCAGATTTTGATACAAGAATGTACAGGATAAAAATTCAAGATTATTTTTGGAGAATTGGGCATGTACAGATGAAAAAATAGCATCGATAGAGAAATAGAAATACCACAATAATACCTACAGTTAAAACGAAAATAGTCAAAAATATATTTAGCATTTTATTCCTGAAGATACAATAATTCAAATTAAATGGTCTGGTCACACCAACATATGCTATAGAAAGCAACACTTCTCGTGCGCGCATCACGGGGATAATAAGCTTACAAGGTTTTTGAATTTTTCCGAGAAGAAGATAGGCGAACAGCCTCGTCGAAATATTGAATTTTAATAGATTTATTGATCCAAAATATGCCTTTAATTTAAATATAATAAATGGATTGCTCTATATTTAACAATACCTAATATGTAAATAAACATCATATACAATATAATATCTTTCCCTAATTCACTATTTTTAAAAATATAATATATAATGTTTTTTTCTATCACAGTAAAACCTTCCTGTAAAAGACCCCTAATTGCAGAGCCAAAGTATCCTTTAGGAAAGAGGTGTCCTCTTACCAGAGAGTTAATATTCTGTATACAGTTACGAGCGTCATTCTTCATCTCTTAATCAGTCATCTCTGTCACCGTTTGCTTTTTTTTTGGAATGGCGCCCTCTTATTGGTTGGCTACGGTCACGCCACCTCTGCCCCCCTCACACGCCATTTCGTCTTTGTAACTATTGTGTTGGAGCGGGTCGCTCCCTAAATAAATGCATATATTAGATAATAACCAAATGAAATTCTCTCTTTCTTTTTCCCAGTAAGAGACCCCTACGGAAGGCAACAGTACATAGACAGATAAAGCACATAGGCTATAGTTATTAACTAACATATGCAATTATTTAAGGCGCCAATTTATAGTTGTAACAAATAGTATTTGAATCAAAACATTCAATCGGGTAAAACACGGGCGTTGCCCGGGTCATTCGGCTAGTATAGTAAAAACGATAATTTTTCAAATGAAAACTGTCCTTTGTTGAGAGGTATCTGCTAGCGGGGTGTCCACTAAAGGGAGGTTATACTGTATTACATATACAGTTAAACCTGTCTATAGCGCCCCCTCTTGGGACTCACCAAAATAGGGTGCTATAGACAGGTCACCTTTAATGTAAATCGCATCGTACTACATATTTAAAATCGGGCGCTATAGAGAGGGAGGCGTCATTTAGAGGGGGCGCCATAGACTGGTTTAACTGTATTATGTGATTTAATTTTTTTTTGTATACCCTGTGTTTATTGTTAGAATATTTGTGTGGGTTTTATAAAAACCTTTACTTATCCACCACCCCTGATATACATCTTGTTTTGCAGAGAGTTTGTAAAGAATAAATACTTCCCCTCCAAAATGTTAACTGTACAGTTTTGTCTTGAACATTTCTATATATATAGATACATCATTATTTTTCACTTTGAGAGATTAGAGAAATTATATCAAGTATATATATATATAAAGAAGAAATAAATTATTTATAATATAATTCTGTTGTGGTCTGTGTGTGTAATTTTTTTTTAATGAATCTCACCTACATTCTTAAAATAAGATAATTATTTTTGAAAATAGAGCAATCCATAAATAAATCTTTAATTAAAAGGCATATATTGGATCAAAAAATCATTTATTTTACCAATATTTCAGTTGGCTGAACGCCAACCTTTATTGAGGTGTTATAACATATTTAACACACATTGTTGACACACATAAAATATGTTATAACACCTTGATAAAGGTTGGCGTTCAGCCAACTGATATATTGGTAAAATAAATGATTTTTTGATCCAATATATGCTTTTTTAAATAAAGATAATTCTTTGTTTGTTAGAAATGTTGCTTTGTTTACTGTAAAACACCTGTATAAAATCTACTGTGTTTTCAAAAATAATCCCTAGTACATGTGAAAATTATCATGGTAATATTGGTGGGTAGAAATTAACGACTGCTTTTATTGTAAGTGCACCAAATGTCTACACATTTGTGAAAAGTGAAGTAAAAGTGTAAAAAACATATAAGTGTGAAAAAATAGTACAAATGTGATATTGTACGTGGTTAGCTTTTCTTGATTAATCAAGAATGGGTAATTGGCAAATTCTGGAATAATTAGGAATCAACGAGAATAGTATATATGTATTTCGATAAATGGCGCAAGCCATCAGCAATTTTCAGTTGCACGATAAGGAGATGCCTTTTTCAAAACATATAAGTATGCCAAATTCTGTGTTTGGTTACTTATACATTCAAGAATCAACGTATATTGGAGCATTATTTTATCATAAAAAAGTTTCCAATGCAAGATTCGATCCTGGGCCATAGCATTCAAGAAATCAAGTTCAGACTACTTGTCCATCAACTCCCCTAATTCTACTGTGAAAGATGGCCGGCCTCTGATCAAATATTATTTCAGTTGAAAGTTTCATAGAGACAGCGTCTCTGATAAGAGACTACCTAAAGAAGAGACCAGATTTAGCTATGGACTAACCTAAAAACATGGTTAAACCCAGTTTCTCCTTGTGTTGATTTGAGACATTTTGTGACATGTCAGGAATGTCATGAATCAGCTCAATATTACTCTTTTATTTATTTGAATTATCCTAAGGGTACACATGGTACAGGCCATGATAATCATGGTATATAGTCACAAACTATCTTTATTGTAAATTACCTATCTACCAATGTAAAAGGAGTTTGACTTTGTCAAAGCACAGTTTAGTTACTTGCACTCACTGGTGGGGTTGAACTTTTGCAAGAATAAGGGGATCATTGATGCAATTATTCATGAAAAAAAGTGCCCAAGTGGAATTCTATCCCGGGCGTGGCTTTAATAAATCGAAGGTTAATGTCTCTCCTCTTCCTACCCCCACTCTTATAATGAAATGAGGACTGAGGAGAAATATGCTACCATCTAGATCAGTCCTAATTTTAATAAATTTGTTTGCATTATCATATATCATCATATCCTAATTTTGTTTTTATTGTCATGTCCAATGAAGATCCTCAGATGTTTCCATGCATCTCTATCACAGCAATGTTCTCTATCTTGGGTGTATAAAGCTGCTGTTCTGGGTCCATGTCAATTACTAATTTTTACTGAATGCTCTTTATTAAATTCTTAGCATAAAACCTTAAAATATACTTCATATACCACTCTGATAAAATTAATAAATATACAAAACACATTGCATTGGAAAATATTAATTTCTTTCAATTTTGGCTTTCTTGACTTGAATTTTGGCTTTGAGACAATTCAATTAATGTGATGATTCACTCTGGTTTTAGATCACTCTTTCACCTAAATAAAAATATCATTTTATGGCTAAACATTCCAAAGTGATATAACTAGTAGGTGAATATTGATTAATTTAATCCTAAACTACAGCAAAGGTCTTCTTATCAATAAATAAGTTTATTTTGATTCAAATAATATCAAAGAAGTTTGCCATTATTCTTACTGCAATCCTAAGAGAAATATATAGTCTTGTAAGAAATCTAGTGACGCCCAAAAAAATGATCAAACGAAAAGAATTCTATATTAAATATTTGATCGATGGTTAAATTCTTTTTGTAAATATTAAAATATGTTTTTGTTTGTTTTCATTCTATAAAGTGAAAACATCAGACATTTCCAGGGATAAGTTTCTCCCTCTATCTGTACTTCTTGAAAATAAATATACATTAGAGTTCTAAATAAAAAAAATATTATTAGCACAAGGTAATAAGACCAAATTCAAATAAATAAATAGTGTGTGACGTTTAGGTAACAGCGTTGTTACCATCTTCAGACAAAAGTACTGAATGAGAAATTTTACCACAGCATGCTTTAAATAGTTACTGTTTTCAAGTGTGTAAACAAGATAGCAGATAAGAAGAAGATATTTATCTGAGAATTTTGTGAATTGTTTACACACTTGATAACAGTAACTAAAGCATGCTGTGGTAAAATTTCTCATTCATTACTTTTGTCTGAAGATGGTAACAACGCTGTTACCGAAGCGTCACACACTATTTATTTATTTGGATTTGGTCTTATTACCTTGTGTTTATATATAATCTATAATCCAAATTGTGCTTTATCAAAATATTATTAGGTTTCCTATCTCTCATATTTATTCTTTGTATTATAGGACAAAGATACTTGATCTTATTATGTAATGGTACATCTTTGTAATCTAAGAATATCTTAAAGATAGAGGCTGCCTGGCCGGCATTCATAGCTCTTTAAATTGAAGATACTTCGGCCAGTAAATCTTTTTATTGTCTCAACGTTTAGACAAAAATATTTTGTCCTCAACAGAAGCAAATAAAAATTAAAACATTTGGCAAGGCGTTAAAAATTATTCGCCTTGCCAAATGTTTTAATTTTTATTTGCTGAGGACAAATGATTTTTGTCGAAACATCAAGATAATAAAAATCTTTACTGGCCGAAGTATCTTTAATTTAAAGTCTAATAATAATTCTATTATAACAGAACATTTAGAAGTTTAATTATTCTCAAAATGACCTGTCGTGATGGCCTATTATTCTAATTATTATTGTGTACACTCATGGACAAAACTTAAAAGAAGTGGAAAATCTTTGATTTCGCCAGTGGTCTATTTTTTTGAAAGAGACAGAGGCAATTTTTTTCACACTTGGTTATCTCGTGTGTCTTCAATAAAGGTCACTGTAATATCTTTCAGAGTTATTGTCTGTATCCCGATATACATACTAAAAGGTAAAACTTCCTTAAGTTTTGTCCATGAGTGTATATTGAAAGAGACAGAGGTAATTTTGCTCACACTTGGTTATCTCGTGTGTCTTCAATATAGGTCACTGTAATATCTTTCAGAGTTATTGTGTGAATCCAGATATACATACTAAAAGGTACAACTTCCTCAAGTTTTGTCCATGAGTTTATATTGAAAGAGACAGAGACACTTGGTTATCTCGTGTGTCTTCAATATAGGTCACTGTAATATCTTTCAGAGTTATTGTCTGAATCCCGATATACATACTAAAAGGTAAAACTTCCTTAAGTTTTGTCCATGAGTGTATATGTTGACAGTGTTTATCTTTAAATATAATTTTGTACTATACAGTGGTACCTCGACATACGAGTTTAATTCGTTCCGCAACCTTGCTCGTATCTTGAATTTCTCGTATCTCGAAGCAAACTTCCCCATACAAAACAATTGAACTACCATTAATCCGTTCCAACCTCCAAAATGTCACCCCAGTTATTTTTGTTACGTGGTTTTAAATAATAAAAACGTATTTATAAATATTAAATATTTATTGCACAAAAACAAAAAATAGAATGTAAAGAAATAAATTAGATATCCTCACTGATCTTTGCCTTTTTCGCTACATTTTTCTCGCTTTCACCTGTAGGCTGTTTAGAAAAAAACATGTCCAAGGAGGTTTGTTTCTTCCTCCCTCTCAGAATGTTCCGGAAATGAGTTAGGCAAGTGTCATTAAAAAGGTCAGATGCACGACCTGTTGCAACTTTTTCTGGGTGTTTTTTTTTTCCACGAACTGTGAAACTCTCTCCCACATTCCTAAGATCTCCTTTATCTCACTTGTAGAAATAACCTCCTCCTCTGACTCCTCAAAACCAATTACTTGCATAACCTCAGTATGCTTCTGTGACTGTAACTCTTGTATCTCCTCAGTCGTCAGTTCCTGGGTGTGCTTCTCGATGAGCTCGTTCACGTCTCTCTCTTCCACCTCTAAACCCATGGATTTCCCCAGAGATACAATCTCCTCCTCTACTGAAACACTGGGTTCCAATTCTTCATAGATCCTTTCAGCTACAGCTACAGGCCAAAGCTTTTTCCATTTCCAATATCGCTCCTCTTTTTAAAATTCTCAAACCAGCCCCGGCTGGCTTTAAATGACTCCTCCGATGCCTCGTCGATAGAAGTCTGCGGGGTTTGCTTCAGCAAATCTCTGTAGATCGCTCTTGCCTTCTCACAAATGATGGTCTGCGTCAAGGTATGTCCTTGGAGCTGCTTTTCTGTCACCCACACCATCAGCAGTTTCTCCATATTTTCATGAAGGGAGGTTCGCAGCTTGGAAATTATCGTAAGGCCCTTAGCCGGCGTTACACTCTTTATCGACTCCTTCCGTTTAAGCACAGAACATATCATGGACGTACTACGGCCATACTGCCTCGACAAGTCAACAACTCGAACACCTTGCTCATGTTTTTCTATAATTTCACGTTTTAATTCAATACTCATCATCTTTTTCTAAGCACTTGACTTTTACAAACTTTCTTCCGATCAACGGTTATAAAATAAATGAACTAAAACTGAAAATGTAAACGCAACACAAAACGCGAACACAAACACAACTTATCACAGCGGAAGCACGCTGCTAACTGATCGTGATAGCGCGACTGCGTGTTACTACCTGATGTGTTTTAACTTTAAAAGCACACAAAAATAAAATAAACTTGAATTTGTTTATTCAAGTCTCAAAAAACAAAGCTTTGCATAGAGAACAAATAATAATGAAGAAGAAGAAAGAAACAATTTAGCAAAAGCAAAAACAAAACAAAAGTACTGGTCAAAAAGGAACATTTAAAATCACAGATTAATATATTCAACACTACCGAACCGAACTCGTATCTCGAATTTCGCTCGTAAATAAAAGCAAAAAATAACTTGCTCGTCGGCTCGTATCTCGAAAAACTCGTATGTTGGGGCGTTCGTATGTCGAGGTACCACTGTACATGCTTGTAAAACTACTATATTGAACTATATATAACAGTGCATTTTATTTACATACAGTAAAACCTCCCTGTAAAGGACACCTAATTGTAGAGCCAAAGTGTTTTTTACAGGAGAGTTGTTAAATTGTAAAAATGGTAATTTTGCAAAAGAAAACTGTCCTTTGTGGAGAAGTGTCTGCTAGCGGATTGTCCGCTAAAGGGAGGTTAGTTATAATATATATAGTCTATAAGTTTAGAAGTAAATGTGAGAATTAGAGGGGCAAATGTTCATCTCTGAAAGAACACAAATCAACTAGCATTTAAAAATCTTAGAGAAGAGAACACAAATTATCAGATTGTTGAATTCACTATAACACTAGCTTGTATACAAATTTGAACAAATATCAAATAGAATTACATGGTGATGGATCATGGCAGTATAAAGGAATCTATGGTATCCTTAAATCGTATGAGGCAAATTTTTCGCACAGGTTACTGTGGATTTTTAAAGTCTTAAAGTTTATATTTGAATAGATTCCTCTCCAGGTTCAATGCTATTCAGATTGGTATCTCAAATTAGAGTTTGAAACTATTGTTTAGACAAATTCGATTCCAATTCTATGCTGATTTGTAAATATTCAATCTTTCAATTCTCTTAATATATGATATGCCACATTCTGCTGTATTAAAGTTATCTAATGAGGTAGAGGAAAGTATCAAAGTTTCCTACAAGGGAAAAAAAATGACAAGAATTTTTTAGGAATATTTTATACATAAAAAAATCAATATATCTTCAATTAACAAAATATTAATTTCAAATTTTCATTTTAAATTCCTTCATGGTGCAAATTTATCACGAGTCAGAAAAATATTTCAAATTTTGGTATTTGATCATTTGTAAAACAAAAGAATGAATTAATAAAGGATCATAAATTTGTATTTTCAAAAACTTTTTGTATGAATATTGGAGCTTAAAAATTAAATATTTCATTTATTAATTTTGAAGTTATTAAAGGTTCCATAGAGCAAAAAATCCTATATTAAAATAACTATTTAATGGAATCAATATTCAAATTATATATTATCACATATATTTTCATATAAATATATTAAATTATTTAAGGACGCACTATAAAAATCTCGTTTCCAGCGGTCCAACAATGGGTCGTCAGTCAGTTGGGAATTGAGGTAGAAGGCGGGTCTGCTTTGAGACTCTGTCCGAATTTACATGTTTCCTCAGATATTGAGGCTTTCCCCTCCCCTGACTCTTTGAGACGGAGTCCATAGCATCGGCAGACCAGTTCCTGGCAGGGCCTGGATCATTAGCTCGGCCGAGTCATCTCGAGCGAGTTGGATGCTCTGGTTGTGCCAGAAGAGTGGAATAGGGCTTCTACGGGAGGCGAAGCGCCACTATAAACAAAGGCTAACGAGTCGAGCAGGTACCTCCTGGGTGGCATGGAAACCCTTTGCATAAAAATTCATAACCTGGTCTGGCGAAGCATGGACTCTTAGATGTGGAAAAATATATATTGAAAATATATAGAAAAAAAAGGAATATCACCACAACCATAAAATAGCCCTGAACTGTCTTTTTAGACAGTTTTACAGTAGCTTTATAAACTTAATCAGAACTTCGTGAAAACTTTCTCCATTGAATATTTAAAAATACAAGAAAATTAAGGAGAAAAGATTTTTATTCAGATAAACGTGTGACAAGCTTTCGGGCAGTCACGCCCTTGAAGGGCGTGACTGCCCGAAAGCTTGTCACACGTTTTTCTGAATAAAAATCTTTTCTCCTTAATTTTCTTGTATTTTATCAACTTAATTTTTATATAATCTTTAGTTGCAATTATTGGCTTGGCAGTGTATCTTGTAACTAAAAGGCCATCTTGAGTATATGATAGACAAACGATTATTTTATGAACGATCTTGTAACTTTTATATGACAGATGATACCTTCAGTTTAACGCAACAAACGGTCTTGTAAACAGATTGCAGCATGTGGGATCGTGCGATACACAACAGATAATCAGTTCATTTTAAACAAACGATCTTGTTGGTTTAACACAACCGACGATTTTGTTAGTTAATTGGAGCAGCCATCATTTTTATTGAAGCCATATTGATTTAACGTGGTATACAAAACATGTTAGTTCAAAATTAAGAATACACATGTTTTTGTTTTAAACCTGTAGGGTGGTGTGACAAATTTTACCAATAATATATACCAAAGTTTTATTCCTAAATCAAAAGAAGAACTAAACAGCTCTAGTCTTCTCTCTTTTAAATTTTGGGATATTTTTATTAGATGTAATCGTGCCTACAAAAAAGTATATTTGTGTTCTTCTATGAATGAATTGGCCAATGGGACAATTGTATATCAACTGCCAGTGTGATGACTTTACGGCAGCTATTGGCTACCGCACCGAATGTTTGATACATTTATTCGGGGAGTTACCTTTTTGATGCGGACCTTCAGGATGTGTGCGTGTTTTCGGGTACATTACTTTATTAAAGATGTGTAATTTGTGCGAGAATCGGCTAGTAAATATATTTTAAATCCACATCTATTTGGCTTGCTAGGAATATATTGTTGAAAACCACATTGTATTTCAAATCCCACCAGTTACTCATCTACTGTTCAATATTTGGCAGGTGAATACATGAAAGTTGTAAGCTGTAAGCTTGAAAGTTGTAATTCAGGTCATGGAAAACTCTTTGATAGCATAGAAGGTTTATCAAATGACTAGCCTTTCTATTTGAAATATCGCCTCACCTAATGCATCTTAATAAAAAACAAATCGTTTATTACTCTTTACAGCCCTTCACATTTCCAGACCAGTTCCATTGTCTGCCCGTTTTATCGTGAAAAAAGCACGGTTGATCCCAGTAAGGTATAAAGACTGTGGTTATTTCTATAAGATTAGAAACTTTGACGCTACGCTCTCTCTAGTTCTTATCTATTCTTATTCTATTTAGTTCTTTTTTTTCATAAATGAATTATCCGAATGACCCTGAGCAACACCCTTTTACCACAGTTTTACCTGAGAGCATTTTCTCCGAGTACATAGGTATAAAAAGTTTTTTATTCAAATACTATTCGTTACAATATTATAAATTATAACTTGGCTTCATCTCGCTAAGTGAATATATGCTCTACGAATAATGCTTGAAATAAAACACTATATGGTATATAATACAAACAAAAAATGAGAATGTCAAACATTCTAAAATATAGTAATACAATTCAGAAATTGACAACAAAAATAGAAAATAGCATAAATATAAAATTTTCTAAAATAATCAATAGTAAACTTTTAAATCACGTACAATGAAATATTTTTAGCAAACTTTAAGATGTTGCCTTAAATATGAAATAAAAATGTAAAGATTCACAATGGTATTTGAAATTTGCATTATCAAATACTCTTGTCTTGAAGGTGCAACAGGATTCCTGCAAAACCGAAACCAAACTCAGTTGTCGCAATGGGTTGTGAGTGAAATTGGCAAAGTTGTAAATAACTCCAAGGATATTCGAGAAATATATTCAACTCTATATACTGTTAAATTTCCAAAGTTGACCTATATTTCTTCTCTTATATTCCCTTCATCACAGGTGTGTAACCAGTTCATTTTCCATCATTGCTGGATTTACTTCTCTGCACAATTGGAGAACATCTTGAATATAAGAATCGCTAGTCTCCCCCTTTCTTGAGCTCGAGTTTTGAATTTCTCCAAGAGATGATCTTTACGGGCGACATAATGTCCGGCATTCTGAGAAAACATTTTCTCAAAGATACCCTATAAAGTAATGTATCCTTCTACATTTTAGAACCAGGAACATTGAATCATCCCAGCAATTGTATCAAGCAACACGATTGTATTATTTCATCCATTTTTTCTGGCTTCTGGTTGAGTTCTCCCGTGAAGATAGAAGGATTTCTGAAAGGTTGAAAGTGACACACCCATTTGTATCTGTCTCTCGCTTTACCATAGCAATGTTTTCTTGAGGTTCAAGTCCTTGTATCTTCGGCTTCTTATATAAAGGCTTGGGTGGCGAGTGTTAATCCTCCACCAGTGTTCACAGCAGTGATGACGTCGTTTAATTAAGATAAACAAAATATTTATACTCTATATTGTTTACCTTACTCTAATACAAGGATTTACACAACTGGTTTATTTCTCAATTTATAATTCTACCTGCCATCATGTTGGTTACAAATTTGTATATATCTTGGCTTTCATTGTACGTCTATATAATTCCACGCATCTCACTTCACACCTTGTCTTTACGCCCGTTGAAGAATGATGTCGTTCGAAAGCTAGCAAAATAAAATGTTCTATAGAAGAAACTTCTTTTGAGTTTATAATTTTACAACATATTGTCACGGTAGAGAAGACAAGTATTCCAAAAGATTAATTAAAATAATTTATTAATTAATTAAACTTATATATTGCAAAAATGTGTCAAAGGGGTTTCCAAGTAGTAATTTACAAGCATGGTAAGGGGTGATGACTATGCATATATTTATGATGATAAACAACAGAATATTTAAAATAATTATTTAGTGGCAATATTTATGGTAATAGAAAGTTGATGCGTACACACACACACAAAATATTTATTTATAAATAAGATAACACTGATTGTGTACAGATAAGATCAAAATCATTTACAATAATTATAATAAATATGTTAAATGAAACAGCAGTGTGACTAATTTAATTCACGATCAGATTGAATTCTTTAATCAGTGATAATTTTCCTTTTTAACAAATTATTAACTGACAAAATTATAAACAAAAAAAAGAAATATCCTGAAAACTCACATGAACACTTCAGATGGCAGAACGACATCTAGTGAAAAAATATTTGCTAAAGGTTAAGTTAACTTGTTCCCTTTTTTTACAATATTTTTCTTATTTTACACATGGACGCAAATTTATTTGCGCAAATTTGGCCTTTAATATTCATTTCTTCATTTCTCAAGAAGCCTTTTAAATTATTTTTGGTTGTTGAGGTACAGCATGCACCAGGCTTACAAGAGCAAACAGCCCGAAACGCGTTCGTGCTTGGCTTTTCTTGATTTATCAAGAACTAGTATGAGCAGATAACTACAGCTATGATATGGCCAGGCTATCTCAATACATATCTCAAGATCTGATTGGGAATGTTACGAGGACTATTTCCTTAGTAAGGAAAATAAATAATTTAAGCTCCGTTTTGTTGAGCCATAAGAATAGTTATTTTTGAAGTATTTTACTCGTATATAAACTGTGTGACATTGAAAATGGAACACCAAGAAATAGTGGCCAGAAAGTGATGAAACTCGGCAGACAGAGAGAGACAGGGACGAACAATAAGTGATCTTTATTTCAAAATGATAGTCATAATACAGAGCGAGAACGGCGTCGGCTTAGTAGCAAGTAGGACCACCGCGGACGGCGATGCACGCAGCAACACGTCTAGGTAGAGAGTCAATCAGAGTACGGATGGCGTCCTGAGGGATGGCTCTCCATTCCCTCTCAACCATTTGCCACTGTTCGTCTTCTGAACGCGGCTGTGGCAAGGCATGCAAACGGCGTCCTATGATGTCCCAGACGTGCTCGATTGGTGAGAGATCAGGAAAGTACGGTGGCCAGGGAAGCATCTGTACATCTTGCAGAGCTTGTTGGCTAATGCGAAAAGTGTGCGGTCGGGCGTTATCCTGCTGATAAAGGGCATTGGGTACCCCCTAAAGGTAGGGGAGTGTCACCGGTCGCAGCACATCATTATCGTATCGTTGGGCCGTCATAGTGCCCTGAATACGAAGTAAAGGTGACCTGGAATCATACGCGATTGCGCCCCTAACCATGATTCCACGTTGTCGCACGGTGGGGCGTTCCACAATTGCTGCCGGATTGGACCTTTCTCCACGTCGACGCCACACGCGTACACGGCGACTATCACTGGACAAGCAGAAACGCGACTCATCTGAGAACACGACCCTGTGCCATTCCGTCATCCACGTCGATCTAGCCCGGCACCATTCCAAACGTTGGCGCCTATTCGGTGGGGTCAATGGCAGTCTTCTTAGCGGACGGCATGAGTGCAAGCCATTAGCAACCAATCGACGGGAAATGGTTCTGGTCGAGATGGAATGATCTAGGGTGTCTTGCACATGTTGCAGGATGGCGGTACAAGTGGCTTGTGGGGCCGCCACTGCTTGTCGAAGGATACGCCGATCCACACGTGCTGACGTCACTCTGGTTGCACCGACATTCCTATAAATTGCCACATTTCCTTGTTCCAACCATCTTCTCCACAGTCGGTGCACCGTGGACGCACCAAGGTGTGTATCAACTGCGATTTGACGTATGGACCAACCTGCCTTTTTCAGTCCGATCACCATGCCCCTCGTAAAAACGTCTGTCTGCTTGAACTGCCTCCGTTTACGATGACCTGGCATTCTCTGTTATTACACGTGTCTTTTGACACAAGAACAAAATTTCCACGATGATTTTCCTTGAAGAAATAACGACACGAATACTGTCCATTCTGCAAGTTCCTTCCCTTATATCTTACTCCATGTGCACACGAGAGCTGCGCATTTTACATCATTTGCATAACTCGGTTAGGCGCGTCTAACCTGAAATTTGCATAATTTTCTGGCCACTATTTCTTGATGTTCCATTTTCAATGTCACGCAGTGTATATTGATATTTCGTTGTAAGTTGGAATTGGCTTTTCCAAAGAGCACAGAGTCTTCGACCTTTAGGGGGAAAATGAAAACAGTTTTATAACTGGTAAATATGAATATTTGAGGAAATGATCCTTCAGAAATAATAAGAAAGATATGGTGAAAGAGCTCTTCTCGTAATATTCCCAATCATATCTTGAGATATGTAGCGAGATAGCCGAGTCATATCATAGCCATAGTTATCTGTTTATTCTAGTTCTTGATCAAGTTGGTAAGATACCAAATCACACAGAAGTCGTCCAGTTTCTTCCGAAAAGATGAGTGAAGATTTGTATCGATGTTTTTTTGGGATAAATAATATTAACGCAATAAATAAATTATATATGATATAACGTAAATTAAATAGAGCCTACTACAAGCTTAATGAGTATATTGAGAGTGATTTCAGAAAATATAAATTATTCTCTGGTTTTAGATTTTATATAAATTGCTAAACATTTTAACAATAAACACTTATAATAAAACAAAAGGAATTATATTGTGATAGAGTTTAAAATAGAGAGATATTTTAATCATAAAACAGAAAAAAAAACATGTGAAAGTACAAAAAAACATCTAATATAGACATCTAATTCGATTATACCAACTCAAACTTGTCCTTTGAATTTCCAAAGATCTGAATGTAATTTTAAAAAATGGAAATCAGCTCTAAAAATAAGAAAAATAAATCTAAGCGCTGCAGCTTTTTTAGAATCCTACTTGAGTCCTTTTCTGTGGATTTGGAAAATCCAAACATTCTAAAGAAACCAATTAACAATCGGTGGATCCAGAGAACCCTGGCAGCTCCAAGTAAGTTCATATACTAAAGAGATCTAATGGATTTACCAAGCTATTAGAGGAACAATTTCCTTATTCACATGATCATTGGAAAAGGAAGAAGGTTTCTATTCAAAATAAGTTTAAAAATAAATAGAGAGAGAGAGAAGGTGATTCACCTTAAGAAAAATGAATTTGACAAACTATAAATTTATATTTTATTATTATTATTTTATTCAAAATTATGTTCTCTATTATTTCCTGAACATTGAACAATATAACAACATAGGTGTTTGTTCGCCAATCTTCTTCTTTGGCTGGTTATCCTTTGTTCACTCTTCACCCAGAGGTATAGGCAGCGCAGAGGTCTTCTTCTAAACTGAAGCGGGCTCTCCAATCTCTAAACTAAGTGAAATCACTAGTGTCACAAAGTTCCACACAACACTACATTTTATTTTCAAGCACACTATATATACAATCAAACATACACACGTGACCAGGCACTCCTGGTCAAATATAATAAAAACATTTACGCCGAGTAATAATAACAAAATAATCTCCAACATTCCTCCCCGAGTTGATGGGTCCCATCAAGATCCGGAGGGGCCACCGGCAGCAGCACCAGCCTCACCAAGGGTCTTCGGAGCACTCCAACTGATGTTCGCACCGATACAACCCGCACCAGGCCGTCCTTCCCAGGATGGGTCTCCACCACTCTGCCCATAAGCCACCCTGCTGGGGGCATTCTTTCCTTTTTTATCAATACTAACGTATTGATGTCGACATTGGGAGAGATGGTCTTCCACTTATTGCGCTGTTGCAAGCCATCAAGTAGTCCTTTTACCATCTTTTCCACAGATGTTGCATGACCCTCTGAACCAACTGTCATCTTGTTAGGAGATGATTCTCCACCAATAATAGGTCATCTTCCGGGACACAAGAGGATGGCTCAGCAAGCAAGAAATGGGCGGGAGTTACTACCCCTTGACCATTATATAGCCGAGTGCAATGCCCTCCTCGCGCCACAAATCGCTTAAAAGCCGACATGATGGTGGGCGTAGAGGCATCTGGGAACAATTCAAGATGTACGGCTCGGGTCACATAGCACACAACTAGACAGATGTAGCCCTTTTCCGTCTTTCGACCTCTACCCTTGGACATTCGAAGGTCCACAGGTCCAGCATAATCTACACCACTGATTGAAAAGGGTTTACCCGGTGTTAATCTCTCCTTGGGTAAATCGCTCATTAGCTGGCCTGGAGTGACGCGATTGTATCGACAACATGTCACGTACTCTCGAATGCATCTTTTCACCTGATCTTTTGCTCTCAGCATCCAATACTTCTGTCTCATTGTGGACAGCATCAGGTGCACACTTACGTGCAAAGTCCGCATATGAACCGCTTGAATAATCATCTGAGCTACCTTTCCTGATGAAGGCAATAGCGCAGGATGTTTTCGTTCATATGTCATAGATGGAGCCCATTTCAATCTACCGCCGACTCCAATGATTCCTTGATCGTCGAGGAACGGTGCTAAACCATAAATCTTGCCCGTGCGCTTCATTGATCCTAAAGTGGTCAAACTTCTTATTTCTCCCTGAAATGCTGGCACTGAATTGCTTGTTCTCCTATGAGCATTTCTCAGTTCGGCTGGGGTTAAGTGCGACTGATATCGCTCCGCATTGTAGCGGCAGTTATGGAAATAACGCAACATTTAAGGCCACTTTTCGGATATATCCATTAAAGGTCGAGCTTATCTCTCCGATAGCCACCAAGAAAGGTGTTTCACTGATGGCATGAACACTCAGGAGCTCAGTTTGACTTTAGTTCTCAAATACAGGAGGCATTATAGGCCATTCCGTTGATTCCGCTGATAACCAGGTAAGTCCTGTCCACCAGATGGAAGACCATTTCAGCTCAGACCCCAGAATTCCTCGCGAGGCAATATCCGCTGGATTATCTCCTGTAGGAACACAGCGCCACTCCCTGACTTGTGGACAACTCTGAATCTCCGCGACACGATTGCCGAAGAAAGTGGGGAGATTTCTAGACATAGCTCTTAACCTACTCTAGACTATGGTAGAATCGGACCAACAGGTAGCAATCTCCAGTTTGATATCCAACTCTTCCATTATATTTCACTAGTCTGGTCAGCAAAAGAGCTGCGCACAATTCCAAGCGTGGAATTGACATCTTCCGCATGGGAGCCAACTTAGTCCTTGATGCCAACGGTCTTACACTGACTCCATCATCAGTGGGAATTCCTATGTAAACAGCTGCCGCATAGGCGTCTTCGGAGGCATCACCGAATCTATGCAACTGCACTCCCTGGGTATTCCTTCCGAGACCCAACCATCGGGGTATTCTCAATCTTCCTATGAAAATTAGTCCATGTTTCAATCAATGATTCATCCATCGGATCATCCCAATGCAATCCCGTTATCCACAACCTTTGAACCATTATTTTTTTCTGTTACAAGGACAGGTGCCAACCATCTTAAGGGATCTTATAACTTGGCGATGAAGGAAAGCATTTCGCGTTTGGTAATCACCGATGTCTTTTCCAACGACTGAACGTCCTATAGGAAACAGTCTTCAACCTGGATCTATCCCAAACCCAATGTCCTTATAACATTGGACTGTTCAAATGCAATCCCTTGTGCGCAATGTTCTCTCGCAATGCTGCCCAAAATCGTCAGATCAACTTCTTTAGAATCTGTGGTTTCTAAGGCTTTGAAGGTGATTGAGGCCGGAGAGGGTTCGTTTCTTCCAGTTTCTTCCTCTTCCAAGTCTATGCTGGATTCTTCTTTCTTCATGCAAATCACTTTGGAAGATATGGCTTTAGGGCTCTTTGTTTGAGCTCTTACCTCTACATCGCTTGAAGCCCCCACTCCAGAACCCTTCACATCAAGAGGCTCTGAAGGTTGAGAATCCTCAACCGCAGACTTTTCGTCAGAATCTTCCACTGCAATTTCTGGAACCTCTTGAGAACCTTGAGCTTTACCTTTTGAAGAATCAGGATCTGATGCTAAGGCATCGTCTGCAGGCTTAGAGGTATCGTCTGAAGGCTTAGAGGTATCGTCTGATGGCCCAGAGCAGTCATAGGATTCCGAAATCTTCCTTAGAGATCTCAAACCACTTAATATAATATTCCTATAATCTACCGGATTCGCAATCCTTTCCAGTTGAGCACTTTTACCAGACCTTTCTGGAGACTTGTCTCCTAAACTAAGATTTTTCTCCGGAGTAGGCACTTGCCCCTTTGGAGAACTGGCCGGAGTATATAATATGGGAGTTATTACAGCTCCAGAAACAGTTTCCTTCGATACTAGTTGCATTTTATTGTTTGCAAGATATTTGCCAATTGAACCTTTTTCTATTGGTTCTCTCTTCACATAGGTGATCTGGATGGTACGACCCTGTTTAGAAAGCGTTTTACTTTTTCCAACCTTTGCATCATCATTCAACCATTTCCTTTTCTTCTGGATTTTGAGGTATGGGGCACTTAACTAAAATCGTCTACAACGATTTCCCGCCCAAACCATCAGTTGTCCATTTTCTTCTTCCAAATAAATCTGAGGTAGTCCCAATCATTGTTCTTAATGGCCATCAACCGGAAGTATCTTCTCAGGTCGGCCAAAACTCCAAATTTATTTTCCCGAAGTTTTATCCTCACCTCAGGGATTCTTCTCTGCAGACCGGGTCTCCTCCTCAAGTACCGCCTCAAGGCGAGTCCGCAGCTTCCTCGACAGGAAGCGTCGTCAAATACTGGCCGTATAGGCGTCGCTTTGGACCCACACTCAAATACAGGGCGATCGGGAAAAGAGCATCCCTTTACTTTAAATTCCGCATCTCCAGTTTGTCTTGCTTCCACCAATTTCCTCGATGCTGGAACTCTGACAACTCTTTCCTCAATATCATCAATGGACTCAGCCTCACCATCCGAAATCTCCACTTGATCATCGCCCTCAGCAACCGCTTTAGAATTGCTCACCGATTCATAACCTTTAATTGCAGTCTCAGAATCCCCTACTCCATTGTCTTTGGTTTCAGCTTCTGAGTATTTCTCATTCTTTAAATCTGCGTCTTACCTTTCCGCCACCTTTGAATCGGTACCTTGTTCTGCATCTAACCCTTCTACCACCTTTGAATCAGTACCTTGTTCTGCATAGAGCAGCTTCACTTCTTCAGTGTTCTCTGAATCCATTCCTTTCTCTTCATTTGCTTCAACGGATTCTTTCTTAACTTCAGCCCTATGACTTTCATCAACTTCTATAACAGACCCTTTCTCGACTTGAGTATTTTTACTTTCTTCAGCCAAATGCTTTTTCTCAACTTGAGCCTTTTCACTTTCTTCAACGGCAATCTGCTTGGATGTCTCTTCTACCATTTGCTCGGATGATACCACAATCCCAGCATCTTCCTTAATAGAAGCTGGATCAACTCCTTTCATCAAGGTAACTCCTACAACCCTTGGCTTCTCACTCATCCTGAATTCCAAACTGCTTCCATCGCAGATCTTCATATCCAATTTGGGCAGTTGGCAAACTCCCGTTCCAGGCAGCGAGCCCTTTTTCGAACTAGCACCAAGGAGGGCTTCCGTATCTTTCATCAGAGAGTTGAGGAAATGATTTATCTTAATTTCAAGACCCATCCACTTCTGATCATACTGGATCACTGTATCCCATTCCTCCTCTAGTAACTTGTAATCAATTTCCTTATCTTCTAGCATCAACTTCCAGATCAACTTATCTTCATCCCGAAGATTTGCCATATACCTTTCGATGAGTGTATAGCTCGTTCTTATCACATTTTCAGAAGGAGTTTCCCCATCCAACTCCGCTTCTGCCTTTTTCATCAACTTAGAAATAATCGTTCTTTGAACGGCTCTACTTCTTATAGCCCGCTTCATGGCTTAGACTTGCCTTTTGATCTTAACTTAACCTTTTATCAACGCACTATACCTCGGCCTTTTCCTTTTAATCCAATTTGCAAAACTTTTAAAAACTTATTTACATAAGTTCTTCTTTTGCTATGATTTGCCTAAATTTGCATAGGCCTTTTTCTTGATTCTCTTAATATCAACAAATTGGATTTACGATTTTTAACTTTTTAACTTTAATTAAGAGTGAATTCTTCTATATCTTATAACTTGAATCCGGCAACTTAAATCCGGTAACTTTATCCGGTAACTTAAATCCGGTAACTTAAATCCGGTAACTTAAATCCGGTAACTTAAATCCGGTAACTTAAATCTTGTAGCTTAAATCCTGTAACCCGAATCCAGCTCGAGGGACCAAAATGTTCGCCAATCTTCTTCTTTGGCTGGTTATCCTTTGTTCACTCTTCACCCAGAGGTATAGGCAGCGCAGAGGTCTTCTTCTAAACTGAAGCGGGCTCTCCAATCTCTAAACTAAGTGAAATCACTAGTCTCACAAAGTTCCACACAACACTACATTTTATTTTCAAGCACACTATATATACAATCAAACATACAAACGTGACCAGGCACTCCTGGTCAAATATAATAAAAACATTTACGCCGAGTAATAATAACAAAATAATCTCCAACAGTGTTTCCATGATATTATATTTCTTACCAAAGTATATATTGAATTTTTTATACAAATATACAGGTAACCTTTCCAGAGACTTATATGCTTTTATTAGGAATGATTTTCAATATCAATGTGTAGTTTTTCTTCAGTACAGAGAGACAATAATAATTGAAAAACTATTATGAATATAAGATCACGGATTCCATTTTAGGAATTATTTTAAATTCTTAAAAATCATTACTTTATACACTCGATCATTTTACAACAAATATCTTTGATCTGCATATTCTATCCAAATTAATGATTACAGCTTCTCTTCTCTATATGATCCTTTGACTAAAACATTTTATATTCAAACCGTAAAAAAGTTTCAAAATATGTATCTTAGAAAAGTTATGAAATGATTCAAATGGTTAAAGAATTTAGTCGCGCGTGCGTTTATTTTTATTGATAACAGACAGATTTTTCTTAATTTTTATTCAAACCTGATTTTTATTTTTATTTTTTAGGGCCAACAAGAAAAAGGGGTTTTTCCAACGAATAAGGAATTTCTTCACCGGTGGATGCAAGGTAAGGTTGAATAATTTTCTAATATAACATTATGTCACACAATACCTTGTGGGGGATTTGGATATTTTGTAGAAATAGGTTATTATCATTGACAACATAAAAGTATTAAAATTCGATTTTATCACAAAATATAAACATTTGTCAATTTAAAATTTGGATTTTTTTCTTTTATTTGTTTAAGTTTTATTGTGATGGACATGAATAATTTGATATAATCGAATATTCCTTCCTGAGACAAATTTTCTAAATAATTAGGGGATTGTAAGAGGAAGAGATGGAGTCTTAACTGTATGCATTGATTGAGAGGTGAACATGAATACATTAGCACTTTCACCCATTTTTATGTGAAAATTATATAAAAGTGTATATAATATAGTATATAATATAGTAAATAATATAGAAGTGTTGCATAATATTCTTCTGCTAATTTACATTTTCAAGTATTCAATTAGAAATTTCCTTTGGGAATCTCAAAAAAACAGTGGCCACCACCTTTCCGACTGATATTTACTATCTTTGCCTTTTTTGGAACTCTTTCATCAGTATCAGTTCACTGTTTTGACTGCTGTTTGAATTCTAGTGTATAGTGTTTTATCCAGGTATCTTCTCCAGTCAAAAAATGACGCCTAAAATTTCAAGGATTAAGAGCGTTCAACAATAAACACTGGTGGGAAATATCTGTTCGCATTCGTTTTTGGTGTCGATCGTAAGCAATCGCGTTATCCCTCTGGCACACAGTCTACTTATATGTAATTCTATATGAAGAATATATGGTGTTTATTGTCTATTGAGATGTCTGTGGTCTCAGCTATATAACGTATCTTGACTAGTCGATCTTCCATAACGATGCAATGGATTTTGATAACATTTCTAGCGTTTGGTACATTCATAGGCTATATGTGATGTGGTTCATCTTGTGAATATTTTCAGCCACGTATATATTTATTCATCCAGTAATAAATGGTCTCAAATTATTGGACTAAGTCTCCATTAATATCGCTCAGCACGGATTTAATCTGGGAAGGCGATAAAAGTTTAAAAAAATATATTTGATAATATCTCTAAATTAATTTTTATCCATTTTGGAATCAATCGCTATGGCGCGAACTTTCTAAAAGGCGGAGGTCACAAAGTTTGATGACAAATAAAGATCCTCATTAAAGCCCACCAAGTAGATAGTTAATTTGTGTCGTACACACACGATTTATATTCTTTTTAACTTACTTTTAGAACCCGTTCGTATATATTACCACGTAGAAAATTAGGGAAGACAAACTTAAGGTTGCCACAGAAATTTATTTTAGGCAAGAACAAACTATATAAGGTAAACAAAAGATAAGCAATGAGAGACGTTTACAGAGTAGCAGAATATAAATATAAAAAATCATATTATGTTAATAAAATAATAAATACTTTGTTGGAATATGAATTATATATTTCTATATAAAATATGTTATCACAATGATCTAACAAATGTGTGCCATTTGTAGAAACCTAAAATTGAGAATAATGGCTTAATGAATGAGGAAGCCCTGAATAAGCCACGTGGGATCCTGAAAAAGTCTTATTCTTATATATCCACAGAAGTTGGAAGAGATGTTATTAGAAAGCAGATAAAGAATTCCAGGAAGAAGCAAGTTACCTACACAATTCCACGTAAAGGCCTCAAGATATCTAGAAGCCAAAAGAAAACCAGAAGGGAATTTTTGATTCTCAAAAATATTGAAAATGATATTGGAAAGTTTATTCTGGTAAACCTAAAAAAAATACCAAGAGGTTTATGGCGGCGATGTCGAATATGAGTTCAAAAATGCTCGCCTAAATAAACTTAAAGGTGTGAAAGTACACCATGGAAGAAAAGTATACACATTTGAAATGACCTTGAAGAATAGAGGACCCAAGCCCCGACCTAAAAAGGTTGCGGCTAGACGGAGCTAAGCTCCAGGTAAGAACTCGATGTCTATTGGAACTTTGGAATTCTGACTTTTGTTTGTCTAGGACCTCAGCAGCAGCATCAAGGTGTCAGGTAAATCATCTTTTGTCAATAAACATTGCAGTTTCTCCGCCCCCCCCCCCCCCCCCCCCAAAAAAATGACAAACTATAAGTAAGTTATTCACCCCAGCATACACCAGATTGGTATTTCAACTAATCTGATATCCATATTATGGAAGAAGATTTGGAAAAGAAGGAGGTTCGACTGGAACTTCAGCATCTACCAGTCTATACTCTTTCTGGAGCGTGGGGGCAATGAAATGAACAACCACTTGCAAATACAGAATTCTCAAGGCGCTTGGACCCAAACCGAAGTTAACGGCTGTGGTCAAACACGGCAACATGCCGCGGACCTTGGCGCAGAGTTAAACTACGTGCTGGTGTTAACAGACACATCGGTCAATTTTACTCCTTGTACTTTGAGTCACAACCTCGATTTGGCGGTCCATTGATAACTTGATCCCGGCATGGTAGGAGTAGTCTCAGGTAAAATCTGAGGAGAACCATAGCCTGAAATTTCTCCCAACATACTATAAACTCATATCAAACTATTTGCGCCTTCATATGATTGATAACATGTTCTATAGAAACATATTTCTATTTAAAAAGTATATGTCTATAACCTATCTATATTTTGTGTAGGAGCCATTGTGTGTCTCCCGCGTGTTCCACTTGGAGCCAATCCTATGCAGCTGCTGACCAATATGTTACCTATAGTGCTGTCGGAATACTGGCTCTATGTTTGGAACATGGATCGGAAGTACTTCACTACTTCTGAAACACAGGAGTCCTCGGTTGATGGAGAAGCTATATTCCTCTATTGTAGCGAGGAAATACACATTCTCCTCTACGTTGTGGATGAAAGTAGAAGCCGAAGTAGTGGACTGTCCTGCATGGTGAAGTGCAGTGGAGCTTCTGTGAGCTCCCAGCCTCTATGGTGCCATTAAGGCCTTTAAGGGTTCTCTGAAATGTTGTTTACAAACGAGACAATCGCACCCCCTGATTCCATGCCACTGTCTATTCATTCGTTTTTCATGTAAGAAGCAAAAGTAGGGGACTGTCCCGTAGGGCGAAGTACGGTGGAGACAATGTGAGCTCCAGGCCGCTACGGTAGCTGTGAAGGCCTGCAGGAAACCCTGCGATGTGATTCACTGACTAAACAATGACACCCCCACATTCCAAGGATCAGCATGGGAACTCAGCCATTTGCCATGAAATTTCTCTTCACTCACAGAAGCAAAATTAGGGGCTTCTCCTGTAGGGTGAAGTATGGTGGAGACAATTTAGCTCCAGGCCGCTACGGTAGTCGTGAAGGCCCGCAGGAATCCCTGAAATTTGGGTTTACTAAGAAGGCAATTGCACCACTTATTCCATGAAGCATCAAGAGGATCCTGCCACTGGTATTGAGGTCACTATTCACGCAGAGGAGCACAAGTAGGGAACTATCGTGTAGGGCGAGTACAGTGGAGATTCTGTGAGCTCCGTGCTGCTACAGTATCCGTAAAGGCCTGCACGGAACCCTGCAATGTGATTCACTGACTAGACAATGGCACTCCCACATTCCAAGGAACAGCATGAGAACCCAGCCATTTTTCTTTAAATTTTTGTCCACTCACAGAAGCACAAATATGGGCCTCTCCTGTAGTGTGAAGTACGGTGGAGACAATGTGAGCTCCAGGCCGCTACGGTAGTCGTGAAGGCCTGCAGGAAACCCTGAAATTTGGGTGACTATGAATGCAATGGTACCAACTCATCTCTTGGAGCAGCAAGAGGACCCGGCCACTTGCCTTGGAATCACTGTTCACTAGAGGAGCACAAGCAGGAAACTTTTGTGTAGGGCGAAGTACGGTGGAAACTCTGTGAGTTCCGTGCTGCTACGGTAGCCGTGAAGGCCTGCACGAAACCCTGAAATGTGATTCACTGACTAGACAAAGGCACCTCCTCATTCCAAGGAACTGCATGGGAACCCAGCTACATGCCATGGAATTGCTGTTCACGCAAAAATGCACAAGTAGGGGACTCTCCTATAGGGCGAAGTTTGGTGGAGACAATGTGAGCTCCGTGCTTTACGGCAACCATGAAGGCCTGCAGGAAACCCTAGAATTGAGTGACGAAGGAGGCAATGGCACCACCTTTTTTCAAGAAGTATCAAGAGGACCCGATCACTGGCCTTGTTATCACTATTCACGCAGCGGACCACAAGTAGGGAACTTTGTGTAAGGCGAAGTACGGTGGAGATTCTATGAGCTCTGTGCCGCTTTGGTAGCCGTGAAGGCCTGCAAGGATGCCCCGATATCATGTGGTTCACTAACAAGACAATGGTACTCCCTCATTCCATGGAGCAGAACGTACAAGAAAACACAGAAAGACCTTCTTCAGGTCTGTTTCACTATAGAATTCACTTGTCTGTAGCTCCGTTTACAATACTAGAAGATTGCACGAGGACATAGCCACTGTTTCCCAACCACAATTCACAAAAAATAAGGAACTGCCTTGTAGGGCGAAGTACGATGGGAACTTTCTGAGCTCTGGGCCGCTACGGTAATTGTGAAGGGCTGCAAGGAATCCTGAAATGTGTTTGAAACGAGGCAATGGCACATCATTCATAAATTATAAGGAAAGTTGAATCAGGACCCAGCCACTGACCTTGCAATCGCTGCTCACACAAAGAGATGGATTTCGGTGGAATTACTGGGGAGCAACATCGTCCTTAATGGCATCATGGCTTGAGAATCTGGAGTAAGAATAGTGATGTGAAATGACACCAACATGGATGTATATATAAATAATTCTGTTCATATCTCTATAGAAGCATATGATATCTACCCCGAAGAAGCAAGATATTGGTTTATTCAAGATTCACACAATTCTGAAGCTTCATTTCTCAATCCACCAATCAGTAAACTTCCATTCTCTAAGCTCAAGTTTCTGTAATTTGGATCAATAACCTGAAGAATGACCACTGCACCTTAATGCTGACTGCAAACTACCATTTGTCAAATCGATCGACAACTTTGACTTGATGGTTTTTCCATCAAATATTTGCTTTCATAATTTTTTCTATAAAATACTTTTAATTATATAATATCTCACATATATATGCTATTTATATTTTTATTTGAATAATAAATAAATATAAAATGAAAAGTATTTGTGTGTTAATCAAATTTTACAAACAAGTAGTGTTACCATATCAAAACTATTTCAAAGCCTATAATACAGTGGGGTCGCAGATTAAAGCCTAGCGGATTTAAACTATGAATCAATTTGAAGAGAAAGAAGTTCTGGTGTCCTTTCAAATACAATTATATCATGATAACTGATTAAAATACACAATGAGTTATCACAAGTACGTTCAAATTATACAAAGATAAACCAAATTTTAAAATTATATTTGGATTTTTTTATGTTATTTGTGACTAAAATATCTATTTTCAGATAATGTATTTCAAGGTATATATTTAAAATAAATACACATTTAAGGGCATTTTAAAAATTAAATATGGGAGTAAATTTGGTCCACAAAATCACACCATTCCGCATTCTCAGATACTGGCATGATGTAATTAGAAAGGACGATGGCCAAACTTGAAATCGGCTATGACAGTTGTTGTTGATGAAAATTAAATATATTTCACATCAAGCTAAGCTAAAGCATGAAATTCCTGGTTCCTTCGCTCAAAATTAATATAATTTCATAATTTTCATATTTCATCTTTAATCACACCCTCAGTGCCTATATTTTAATCGCAAACAACACTTCATATTATTTGAAAAAGTAAAAATTAATATAATTTCTGGGTAACTATCGCTCACACTTCATATTATGGAGAAAATATTGTAAAAAAAGAACGTTATAATATACGAAAGGACCTATAAAATAAGAATATAGGGGGAAATAGAAACAAGTCAATTAAACGACAGTTGGAGATCTTTTCCAACTCATCTTCTTTCAGACCTGATAAAGACGCCCCTATCGATCTGATTGTTTCTCTGCATCAGAATTCTGTCCTCTTGTTGATAACTCCTTCTTCTCTAACCACATCTAATAGTCCTTTTTAGTGACAAAGTATACACAACTGGATGTATCCAATGCAACATCGAGCCAAAAATTTCCATCCACAATGCTCTTCAAGATATTTATTCCTGGAGCAGTGCCATAAATCACGGTGTACAACTAGAGTTGCGAGTCCCAAAATATAATTTGACTACCAGGTGTTTGTTTCTATGTGCATTTTTAAATTATTCATTGGCTTCCACGCTTAACTTATTTTTTTTTCATACCTTTATCACTGTGCGTCAAATTTTTAAAAAATAAATTCCTTTACTCTATTGTAATCCTCTACTCCTATTGCAAACCTTTATTTAACTTGCTTTCGTGTCTTTCTGTTCATAATTCTTGGGATCAATTTTCAATTTACCTATAGAAGAAGTAGGAGTTGGGACACTTTTTCTAACACCATGAAAATGTAAATTTCAGACTTCTGAGTGGTCTGACAGGTGAGGAATGGAATAATTTATATATTTCCTTTTTCCTTTAGACTACACAGAAGTTTAAAAATTTATAGACAATATCAATCCAGATAAAAAGGCAAGATTACATAATTTCAGACATCTGAGTGGTCGGAGTGTGGTCAGAAATGTATATTTTATTTATTTACTCTTCAAAATTAGTTGTTAATGTTTAATATACTTGCTTCTATGTCTGTCTAAAAATCTTGAGCACGTAGGAATCTGAAATGTTGTACACATTTTAAAACCTGATTAAAATGTAACTAGGAAATTTCTATTGTTTGTTTGTCTTTTTTCTCCTCGACCAATTTTCCTTGGATAATATGTAAATTAAATTAAAATTTTAAGTTTGTTTTTTTATTATGTAAATAAATGTATTGACGCAAATATCCCTGAGTTTGGGATATCGAGTCATATGCTAATTTTATTTTTGTTGTAATGTCCAATGAAGAGCCTCAGATGTTTCCATACATCTCTATCACAGCAGTGTTCTCTATCTTGGGTGTGTAAAGCTGCTGTTCTGGGTCCATTTCAATTACTATTTTTTATTGAATTCTCTTTATTAAATTCTTAGCATAAAACCTTAAAAAATACTTCATATACCACTCTGATAAAATTAATAAATATATAAAACACATTGCATTGAAAAATATCATTTTTCTATTTTGGCTTTCTGAACTTGAATTTTGACTTTGAGACAATTCAATTAAGATGCTGGTTTACTCTGCTTTTAGATCACCCACATACACACCTTAAATAAAAATATCATTTTATGGCTAAAATTTCCAAAGTGATATAACTAGTAGGTGAATATTGATTAATCCTAAACTACAGCAATGATCTTCTTATCAAGAAAGAAGTTTGTTTTGATTCGAATAACATCAAATATGTAAAGACATTCTTCTTTCTGAAATCCTAAGAGAAAGATACAGTCTTGTAAGGGATCTAGTAACGCCAAAAAAATGATCAAACAAAAGGAATTCTATATTACATATTAATAATATGTTGCACTAGCGCTCTATCTGTTATCAAAATTCAAAACTATTTAATCGATGGTTAAATTCTTCTTAGAAATATTAAAATATATTTGTTTGTTATCATTCAATCTGTATTAAAAGTGTAAACATCAGATATTTGCAGGGATAAGTTTCTCCCTCTATCTGTACTTCTTGAAAATAAATATACTACAGAGTTGTATATTTAAAAATATTATTAGATTTCCTATCTCTCATATTTATTCTTTGTATTATAGGACAAAGATGCTTGATCTTATTATGTAATGGTACATCTTTGTATTCTAAGAATATCGTAAAGATAGAGGCTGCCTGGCCGGCATTCATAGCTCTTAAAATTGAAGATACTTCGGCCAGTAAATATTTTTATTATCTCAACGTTCCGACAGAAATCTTTTGTCCTCATAAGAAACAAATAAAATGAAACATTAGGCAAGGTGAATAATTTTTAACGCCTTGTAAAATGTTTTCATTTTTATTTGCTCCTGACGAAGACAAAATATTTTTGTCAAAACATTGAGATAATAAAAAGATTTACTGGCCGAAGTATCTTCAATTTAAAGTCTAAGAATAATTCTATTTAAACAGCACATTTAGATGTTTAATTATTCTCAAAATGACCTGTTGTGACGGGCTTCTATTCTAATTATGAATAGGTATACTCATGGACAAAACTTAAAAGTGGAAAATCTTTGATGTCACCAGTGGTCTATTTTTTTTAAAGAGACAGAGGCAATTTTGTTCACACTTGGTTATCTCGTGTGTCTTCAATAAAGGTCAGTGTATATCTAATATCTTTCAAAGTTATTGTATGAATGCCGATATACCTACTAAAAGGTACAACTTCCTTAAGTTTTGTCCATGAGTGTATATTGAAAGAGACAGAGGCAATTTTGTTCACACTTGGTTATCTCGTGTGTCTTCAATATAGGTCACTGTAATATCTTTCAGAGTTATTGTCTGAATCCCTATATACATAATAAAAGGTACAACTTCCTTAAGTTTTGTCCATGAGTGTATATGTTCACAGTGTTTATCTTTAAATATAATTTTGTACTATACTGTTGTAAAACTATTATATTGAACTATATATAAAAGTGAATTTTATTTACATAGAGTAGAACCTCCCTGTAAAGGACACCTAATTGCAGAGCCAAGGTGTTTTCTTACAGGAGAGTTGTTAAATTGTGAAAATGGTAATTTTGCAAAAGAAAACTATCCTTTGTGGAGAGGTGTCCACTAGCGGATTGTCCTGCTAAAGGGAGGTTAGTTATAATATATAGTCTATAAGTTTAGAAGTAAATGTGAGAATTAGGGGCAAAATGTACATCTCTAAAAGAACACAAATCAACTAGCATTTAAAAATCCTAGAGAAGAGAACACAAATTATCAGATTGTTGAATTTTCACTATAACACTAGCTTTATACAAATTTGAATAAATATCAAATAGAATTACATGGCGATGTATCACGGCAGTACAAAGGAATCTATGGTGTCCTTAAATCATATGAGGCAAATTTTTGGCACAGGTTACTGTGGATTTTTAAAGTCTTAAAGTTTAAAGTTAAATAGATTCATCTCCAGGTTCAATGCTATTTAGATTAGTATCTCGAATTAGAGTTTGAAACTATTGTTTAGACATATTCGATTCCAATTTTATGCTGATTTGTAAATATTCAATCTTTCATATAGATTAAGAATTCTTCCTGATTCGAAATTAAACGAAAAAAACATGGTGAAGGAAGACGAGTTTCTTTTATTGATGCATAGGTGCAAGCTTTCGGGTAAAAACCCTTCAACAGGCGAAAAATGAAGTGCGACTTATGAGGACTATGGTACAAATGGTAGGAAGGAATTAATATATATAAAAAAGAAAGTTTTTAAACTATTTATATCTATATAGATAATACCGTAACAGAGTTTTCCATTGTAAAGTACTGAGCTATCTCCTCCAAAGATTCTGAACTACACATAACGATCTATATACCAAAATTTTCGTTATTTTTCTCTTCGTATGATAGACCTGTTTTTATTTTCCTAATGTTAACAGTTATTTTTATTTTTTAATTTAATCTATTTTACAATCGTAGATTTTTTGCATTTATCATCATCAATTCATTTGTTTTGAAATCCGTTACCTTTTACTAATTTATAATATATATATTTCGTATTTCTGATTCATTTTATTATAATTATAATTTGTAAGTACTTTGTTATAGTTTTTCATTTAAATATAGCTCAACTTATATTATTTTTCGAATTGTATATTTAATTATTTAATTATATTTTTTGGCATCTTTTCATCTCTATTTGGCATCTTTTTTTTTTTTCTCATTAATAAGACCTGATCAGACAAAAGAATAAATGAACTAAAGAATAAAATCTCATTTATTCTTTTGTCTGATGATGGTGACATTGCTGTTGACAAAACATCACACACTATTAAATTATTTGGATTAGATCTTATTTTCTTGTATTAATTTGTTATAGTTTTTCATTTGAATTTAGCTCCATTTTTGTGTCTTATTTACTTTTTTGCAGTATTTTTTTGGAATCCTTTTTTTTTTTCATCAATTGTTTCCTCACAAGCTTGGAATTTTCTTTTTAAGCCTGTCCTGGCTTTCAGTTTTATAGTTTTCCTCTGCTCTTTTTTTTTCTCTCATTAATAAGACCTGATCAGACAAAAGAATAAATGAACTAAAGAATAAAATCTCATTTATTCTTTTGTCTGATGATGGTGACATTGCTGTTGACAAAACATCACACACTATTAAATTATTTGGACTAGATCTTATTTTCTTGTATTAATTTGTTATAGTTTTTCATTTGAATTTAGCTCCATTTTTGTGTCTGATTTACTTTTTTGCAGTATTTTTTTGGAATCCTTTTTTTTTTTTCATCAATTGTTTCCTCACAAGCTTGGAATTTTATTTTTATGCCTGTCCTGGCTTTCAGTTTTATAGTTTTCCTCTGCTCTTTTTTTTTCTCATTAATAAGACCTGATCAGACAAAAGAATAAATGAACTAAAGAATAAAATCTCATTTATTCTTTTGTCTGATGATGGTGGCATTGCTGTTGACAAAACATCACACACTATTAAATTATTTGGATTAGGTCTTATTTTCTTGTATTAATTTGTTATAGTTTTTTCATTTGAATTTAGCTCCATTTTTGTGTCTGATTTACTTTTTTGCAGTATTTTTTGGGAATCCTTTTTTTTTTCATAATTGTTTCCTCACATGCTTGGAATTTTCTTTTTATGCCTGTCCTGGCTTTCAGTTTTATAGTTTTCCTCTGCTTGGTTCTTATTTTACCTTTTTTTTTTTCAGCGTCTTCTGTCATGCCTCGAAAAGGCCGTGGAAGACTCACTCCCCTAACCGCTAGGCGTGCTAATATGACTCGCCGCAGGAGCACAACGCCAATTGCTATTTCTCTTGTTTAGTTTTTTACCAATGCCTATAATTTTTCACCTGAAAGATTTTTTTTTTATTTACTTATTTTACTGGGGGTTGGTGGAAGGATGGTCTAAGCCGTTGGTTTTCAACCGCTACAACCCGGGTTCGATTCCTGCATTGGGCACTTTTTTCTGCAAAAAATAAAAAAAAATGCTCCAATGGCTTCCGATTCTTGCAAAGGTTCAACCCCACCAGCAAGCGCAAGTAATCAAACGGGGCTCTGACACATTTGTAAATGCAAAGTCGAACTGCTTTTCACATGTTTAAACATGTGGTGTACTTACAGTAAAAGCAGTCGGCTACTCTACCCACCATGATTATCAAGGCCTGTACCACGTGTACTAGGGATAAGCAAAAAAAAAAATTATTTTACTCTTTGAACTATACATACAATTATTTGCATACATTTATATACATACAATTTTCTACATTTTTGCATTCTGCAGTCTAATATGTTGTTAATAATACTGTTGAAATTTGAATTTCAAAATAGTTGAATAATCGAAAGTGTCGAATTAGTTTGTCATATGATAGGCCGTAGGTCGAGACATCAAAAATGGTCGAATTATCGTGTGTTGCATTAATTAGATTCTATTGTATATATAAAAATATAGAATTGTTGTTTTTAATGAGGTCTTTTAAATGCATTTATTCCTTTAATATGTTGTCATATCTGCAATATAGTTGTGTTGTTTGCAATTTGCTTTTTTTTTCCCTTTCAAATATATTTGTCTCCTCTGAAATATAGTTTGTAAATTTATTTTCTTATATATATTTATATATTTTTTTCATTTCCAAAATATTTATTTACACTTTCACCAATGCCTATAGGATCTTTGCGATGGAACAGGTATGGTGTTCTAGCGCATGTGCTCTCATGTCCTTGAAGCACATATACTGACAGTGCCCAAAGTTGAACACACTGTATAATGTCTGAAATATCTTTGTCCCCTTCGGATACCAACTTTCGCTGCATTCTAGAGAGGCTTTATGTTTCACTAAGGTTGGCTTTTGCTATGACTTTAAAGAGGGCTCAAGGCCAAACCTTTGCTACAAGAGCCTGTGTTTACGCACAGACGACTTTATGCGACTTTTTCAAGTGTGCGAACTTAGGATAGCATACATGTAAAGTTGAACCCAATTATATATAAAATGTAGTTTTTAATGAGGTCATGTAAATTAATTCCTATTATAAATCGTCTCCTCTGAAATATAGTTTTTAAATTTATATTCTGATTTATTTTATCCTTTTTTTTTCATTTCCAAAATATATATTTACACTTTTCACCAATGCCTAAGGTTTCTCACCTGAAAGAAAAAAAAACTCCGCCTTTGCCGGTCCCAAGCCAGGATGAAAAAGGAGGAGGGGGAGCCTTAACAAGCTCACTAAAAAAACCTGGGCTCAGCTGGCCCGGCTGATAGTACCTTGTAAGGGCTCCTAATCCAGGGATACATTCTTTTGGAGCTAAGTCAGTGGCCTGCCACTGAGTAGTGCTCCCAGTCTTGATGACAAAGGCAGACGCATTCTACTTCACCCAATCATGATGGTTGTTAATTTCAAGCTTTACAAGCTTGACACTCTAATATGATTGAGTGAAGATAAGAAAGGAGAAAATAATATTTTTTGTATTTTTTTTTGGCAATAATCTATTTATTATCAAGTAATTTGATTTTGGTCTTTATTTATTATTCCCCTGCTCTATACATACATTTTGTATATTTACAATGTCAGAAGTTTTTTCTGTAATACCTTTTTAGCAGTGAAGTTATATTTGAGCAACAAACAATTGTTGAAATTTAAAGTGGTCGAATTATCGATAGTGTTGAATTACAGTTTGTTATATGATAGGCTGTAGGTCAGGACAACAAAACATGGTCGAATTATCGAGGTTATATTGTATATATAAAACTATAAATGTAATTTTAATGAGGTCATTTAAATGATTTCATTCCTTTTATATGTTGTCTTATCTGTGATATAGTAGTATTGTTTGCAATTTTATTTGCTGATTTGTGTCTTTTTTTTCCACTCAAAATATATATTTTTAAACTCTTGAATTACAGTTTGTAGGTAAGGACAACAAAACATGGTCGAATTATCGAGGTTATATTGTATATATAAAACTATAAATGTAGTTTTAATGAGGTCATTTAAATGAATTCATTCCTTTTATATGTAGTCTTATCTGTGATATAGTAGTATTGTTTGCAATTTTATTTGCTGATTTGTGTCTTTTTTTTCACTCAAAATATATATTTTTAAACTCTTGAATTACAGTTTTTTATATGATAGGCTGTAGGTCAGGACAACAAAACATGGTCGAATTTTCGAGAGTGTCTAATTACAGTTTTTTATATGATAGGCTGTAGGTCAGGACAACAAAACATGGTCGAATTATCAATAGTGTCAAATTAAATTTGTTATATAATAGGCTGTAGGTAAGGACAACAAAACATGGTCGAATTATCGAGGTTATATTTTATATATAAAACTATAAATGTACTTTTAATGAGGTCATTTAAATGAATTCATTCCTTTTATATGTTGTCTTATCTGTGATATAGTAGTATTGTTTGCAATTTTATTTGCTGATTTGTGTCTTTTTTTTTCACTCAAAATATATATTTTTAAACTCTTCAACCAATACCTATAGTTTCTTTCTTGAAATTGCTTACCAAACACGAGTCAGTGTTTCCTCAGTGTTAACATTGTGGAGTGTAAGATTGTGGAGGAGCAAAATAACTTCCTATTGAATTTTTCAATAGCCTTACTCCCAGAAGTATGCCTCCACACCAGTTATACTCTAGGTTGGTGCTATTGTTATGCTTCTGAGAAATTTTAATCTTAAGCAGGGTCTTTACAATGGTACATGTATGGTGATACAGTGCATGTGCTCTCATGTCCTTGAGGTACAAATACTGACAGGGGCCAATGTTGGACACACTGTATTGGTGTCAAAACATCTTTGGCTCCTTCAGATATCAGCCTTCGCTTCATTCTTAAGAGGCATCAGTTTTCACTAAAGTTGGCTTTTGCTATGACTATAAATAATATTTGGGTCCTTGCTACATACGCATGGACAGCTCTATGCGGCTTTTTCACGTGTTTGAACTTTGAACAAAATACATATAAAGTTGAACCCATGTATGAATAAAAATAGAAATTAATTTTTAATGAGTCCTTTAGATTAATTCCTTTTATAAGTAGTCTCCTCTGCAATATAGTTGACAACCTCTTTTTTCTGATTTATTTTCATAAACTTTTTACTAATGTCTATAGTTTCTTACCTCAAAGGATTTTTTTTGTATTAGTTGTTTGTTAATACACTATTATCAATTATTTAGATTTTGGACTTTTCTTTATTCACTAAATTCTCCCATTTCTCTATACATAAATTTTGTACATTTTCAGTGGCTGTCATCGCCTCTGTAATACCTTTTTACCGGTAAGGTTGTATTTAAACAACAATCGACTGTGTAAATTTGATTTTTAAAACGGTCGAATTATCGGAAGTGTCGAATTATTGATAGTGTCGAATTACAGTTTGTTATATGATAGGCTATAGTTCAGGACATCAAAACATGGTCAATCTATACTTTTAAAGTCTCTGCAGGCCCTTTGGGTAAACCCTGGGCGTTGCCCGGGTCACTCGGCTAGTATGTTAATATTAATAGAAGACCGATTTTTGAGAAAAGTAAATATTAAATCTGCAGTATGCAGTCTGAAACCACGAAACGGCGTATGATTAGGGCTATTGAAATAAACATGTGGGAGGTTTAAATAAAGGACAAGAGAGGATGATAAGGTTCTGGAAAATCTATTTTTCTGTTGATGCTGTTCAGTTTGTGGGATACTATGGATTCTAGGATAGGTCTTTGGTGTAAGTTATGTATGTGCCTGTAATGTATGGTGGGGTTATTGATGTTGAAAGTATGGCCTGTGCTCTGCATATGTTGATAAATGAGGGATTTGGTATCTTGCCTGGAAATATTGCGGGAATGTTCAGTCATCCTGATGGCCACAGATCTACCTGTCTCACCAACGTAAGTGGCAGGACATTGTTCACATGAGAACTTTCTTTTTTATATATATTAATTCCTTCCTACCATTTGTACCATAGTCCTTATAAGTCGCGCTTCATTTTTCGCCTGTTGAAGAGTTTTTACCCGAAAGCTTGCACCTATGCATCAATAAAAGAAACTCGTCTTCCTTCACCATGTTTTTTCGTTTAATTTTAAATTCAATCTTTCAATTCTCTTGATATATGATATGCCACATTCTGCTGTATTAAAGTTATCTTATGAGGAAGAGGAAAGTATTAAAGTTTCCTACAAGGAAAAAAATGACAATTTTTTAGCAATATTTTATACATCAAGAAATAAATTTATCTTCAAATAACAAAATATTAATTTCAAATTTTCATTTTAAAATCCATCATGGTGCAAATTTATATAAATATAAATTTCATATAAATATATTAAATTCTTTTAGGACGCTCTATAAAAAATCTCGTTTCCAGCGGTCCAACAATGGGTCGTCAGTCAGTTGGGAAGTGAGGTAGAAGGCGGGTCTGCTTTGAGACTCTGTCCAAATTTATGTTTCCTCAGATATCGAGGCTTTCCTCTCCCCTGACTCTTTGAGACGGAGTCCATTGCATCGGCAGACCAGTTCCTGGCAGGGCCTGGATCATTAGCTCGGCCGAGTCATCTCGAGCGAGTTGGATGCTCTGGTTGTGCCAGAAGAGTGGAATAGGGCTTCTACGGGAGGCGAAGCGCCACTATAAACAGAGGCTAACGAGTCGAGCAGGTACCTCCTGGGTGGCATGGAAACCCTTTGCATAAAAATTCATAACCTGGTCTGGCGAAGCATGGACTCTTAGATGTAGAAAAAATATATATTGAAAATATATAGAAAAAAAGGAATATCACCACAACCATAAAATAGCCCTGAACTGTCTTTTTAGACAGTTTTACAGTAGCTTTATCAACTTAATTTTTATATAATCTTTAGTTGTAATTAATGGCTTGGCAGTGTATCTTGGAACTAAAAGGCCATCTTGAGTATATGATAGACAAACGATTATTTTATGAACGATCTTGTAACTTTAATATGACAGATGATACCTTTAGTTTAACGCAACAAACGGACTTGTAAACAGGACGCAGCATGTGGGATCGTGCGATACACAACAGATAATCAGTTCATTTTAAACAAACGATCTTGTTGGTTTAACACAACCGACGATTTTGTTAGTTAATTGGAGCAGCCATCATTTTTATTGAAGCCAAACCGACAATCATATTGGTTTAAAGTGACATGAGAAACATGTTAGTTCAAAATTAAGAATACACATGTTTTTGTTTCAAACCTGTGGGGCAGTGTGACAAATTTTATCAATGATATATACCAAAGTTTTATATTTAAACAAAAAGTACAACTAAACAGTTTTCGCCTTCTATCTAAAATTTTGGGATTTTTTTATTAGATGTAATCGTTCCTACAAAAAAAGTCAATGTGTTCAATGGATGAATCGGTCAACGGGACACTTGTATACCAACTGCCAGTGTGATGAATTTACGGCAGGTAATGGCTACCGCACCGAACGTTTGACAAATTCATTAGGGCGAGTTACTTTTTTGGTGCAGACCTTCAGGATGTGTGTGTGTTTTCGGGTACATTCCTTTATTAAAGATGTGTAATTTGTGCGAGAATCGGCTAGTAAATATATTTTAATTTCACATCTATTTGGCTTGCTAGAAATAAATTGTTGAAAACCACACTGTATTTCAAATCCCACCCCAGTTGCTCATCTACTGTTCAATATTGGAAAGGTGAATATGTCGCTTGAAAATTGTAATTCAGGTAATGGAAAACTCTCTGATAGCAGAGAACGTTTATTAAATGAATAGTCTTTCTATTTGAACTATCGCCAAGCCTAATGCATCTTTATAGAAAAATAAATAGTGTAGTGCTCATTTCAGCCCTTCACATTTTCACACCAGTCCCATTGTCAGCCCGTTTTGTAGTGAAAAAAAGCAAGTTTGATCCCAGTAAGGGAGGCCATTATTTCGATGAAATTAGTATCTTTTGCGCTATTTTTTCGGTCTTATTATTTCCTTGTATTTTTAAATAGGGGCGGAAAAAATCTGCTCAAAAAGCAGGATTCAATTCCAAGTCTTGGAAGCCTTTGCCTGGAGCTGATTTTTAACCATATTCAACATCCTTAAGTCTTCTTCTTCTTTCTTATCTCAAAGCCATGATAATCATGGTGGGTAGTTAGCGACTGCTTTTACTGTAAGCGCACCACATGTGTGAAAAGCTGTACGACTTTGCACTTACAAATGTGCCAGAGCCCCGTTTGGTTACTTGCACTCGCTGGTGGGGTTGGACTTTTGCAAGAATCAGGGGCCATTGGAGCATTTTTTTTAAACAGAAAAAAGTGTCCAATGCGGGAATTGAACCCGGGTCGTAGTGGTCGAAAACCTAACGGTTTAACAAGCCTTCCACCGACCCCCCACATCCTTAAGTACAGACCATGATTATCATGTTGAGTAGTTACCAGCTGTGTTTCATTTTTGAATAGGTACCATTTGGGTTATATGATTTATTTATTTGGATTTGGGGTCTTATTACCTTGTGTTTTACTGTAAGTGTACCACATGTTTAAGCATGTAGAAAGTGTAGTTTGACTTTTACAACAGACCCTGTATGGTGATTACCTATAGGTAGGGTTGGAATATTTCAAGAATGAGAGGTTATTGAAAACATCCAATCCTTTTGTTTTTTCCCCACATTAAGAATAAATACCTCACTACAGGATTCAATCCCTGTTTGTAATTGTTGGGGAAAACAACAAACTGTTTTCTGTCACCAAACTGCTAAAAATATTGTTAAAAAATCACATAAATAATCACCATCACAATAGACCCATCTCATGAATCCTAACTATCTCTATCATAAACACAAGGTAATAAGACCAAAATCAAATAAATAAATAGTGTGTGACGTTTCAGTAACAGCGTTGTTACCGAAACGTCATACACTATTAATATATTTGGATTAGGTCTTATTACCTTGTGTTTATAATTTATAATCCAAATTGTGCCTTATTATCTCTATGCTGTTGTGTGACTTCTATGGTTTGGTGGTTGTAGATGCCAGGAGAGCATGCTCTGTGTGGTACCGGATATCTCAGCCTTCAGGGAGGGCTGGCAGTGGGTGCGCCAACCTACTCAGGTACTGTTGTATTCCCCTGTTACATTGGTGTTAGCGGGGCCACCTTTGGTGACTATGTGGACAAATAATGGTGGATCTATTTTGACAGATGTCTCCTTTCAATTTCCTCCCAGTAGAATTCCCATCTATATAGATAAATAAAAAAAAAATAAAAAAGGCATATCCTGATCAGGAGCACATGTGCTTTTCAGAAGGCAGAGCGCCATCTGGTGGAACAGAAATCAACTATTCATTGATTTAACCTGTTCCTACCCCACGCTGACGAGCGCCAACAGCGCAAAACACGTTCATGGATGGCTTTTCTTGATTTATCAAGAAATTGGGTTGGCCAAATATCAGGGAACAGGCTAAATCAATGATTTGTTGATTTCTCTTCCACCAGATGGCGCTCTGCCTTCTGAAAAGCACATGTGCTTCTGGTCAGGATATGCCTTTTTTTCATTTTTAATATTAACACCTGACCTTTTTATTTATTTATTCATCATTTTTTTCTATTGTTTTTTCATATAGATATATATAGAAGCACAGGGTACCTCTCTCTCGTCAAAATAAACATCAAAACTAGACGCCAGCTATTGTCTGACACCGCAAACTAGCAGCATCGGGTCGGTGACAAAGCCACAACACCAGCTTTGGCAAACTGAGAGGTTGCCAGCTAAACACCTCTTTGACAGATTGTGAAGATTCCATTAGATCCTTTGTGTATCTGTTGAAATCAAATCCTACCATAGACTGACGAGAGCCATTAGCCTGAAACCACGAACTCCAAGTGGATGTTCCTCAGTTTGCCAAAGCTGGTGCTGTGGCTTTGTCACCGACCCAAGGCCACTAGTTTTCTGTGACGGTCAATAGATGCCATCTAGTTTTGATGTATATTTTGACTGGAGAGTCGCCCTATGCTTTTATAGATTAATTTCCTCCCAGCAACATTTTTATTAGGCTTCCAATTTAAACAAGGATTGTTGTGCATGTGTAATTCCAAAAAACTGAACCTTTAGCTGTGTGAAGAGAGTGGGATGGTTGCGCAGGTGCCAGTGTCTCTGGTCCGCAACGATGGCGTCATCTACTCCACTGGATTGACTTTCACCTACACCCCGGAGCCAGGTCCGCGGGCTCACTGCGCTGCGGTGGAGGAGATCCTGCGACCTAACTCTGACAGCAGCTATCACCACAGCATGTAGCTTCGTGGCCTTCCCTCTCTCATCACTTGTGTTGTTGTATTTTTTGGACCTTTTTTTTATTATCTCTCATTTCTCTCTTTGCATATCAGAGATTTGGTTTTACTTGTATTTCTTTTATTTAAATACAAGATGACGGCTTTTTGAACAAACTTTATATAAATATTGTTTTTTTTTCTAGATATATATAAATATATATTTTTCAAAGAATTTCATTTATCACATTTTCAGTTCCTCATATCATTTACTTTCTATTGGGGATATTCAGCCTTTTTTTTTTGGGAGATTGACAGACTGCATATCAGAGATTTAAAAAAATATATTTATATATATTTTAATATATATCTGCTCTATGGACAAGCCTATATAAATATCTTTGAAAGATAGAATCCTCTTAAATGTAAGCGATAATAATAAAACTGTCTCCGAGGATAGCAAGAAAGCAAACAAGAAACTTATCTTCGGAGACTGTTTTTTAATTATTACTATTTACATATTTGTTTTATCAAAATTCTCAAGAATTTCCCTACATGTTCCTTTCTCTTTGTTACATTTGGGATTTTCAGCATTTTTTTTTTTAAAGATTCACTGGCAACCACTACTTGTTCCAAGGTTTTAAAATCAAACCTGACATGTCCATTATAAACTTAAACACATACAAAGGGGAGTGAATCTATTGTATGTGATTGCATTGCATTGAAGTGTAGAGGTATATCCTCTCCATTGTAAACACACACACATCGAGAAGGGAGTGAATCAATTGTTTATGATGGGTTTGCATTGAAGTACAGTTGGCTTCAACCTGGAAACTGTGGCTAATCCATTTAATTATCAATCCTCAGGTATCCTAATTCCTTGTATCTGAATGGTAGTTCACCAGGCTGCCAGGGACATTCTGCAGTTGGCTCCAACCTGGAAACTGTGGCTAATCCATTTAATTATCAATCCTCAGGTATCCTAATTCCTTGTATCTGAATGGTAGTTCACCAGGCTGCCAGGGACATTCTGCAGTTGGCTCCAACCTGGAAACTGTGGCTAATCCATTTAATTATCAATCCTCAGGTATCCTGATTCCTTGTATCTGAATGGTAGTTCACCAGGCTGCCAGGGACATTCTGCAGTTGGCTCCAACCTGGAAACTGTGGCTAATCCTTTTAATTATCAATCCTCAGGTATCCTAATTCCTTGTATCTGAATGGTAGTTCACCAGGCTGCCAGGGACATTCTGCAGTTGGCTCCAACCTGGAAACTGTGGCTAATCCATTTAATTATCAATCCTCAGGTATCCTGATTCCTTGTATCTGAATGGTAGTTCACCAGGCTGCCAGGGACATTCTGCAGTTGGCTCCAACCTGGAAACTGTGGCTAATCCATTTAATTATCAATTCTCAGGTATCCTGATTCCTTGTATCTGAATGGTAGTTCACCAGGCTGCCAGGGACATTCTGCAGTTGGCTCCAACCAGGAAACTGTGGCTAATCCATTTAATTATCAATCCTCGGGTATCCTAATTCCTTGTATCTGAATGGTAGTTCACCAGGCTGCCACGGACATTCTGCAGTTGGCTCCAACCTGGAAACTGTGGCTAATCCATTTAATTATCAATCCTCAGGTATCCTGATTCCTTGTATCTGAATGGTAGTTCACCAGGCTGCCAGGGACATTCTGCAGTTGGCTCCAACCTGGAAACTGTGGCTAATCCATTTAATTATCAATCCTCAGGTATCCTAATTCCTTGTATCTGAATGGTAGTTCACCAGGCTGCCAGGGACATTCTGCAGTTGGCTCCAACCTGGAAACTGTGGCTAATCCATTTACCAGGTCTATTAGTATGAAATGCAAAAATAGCCGCCAGAGGGCGCTATGCAACTTTATTTGAGCCGAAGGTGGCGCTGTTGAAGGCGTTTTGTTTTTTGACTCACGTGGCATCAGCACGCGTGCAGTTTTAGAAAAATTCAAATCGTGGAAAAATTCTGGAGCCCGTGGAAAATGGCGATTTTCGAGCCAAAAAGTGCCCATTTGCGGGAAGTTTTGTTGTTCGCCTTCAACTGGAAGAAAAGTGCCACTGAACCCCACCGAATGCTCGAGGAAGTTTACGGCGACTACGCTCTGAGCAAATCGCAGTGTTTCAGGTGGTTTAAAAAATTCCAAAGTGGCGATTTCGAACTTGATAATGAACCACGTGGAAAACCGCCCAAAAAGTTCGAGGACGCTGAACTGCAAGCTTTGTTGGATGAGGACAGTACCCAAACGCAGGAGAAACTCTCGAAACAGCTCCAGGTGTCTCAAGGTGCTGTTTCCCTACGTTTAAACAGCCTCGGAATGACCCAAAATCTTTCCAGATGGGTCCCCCATGAGTTGAGCGAAAGGCAGCAAGAACGGCGTCTAGTAACCTGCGAGGGGCTGCTCGCCAGGCATGGAAATAAGTCATTTTTGCACCGAATCGTAAATTCTGATGAGATATGGATCCACTTCAGCAATCCTACGCGCCAAAAGTTGTGGGGCCTGCCCGACCAATTTCCAAAACAGACGCCTAAGCCCAATCGCTTCGGAAAAAAGGCAATGCTTTGCATATGGTGGGACCAGACAGACGTAGTATATTTCGAGCTCCCGAAACCTGGCGAAACGGTCAATACTAGTCGCTACAAACAACAAATGCACAGTTTGAGAGAGGCGTTGAATAAAAAAAGACCGGAATGGCGTGAAAAGCACAACAAGCTGATACTGCAGCATGACAACTCTCCAGCCCACAATGCTACGGTGGTCAAAAACACCATAAAAGACTTGGGCTGGGAACTTACCCCACCCGCCGTACTCACCAGACTTAGCGCCGTCGGACTACCACCTTTTCACATCTTTAGGACACGCCCTAAAAAAACAGGAATTTTCGAACTCAGACATACTCCGAAAATGGCTTGTTGACTGGTTCGACTCAAAAGGAATAGAATTTTTGAGACAAGGAATTCGAAAATTGCCTGAAAGGTGGTCCGAATGCATAGCTAATAAGGGCAATTACTTTGAATAAAAAATATTTTGTTGTATGGAATTGGTGAACTTTTGAATTCACTGAAAATTTTCGCGTTTCATACTAATAGACCTGGTAATTATCAATCCTCAGGTATCCTGATTCCTTGTATCTGAATGGTAGTCCAGCGGGCTGCCAGGGACATCAACCTGGGAGAATCCTTCAAATTAAGTTTTTCTTATCTTCTTATCCCAGTACAATGTTACATTTGTACTATTTTTTCACATTGTGTAGCGTCCTCACGCAATCTGGCCTTAACTACCCGTTTCATGATTTTTCAGGATGCCTTAATGACCAATTTTTTGGTCGTTGAGGTACAGCTTGCACCACGCTGATGAGGGCCAACAGCCCGAAACGCGTCCGTGGTTAGCTTTTCTTGATTAATCAAGAATGGGTATTTGGCCAATTCTGGAATAATTAAAAATCAACGAGAATAGTTGATATTTATTCCGATAGATGGCGCCAGCCATCAGCAACTTTCAGTTGCACGATAAGGAGATGCCTTTTTTCTTAATTTATGCACCTTATCCCAGTACAATGTTACATTTGTACTATTTTTTTTTCACATTGTGTAGCGTCCTCACGCAATTCTGGCCTTAACTACCCGTTTCATGATTTTTCAGGATGCCTTAATGACCAATTTTTTGGTCGTTGAGGTACAGCTTGCACCACGCTGATGAGGGCCAACAGCCCGAAACGCGTCCGTGGTTAGCTTTTCTTGATTAATCAAGAATGGGTATTTGGCCAATTCTGGAATAATTAAAAATCAACGAGAATAGTTGATATTTATTCCGATAGATGGCGCCAGCCATCAGCAACTTTCAGTTGCACGATAAGGAGATGCCTTTTTTCTTAATTTATGCACCTTATCCCAGTACAATGTTACATTTGTACTATTTTTTTCACATTGTGTAGCGTCCTCACGCAATTCTGGCCTTAACTACCCGTTTCATGATTTTTCAGGATGCCTTAATGACCAATTTTTTGGTCGTTGAGGTACAGCTTGCACCACGCTGATGAGGGCCAACAGCCCGAAACGCGTCCGTGGTTAGCTTTTCTTGATTAATCAAGAATGGGTATTTGGCCAATTCTGGAATAATTAAAAATCAACGAGAATAGTTGATATTTATTCCGATAGATGGCGCCAGCCATCAGCAACTTTCAGTTGCACGATAAGGAGATGCCTTTTTCTTAATTTTCTTTGTTTAGTTAGTTTTATTTGTAACTCAGAAAAACATTCCAAGTGATATGTCAGTTCACAACTTTATCTTTTGTTTCTCTAGGCTTGGTCCATTACTCAGCAAACATCAGTCTACAGTGGTCGGATCGTCAAACTTTTGCGGAGTGTGTGTGGGTGACCGTTAAGTTAAAAAAAAAATTAGCTAAGCATTTCCCATTTCCCAAACTCAACCAAACTTCTACCAGAACCAAAATTGACGCCCCATATTCCATGACTTCTTCTATACACAGCAGTCATTCTATAATCATTTCATTTAAAATTTTTCAATCAGCCACAAAGCACCAGATTTTTTAAATTTAACTATCTTAAGAAAAATCATCTCCCAATCATGCAATTGAATACAATGGAATAAATATCAACATAATATTTATTTTTAAAGACCTATTATTTCAGTATATTGTGGAGAAATTCCCTCTCTTTAATATATCAAGAAAAGTCAACCACATACATGTTTCAGTCTTTTGGCACTTGTGGTGTAGTATGTTCATCAATGACCCCAAAATCTAAAGACCTACTGATGAATCCAAGAATATTCAGGAATATATATAAGATGAGTTTATATGTATTTATTCTGAAAGATGGCACTAGCATCTTTCATTTGCACAATATGTTATTTTTATTACCCATTCCCATACATTTTCTCTTTCTTTTTTACATTTTGCATATACAGTAGAACCTCCCTGTAAAGGATACCTAATTGCAGAGCCAAAGTGCCACTCACTGCAGTAGTAAGTTCTATAAAATAATTTTTTAATAGAATTTTTGTTATGTTATAGTGTATATTATTGCTTTCCTTATCTCCTCCATATTGGTAGAGTTATATAAATACAGTAGAACTACCTCCCTGTAAAGGACATCTAGTTGCAGAGCTAAAGTGTCCTTTAGGGAGAGATGTCTTCTTACTGGAGAGTTGCTAAATAGTAAAAATGGTAATTTTGCAAATGAAAATTCTACTTGTAGAGAGGTGTCCTCTTACCAGAGAGTTACTAAATAGTACAAATTGTAATTTTACGAATGAAAACTGTCCTTTATAGAGAGGTGTCCTCTTGCATGAGTGTCCTCTCATGGTTCTACTGTATATAATTAGAGAAAACATGGTGTGACCAAGTCTATCAACACTCTCACTGAGAATATTCATCTGTCCAATTCCCAAGCCAGACATTGACTTGTGAGCCCCCACTCACTCTACCGATGGTGACATCAATCTATCTAGGTTGTGGTGGAGATATTCCGTTGTTGGTAGTTCAGTGAAGGTTTATTATACTCTACATCTTGGTCAAATATCAATTTTTCCTTTTTTTCATTGAGAAAATAATATATATATATTTAAATATTCACATTAAAATAAAAATAAATTGACAATCTTATCATACTTCTAAAATCTGTCATCTCCCTTTTTGTTTCACTTTTCTTTTTTTTTTTGGAAGGTACAGTAGAACCTCCTTGTAAAAGACAACACCTAGTGGCAGAGCCAATGTGTAATTTAGAGAGAGGTGTCTTCTTACCAGAGAGTTGCAAATTGAAAAAAAAAAATTGTATTTTTGGCAATGAAAACTGTCCTTTGTAGAGAGATGTCATCTAGCGAGAGTGTCCTTTCATGGAGTATGTTCTACTGTAATTTGTGACCTTTTTCTTATATAATTGTTCTTAAAGCAGAATGATTTTTTATATATTTCAATTTTATTATATTTTGTGATCTCCCCCTGATATTGCAACTGTGTGTGTATATCACACAATTGGTATTTTCCAATAAAGCCACCACCTGAGAGAACAAATCCCTACAGGAGACAATGTTATCTTGATTCACCAACCAAAGATTTTGTTCCTTCCCAAGCTTATTGGAAAAAATATAATACAGCAACAACCTCTCATAGACGTTGTTTTAATTATTTGCTCAGGAGACACCTTTTTGTATTTATTTATTTATATATATATATATACCTAACATATTCAATATATTCCCCATTCCCTAATTTATTATTATTTTTAAATATAATATATAATGTTTTTTTTTTCTCCTATTACAGTAGAACCTCCCTGTAAAAGACATCTAATTGCAGAGCCAAAGTATCCTTTAGGAAAGATGTGTACTCTTACCGGAGAGTTACTCTATAGTAAAAAACGATAATTTTGCAAATGAAAACTGTCCTTTGTGGAGAGGTGTCTGATAAAAGGAGGTTCTACTGTATTAAATATACAGTTAAACCTGTCTATAGTGCCCCCTCTTGGGACTCACCAAAATAGGGTGTTATAGAGAGGGGGTGCTATAGACAGGTCACTTTTAATGTAAATCGCATAATACTACGTATTTAAAATTGGACGCTATAGAGAGGAAGGCGCTATAGACAGGTTTAACTATATTATGTGATATAAACTTTTTTTTGTATACACTATGTTCATTGTTAGAATATTTGTGTAGGTTTTATAAAAACCTTTACTTATCCACCGCCTTGAAACACATCTTGTTTGGCAGAGGGCTTGTAAAGAATAAATACTTCCTCTCCAACATGTTAACTGTACAGTTTTGTCTTGAACATTTCTATATATATAGATACATCATCTTTTTTTTTTTCACTTTGAGGGATTAGAGAAATTATATTAAGTATATATATATATATATATATATATATATATATATATATATAAAGAAGAAATAAATTATTTATAATATAATTCTGTTGTGGTCTGTGTGTGTAATTTTTTAAATGAATCTTCACATCTACATTTCTTTAAATAACTCTTTGTTAGAAATGTTGCTTTGTTTAATGTAGAACAACTGTATAAAATCTACTGTGTTTTTAAAAAAATTATCCCTACTACATGTGGTAATGGTCATGATAATATTGGTAGGTAGAAATTAGTGACTGCCTTTTCTCTAAGTGTACCATATGTCTACATATGTGAAAAACAGTTTGACTTTTCACTTACAAATGTACCAGAGTCCCGTTTGGTTACTTGTACTCGCTGATGGGATTGGACTTTTGCAAGAATCGGGGGCCATTGGATATTTCTTTTTTCAATCAGAAAAAAGTGCCCAATGCAAGATTCGATCCTGCGCCATAGCATTCAAGAAATCAAGTTCAGACCACTTGTCCATCAACCCCCCTAAATCTACTGTGAGAGATGGCCGGCCTCTGATCAAAGACTATTCCAGTTGAAAGTTTCATAAAGACAGCGTCTCTGATTAGACACTACCTAAAGAAGAGACCAGATTTAGCTATGGACTAACCTAAAAACATGGTTAAACCCAGTTTCTCCTTGTGTTGATTTGAGACATTTTGTGACATGTCAGGAATGTCACGAATCAGCTCAATATTACTCTTTTATTTATTTGAATTATCCTAAGGGTAAACATGGTACAGGCCATGATAATCATGGTAGATAGTTACCAACTAACTTTATTGTAAATTACACCGATAGACAAAACTTAAGGAAGTTGTACCTTATAGCATATATATATCGGGATTCTGAAAATAACTCTATATATCACTGTGCATCAAATATCTCTCAGAGTTATTTTCTGAATCCGGATATATATATGCTATAAGGTACAACTTCCTTAAGTTTTGTCTATCAGTGTTACCTACCTACCAATGTAGAAAGCAGTTTGACCTTTGCACTTACAAATGTGTCGAGCTCCGTTTGGTTACTTCCACTCACTGGTGGGGTTGAACTTTTGGAAGAATAGGGGATCATTAATGCAATTATTTCCTTCATAAAAAGTGCCCAATGCAGGATTCAATCCCAGGTTGTGGTGTAGTTCATACCACACTTCCACCAACTCTTATAATGGACTGAGGAGAAAGATGTTAGGTTCTTGCCCAGTCTTAATTTTTATAAATTTGTTTGTATTATCATATATCATCATATGCTAATTTTTATTGATGTTGTCATGTCCAATGAACAGATGTCTCCATACATCTCTATCACAGCAATGTTCTCTATATTGGGTGTGTAAAGCTGCTGTTCTGGGTCCATGTCAATTTTCTGTTGTTGTTGTGTCCATTGAAGATCCTCAGATATTTCCATACATCTCTATCACAGCAGTGTTCTCTATCTTGGGTGTGTGAAGCTGCTGTTCTGGGTCAATGTCAATTATTAATTTTTATTGAATGCCCTTTATTGATTTTTGAGCCTAAAACCATTAAAAAAAAGACTTCATATACCTATCTGATAAAATTAATAAACACATTCCATAGGAAAACATTAATTATTTTCAATTATGGCTTTCTGAGCTTGAATTTTGGCTTTGAGACAATTCAATTAAGGCGCTGGTTCACTCTGGTTTTAGATCACCAACATATACCCCTAAATAAAAATATCATTTTATGGCTAAACATTCCAAAGTGGCATCACTAGTAGGTGAATATTGATTAATTTAATCCTAAACTACAGCAATGATCTTCTTATCAAGAAAGAAAATAAGTTTATTTTGATTCAAATAATATCAAAGAGTTTGCCATTCTTTTTACTGCAATCCTAAGATTATATGTTCGGGAGAGTTACTTTTTTTGGTGCGGACCTTCAGGATGTTGTTTCCCCGGCATATCTCTTCCCACTCCCCCATCTAAGATGTGCAATTTGTGCGAGAGAATCGACAAGTAAATATATTTTAATTCCACATCTATTTGGCTTGCTAGGAATATAATGTTGAAAACCACAATTTATTTCAAATCCCACCAGTTGCTCATCTACTGTTCAATATTGGACAGGTGAATACATTGCTTGAAAATTGTAATTTAGGTAATGGAAAACTCTCTGATAGCTGAGAACGTTTATCAAATGACTAGCCTTTCTATTTGAAATATCGCAAAGCCTAATGCAACTTAATAGAAAAATAAATCGGTAAGTGCTCATTACAGCCCATTACATTTCCACACCAGTCACATTGTCTGCCCGGTTTTTTATAAGATTGTCGTGAAAAAAACACGTTTGATTCCAGTAAGGTATAAAAGACCAACCTAAGCCATTATTTCTATGGAATTAGCATCTTTGACGCTACGTTCGCTAGTACATCTAGTTCTTATTTTATAAATGGATTATCCGAATGACCTGAGCAACTCCCAGGTTTTACCCGGGGAATATATATGCAACTTTCAGTTTCACGATAAGGAGATGCCGTTTTCTTAATTTATTCACCTTATCCCAGTACACTATCACATTTGTACTATTTTTTCACATTGTGTCGCGGTCTCACGCAATTCTCGCCTTAACTACCCGTTTCATGATTTTTCAGGATGCCTTAATGACCAAATATTTTGGTCGTTGAGGTACAGCTTGCACCACGCTGATGAGGGCCAATAGCCCGAAACGCGTCTGTGGTTAGCTTTTCTTGATTAATCAAGAATGTGTATTTGGCCAATTCTGGAATAATTAAAAATCAACGAGAATAGTTGATATTTATTCCGATAGATGGCGCAAGCCATCAGCAACTTTCAGTTGCACGATAAGGAGATGCCTTTTTCTTAATATGTATAAACAGTTTTTTTATTCAAACACTATTCGTTACAATTATAAATTATGACCTGGATTCTCACCTGAGATCTTACCAAGTGAACATTTTCTCTACAAATAATGCTTGAAATAAAACACTTTATGCTATATAATAAAAACAAAAATGAGAATGTCAAACATTCTAAAATATAGTAATACAATTCAGAATTTGATAACAAAATTATTAAATAGTATAAATATAAAATCTTCTAATATAATAGTAAAAAATTTCAAACCATATTTTTAGTGAACTTTAAGATGTTGCCTTAAATATAAAATAAAAATGTAAAGTTTTACAATGATATTTGAAATTTGTATTTATAAATACTCTTGTCTTGAAGGTGGAGAAGGCTTCATGCCAAACCGAAACCAAACTCAGCTGTCGCAGTGGGTTGTGAATGAAATTGGCAAAGTTGCAAATAACTCCAAGGATATTCGAGAAATAGACCTGAATATTTGACAAGAAGTTTTCCCAGATTCAACTCTATATACTGTTAAATGTCCAAAGTTGACCTTTATATCTCTCCTAATATTCCCTTCATCACAGTTGTGCAAATAGTTCGTTTTACATCACCGCTGGATATACTTCTCTGTACAATTGGAGAACATCTTGAATATAGGAATCACTAGTCCCCCCCCCCCCCCCCTTCTTAAACTCGAATTTTGAATTTCTATAAGAGCTGATCTTTACGGGCGATATAATGTCCAAAATTCTGAGAAAACATTTTCTCAAATATACCCTATAAGTAATGTATCCTTTTACATTTTAGAACCAGGAACATTGAATCATCCCAGCAATTGTATCAAGCAACACGATTGTATTCTTTCATCCATTTTCTGGCTTCTGTTTGAGCTCTCCCATGAAGATAGAAGGATTTCTGAAAGGTTGAAAGTGACACTCACCCATTTGTGTCTGTGTCTTTCGCTTTACCATAGCAATGTTTTCTTGACGTTCAAGTCCTTGTATCTTCGGCTTCTTCTAACGGCTTGGGTGGCGAGGGGATAATCCTCCACCAGTGGTCACGACAGTGATTACGTCGTTTAATTAAGATAAACAAAATATTTATACCTCATATTGTTTATGTTGTATTTTGAATTTTAATTTAGCATAACTGCAGCTTATTAATTCAAACACATTTATTATTCAAATACAAGGAGAGGTTAAACAAACTAATTAACTTAACAAATGAAGGAAAAGTTGAGCTTCAATATTCTAAGCCATTACTACAACATAAACAAAACAAACTTAGTCAAAAAGGAACATATTTTACATCATAGATTATTTTAAATTGATTTGTTTACCAATTTCAACAACTCCCTCCTTTGGTGAGCAAATCAAAATTAGTTCCAAAAAGAAGTCCCATATTTACAAGCAGTTTCTGAATTCTGTCTCCCGGCAGCCTCTTGGTGAGAAGATCCGCCTCTTGAGCTTCTGAGTTCACGAAGGAGATCCTCAAATTTCCCTTTGAGACTTCATCTTTCACGAAGAAATATTTTCTGTTAATGTGCTTGGTTCTACAATGATGAGTTGTTCCTTTAATCCAGTCTATTGCTGATTTACTGTCTGTCTTCAGAACAAGTGGTATTTCAACACATGATTGATGACCTATTTCAGAAAGAAAGTTCATAAACCATTTTAACTCTTTAGTGCCCTTACAGATAGCCATATTAATTCCGCTTCACATGTTGACAGGGCTACCAGTGGTTGTTTTTGAGATTTCCAACTAAGTAGTGAAGATCCAAATTTAGTTAAATATCCTGAAAAAGATTTTGAGTCTTTAGTTGAGGACCAACTAGCATCTGTAAAGACTTCAATTTTCCCTCTTATTCTGTCAAAGCATAACTTGTAGCTTTTTGTTCCCTTCAAGTATCTATATATTATTTTAAGTGCAGTAAGGTGAATGACTTTGGTATCCTTGCTGTATTGGGAGAGTTGACTAACATAAAATGCTATATCGGGCCTTGTTCCCACTGATAAATACATCAAGGAACCTATCATTTCTTGGTAAAGTTTAGGGTTCACAGGAGAAGAATCTGGGTGATTAGCCAGATCTTGATTAAGATCACCAGGGGTTTTTACTGGATAACATTATTCATGGTTAAATTTCTTCAAAATCTTTTCTACATAGGCTTCTTGTGAAAGTTCGAAACAATTTTCTTTTTCCTCAATTTTGATTCCAAGAAAAAATATAGGCTTTTCTTTTCGAACAATGACAATTTGTTTATCCAATTGCTTAACTATTCTGTTAATTATGGTACTATCTTATCCAATAATGAGAAAATCATCTACACATAAATCCCAATTATTAGAGTTTTCTCCTCTTCTTGAAGGATGTATGCACATGGTTCACTTTCTAAACGTCTGAGTTCAATATCATTAAAATTTTGGTTAATATTTTCATTCCAGCATCTTCTGGATTGTGGTAAACCATATAAACTTCTGTTTAGTTTACACACTTTATTTTCCTGTCCTGCCTGAACAAATCCTTCAGGTTGTTCCAGGTACACATCGTCTTTTAGTTCCGCATTGAGATAGGCAGTTTTAACATCATATTGTTCAATTTTCATGTTTTGTTGTGATGCAATGGCAATCAATGTTCTTAAAGAGTCCAGCTTCATCACAGGAGCAAAAGATTCTTCATAGTCAACTCCAGGTTTTTGATTATGCCCCATTGCAACAAATTTAGCCTTTCTTTTGTCAATGCTTCCATCTGGATTCATTTTTATATTAAAAATCCATTTTCCTTTTATCAGGTTTTCATTTTCTGGTTTTGGGTACAAGGGTCCAAACATTATGTGAAGTTAGAGAATGGAATTCCTCTTCCATTGCTTCTTTCCATTGGTCTGAAAATGGGGTGTTCATATGGCTTCTCGATATTTTTTTAGGTATGTTCATGGAAATTGAAGATAGTTCGGTTACATTGGCTGCGTTTCTTTCTTTTATTCTCTCAGATCGTCTTACACCACTTGCTCTCAGCCTCTCTTCCTGCTCTTGTAGATTGATGAGATGCTTTGCCTGAATATCTTCATTAGTTCTTCCTGCAATACGTACGGGTTTTCGGGGTAATCTTGATGATTCAGGTATTGGTTCAGGGTTGTCTGGAGTATTTAGTTCTTCTGGAGTAGAGCCCATGGTATGTGTAATTTTAAAGAAATCTGATTCATGTTGTTCATTTCTATAGGTAATATGATCTTGGACATGTTGGTCATAAAATTAGAAGTCAAGAGATCAGAGCCTTTTGAATTTTCATCAAATTTGACAGTTTGAACTTTGTGTATTTTTCCATCTTGTGGATCATATATTCTATAAGCTTTTCTTTGTCTGGAGTAACCGGTGAATATTCCTTTTCTTGCTCTAGAGTCAAATTTATTTCTTTGATTTTTAGGAATGTAATAGTAGGCAAGACTTCCAAAGATTTTTAAATGTGCTACTGATGGTTTGTGTCCAGTCCATTTCTCTATGGTAGTTTTCATGTAATCATTCTTGGCCGGTGTGCAATTCTTCAAATAAGCGGCTGTTGCAATGGCTTCCGCCCAAAACTCAGTTGGTAACTTAGCATCAAATAACATAGTTCTAGCCCAATCTAGAAGGGTGCGATTGGTTCGTTCTGCAATTCCGTTGCTTTGTGGTGAATATGGAACTGTTCTTTGATGGTGTATTCCTTCATTTCTGAAAAACTCATGAAATTTTTATTTTGCAAATTCAGTTTCGTTTTCCGATCTAACATTTTTGATTTTAACATTAGTTTCATTTTCTCGATGATTTTTAAAATCTACAAAAAAATCAAATGCATCCTCCTTTGATTTCAAGAAGTATACAAAGATACGTCTACTATACGAATCCACAATAACGTACAGATAGTTTGCACCACCCAGTGATTTGGTTGGCATAGGACAACAGAGATCCATGTGTATAAATTCTAATGGCTTTTCAGAATGATTATTCTCTATAGCTTTGAAAGGGTTTTGGGTTAGTTTACCAAGGATACATGGTTCACATTTTTCGTGATGTTGACAATCAAAATTAAGTCCTTTTACCATATTATTATTCATTATTTTATCCAAATATTCTTCGTTCAAGTGTCCTAGTCTTCTATGCCACATTGTCTTAGCTGAACATTTATCTTCTACTTTTCTAGGTAAAGTTTTAATTATAAACATTCTATCTTTTTCATTAGCCTCAGCTATCAAATCTCCTTTGCAGTTATAAATTTTAGCTATTCATTTCTGAAAATATACTTTATTTCCATTATTAACCAGACATCTGACAGAGAGAAGATTAGATTTAAGTTTAGGCACATAGAGTACATCCTTAATACAAATATCTTGCTTACCTTCACTTGTGTATGTAGACAATTTCACGTCACCTTGTGCTTCAGCTTTTATGAACCTTTCTTCTTCTGCAAGGTTAATTTCACTGTCAATAGGAACCTTGTTGATAAGCCAATCTTCTCTAGGAGAAATGTGTGAAATGCATCCTGAATCAAGGTTCCAAATGTGCGCATCCTCCTCAGGTAGATGTGAAGAAGGGTAGATCATTTTCGCTGAAGTAAACGCATGTTCAGTGTTAGCAGAACCATTCGCTACGAGTTAGCATGTTCCCTTGAGTTATTTTTCCAAGATGATGAAGACTTAGTTTGCATATTATTTTGTGGATATTTGCATTTTGGTTTATTGAAGTTCGCTTTATCTTGACGATGCCTACAGTTTCTTGACATGTGCCCAAATTTTCCGCATGTATGACATTTCCCTTCAAATTTGCATGTTCTTTGTATGTCTCGGTCATTTCGAGCTTTAAAAGCTTTTTCATATTGGCCTTCTTTAAGAAATCCCATTGAGTTTAGCCTCATTTCTTCCTCTTGAAGTGCCTGGAAAACTTCCTCGAGACTCGCAGATCGTTGTGGTCGTAAAACCGCTGCTATATTTTCAAACTTTGGCAACAAACCTCTCACTACATGATACACCATTTCCCTTGGTGAAATAGGCTGTCCCAAGTTAGCACTTCTGGATGCAATATTTCTGGCTCTTGTTATGTAGGCCTCAATGCTTTACTATTATTATTCCAAACGCCTCATCATTTTTATCCTCTCATTCTTTGAAAAATTCTTCATCCTTTGAATCTGCCATTCCACGGTTAGGCTTAGGCGATTCGATCACCTTTTTGAACAATTTTTTGCTTCTCAAAATTGCTGATATTTTAAGCGCCCATATGTGGTAATTTGAAGATGTCAGTGACTCTATTCTATTCATCGAAAAATATTCTGCCATTTTAAAATTATATATAATCGTACTCAACCTTTCTTTAAAAAAATCGGCTGTTTTCTTCTGGCGCAATAACAATTAACCAGGCTTCTGCTACCAGTTGTTGTATTTTGAATTTTAATTTAGCATAACTGCAGCTTATTAATTTAAACAAATTTATTATTCAAATACAAGGAGAAGTTAAACAAACTAATTAACTTAACAAATGAAGAAAAGGTTGAGCTTCAATATTCTAAGCTATTACTACAACATAAACAAAACAAAGTTAGTCAAAAAGGAACATATTTTACATCACAGATTATTTTAAATTGATTTGTTTACTAATTTCAACAGTTTACCTTACAATTTAAGGTTTTACACAACTGGCTTATTTCTCGATTTATAATTCTACCTGCCATCATGTTATTTACGAATTTGTATATACTTTGGCTCTCAATGTAGGTTTATATAATTGCACACATCACACCTTGTATTTACGTCCGTTGAAGAATGATGCCGTTCAAAAGCTAGCTAAATAAACATGTTCTATAGAAGAAGATCATTTTGAGTTTATAATCTTACAACATAGTTATGGTATGAGAGTTAAAATCCTCTGAGGAATATAAATAAAATAATTCAAAGTACAAGAGGATGGGTTTCTTAAAAGTTTTAATACGGGCGAGCTTCCGGGTGACTTACCCTTCTATTAAAACTTTTAAGAAACCCATCCTCTTGTACTTTGAATTCTTTTATTTATAGTTATGGTATGTCAAGTAAGAAGTTTCAGAAGATGAGTTTCTTTTAATTGTAAAATATTACAAGCTTTCGGGCAATGCCCTTCTACAGGTAAAATAAAAATAAAAATAAAAACAAAAATAAAAGGTAAATTAAGGCAACTAAGTAACTGAGAATTAAACAATGTAAATATATATCAGCTAACCATAGTAAGCAATAACAAAAATAAGATATATATACAAACTCGCGTGAGACTACTCGCGCGTCTGGATTTGAATGAATTAAAATTGTGTTAATATTTGAAAAATTAGAGAGTTAGAGAAATTATTACAATGATATTACATAACTAAATATATCTAAGTAACTATTACGGGTAAATTTGTGTGGTTAAATATTATGCTATGGACTGCCATCTATGAATTGGTATTTAATGATTAGTGAGAGAAACCGATTTTTTACCGGTGTGACTGAGGTGGTGGAAAGGGGTTATTAATATACCAAAGGTAGAATCTGAAAAATTCAATTGGAGATGTAGGTTGTGTAGATTGCGGGAATGTCTATTTTTCTATTTATGCTGTGTAGCTTGGAGGAAACAATGTATTCCAGAACCAATCTTTGGTGTAGGTTGGATATATTTTTGTAGTGAATGGTTGGGTTAGCAGTGTCATAGGAAAGGCCAGAAGATGCAATGTGTTGAAAAATGAGGGAACGGGGATCTCGGTTGGTGATGTTGCGTGTGTGCTCGGACATTCTAATGGCGATGGTCCTACCGGTCTCACCCACATAGGTGGCAGGGCACTGTTGGCATGAGACCGAGTAGACCGCTTCAGTAGATGTTAGAGGGTCAGTGGAGGAGTCGGTTTTTGTGATGGGATGCCTAAGGAGTGAGTGGAGGTTAGGTGTGTTAGTAAAAAAGGTACGGATGCCAAAGGGTTTGAGAAAATGGGAGAGGTTAACTGAGAGGGAAGAGATGGGATCACACATGTGGATTTGTAGGCTGCAGGGGGGTTAAGAGGAACAGGCGAGTAGGTGTGTTTTTCTATAAAGGACAGAGGGAAAGCTGAAGTTGTAAGATGGGAGATGATGCGGTTCTTTTCAATAGTTTTGAAGATGGGGAGTGAGCAGTGGGTTAATAGGCGGCGGGTGAGGGCTTTAACTATGTTGATTTTGTGGGAAGTTGGACAGTGTGACCTATAATGGGTGTATCTGGGGGGTGGTTTTTCTTGTAGTAGACTGTGGCGTAGATCGCGTGAGCTTACATCTAAACAAATGCTCCGCAGAAATATTAATTTTTTTAAATTAAATTTGATTTGTTTAAGCTAAAAATATATATATATTGATTAAAATTGCTTAAATATTAACGTATTATATTTAATTTTTATATATATCCTTTAAATAATTTTAATTTTAACTTTGTATATTTAATAGGCCTAATATAAGTGATTGTTTACAAAGCATCTAAAGTAGTTATTTTATTTTGTGTGCCATTTTTTGGTATACTTTTTAATTTAAAGATGGAAATAAATTCTTTGGGTAAAAGAATGTTTCCTATGCTGGAAACACTTATGGCTAATATTTCTATATTCTTAAATACCAAAAATCCGAAAATGGATGCTCAAAAAAGATTTTAAATTTAATTCAAACAGATATGAATGCATTTATAAAAGTCTTACCAGAAAATGTAGAAAATATGGCTTTTAATACTAAATTGGATGATCTATTAAATAATCAAGAAAATATTATTGAAAATATTCAAAAAAATTTTGAGGAAAAATTGATGATCTAAAAAAATCTACTCAAGATTTAATAAGTGAAAATAATGCTTTATTTGATGAAAAATTGAAAATATTAATGGAAAAAAGTGAGAAAAGTTACAGTGCAGTTTTGGCCTCTAATCTACCAACTGCACCAACCTCCATAGCCCAGCCAAAGAGTTCCCCTAATCTAGTTGGAAAAATTGTGATTGAATCAAAACTCCCAGAAAATACCAACATAGTGCAATTCCTTAAGGAAAATATTTCTTTGTCTGATCTAAAAATAGTTAGGGCAAATGCTATTCCAAACAAAAAGGGATGCACCATTGAAGTTCCTACAATGGAAGATGTAGACACAATGGTAAAATTCATAAATGAAAATGAACATCTAAGGTCTAGGCTAACTCCAAAAGTCCCCAAAGGTAGGTCTCCTACTATTAAAATTTTAAATGTTGAAGAAGATTTTGGCAAAGAACAGATTATAGATTATTTCAGAGAAAGTTTAAATTTAACTAATGCTGATTTAAAACCCTTCAGTGTACATAAAAATAAATTTAATAAATATGATTGGCTTATAAATATTGATTCAAGCACATTTTCCCAATTGAAGCATAGATCAACAATTGAAAACAATTTACATAGATTTAGATATGGCTGGAGAGTTGTCAAATGGACAGAGGTTTTCCTTGTTAATAGATGTACCAAATGTCTTGACTTTCACAAATCTAAAATCTGTAAAGAATCAGAAAACACGTGTGCGAAATGTGGTGGCAAGGGCCACACTTCTAAAGCATGCGCAAAAACAGAAAATTGTATAAACTGTAAAAAAGCTAATATTAAAAACATATAATTAATTTATTGAAAAAATATATTCTTTATATATAATTTGTTATTTAAAATATTTTATTATGTCTTTCCTTTACTTAATTATTTTTTCTTTATTTCTGTCCTTATTTACTCATTTATTTACTCTTTCACAATCAAATTTTGAAAATGGCTAAATGGCTCCTCTTCTCCCTATTTGCTTTTGCAGCTTTTCTTATAAAAAAAAATATTAAAACTTAGAATTAAGCATTGCTTTTTTATATACAAGTTTGTTACACATTTCGCAATACTTTTTCTGTTTATTTGTCCTTATTTACTCATTTATTTACTCTTTCACAATCAAATTTTGAAAATGGCTAAATGGCTCCCCTTCTCTCAATTTGCTTTTGCAGCTTTTCTTATAAAAAAAATATTAAAACATCGAATTAAGCATTGCTTTTTTATATACATGTTTGTTACACATTTAGCAATACTTTTTCTTTATATTTGTCCTTATTTACTCAATTTTTTACTCTTTCACAATCAAATTTTGAAAATGGCTAAATGGCTCCAATTCTCCCAATTTGCTTTTGCAGCTTTTCTTATAAAAAAAATATTAAAACTTAGAATTAAGCATTGCTTTTTTATATACATGTTTGTTACACATTTAGCAATTTATATACCAAAATATTTTTTAGAATATTTAACTCTTTTAGTGAATTTTTGTCAGGGGGGCTGCAAAAGTGCCGTACTTATGCAGTATTTTGATGCTTTTCTTGTGAAAAGGATAATGAAATTTAAAATTAAGCTTTGCTTTTTTATATACATGTTATTTACACATTTAGTAATTTATACACAGAAATATTTTGGAATATTCAACTTTCTTGGTGAATTTTTGTCAGGGAAGCTATGGACTGCCGTAATCATGCAATATGTTGATGTTCTTCTCATAAAAAAAATATTTGGGTTTAGGATTGGGCTTTGCTTTTTTATGTACATATTATTTACGCATCTAGTAATATTTATACCAAAAACATTTAGAATATTTGACTTTGTTGGTGAAATTTTGTTGGGGGAGTTGCAGAAATGCCTTATTCATACAATTCTGTGATGCTTTTCTTAACTTTGCAAAACACATTTACAGATTTTGATAATTCTTGGTATTTTGATTTTGTACATTTATTTTATTATATTAAATTTAAATTTTGCCCTAAAAGTTGTTAAATGACTTTTAAAATTATTTATCAGAATGTAGGGAGGGGTTATATAGCAGTCGATCATTTAATCCATCATGCGACGCAAATAGACGCTGATGTTATCTTACTTCAGGAGATTCCTCCAGATAGATGTAACAGTAAATTATTATCTTGGCATAGAATAGTAAATAAAAACAATAAGATTATTAGTTTGATAAATCCTAGACATAGAGTTTTTGTTCCGAGAGACCACAGATTTTCATATTGGGCTACAGATTTCATTTCCTAATGATTTTAAGATACAAATATATAATTGTTATGTTTTTCCTTTAGATTTAAGTCAAGATGACAGTATCTTTACAAATCTTTTGATAAATTTGACAGATAATATTAGAAAATATTCATATAATAATATAATAATGGGGGACTTTAATGCACATAATTCTCTTTTTGGAGGGGATATTACAGATAGTCGGGGGGATTCGTTATATGATTTCATTTTTACAAATGATTTACTTTTAGTTTCTGATCCTAATACTTTTACTTTTGACAACAATAGGACACAATCTTGTATTGATTTTACTTTTTGTTCATCAAATATCTTAGATAATCTAGAATGGCAGGCAAATCCTTTTTCTAGTCTTAGTGATCATATAGCTATTTTATTGAAATTTAACTGTTTACCTCGTAAAGATTTAGTTTTTAGCATATCTATTAGATACAATGTTAATATTAACTACTATAAAAAATTTATTAATGCATGTAGAAAACATTTTTTTAATTTTAAATTTTTAGATAATCTAGTCATAACAAAAAATGCCATAGATCAGCAAGTTACTTTGATTGAAGATAATATTAAAAAAAAATTGTACATCTCTAGTTAGGAAAGCTGGTTTACATCTACCTAAAAAAGGATATAACCCTTGGTGGCATTATAACTTAGATATTTTGAAAAATAAAACTATGGCCCTTAAACGACTATATAAAAAAACAGTAAATAATCAAGATTTACGAATATATAGATTTAAAAATTTTCAAAAAACATTAACTTTATATAAGAAACAGATTAGAAAATTTAAAAATACATATTTTAGAGAACTATTCAATAAAGTTTCTATAAACAATCCTTTTACCTCCCCATTTAAAATAATTAATAAAAAAATTTGTAGACCCTTTACCTTTAATTCCTTCCGAAAAACTGAGAGTTCTTTTACTCTGACAACTGAAGAAAGTATTGAGTATTATATAAATACAAAATTTGGTTTAGATTCTGAAAATTTACAGACAATTAAATTTATTGATAATTTTTCTTTTAAACCTATTACAAAAACTGAAATTTACTCAGCTCTGAAATTTATGGGCACTAAAAAAGCGCCCGGACCGGATGTAATTATGCGAAATCTTCTTTATTACTTAAATAATCTATACCCAAATATATATATATATATGTCATAATATATGCTCTTCCAGGATTAATAAAACAATCCAACAGCCGACGAGAGAGAGATGGGCAGCTAAAGCTAAGAAAACTAACTTACGACCATTTTTTGGTCACATTCCTGAGGGAGGCGTCACCACCTGGCGCTTATCTTTTGTTAGCCCCGCTTGTGTACACAGGGAAAAACAGTCGTTCAGCAGATAACGTCTGACTCGCCAGCTTTTTCTCTCTCGGCTGGCGGCCTGGATGATTGCTCTAACAGCTCGTCGTGTGATTATTTCTCACCTCACCACATCATTTACCACTATATTGTCACATTGAAAAGTCGACAGGATAAGATCTGACCGGGAAACAAATCCCTCATATACCAGAGTATGAAGAAAACAAGAAGCAATACCACGATGATCGAACAAACCCACAACCAAGTTCCACAAGAACCAACGACCGACTCTACTGTAGCCGCTTCCCTTCAAACGCTCACCCTCTGTCTCGACCAACTTTTAAACCGTGAGTCTGAAGAAACAATCACCTACGACGGAGATGAACCTGCCGCACACTTCTTCTCACAACTTGAGTCTCAGCCGAACTTCCACAACTTAGAGCCAGCACGCCAAGCTCCAAAGGCTCTATCATCACTCAGAGGCGAACCTCGCAAAGTTGCACAAGACTTAGCGCTACTCAATAAGACTTATGAAGAGGTCAAAGAGTCACTCTGCGCCGTCTATCCCCGACGCCCTAGCTTCACCCTTCAAGAGTTCTATGAACTTAAATGCACGTCGATGGCCGACATCGAGACCTACTACAAGAACAAGGTCCGAATAGGATTGGCGATCAACCTCCCTAAGAGTGCCATCGTGCAAGCACTATCCAACGGTGTGCTACGTAACTATGGCAACCTTTTAAAGATGGCACAACCCTCGGGACCAGAAGAATGGTTGTGCTTAGCCCAACAGCTGACCTACGAAGGGGATAACACCAGCACTAAAGCTGCCCAACAACGATCACCGCGCCAGAGCAGAACACCTTCCACCGCCGTGGACAAGACCCCACCATATCCTTGCCGTTACTGTGGCGGGCAACACTGGCACGCACAGTGTCAGCAGCGAGGGCCCTACCAGCGGACTTTTCGGACCTTTACACCTGCGGTCCACAGCGTCGAGCAACCCCAAAGATCGACTGGGCCTGCAGGTGTCTACGAGACCGCAGCAACGACGAGCTCGGGAGAAACCAAGTAATGCCAGCTTCGGCAGCAGAACTCCTCCGAAGCTCAATAAACCTACCTGCACCCTAAACCAGCATATGCCTGTAAGTGCAATTATTTTAACCCCTATCATTCATTCTTTAAAGATACCATTCCTAATTGACTCTGGAGCCAATGTTTCCATAATTAGTTTAAACCAATTTGAATATATTAAAAATGTTAATAGTTTCATTTTTTCCACCCCTATTAACAATGATGTTATTATCCGTACTATATCTAGTCATGCCAAACCAATCGGATTAGTTACCTTACCAATACAATTTAATAATTTTAATTTTAATGAAACATTTTATATTTTAAATTCACCCCTTGAACATGGTATCCTATCTATTCATGTTATGCAATTTTTAAGATTAACAATAGATTTTCATAATCAATTGATACTTCAAAATAGTGTTCCAGTTCCTAAACATTTGTACCATTTTGTATGTGACCTTCCCACTTGTAAGCACGGCTCGCGAATAATAACTTCTAACCCTAAACGACTTATAATTCACCCGGTTAACTTAGGCGTTGACGATTTTCAACCTCCACGTGAGCCTTACTTACAAACAACCCTTAGTAATATTTATCAACCTTCCCCTGAATGCCCCTCTCACCCTTACAACCTTATTAGCATTCCTACCAGCCCATGCGCCTCTAGAGAATTAATGATTAAAGAATTTATCGAACAACGCCCAGAACTGACTATCCCTTATCAGCAATTATTGTATTCTTTTAAAGATATTTTCCCTATCAATAAATTCAATGTATTACCACTCAACATAACCCCTGTAAAACTCAAAATTATTTCCGATAAGGTTATTTCCCTCCGACCATACCGAACTCCCTATGCCTACCAGAAGGAAATTCAGGACCAGATATCTCAACTTCTAAAACATGACATAATCACCCCCTCCTCTAGCCCATATTCCTCTCCTGTGACACTCGTTCGCAAACGCGATAACACCATGCGTCTCTGCATTGACTTCCGTCGCGTGAACGAACTAGTACCCTCGGATTTGCATCCTTTGCCATTGATAGAAACGGTACTGGATAACCTGTCGAAAGCCAGAGTATTTAGCACCGTTGACATAAGCAATGCATACTATCAAATCCCCATCGCGGAGGAGAGTCAACCACTACTCTCTTTCGTGACTCAACAAGGGCAATATAATTTCAAACGCTTACCCTTTGGGTTCAAATCAGCACCCCAAATTTTCGAACGTGTGATTACCCAGTTGATCCACAAGCACCACCTCTCTTTCATAGCCCATTATTATGACGACTTCGTTATTTTTTCTGACTCCTCAGAACAACACCTTACGCACCTTCGACTTTTCTTTAAATTCTGTTTAGAGGAAAATCTCCAACTTAACCTTAAAAAATGTAAATTTTATCAAAATGAAATAGATTTTCTCGGCTACCACATCACCGCAGGGACTTACACACCTAATATTAAAAATACCGAAATCATCAACGCTATTAGAACTCCTATCAACGTTAAAACCCTACAATCATTTTTAGGAGCCGTCAACGTATATCATAAATTCATCCCAGAATATGCTAGACTTCGCCACCCCTTAAATCAATTACTAAAAAAGAACGCCAAATGGCTTTGGAGCCCGAATTGTCAACAAGCCTTTGATAAATTGAAGCAACACCTCGCAACACAACCTGTGTTACATCTATTTCAAGAAGGGCTCCCATGCCAGGTCTATTGCGACGCTTCCACGCAGGGCATCGCAGGTGTACTCAAACAAGTACATCCTGACGGTAACATCTACCCTGTACAATATTACAGTCGCGCGTTGCGTTCCTATGAGCGTAATTACACTATATCTTAACTGGAGTGCTTAGCCATTGTAGAGTGCGTTGACAAATTCCGAGTGTACCTCCTAGGTACAAGGTTTGTCATCTACTCGGATCATCACGCCTTACAATGGCTAAAGACCATAAAAGACCCCACCGGACGCCTCTTTCGTTGGAGCCTTCGACTCTCAGCTTACGACTATGAGGTCAAATACCTCAAGGGCTCGCGTCAGTACGAGGCGGACCTCCTCTCCCGTAACCCTTTCTGCGGATTCCTATCCACAGGTCAAATAAAAGATCATCAGGGCGAATTACGGAGGGACACAAGGTATATCCTCAATGACAAGGACCTTATGACCATCATACGACGGGGTGTCACTAAAATAATTGTTCCACCATCACTCCGTGGCACCCTACTACAACGAGCCCATCGCGATTTCAATCACCCCGGCATTTCGCAGATGACCAGACTGATCGCAGCCCAATACTATTGGGACGGCATGACAAATGACATCAGGACACATGTAAGAACCTGTTCAGTATGCCAATTGGTCAAACCACCAAAAGGACCTATCTACGGAGAATTGGGACAACTCCCCCCAGCGGTCCTGCCGTTCGAACTAGTGTCACTAGATACTATTTCTGGATTCGCGAAATATGGAAATTCTCAGACCTGCTTACATGTCGTAGTGGACCATGCCACACGGTACGCGTGGGCATTTCCATCGCGGTCCACCAGCATTCTCACCTATACCCAAGTGATTAAAAAGGTGATGCAGTTTGGTTCTCCTAAACGACTTTTGACGGATAGAGCTCCTGCCTTCACCTCTCCGAAATTTCGTAGATTTTTGATTAGACATAACATTGGCCAACTTCTCACGACAAGCAACAACCCTCAGGCCAACGGATTAAGTGAACGACTAAACGCCACGATCACTGGCAAACTTAAACTGTTGCGCCTCCAACAACCTAAGACGGCCTGGACCAAACTACTACCTCAGGTCCTTCAGGCTTATAACCATACCCCACACTCTGTGACCGGGTTTCCACCGTCATACCTTTTGTTAGGTAGTTTTCCGCTACAACTATCCGAGCATGTACAAAACTACCCAAAAATCGACGACGCCAGAGAATTGGCCTATCAAAGGACACACGAACGACACTTACGCGACAAAGCGAGATTCGACCAAACACATAGAGCTTCCGATTTTGAAGTAGGCGATCTCGTTTTGGCAAAAACATACCACCATCCAGACACTGGTAAACTAGCACCTTTCTTCTCAGGACCTTATGAAATACTGGAGATAATTTCCCCTCAAATCGTACGGATCAACCGCTCCAACCGACCTCTAAGTCGTGAGACAGATACAATTCATGTCAACAAATTAAAACACTATACGGAAAACGAACAATTTATTTCACCGCCCGTAAATGATCGAGACCAACCCAAAAATACCTTCAATTTCCCATATAAACACTTCAATCACACTCTAATCCATACTACAACGGCTATTAACTCACGAAAGCAACATGACTACACTTACAATCAAGATGATCAAAGATATTTGAACCACTTATCCCCTGAGATCTTTACCAATTACTAACCTGACAACAAGACTTTACGAACCCAGTAGTATATAAATAATTAAGGTAGGGTGGCCCAAAGCAAGTTTCCCCTCGCTCTGTCCGCCTATATTCTACCTTTGCATCTAGAACTATTTTATCTTCGAAAATTAAATATAAATCCATTCGACTTCCTCACCTACACACGGGACTTTTCCCCTCGGACTCGCTACACAAGTAACTACATAGATAAGTTAGATTGGCCCAAAGCAAGTTTCCCCTCGCTCTGTTCGCCGAAATTCTAACATTGTATGTAGTTCGATATTTACCTCAGTCCTGAGCTCACACAATTGCCAACCTCAACCTCATTTCTCGTGCTCTACACTTATAGCATAGAAAGCCCATGACAAGTTTCCCCTTGCCATGTCCGCCTGAAAATTATCTTAAAGTGTAGAGTTCTCCAGTCTTAATGATCTTCAGAATTTCATCATATGTATGTGACTCTTCTTCTCCTTGTTCACACCTCTCAATAAAATGTTCTCTCGAAATTTTTTCTTATCTTTCACCATCGCTCTTGAAAAAAAAAAAAAAAAAAAAAACTCTTGTTTTTAATTTTTCGTATATCAACTTATGTTTTTTTATGAACCAATGACCAAATTTTCGCTGAACCTCTCAGTCTTTCTGCAGTGTATCTATTCCTACATTGAAACTTAGGTTCTGAAAGTCAAGGCTTTTTTTTTTTCAACCATTCGACCTCAGAGGTCTTATTTTTGTCAATTGACCGCAAAGGTTCACTTTTTTCTCACTCGACCCCGAAGGTCTTTTTCACGTACGTGCATGTCCATTATTTGTTAAATTTATTAATTTTAGTGTCATCAAGAGAACCGCACATAAGTTGTCTGCCTAATCAATCTTCTTCATTCTAAAGTATCTCTGTAAAATGTCTCAATACGTTTTGTTGACGAATGCTGCAGAGATGACTATTTGCTCCAGCCTCTTTCTAATGGCTTCCTTTGTTCATTTTAGAATGTTGAACCACTTACTTTAGAGCTCTCTTACTTTCCACCTTTTCTTTCTCTTCACCTCCTCATTCATGTATCCATATTGTACATAGCTATGATTGTCCATACCTACACTCTGTACCATATTAACCTACACATAAAATTAATTTGTATATGGCCTTTTATAACCTTGATATTTTCAAAATCTCCCATAAATGTCAAACTCTCCGGTGTTGTAAAACTGCTTGTAAATAATATTTACTTGTGTACTATACAGTATTTTATTTACATAAAACTATGTCACCATTACCTTAACTAATTTTAATTGTAAAATTATTTTCTCTATTCCTGGCTTCTCCAGCTTTAAATATACTTAAACGATGTTCAGCCTTCTTCAACGGGGGCCATATGTCATAATATATGCTCTTCCAGGATTAATAAAACAATCCAACAGCCGACGAGAGAGAGATGGGCAGCTAAAGCTAAGAAAACTAACTTACGACCATTTTTTGGTCACATTCCTGAGGGAGGCGTCACCACCTGGCGCTTATCTTTTGTTAGCCCCGCTTGTGTACACAGGGAAAAACAGTCGTTCAGCAGATAACGTCTGACTCGCCAGCTTTTTCTCTCTCGGCTGGCTGCCTGGATGATTGCTCTAACAGCTCGTCGTGTGATTATTTCTCACCTCACCACATCATTTACCACTATATTGTCACATATATCTTATTAAATTTATATAATTCTTGTCTACAAATAGGTTATTTTCCTGATAATTGGAAAATTAGTAAAATTATTTTTCTTAGGAAGCCCAATAAGGACCCTTCAATGCTCAATTCTGTTAGGCCAATTTCTTTATTAAATATAATGGGTAAGATTTTAGATAAAATTATTGTAAATAGAACTTACTATATTTTTCAAAATTCTTCTTGTCTAAGCAGTTTTCAGTATGGTTTTAGGTGGGGAAAATCAAGTGTAGATATTATTGATGACATTTTTAATTTAGTTAGGGAAAATAGGCACTTGAAAAAACACTCTATAATAGTTTCATTAGATATAGAAGGGGCATTTGATAATGCTTCATATGATCTTATATTACAAGCTGCAAAAAATATGAATATTCCCTCTTATATTCTAAATTTTTATTTGAGTTTTTTAAGTAATAGGAAAACATACTCAGAAATTTCCCCTAAGAGTATAGCTGAGCCTTTAACAATAAATAAAGGTTGCCCTCAAGGCAGTAATAGTGGTCCTTTGTTGTGGTTAGTTTTATTGGAATCTATTTTTTATATTTTAAAGGACTTAGATACAAAACTATTTGCTTATGCCGATGATTTGTTATTAATCTGCTGTGAAAACAGTAGGTTTAAATTGGAAAAAAATGTAATAATAGTCTTGATCTTATTTCAATATGGCTTAAAAAAAATAGATTGGGCATTTCAGTTGACAAATGTTCGGCTTTATATATAGCCCCTCCAGGTTTAAATAAGGGTTTGGGAAAAGGTGGGGTTCGAAATCCTGTAATTAAGATTAATAACAGTTGTATAAAATTTACGAATAAGGTAAAAATTTTGGGTATTGTGATTAATAGGCTTTTAAATTGGATAGATCATGCTAAGTATGTTAAGAATAAGATGGGTAAAAGGGGTAGGGAAATACGGAAAATATCAACATTAAACTGGGGTCTTTCCCCAGCTGTTATCAAAAGAATATATTTAGCAGGCTTTGAAAGGGCTATTGTTTATGGTGCAAAGGTTTGGTGGGGGTATGGGGATAATAATAAATCTTTAATCAAAATTTTAAGATCTACTCAGAGACCTTTTGTTTTGGCCATATGTAGGGGATACAATACCTTAAGCACTGATGCAGCATTATTTCTTTCGGGATTGATACCGATAGAATTGGTTTTAAATTTTGAATCTAGGATAACCTGTCTCAATAGACCAATAAATATTTTAAAAATAGGACCTAATAGTAATGTTATAGATATTCCCTCCCTAAACTATTTTTGTGATCCTGCTGACTATGAAATTAATAATTTTACAAATGAACTTCCAACTACTAATGATTTGATAATTTATACGGACGGTTCCAAATCAGAAAATGGTGTTGGTGCGGGATGGGGTGTGCAATTTATGACAATATTTTTATTTATTAAAGATCCTATATATTATTCTATTACAATAGTGTTTTTCAGGCAGAGAATCCTGCAATATTTAAAGCTCTAGAATGGTTCGACGATAACAATAAATTTAAATCTGTACATATTGCTTCTGATAGTTTATCATCTCTTTTAGCCCTCAATAGCCCATTATCTAAGACTTGGACAATAATGAGAACCAAATTATTAATTATTATCATTGGGCAAAAAAAATAAATTAATTAGGTTTTATTGGGTTAAATCCCATATAGGTACAATAGGTAATGAACAAGCTGATAAGCTGGCCAAAGAAGCATATCAATATCCAGCCCCGTACCAACCCATTCCAATACCTAAATCTCCTATATGAAATTTTTTTATAAAAAATAAATTCTTGGTTTATGGCAGGACCTTTGGGATAAATCAGTTAATGGTAGGCATCTATATAAATGGTTGAGATTGGTAAATAATAGAAGAATATTAGGTAATGGCTATTTAAATTACTTTCTTACAGGTCATGGTCCCTTTCCTTCATACTATAATAGGTTCAAAATTAAAATTCCCTCCCCTTGTCTATGTTCACTATCATTACCAGATCATTCTCATTTATTATTTTCTTGTACATATTTTAATAATACACGCCCCAATTTTTTAAAAACTCTGCATCCTAATCTTCCCCATATTATTTATACCTACAAATCAGAATTGGAGCTGTTTTGCCAAGTAATTTATGACTCTATAAAAATATTCAATCAGTAATGTTCATGTTATATATATATTTGATTCTAAAAAAAAATAATTAATTCTTTCTTATAACTATTGATCTTTATTGTTTATATATCTAATCTTTCATATTTATCCCCTTTAAGATTTATTTTCTTTGTTGTATATAGATTTTGTTGAATATTTTGAAAAAAATATTTAAATTTACTAATAGTTAAATTTCCTTTTCTTCTGTTTCTTTATATATTCATTTATTTTGTTCTTGTTTTTATTTTTATTTTTCTTTGTTCTTTTTTTTCTCTCTTTTTTTTCTTTTCTTTTCTTTTCTGTTTTCTTTAACTATATATAGCTTCTTATTTTGTGTAAATATTAATTATATAATTCATTGTATCATATTTGAAAATAATAAACAAACCGTCTCTGGGGCAAACCTTATCTACACTTCGTTGTTTCTTTGCGGGGCTTGATCTAGGGGTTTTCTTTTCCCGCTGATTTTAATAAAAAAATAAATTTTGTAAATCTAGAAGCAGAGTACAGGGGACGCAAGGGCTTGTTAGCCTATATCGTTCCCGGCTTTGTCTTTGACAAGCCAAATTTTTCCATCTGTAGTAGACTGTGGTATGGTAGGTATTAGGTGTGCGTATGACTAGGGCGTCTAGGAAAGGAATGACATGCTCGTGTTCTCTCTCAAGAGTGAATGTGATGTTGGGATTGTAAGTGTGGAGGTCGGAGAAAATGTTATCCTCGCTGTCGGTTTTGCATATGCAGAAAATATCGTCATCGTATCGTCGCCAGAAGAAGATGTTTGAGGGGTGCCGGTTACAAATCCACTGGTCTATGGTAGACATCGTTATTTCAGATAAAATGGATGAGAGGGGGCTGCCCATTGGGGTTCCCCTGATCTGTTTAAAGTGGGTATGGGAATAGGTGAAGGTGTTCATGCACAGGCAGATTTTGGTGAGTGAAATGATGTTATTAGCTATGGTGGCATCTGTGTGGATGGATGAAAGAAATAGGTGGAAGTTATCTATCATGAGGCTGTGTGGAAGGCTGAGGAATAGGGAAGATACGTCGAACGAACACATGGATGAGTTTGGAGGGGGGAGCAGGTTTGTTATATCTTGTATGAAACTGGTGGAATTGGTTATCGTGAAGGCTCTCCTGTTATTATTCCAAAGGGGGGTTAGAAGGTTCGTAAGATACTTGGGCAGGAGGTAGGCAGGGGATAGATGGTATGCGATGACTGGACGGAGGGGGACGGATGGTTTGTGGATCTTGGGGAGGCCATATATATAGGCATTGGTTCCCAAGTTGGAGGTGAAGTTTTTGTGATCTTCTGTTGTGATGGTGGCCGAGCGTTTCATGCGGTTGAGGGAAACCCTAAAATTCTTGGTTGTTTCTTTGCTTTCTTCAGCGGAAATTTGGGTGAATGTGGTTGTATCATGCAGTGTGTCTATCATTTTTGCATGGTATGCAGTTTGGTTGAGAATAACTGTATCAGATCCCTTGTCTGATCGGGTGATGACAATGGATCGTTGGGATTTCAGTTTGTGTATGATCTTGGATTCTAAACTTGACGTGGAGAGTGGAGGTAGCGGTCGTTGGAGGGTGCGGGTTACTTGATTCCTGATGGTCCATTGGTCTTGGTGGGAGAGGGTTCTGATAGAGGCCTCTATTCCACTAATGAGTCGGGGTGTGTCTGCTTTGGCTGGGATTCTGTATTTTAGCCCTTTGGATAATAGTCTGTTTTCAGCCGGTGTTAGGGTTATGTCTGACATGTTGATGACGTTTTGGTAAATATGGTAATTGAAAGTTGATGCCTACAAAATATTTATTAATAAATAAGATAACACTGGTTGTGTACAGATAAGATCAAAACCATTTACAATAATTATGATAAATATGTTACATGAAACAGCAGTGGTACTAATTTAATTTACTAGAAAATTAATTTATTCAATCAGTTATCCTTTTATTATTTAATCAATTATTCACTGACGAAATTATAAACAAAAAGATATATCCTGACCGCTCACATGAGCATTTTAGATGGCAGAACGACATCTAGTGGAAACAAACTTTAACTAAAGGTTAAGTTAGCTTGTTCCCTCCCCCCCCCCCCCCCCCCCCCCCCCCCAATATTTTCCCTATTTTTCACATGAACAGCGTATTTAGGCAAATTTGGCCTTTAATATCCATTTCTTGATTTCTCAGGATGCCTGTTGAACCATTTTTGGTTTTTGAGGTACAGCCTGCACAACGCTTACGAAGGTAAACAGCCCGAAACGAATTCGTGCTTGGTTTTTCTTGATTTATCAAAAATATGGGTTGGTCAAATGTCATTGAACAAGTTAAATCAGCGTTTAGTTGATTTTTGTTCTACTAAATGGGTCTCTGCCCTCTAAAATGCTCATTGAGCGTTCAGGATATGCCTATGATGTTTTCAATATCAACATCTGATCTTTTTCTATTATTTTTCACATATGTGTGTGTGCGATATTGAATAAGTTGACTTCTAGTAAGAAAAATAAATTATATAAGCTCCGTTTCGTTGAGCCACAAAAATGGCTATCGATGAAGTATTTTCTATATATTGACATTTTGTTGTAAATTGGATTGTTATTTTCCAAATAGCGCTTTGACTTTTATAAACGAAAGGAAAACAGTTTTATAATTGTGAAATTTAAAAATGGTGAATATTGAGGCACTGATTATTCAGAAATAGAATGAAAGATATGGTGGAAGAGCCTCTCCTCGTAATATTCCCAATCAGATCTTGAGAAATTTAGTGAGATAGCCGGGCCAAGTTAGATAACGTTTTCTGTTCATAATAGTTCTTTATCAAGTTGGAAAAAAGGGTCTAATCAGATTGAAGTCGGCCAGTTTCTTCTAAAAGATGAGTGAATAATTATGTTGAAGGTTTTCGGTCTGAATAATATTTACACAAGGTTTATTTATGCTTATGAGGTGATACAGCAGCGTATTTACAATTAGAGAGGAGACAAAATGAATTAAATCTAGAAAAAAGAAGTGAGGACATATCGGTCATTAAAGTCTGAGAGGCAAGGCCTTCAGCCAGTTCAGGGCTTCCGGGGTGACAGAATTACACTTCCCGTAAATTCCCTTTCATGAAGAGCAAAGACAACAGTACAGAAGATAGCGATTGTGAGAGGGACATCTCACCCACCAGAGATCTCCCTCTGACAAACACAAGTGACAGTGAAGCCGGCAGTATACGAGGGGGAGAGGAACCTATTCTCTCTTACGAAGTGGTCTCCCAGCTAGAAATCAACTATGCCAGGCCTGTGATAATCCTGGGGCCACTCAAAGACCGCATCAATGATGACCTGATAGCAGAGTTTCCAGACAAGTTTGGCAGCTGTGTCCCCCACACTACCAGGCCTAAGCGGGAGTACGAGGTGGACGGCAGGGACTACCATTTTGTGGCTTCCCGGGAACAAATGGAGCGAGACATCCAGTACACAAGGTGGAAATTATAAATGATATAACGCAAATAATAGAGAGCCTAATACAATCATGATGAGTATATTGAGAGTGACTTTGGAAAAAATATTAGTCTGGATTTAGTTTTTGTATAAATTTCTAATCATTTTATATATAACAATAGACATATAATAAAACAAAAGGAATTATATTTTGATAGAGTTTAAAATAGAGAAACATTTTAATCATCAAGAAGAGAAAAAGAAAACATGTGAAATTACAAAAAAAAAAACATATACTTTATACATCTAATTTGATTATACCAACTAAAACTTGTCCTTTGAATTTACAAAGAATTGAATGTGATTAAAAAAATGGAAATCAGATCTAAAAAAAATGGAAAATAAATCTAAGCGCTGCACCTTTTTCCGACTTCTGCTTTCAGTCCTTTTCTGTGGATTTGGAAAATCAAAAATATCCAAAGAAACCAATCAACCACCGGTGGATACAGAGAACCCTGGCAGCTCCAAGTAAGTTTCATTACTAGAGAGATCTAATGGATTTACCAAGCTATTAGAGGAACAATTTACTCATTCACAAAGTCATAGAGAAGGTACGGAGTTTTCTATTCAATATAAGTTGAAAAAAAGGGTATTTCAATTAAAGAAAAACAATTTTAAAACACTCTAAATATTTATTCAAATTTATGTTCACTATGATTTCCTGAACATATAACAATATAACGACATCGGTGTTTTTCCATGAAATTACACTTCTTATCAAGGTATTTATATTGATTTTTTATACCAATCTATAAGCAACCTTTCCTGCGACTAACTAAAGAAGTTACACTGCCAGCTAAACACATCGTTGGCTGATTGTGAAGATTCCATTAGATCCCTTGTGGATTTTTTGGAATAAAGTCCGCCCTAGGCCGACAAGAGCCATTAGCCCGAAACCATGGTCAACGTGCAGTTTTTATTCAGCTCAGAGGCATTAATAATCGAAATTCAATTTTGAATGTAAGATCACGGGTTCCATTTTAGAAATTATTTCAAATCTCTCTCTCTCTCTCTCGCTCTCTCTCTCATAAATAAATCCTTATTTTAAATTAAATCATTTCACAACACATATTTTTATATGTAGCTTCTATTAAAATCAATGATATAAGCTCTATTCTCTACCATATATGATGTTTTCACTGAAATATTTTACGTTTAGACGGGGGGTTCGGTGGAAGGATGGTCTAAACCGTTGGTTTTCGACCGCTACGACCCAGGTTCGATTCCAGTATTGAGAACTTTTTTTTAATATAAAAAAATGCTCCAATGACCCCCGATTCTTGCAAAATTCCAACTCCACCAGCGAGTGCAAGTAACCAAACGGGGCTCTGGCACATTTGTAAGTGCAAAATCGAACTGCTTTTCACATGTGTAGACATGTAGTGCGCTTACAGTAAAAGCAGTCGTTAACCTCTACCCACCATGATTATCATGGCCTGTACCACGTGTACTAGGGATAAGCAAAAAATGTTCAGACATTTAAAAAGTTTAACTCTTGTATCGTGGATAGTTTAAGAAATGATTCAGATGTTTATAGAATTTAGTCGCGCGTGCGTTTCTATTAATTGATAACAGACAGGATTTTCTTAATTTTTATTCAATCCTGATTTTTATGTTACTTTTTAGGGCCTGCAAGAAAAAAGGGTTTTTCCAAAGAATAAGGAATTTCTTCACAGGTGGATGCAAGGTAAGGTTGAATATTTTTCTAATATAACTTAATGTCACAAAAGACCTTGTGGGGAATAAGGATATTTTGTATAACTTTGTTACTACCCTTGACTACATAAAAAGTATTAAAATGTGATTTCCACACACACAAAATATAAACATTTATCAATCTGAAATTTATATTTTACTATTTAATTGTTTGAGAGTTTTATTGTGATCTTCATACTCTTTTGTAGGTAAACATGAATAATTTTGAATAGACAAATTTTCGGAATATTTGGGAGGATTGTAAGACAGAGGCCTAAATGTATACATTGGTTGAGACTGCTCTGTTCTTTGCTGTTATCAATCTTTCTAAACAAATTATCCCTATATATAGTCACGACCGTCATGGGCCGGCTGGCCGGCCGGTTCTGTCACGGATGCGCGCGCATCATCATTATGATCATTATCATTATCTAATGATAATAATAATAATAATAATTATTATTATTATTATTATTATTATTATATTATTATATAGTCACAACCGTCTTTCCTCAATTCCTCATCGGCCGCTGTCACGGATGCGCGCGCACATGGAGGTCACGTGCTCGCCGGCAGCCAACGGGCGCGCGCCGCCGGCATTACGTCATAGATTATAATTACAAGGTAATAAGGCCAAATAAAAAAAATAGTGTGTGATAAGGCACAATTTGGATTATCTACTTATATAATTGCCTTATTCTGTCTGTGTGAAGTTCACTGTGTGAAGTTCACGGATGCGCGCGCATCATCATTATGATCATTATCATTATCTAATGATAATAATAATAATTATTATTAATATATTATTATTATTATTATTATTATCAACATATATAGTCACGACCGTCATGGGCGGGGGGGCGGGTCGGCCGGCCGGCCGGTTCTGTCACGGATGCGCGCGCATCATCATTATGATCATTATCATTATCCAAATAATTTGGATTATAGATTAGAAGGTAATAAGACCAAATCTACTGATAAGGTACAATTTGGAATATCAACATATATAGTCACGACCGTCATGGGCCGGCCGGTTCTGTCACGGATGCGCGCGCATCATCATTAGTATAATATAAAAAGCCAACAATGATGAATGAATGTAAGATAAAAAGCCAACAATGAAGAGTAAATATGATATAAAAAGCCAACAATGAAGAATGAATGTAAGATAAAAAGCCAACAATAAAGAGTAAATGTAATATAAAAAGCCAACAATGAAGAATAAATGTAAGATAAAAGGCCAACAATGAAGAGTAAATATAATATAAAAAGCCAACAATGAAGAATAAATGTAAGATAAAGCCAACAATGAAGAGTAAATATAATATAAAAAGCCAAAAATGAAGAATTAATGTAAGATAAAAAGCCAACAATGAATAGTAAATGTAATATAAAAAGCCAACAATGAAGAATGAATGTAAGATAAAAAGCCAACAATGAAGAGTAAATATAATATAAAAAGCCAACAATGAAGAGTGAATGTAAGATAAAAAGCCAACAATGAAGAGTAAATATAATATTAAAAGCCAACAATGAAGAGTAAATCTCTATATATATAAAAATGAATGTTTGTATGTTTGTCTGTTTGTATGTTTGTTTGTATGTCCGGTATACAAATTCGCAGTAGTTCACTAATTCAAACCAAAATGTCCATACATAGGTAAAAAAATACGGGGAAGACGTTAGGCTATTTTAAAAAATAATTAAATCAATTATTAAAACTATATATTTTTAGTCAGAAAATGATGATGACGATATTGCTGTATCATGTTTGATTATCAGATACAAAATTATATCGGGAAAAATTCCAAAAAGCAGAGACCACGGGTGAAACCAGTTCATTATTTTGTACGCAGGAACAAAATTCTAACAGAAAAACATTCATTCAAGCAGAAAACAAAAGCCAGATCATCTATATATATAAAAATGAATGTCTGTCTGTCTGTCTGTCTGTCTGTGTGTGTGTGTGTGTGTCCTCTATGGATTCAAAAACCATGCATCCAATCGCCGTGAAATTTTGGGATATTATGAGGTGTATCCCCGGAAAGGTTTACGAAAAAAATTTTCTTGAATATCTTGAATATTCTTAGAGTTATTTGCAGATTTGTATATTTAACTCGCAAGCAGCCCTACCATTGAGACGGAGATAGGCTTAGTTTGCTGCTCCTGATGACCTTGGGTCATCGTGTGAGTCACAGCATGATGCTACAAAAACACTCTCTCTGGGGATTTTACAGCGTCGACAACCTGTAAGATTGCCTCTCTCATATATTATACTTTAAACATCTGCTTAATTAAAGCATTTTTCATTTGAAAGAGACTGCTCTCTTAACCCCCTTTAGACAACATTAAATGATATCCCGTGTCGATGATTTTGTAATGTATAGAATTAGGAAAGACAAAATTCAGGATGACACGGCTCACAGGGAACGGTAAAAAATGTTCACTTTATCGAGGAAATACAAAATTCGGGATGACACGGCACACAGGGACCGGGAAAAAATGATCACCTTATCGAGAGATTCACGACCATGATTTTATTCAACTTATCGAGTATTTTTCAAGGGACCGGGAAAATATGTTCACTAGATAAAACGATTATTTTGTAATATAGAAAATTAGGAAATACAAAATTCAGGATGACACGGCACAAGGGACCGGGAAAGAATGATCACTTTATCGAGAGATTCAAATTTACGAGTTTCAAATCATCAAAATATATCTTTCTTTTTTTATATGTTTATAGAGAATTGTTTTAACAAATGTTCGTTATACAAACCTTTACTCGGGTAAAACCCGGGCGAAGCCGGGCACATCCGCTAGTCTTTCTATAAAAATAATGCTTCTCAGACACAAAGTTTGCAGCGGGACGTTTCACAAGTGTGACATCCACGGCGCCAATTTATAATTGTAACGAATAGTATTTAAATAAAAACATTTAATCGGGTAAAACCCGGGCGTTGCCCGGGTCATTCGTCATTAATATATAGTCACGACCGTCTTTCCTCAATTCCTCATCGCTGTCACGGATGCGCGCGCATCATCATTATGATCATTATCTTCTATACAAGCTTCTATCTTTATAATTATGTATATTTACAAAAAGTCAATTCGCTCACGCCTCTAGCGGTGAAAATGAGGGGTAATACCAGCTGACCTAATGTACATGTAAAGTTTGGAGCGGGACGTTTCACAAGAGTGACATCCACGGTTCCAATTTTTAATTGTAACAAATAGTATTTGAATAAAAACATTCAATCGGGTAAAACACGGGCGTTGCCCGGGTCATTCGTCTAGTCAACATATATAGTCACGACCGTCATGGGCCGGCCGGCCGGTTCTGTCACGGATGCGCGCGCATCATCATTATGATAATTATCATTATCTAATGATAATATCAACATATATAGTCACGACCGTCATGGGCGGGCGGGCGGGCCGGCCGGTTCTGTCACGGATGCGCGCGCATCATCATTATGATCATTATCATTATCCAAATAATTCGGATTATAGATTAGAAGGTAATAAGACCAAATCTACTGATAAGGTACAATTTGGAATATCAACATATATAGTCACGACCGTCATGGGCCGGCGGCCGGTTCTCTCACAGATGCGCGCGCATCATCATTAGTATAATATAAAAAGCCAACAATGAAGAGTGAATGTAAGTAAAAAGCCAACAATGAAGAGTAAATATAATAAAAAAAGCCAACAATGAAGAGTAAATCTCTATATATATAAAAATGAATGTTTGTATGTTTGTCTGTTTGTATGTTTGTTTGTATGTCCGGTATACAAATTCGCAGTAGTTCACTAATTCAAACCAAAATGTCCATACATGGGTAAAAAAATACGGGGAAGACGATAGGCTATTTTAAAAAATATATAAATCAATTATTAAAACTATATATTTTTAGTCAGAAAATGATGATGGCGATATTGCTGTATCATGTTTGATTATTAGATACAAAATTATATCGGTAAAAATTCCAAAAAGCAGAGACCACGGGTGAAACCAGTTCATTATTTTGTACGCAGGAACAAAATTCTAACAGAAAAACATTCATTCCAGCAGAAAACAAAAGCCAGCTCATCTCTCTATAAAAATATCGCTTCTCAGAAACAAAGTTTGCAGCGGGACGTTTCACAAGTGTGACATCCACGGCGCCAATTTATAATTGTAACGAATAGTATTAGAATAAAAACATTTAATCGGGTAAAACCCGGGCGTTGCCCAGGTCATTCGTCATTAATATATAGTCACGACCGTCTTTCCTCAATTCCTCATCGCTGTCACGGATGCGCGCGCATCATCATTATGATCATTATCTTCTATAGAAGCTTCTATCTTTATAATTATGTATATTTACAAAAAGTCAATTCGCTCGCGCCTCTAGCGGTGAAAATGAGGGGTAATACCAGCTGACCTAATGTACATGTAAAGTTTGGAGCGGGACGTTTCACAAGAGTGACATCCACGGTTCCAATTTATAATTGTAACAAATAGTATTTGAATAAAAACATTCAATCGGGTAAAACACGGGCGTTGCCCGGGTCATTCGTCTAGTCCCTATATATAGTCACGACCGTCATGGGCCGGCTGGCCGGCCGGCCGGTTCTGTCACGGATGCGCGCGCATCATCATTATGATCATTATCATTATCTAATGATAATAATAATAATAAGAATAATTATTATTATTATTATTATTATTATATTATTATTATTATTATTAACATATATAGTCACGACCGTCATGGGCCGGTTCTGTCACGGATGCGCGCGCACAGGGAGGTCACGTGCTCGCCGGCAGCCAACGGGCGCGCGCCGCCGGCATTACGTCATAGATTATAAACACAAGGTAATAAGGCCAAATAAAAAAATAGTGTGTGATAAGGCACAATTTGGATTATCTACTTATATAATTGCCTTATTCTCTCTGTGTGAAGTTCACTGTGTGAAGTTCACTGTGTGAAGTTCACGGATAGATTTTGGTCAGAATGGATAAAATAAAAAAAGTGTCAAGGGATGGGAATCGAACCCACGACCTTCCGCTTACCGGGCAGATGCCATGACCCCTAAGCTACCCTGGACATATTTTTCCGTTCACATTTTTATTTTTATATTTTCAAGACACACACAGTTTGGGGCGGGACGTTTCACAAGAGAGACATCCACGGCGCCAATTTATAATTGTAACGAATAGTATTTTAATTAAAACATTTTAAAAATATATACGCACTCGGGTAAAACCCGGGCGTTGCCCGGGCCATTCGTCTAGTATCAACATATATAGTCACGACCGTCATGGGCGGGCGGGCCGGCCGGCCGGTTCTGTCACGGATGCGCGCGCATCATCATTATGATCATTATCATTATCCGAATATTTTGGATTATAGATTAGAGGGTAATAAGACCAAATCTTCTGATAAGGTACAATTTGGAATATCAACATATATAGTCACGACCGTCATGGGCCGGCCGGTTCTGTCACGGATGCGCGCGCATCATCATTAGTATAATATAAAAAGCCAACAATGAAGAATGAATGTAAGATAAAAAGCCAACAATGAAGAGTAAAAACCCTGTACAATTTATAAACGAATACAATAAAGCATCAAGGGCTGCGTATCTTTATTAAAACGACAATTTACGAGCTTTCGAGCACATACGCCCTTCTACAGGAAATAATACAATAATAATCCAACCTAGTTTGAAATATAATTTATATACATATAGCTATTGTTTTGCATATCTGCTTAACTAGAATAATATTAAAATGATTGAATTTACATGTAGGTATAATAATTTGGAAAACTAATTCTAAAATATATGAGGTAATATGATGCATTAAAGTAAACTTATTTTGTATTTTACAAATTTTACAACTTGCAAGGAATCCCATTAGACATGTGATATCATATGCTAAGAATGAATTTGTATTATTTTATTGTATTTAAGTCTATTGAATTATATGCTTCTGGTAAATCTATTTTGCGATTTATACTATTGTATTGCTTGGACACTATTGCTTCAATTATTAATCTTTGATATTTGTTACTGATATTGTTGTAATGTGCTTTAGGTTCATTCAAGTTGAATGTATGTCCTGTTGAATTAGAGTGCTGTACTATTAAAGATAAAGGGTCATTTCTGTTTATATTTCTTCTGTGCTCAATGATTATATTATATAATTTTCTTCCTGTCTCCCCCACATATCTGGCATTACAGTTATTGCATTGTATGGAATAAATTACTTCTTTTCTGTGTGATATGTGTTCGGTTTGCCTGTTTTTTGTTATCGGGTTTCTTAAGATATCTGATAGACTGGGTGAGTTACTATAAAAGGTTTTTATTCCAAATTTATCTAATGTTTTGGAAATATGGATAGATTTCGGGGAATATGGAATGTAACAATTTTGCCTGTATATTTTAGTTTTTTGTGCTATCATGTTAGATGTGACCTGTTCCTTATAGAAATGTTTTAATATAAATCTTTTAGGGTAACCGGCTGAAGTTAAATTCTGGATAACTGTCTGTGTTTCATGATTTTTGTATAGATTTAGTGAACAATGAGTATAAATTCTTTTAGTCAACGTTTTCTCTGTGTTAATTTTATGACTGATGGGGCAAAATGAAGAAAACTTTATATAATTAGGGGTGAAAGTAGGTTTGTAGTAAACTGTAGTTTGCAATCTATTATCTATTTTCATTATTTTAATATCTAAAAATGGCAATGTACAATTATCTTCTTTTTCTATTGTAAAGTGTAAGCTATTGTTGTAATTGTTGAGAGAGGCTAAGATGTTGGGAATCTGTTTTTCGGTACAAATGCAAAATATGTCATCTATATATCGTCTGTATAATATGATATCTGCCGGGTATAATGAAGTGATCCATAAATCTAATTCTCTCATTACTATTTCGGCTAATGGAGTTGACAATGGGCTTCCCATAGGAGAACCCTTAATTTGTTTATACTGTTTCTGGTCAAATGTGAAAATGTTAACTCTAAGACATAATGTGATTAAACCTATTATTTTATCTATTGTATTAGGGTCTATCTTATTGTTATCCAAAAAGGTTTTAGTAGTTTTAAGTATTAAGCCGTGGGGGAGACTGGGGTATAAGGCCTCTACATCGAATGATACCAAAATATGTTCTCTTTGATAATTGTAATTGGCTATTTCTGTGATGAATGTTGGAATATTGGCTATTGACATTAAAAATACGTTATTCTTAATTAATGACTGTAAAAATATTGTAACATACCTGGCTATTGGTGCTAGTGGTGAGCTGTGATAGGCTACTATTGGTCTTAATGGGATCCCTTGCTTGTGAACCTTGGGTTTTCCATATATGTAACTCTCAGAGTCTAAATTAGACATGAATAATTTAAATTCATTTTTTGATATCATATTGCTTTTGGCCATTCTGTTTATTTCTTTTTTGAAGTATGAGTATTCTCGTTTCTTGTTAATTTCATCAACTATTGTAAATATGGATCATCATTATGATCATTATCATTATCTAATGATAATAATAATAATAATAATAATTATTATTATTATATTATTATTATTATCCCTATATATAGTCACGACCGTCATGGGCCGGCTGGACGGCCGGCCGGCCGGTTCTGTCACGGATGCGCGCGCATCATCATTATGAACATTATCATTATCTAATGATAATAATAATAATAATAATTATTATTATTATTATTATATTATTACTAGCGGACCCGGCCACGCCTTGCTGTGGCTAAATTGTAATATGTTAAATTAACATTATACTAAACTATTCAGTACAGTAAAGTCAATATTCACTTATAAAGATAAAAATGTTTTAGCAGATCTAAAGCCCTACGGGATTGAGAATGGAACGTTACGCTAAAATTTGAAAGTGATTTTTATATATATAGATAATATAGCCCTTCATTATAATCATTGATTATAATCACTGCATTAATAAATGTCAGTGAACTCGTTTATATGTATTGTTTTTTGTTTTCGAGATATTCTAATAGAACGTTCTCACATTTTCTGTAAAATATTTATATATGCACAAACACAGAATATATTCACTACGTCTTAATTTCGCTATATTTATTGCTATAAATATTATTCTAAAATAATTCGCCAGAAATCGTCCTGATAGTATACTACACAGCGAACCCGGCCACGCGTTGCAGTGGCTAAATTGTAATATGTTGAATTAACATTATACTAAACTATTCAGTACAGTAAAGTTAATATTCACTAATAAAGATAAAAATGTTTTAGCCGATCTAAAGCCCAACGGGATTGAGAATGGAACTTTATGTTGATTTTTTTTATAATCACTGCATTAATAAATGTCAGTCTTCCCAGTATTCTTTTACCTATGAATGGATATTTTGGTTTGAATTAGTGAACTACTGCGAATTTGTAGACGAATGACCCGGGCAACGCCCGGGTTTACACGATTAAATGTATATTACATATGGAAGATGGACGTAGTTCCCGGAGGGCACCCGCGAGGTCACTCTGCCCCCGCGCAACTGTCCAACCGGGAGCGCCCCGCGCCGTCAAAATCGTCACGCGTTCTAGAGGGCGCTGCTCGGCCGTCAGCCAGGAGATCTCATTTACTCGGCGGGGGGGGGGGGGCAGGGAGTTCACGTGCTGCGCCGGCAGCCAATCGTCGCGCGCCGCCATCCCCCGTCTGCCGCGAGAGGGGCGCAGATTGCGAGTGAATTTACGTTTTATTGTAAATAAAAATGCAACGAAAGGTTATTTCTAAAGAGTAATTAGCCAGTAACCATCCCGGTAGTATACTAAACATCTTCCCAAAGTTTCATCACGATTGGTTGAGCGATGTAGAAGATTATCACTGACAAACGGACGGACTAACAAACATCCATTTTTATATATATAGATTATTATCCATCAACATATATAGTCACGACCGTCATGGGCCGGCCGGCCGGCCAGTTCTGTCACGGATGCGCGCGCATCATCATTATGATCATTATCATTATCCAAATAATTTGGTTTATAGATTAGAAGGTAATAAGACCAAATCTACTTATAAGGTACAATTTGGAATATTAGATTATAAACACAAGGTAATAAGACCAAATCTAATGATAAGGCAAAATTTGGAATATAGATTAGATGCAGAAGGTAATAAGACCAAATCTAATGATAAGGTACAATTTGGATTATAGATTATAAACAGAAGGTAATAAGACCAAATCTAATGATAAGGCACAATTTGTAATATAGATTAGAAACAAAAGCTAATAAGACCAAATCTAATGATAAGGCACAATTTGGATTATAGATTAGAAGGTAATAAGACCTAATCTAATGATAAGGTGCAATTTGGATTATCTATATATCTACTTATATATTTGCCTTATTCTGTCTGTTTGTTTGTCTGAAGCTCATGGATGGGAATTTTCATAACCATCGGTGGTTCAGTGGTAGAATGCTCGCCTGCCACGCGGGCGGCCCGGGTTCGATTCCCGGGCCGATGCATTTTTTTTTTTACAAATTTTAAACTCATTTATATATTATACAAGAATGACATCCACGACGCCAATTTATAATTGTAACGAATAGTATTTGAATAAAAGCATTTAATTGGGTAAAACCCGGGCGTTGCCCGGGTCATTCGTATATCCCTATATATAGTCACGACCGTCATGGGCCGGTTCTGTCACGGATGCGCGCGCATCATCATTATGATCATTATCATTATCTAATGATAATAATAATAATAATAATTATTATTATTATTATTATTATTATTATATTATTATTATTATCCATATATAGTCACGACCGTCATGGGCCGATTCTGTCACGGATGCGCGCGCCGCCGGCATTACGTCATAGATTATAAACACAATGCAATAAGGCCAAATAAAAAAATAGTGTGTGATAAGGCACAATTTGGATTATCTACTTATATAATTGCCTTATTCTCTCTGTGTGAAGTTCACGGATAGATTTTGGTCAGAATAGATAAAATAAAAAAGTGTCAAGGGATGGGAATCGAACCCACAACCTTCCGCTTACCGGGCAGATGCCATGACCACTAGGCTACCCTGGACATATTTTTCCGTTCACATTTTTATTTTTATATTTTCAAGACAAAAACAGTTTGGGGCGGGACGTTTCACAAGAGAGACATCCACGGCGCCAATTTATAATTGTAACGAATAGTATTTTAATTAAAACATTTTAAAAATATATACGCACTCGGGTAAAACCCGGGCGCTGCCCGGTCCATTCGTCTAGTCCCTATATATAGTCACGACCGTCATGGGCGGGCGGGCTGGCCGGCCGGCCGGCCGGTTCTGTCACGGATGCGCGCGCATCATCATTATGATCATTATCATTATCTAATGATAATAATAATAATAATTATTATTATTATTATTATATTATTATTATTATCCCTATATATAGTCACGACCGTCATTGGCCGGTTCTGTCACGGATGCGCGCGCATCATCATTATGATCATTATCATTATCTAATGATAATAATAATAATAATTATTATTATTTTTTTTATTATATTATTATTATTATCCATATATATAGTCACGACCGTCATGGGCCTGTTCTGTCACGGATGCGCGCGCACAGGGAGGTCACGTGCTAGCCGGCAGCCAACGGGCGCGCGCCGCCGGCATTACGTCATAGATTATAAACACAAGGTAATAAGGCCAAATAAAAAAATAGTGTGTGATAAGGCACAATTTGGATTATCTACTTATATATTTGCCTTATTCTCTCTGTGTGAAGTTCACTGTGTGAGTTTCACGGATAGATTTTGGTCAGAATGGATAAAATAAAAAAAGTGTCAAGGGATGGGAATCGAACCCACGACCTTCCGCTTACCGGGCAGATGCCATGACCACTAGGCTACCCTGGACATATTTTTCCGTTCACATTTTTATTTTTATATTTTCAAGACACACACAGTTTGGGGCGGGACGATTCACAAAAGAGACATCCACGGCGCCAATTTATAATTGTAACGAATAGTATTTTATTTAAAACATTTTTAAAATATATACGCACTCGGGTAAAACCCGGGCGTTGCCCGGGCCATTCGTCTAGTCCCTATATATAGTCACGACCGTCATGGGCCGGTTCTGTCACGGATGCGCGCGAATCATCATTATGATCATTATCATTATCTAATGATAATAATAATAAAAATAATAATAATTATTATAATATTATTATTATTATTATTATCCCTATATATAGTCACGACCGTCATGGGCCGGTTCTCGATACTACTAAATAAAGGAAGGGAGCAATGGGTAAAAACGCGCTTAGAAAGAGTTTTAACGGTGGTAATTTTATGGGAAACGGGATCGTGAGATAAAAAATGTAAGTAAGAAGGAGTAAAACCCGCCTAACGAAAAACGGTTGTATGGAAACGACCCTGGAGATTAACGACTAAAACATCCAAGAACGGGATACAGTTAAAACGGGAAGAATTGTGAGTAAAACGTAAATCAGGATGATAGGAGTTTAAAACAGTGAGAATAGGGGAGTGGTCAGAGCTTTGATGTATACAAAAAATATCGTCGACATATCTCGCCCACATTACCACTCCTAGGCGGGTCTGGGAAACCATCCATCGGTCAAAATATGACATTACAATCTCAGCTGCGATTGTAGAGAGAGGACTGCCCATGGGGGAGCCTCTTATCTCCAAGAAAAAGCGCCCATTAAACTATAGGAAGTTCATGCCCGAGCAGATGTGGAACAGTTCGGAAACGACTTTTTGATCTTTGTTGGAGACAGCGAGAGAGTTGAGAGTTGAAACCACTACTCTTCACGCATCATCCAAAGAACCGAAGAACAACTCCTCATCTCGAGGATCAAAGGCTCCCGATCTATGATCCGCTTTTTACAAAAAACCATCAGAGGCCTTCTTGGTTTGCTTTCCCCGAGAATTCCCCCTGCTGACCTTGGTTCTCTTCTCCTTAGCATAACCTCCCGAGTGGATCTTCTGAAATCTAATATAAAACTCCGACATCAACGGAAGTTCGATTTCTGGCGCGTGAAATATGGGTTTCCCTCTCCTCCCCAGTCCCCTTCTAGCGTAGCGTAGCAGAAAGGTAGACGCAAGGAGAGGTAAACCCAACCGAACTTTATTCTCTCTAACAGTCCTCTTTAAAATTGTATTTACGCGCATTTATATAGCCATGCCATAATTCAAAACTATGTAAATCAATACAATAAAAATTATTGTAGCGTAGCAGAAAGGTAGACGCAAGGAGAGGTAAACCCAACCGAACTTTATTCTCTCTAACAGTCCTCTTTAAAATTGTATTTACGCGCATTTATATAGCCATGCCATAATTCAAAACTATGTAAATCAATACAATAAAAATTAAACAAATAAATTGAAATATTTACATGAAAATGATAAAACCAATTACTCGCTACATAGCCCCCCTCTCAAAGGACATCGACCCGATGCTCAGCAGGAGACCTGCGCCTCCAGTCTACGAGCTCGCGACCGCGTAATAGGGCCAGGGATATCCAGGACTCCTGGTCTGGGGACCTCCTCCTGGGCCAAGGGTGGTTGCCTCCCTTCCGCTGGAACTTCTTCCTTTTGAGGACTTGATAAGTCGTCTTCCATGTCCTCCTCCAGGTGGTCCTCCCGCTTCTCTGGATCTAAATAGGACTTCATCCTGCAGATGTGAACTATGTCCTTTGTTTTACGACGACCTTTGTTTTCATCTCATCAGACGGCGATCTCCGCAGACGGCGTTCTCATCTCTGCAGACTGCGATTACATCCCCGAAGAAGGCGCCCCCATCTCCGCCGACGGCGTTTCCATCTCCGCAGACGACGTTCCCATCTCCGCAGACGGCGATTCTCTGCAGGCGGCAATCTCTGCAGGCGGCAATTTCTGCAGACGGCAAATTCCGCAGACGGCAATCTCTGCAGGCGGCAATTTCTGCAGGCGGCAATCTCTGCAGACGGCAATTTCCGCAGAAGACGGTATCAACTCCGCAAAAGACGACCTCACCCTCGTAGAAGACGGTCTCACCTTCGCAGAAGACGGTCTCACCTTCGCAGAAAGAGAGAGAGACCAGAATGTTGCTTCAAGTCTTGTAAGCGAAGGCCTCCTCCCATCAAGTCATCCGTGAGGGCATCGGTACCCAGCATCTCCACCACTTGTAGCGTAGCAGAAAGGTAGACGCAAGGAGAGGTAAACCCAACCGAACTTTATTCTCTCTAACTGTCCTCTTTAAAATTGTATTTACGCGCATTCATATAGCCATGCCATAATTCAAAACTATGTAAATCAATACAATAAAAATTAAACAAATAAATTAAAATATTTACATGAAAATGATAAAACCAATTACTCGCTACAATATAATGAATTTAACGGACACTGAGCTTTCTGTTCCACAAATATCCTTATTGAAGAAAGGCCTTAATTTCTGCCTACCCAAGAAACCTGATCTTTTGTATACGGTGAGCTGCATTGAGGCCTCACTCCAGCACCAGTCCTTAACAGATAAGCACCACATTCGGTCCACCGTCACTGGCAAACTTCTTGCCGATTCAAAGAGGTATTTTTCTCTCCCTTGTGCCGTCGAGAGAGACCTCACCACCCTAAAGGCCCCGAGGAACCAACGTGACATCATCATCACTAGATCGGACAAGGGTTCACAGGTTGTCTTGATGAAAGCGGATGAATACGGTAAGAAAATGCTTAACATTCTCTCCGATTCTGATACATTTCAGGAAATTTCCACTGAACGAGTCAAAACCATCTCAGAAAATTACAAGGCATCGCTCAAATCCCTCCTTAAGAAGGGTTGCATCACCCCTGAGCAATTCAAGCTTTTCACCTCAAACATCTCCAGCATCCCTTATATTTATGGGCTCCCTAAGACTCATAAGCCCGATGTCCCTCTCAGGCCCATTGTCGCATACCATCTTTCGCCCGCATTGCAATTAGCTAGACATCTTTCAAACTTCCTCAAGCCCCTTATCAAAGCCCACAATATTTATTCCATTCAAGACCCCTCTGATTTTATGGCCAAACTAAAAAACTTTCCTCAGTCTGACAGCTCCACCATGTCCACTTTTGATGTTACATCTCTCTTCCTGAGCCTTCCACATTCTTTGATTCTTGATGGGCTGGGCTCACTCCTTAACTTTCCGCTGTCTCCAACAAAGATCAAAAAGTCGTTTCCGAACTGTTCCACATCTGCTTGGGCATGAACTCCCTAGAGTTTAATGGGCGCTTTTTCTTGCAGATAAGAGGCTCCCCCATGGGCAGTCCTCTCTCTACAATTGCAGCTGAGATTGTAATGTCATATTTTGACCGATGGTTGGTTTCCCAGACCCGCCTAGGAGTGGTAATGTGGGCGAGATATGTCGACGACATTTTTTGTATACATTAAAGCTCTGACCACTACCCTATTCTCACTGTTTTAAACTCCTATCATCCTGATTTACGTTTTACTCACAATTCTTCCCGTTTTAACTGTATCCCGTTCTTGGAAGTTTTAGTCGTTAATCTCCAGGGTCGTTTCCATACAACCGTTTTTCGTAAGGCGGGTTTTACTCCTTCTTATTTACATTTTTTATCTCACGCTCCCGTTTCCCATAAAATTACCACCGTTAAAACTCTTTCTAAGCGCGTTTTCACACATTGCTCCCTTCCTTTATTTAGTAGTATCGAGAAACGGACCGTTTACCTACACCTTTTATCCGCGGGTTATCCACGCAACTTTATTGATCGACATTTTTATACACCAAACCGCGACAGTTCCACTCCTCCCCCGTTTAAAGATGTTTGCGTTCTTCCGTTTTCTAATACGAACTCTGACATCGGTTTTTATCTAAGTAAATTTGGCATCCGTACGTTTTATAAAAATCACCTTCCCTAGGCACATCTTTACGCCATCCCCTCACAAAAAGTTCCATTAAACCCAACCCCCAATCTTTCTCCAATGCCATTTACAGAATCCCGTGTGATGACTGCCCGCAATCCTATGTCGGAGAGACTGGCCGAACCATCGCCACTCGAGTCCTAGAACACGACCGTAACATCCGTTCTCATGATCGTAAGTCTTTATTATACCAACACATCAACGAATTTAACCATTCTTTTAATTTACGCAACACGATCCCGGTTTATAGCAATGTCAAGAACAAATACCAACGTTTGGTCCTAGGGGCTCTTGTGTCCAGCTCTGTCCCCAGTTTTAAGAGAAAAATAGACCTCCCCCCCCAATATACTGTTTTTTTCTAATCTTGGCCACTGATATCCTTCTCTTTCTTATTATTCCTTTATTATGCCTAGATGCTTACGTTTTCTTGTCTTTCCGTCCTTTTTACACGTGCTTTACCTTTAATCCGCCTTATACAGATTTTTCAGTTTATTTTTTCAGAAATTTCGTACTTTTCTCTTTAGTTTCTTATGTAAATTTCTTAATTTTCAAGTCGATTTTAGTTAGTTTTCTTTTTATGCTAATTTACTGCATATAAATATTGGTTCACTCTTTCTAATCACGCATTGTACCTGATGAAGGGCAGCTGATGCCCGAAAGCTTGTTGTGCGAAATAAAGAAACTTACCACGCTATTCACCTACTTCTTGTATTTTTTATTGAATTCTCTTTATTAAATTCTTTGCATTAAACCTTAAAAAATACTTCATATACCACTCTGATAAAATTAATAAATATATATATAAAACACACTGCATTGAAACTTTTTTTTTCTATTTTGGCTTTCTGAACTTGAATCTTGACTTTGAGACAATTCAATTAAGATGCTGGTTTACTCAGCTTTTAGATTTCTATATTAAATATGAAATCGAGGGTTAAATTCCTTTTAGAAATATTAAAATATATTTTTGTTTGTTATCATTCTATCTGTATTAAAAGTGAAAACATCAGATATTTCCAGGGATATGTTTCTCTCTTTATCTGTACTTCTTAAAAACAATATACATTAGAGTTCTAAATTAAAAAACTATTATTAGGTTTCCTATCTCTCTTATTTATTCTTTGTATTATAGAAGAAGGATGCTTGATCTTATTATGTAATGGTACATCTTTGTAATCTAAGAATATCGTAAAGATAGAGGCTGCCTGGCCGGCATTCATAGATCTTCAAATTGAAGATACATTGGCCAGTAAATATTTTTATTATCTCTACATTTTTGACAAAAATCTTTTTTTCCTCATAAGAAGCAAATAAAAATGAAAACATTTGGCAAGGTGAATAATTTTTAACGCCTTGCCAAATGTTTTAATTTTTATTTGCTTCTGACGAGGACAAAATATTTTTGTTGAAACATCAAGATAATAAAAAGCTTTTCTGGCCGAAGTATCTAATTTTAAGTCTAAGAATAGTTGATTTTCACAGAACATTTTAAAGGCTTAATAATTCTCAAAATGACCTGTCGTGATGGGCTATTTTTGTAATTATTATTGTGTACACTCATGGACAAACTCGCCGGTGGTCTATTCTTTTTGAAGGAGAAGAGGCAATTTTGTTCACAATTGGTTATCTCATGTCTTCAATAAAGGTCACCATATATCAAATATCTTTCACAGTTATTGTCTGAATCCCGATATACATGCTAAATGGTTATTTACTTAAGTTTTGTCCATGAGTGTATATGTTCACGTTGCTGTATCACCTCATAAGCATAAATAAATAAAGTGTTTATCTTTAAATATAATTTTGTATTACTCTTGTTAAACTACTATTTATAAAAGTGCATTTTATTTACATACAATAGAACCTCCCTGTAAAGGACACCTATTGCAGAGCAAAAGTGATTCCTTACAGGAGAGTTGTTAAATTGTGAAAATGGTAATTTTGCAAAAAAAAACTGTCCTTTGTGGAGAGATGTCCACTAGCGGATTGTCCTGCTAATGGGAGGTTAGTTATAATATATATAGTCTATAAGTTTAGAAATAAATGTGAGAATTAGAGGGGCAAATGTACATTTCTAAAAGAACACAAATCAACTATCATTTAGATATCCTAGAGAAGAGAACACAAATTATCAGATTGTTGAATTCACTATAACACTAGCTTGTATACAAATTTGAATAAATATCAAATAGAATTACATGGCGATGTATCACGGCAGTACAAAGGAATCTATGGTATCCTTATTTCGTATGAGGCAAAATTTTCGCACAGATTACTGTGGATTTTTAAAGTCTTAAAGTTTAAATTTGAATAGATTCCTCTCCAGGTTCAATGCTATTCAGATCGGTATCTCGAATTAGAGTTTGAAACTATTGTTTAGACAAATTCGATTCCAATTCTATGCTGATTTGTAAATATTCAATATTTCAATTCTCTTAATATATGATATGCCACATTCTGGTGTATTAAAGTTATCTAATGAGGTAGAGGAAAGTATCAAAGTTTCCTACAAGGGAAAAAAATGACAAGAATTTTTTAGGAATATTTTATACATCAAAAAATCAATTTATCTTCAATTAACAAAATATTAATTTCAAATTTTCATTTTAAATTCCTTCATGGTGCAAATTTATAACGAGTCATAAAAATATTTCAAATTTTGGTATTTGATCATTCGTAAAACAAGAGAATGAATTAGTAAAGGATCATAAATTTGTATTTTCAAAAACTTTCTGTATGAATATTAGAGCTTAAAAATCAAATATTTAATTTATTAATTTTGAAGTTATTAAAGGTTCCATAAAGTACAAAATCCTATATTAAAATAACTATTTCATGGAATCAATATTCAAATGATATATTATCACATATATTTTCATATAAATATATTAAATTCTTTAAGGACGCTCTATAAAAATCTCGTTTCCAGCGGTCCAACAATGGGTCGTCAGTCAGTTTGGAAGTGAGGTAGAAGGCGGGTCTGCTTTGAGACTCTGTCCGAATTTACATGTTTCCTCAGATATTGAGGCATTGCTTTCCCCTCCCCTGACTCTTTGAGACGGAGTCCATAGCATCGGCAGACCAGTTCCTGGCAGGGCCTGGATCATTAGCTCGGCCGAGTCATCTCGAGCGAGTTGGATGCTCTGGTTGTGCCAGAAGAGTGGAATAGGGCTTCTACGGGAGGCGAAGCGCCACTATAAACAAAGGCTAACGAGTCGAGCAGGTACCTCCTGGGTGGCATGGAAACCCTTTGCATAAAAATGCATAACCTGGTCTGGCGAAGCATGGACTCTTGGATGTGGAAAAAATATATATTGAAAAAAATATATAGAAAAAAGGAACGACCTCTGGCGGCCGATTTAGCAGTATTTGTAACTATGAGATATATTTCCAAATAAAATAATATTTTAATATAACATTTTAAATAATACCTTCATATAACATATATATAGAGAAATGGAATATCACCACAACCATAAAATAGCCCTGAACTGTCTTTTTAGACAGTTTTACAGTAGCTTTATCAACTTAATTTTTATATAATCTTTAGTTGTAATTAATGGCTTGGCAGTGTATCTTGGAACTAAAAGGCCATCTTGAGTATATGATAGACAAACGATTATTTTATGAACGATCTTGTAACTTTAATATGACAGATGATACCTTTAGTTTAACGCAACAAACGGTCTTGTAAACAGAACGCAGCATGTGGGATCGTGCGATACACAACAGATAATCAGTTCATTTTAAACAAACGATCTTGTTGGTTTAACACAACCGACGATTTTGTTAGTTAATTGGAGCAGCCATCATTTTGATTGAAGCCAAACAGACAACCATATTGATTTAACGTGGTATACAAACATGTTAGTTCTAAATTAAGAATGTACATGTTTTTGTTTTAAAACTGTAGGGTGATGTGACAAATTTTACCAATAATATATACCAAAGTTTTATTCCTAAATCAAAAGTAGAACTAAACAGCTCTAGTCTTCTATCTGTTAAATTTTGGGATATTTTTATTAGATGTAATTGTGCCTACAAAAAAAAAGTATATTTGTGTTCTTCTATGAATGAATCGGTCAACGGGACACTTGTATACCAACTGCCAGTGTGATGACTTTACGACAGGTATTGGGTTCCTCACCAAATGTTTGATACATTTGTTCGGGAGAGTTAATTTTTTGGTGCGGACCTTCAGGATATGTGTGTGTTTTCGGGTACATTGCTTTATTAAAGATGTGTAATTTGTGCGAGAATCGGCTAGTAAATATATTTTAAATCCACATCTATTTGGCTTGCTAGGAATATATTGTTGAAAACCACATTGTATTTCAAATCCCACCAGTTACTCATCTACTGTTCAATATTGGGCAGGTGAATACATGAAAGTTGTAAGTTGTAAGCTTGAAAGTTGTAATTCAGGTCATGGAAAACTCTTTGATAGCATAGAAGGTTTATCAAATGACTAGCCTTTCTATTTGAAATATCGCCTAACCTAATAATGCATCTTAATAGAAAACAAATCGTTTATTACTCTTTACAGCCATTCACATTTCCACACCAGTTCCATTGTCTGCCCGTTTTATCGTGAAAAGAGCACGGTTGATCCCATTAAGGTATAAAAGACTGGTAATTTCTATAAAATTAGAAACTTTGACGCTACGCTCTCTCTAGTTCTTATCTATTCTTATTCTATTTAGTTCTTATTTTTTCATAAATGAATTATCCCAATGACCCTGAGCAACACCCGGGTTTTACCGAGAGCATTTTCTCCGAGTACATATATATAAAAGTTTTTTATTCAAATACTATTTGTTAGCATTTTTCGTAGAGCATATATTCACTTAGCGAGATTACAGATGAAGCCAGGTTATAATTTATAATTATAAAAATTATAAATTTAAACTGGCGAAACCGCTGGGAGGGTTCACCACTGATGAGCCAGGCCCTCCCATTAATTTTTCCATTGCAGTAAGGGCAGTAGAAATTGTTTAATTTCAAAAAGAATCTTACGCCTTTAAAATAGTTTCGAATTTTGATAACAGATGGCGCGCTAGTGCATCACTTTATGGTATATAATAAAAACAAAAAATGAGAATGTCAAACATTCTAAAATATAGTAATACAATTAAGAATTTGATAACAAAATTATAAAATAGCATAAATACAAAATCGTCTAAAATAATCAATAGTAAACTTTTAAACCATGTACTATGAAATATATTCAGTAAACTTTAATATGTTGCCTTAAATATAAAATAAAAATGTAAAATTTTACAATGGTATTTGAAATTTGCATTAACAAATACTCTTGTCTTGAAGGTGCAACAGATTTCCTGCAGAACCAAACTCAGTTGTCGCAATGGGTTGTGAGTGAAATTGGCAAAATTGTAAATAACTCCAAGGATATTCGAGAAATAGACCTGAAAATTTGACTATAAATTTTCCCAGATTCAACTCTTTATACTGTTAAATGTCCAAAGTTGACATATATATCTTTTCTGATATTCCTTTCATGATAACTGTGCAACCAGTTCATTTTCCATCATTGCTGGATTTATTTCTCTGCACAACTGGAGAACATCTTGAATATAGGAATCGCTAGTCTCCCCCTTTCTTGAGCTCGATTTTGAATTTCTTCAAGAGATGATCTTTATGGGCGACATAATGTCCAGTATTCAGAGAAAACATTTTCTTGAAGATACCCTATAATGTAATGGGGGTTCTTCTAAATTTTAGAGCCAGGAACATTGAATCATCCCAGCAGTTGTATCGAGAAACACGATTGTATTCTTTCATCTATTTTTCTGGGTTCTGGTTGAGTTCTCCCGTGAAGATAGAAGGATTTCTGAAAGGTTGAAAGTGACACACCCATTTGTGTCTGTGTCTCTTGCTCTACCATAACAATGTTTTCTTGAGGTTCAAGTCCTTGTATCTTCGGCTTCTTATATAAAGGCTTGGGTGGCGAGGGATAATCCTCCACCAGTGTTCACAGCAGTGATGACGTCGTTTAATTAAGATAAAGAAAATATTTATCCTTTATATTGTTTACCTTAATCTAATACAAGGATTTACACAACTGGTTTATTTCTCAATTTATAATTCTACCTGCCATCATGTTAGTTACAAATTTGTATATATCTTGGCTCTCAATGTACGTCTATATAATTGCACGCATCTCACATCACACCTTGTCTTTACGCCCGTTGAAGAATGATGTCGTTTGAAAACTGCAAAATAAACATGTTCTATAGAAGAAACTTCTTTTGAGTTTATAATTTTACAACATATTGTCACGGTAGAGAAGACAAGTATTCCAAAAGATTAATTAAAATAATTTATTAATTAATTAAACTTATATATTGCAAAAATGTGTCAAAGGGTTTTCCAAGTAGTAATTTACAAGAATGTTAAGGGGTGATTACTATGCAAATATTTATTATGATAAACAACAGAGAGAATATTTAAAATAATTATTCAGTAACATTGCCCCCCTTCCTAGATGAACAGCTTCCCGCTGTAATTATCACTTGAACAGATCAACTTGGTCCTCAGGGTCATGGTAGGGTTTCATTCTCAGTACATGGACCAGGTCTCTTGTTTGGCGTCTCCTGGTTGGTTGGTCCACAGGTTCAACTTCGAAGGTCACGTTAGAGAGTTTCCGAGTAACCCTGTATGACCCGAAGTATCTTTTCATCAGTTTTTCTGAGAGTTCCACCTTTCTTGTCTGGATGAAAATTCATACCAGGTCACCGACGTTGTAATCCATTGCCTCATGCTTTGAATCATATCTGGCCTTGTCCTTTTCTTGGGCTTTCGAGGTTTCTAATCTTGCTAGCTGCCTAGTCTATTCGACTTGCGAGGCAATCTTCTGACTGTATTCCTCTTGGAGATCTTCATGCGGATTTGGGAAAAGAGTGTCTACACTTGTTTCGGCTTCGCGTCCATGGATCAGTTTAGAAGGGGTAAAACCTGTCGTATCTTGTTTTGCGGTGTTGTAGGCGAACACGACGTAGGGCAGGATTACGTCCCAGTCCTTCTGTTCAACACCTCCATACAAAGCCATCATGTTGGCTAAGGTTTTGTTTAACCTCTCCGTCAGTCCATTCGTCTGGTGATGATACGCTGTCGTGAACCGATGTATCGACGAGCATTGATTGGTGAGTTCCGCAATCAACTTGGATTGGAATACTCGTCCTCGGTCCGTGATGATTTCTCTGGGGGCTCCGTGCTTGAGAACAACATCTTCCATTAAGAACTTGGCTGCTTATTTTGCTTCCCCTGTGAGTAAGGCTTTAGTAACGGCAAATCGAGTAAGATAGTCAGTACAGACTATGATGCATTTATTACCGTCAAAGGACTTCGGGAATCTCCCAAGAAGATATATTCTGATTCTTTGGAATGGGAAGGTTACAGGAGGAATGGATTTAAGCAATCCAGGCGGTTTGTGGTTTGTCTGTTTTCTTCTTTGGCATTCTTTGCAATGTGCTACATAATTTCGTATATCCTTGAGAAGTCCTGGCCAAAAGTATTTGTTTCTAACCCTCTCATAAGTTTTAGAAAATCCTAGGTGGCTGGCTATAGGAGCGTCATGTAGGCTTCTCAGTAGTTCCAATCGTAGGTTCTTGGGGATGACGAGGAGGTGTGGGTTTCCCAGGGGGTCGAAGTTCCTTTTGTACAAGGTTCCTTTCACCAGTTGATATCCTCTTGGTTCGTCTCTGGATTCTTCCATTTCTTCTATCAATTTTATAATTCTAGGGTCATTTCTCTGTTCAGTATCAAAGCAGGTCAGAGCAGTATTGATGGTACATCATCGTCATTTTCTTCGTCTGCTTCTTCCGATTTGCTCACGAGAGGACTTCGGGAGAGACAGTCCGCGTCTTGGTGCTTACGCCCGCTTTTATAAACTAACGTAATGTCGTATGCTTGGAGTTTAATGGTCCACCTCGCCAGTCTTCCTGTCGGGTCTTTCAAATTTGATAACGAGAAAAGGGCCTGGTGATCCGTAAAGATGAAAAACTCGCGACCAAAGAGGTAGTGGCGGAATTTGTTTATTGCCCATATCACGGCCAAACACTCTCTTTCTGTAGTGGAATAATTCTTCTCTGCCTTTGTTAAGGTTCTTGAGGCGTAGCCCACTGGTTGCTTTTTCCCGTCATGGACCTGAACGAGGACTGCTCCGATACAATAACCCCTGGCGTCAGTATGAAGCTGAGTTGGCAGGTGTTCTTCAAAATGAGCTAAGATAGGTTCAGACATTAGGGCCCTTTTCAGTGATTCAAAAGCTTCTTGTTCTAAGTCCCAAGAGAATGTCTTGCCTTTTTTGAGAATTTCATGGAAAGGGGCAGCTTTATCGGCGAAGTGTTCAATAAATCGGCGAAAGTATGAACAAATGCCGATGAAACTCCTCCCCTCAGTGATAGATCGTGGTGTCGGAAACTTGGCGATAGCTTCTATCTTTTCAGGGTCGGGATAGATGCCGTTGCCATCGACGAGATGTCCAAACACTCTTATTCGTTTGGTTCCAAAAATACACTTTTTTGAATTGAGGCTCAAATCTGCATTGCTAAGGCATTGTAAAATGATTTTGAGTCAGTACAAGTGTTCGTCAAACGTTTTGGAGAAAACTACAATGTCGTCTAGATAGCATAGGCACTGCGTCCACTTCAATCCCCTTTAGATTTTGTCCATCAAAATCTCAAATATTGCAGGGGCGTTGCATAGGCAGAATGGCATCACGAGAAATTCATATAAACCATCTGGAGTTATGAAGGCGGTTTTTTCTCTATCTGCCTCATCTACCTCTATCTGCCAATAACCAGAGCGCAGGTCCATTGAAGAGTAAAATTGGACACCTTTTAAAGAATTAAGAGTATCGTCAATTCGAGGGAGTGAATAAACACATATTTTTTAGCTAGCTTGTTCAATCGCCTGTAATCAACGCAGAAGCGCCAATTGCCGTATTTCTTCATCACCAAAATAACAGGCGATGACCAAGGGCTTTCTGAATGACGTATTATTCCAGCATCTTGTCCACTTCCTGTTGGATTGCTTGTCGTTCTGTTGGGGAAACTCGATAAGGCCTGTGTTTAATTGGTCGATGGTCTCCAGTTTCGATTTTATGCTTTGTTAGAGGCGTCTGTCTTACTGTATCATTATTGGTATCAAATACCTTATCAAATTGTTCCAAGATTGATAAGACTTCAGATTGGTGATCTGCTGATAAGTCGTTATTAATCAAATTCTGTAAAAAATGCAACGTCACCCTTATTGTTATCTTTGGTACTAATATCTCGCGCCAAATTTTCTTCAGGATCAGAGCACTCCGAGATAGCAGTCAAGTGATTTTCGTCAAAAACTTGTATTCTCCCTAGAAACATTCCTTTAGGGATAATTTGTGCTATTGGGCTAGAGTTTGCAATCCAAAGCTGTCCCTTATTGTGATTGATCGTAAGAAGTGTATAGGGAACTGATAGTTCTTTTTTTAATAATGCGCATTTTGAAGGTTCAAAAGTACCTTGTTTCGTCCATTGGGTTCTGAGCTCATCACATTTATTTGTTTGATAGATTCGGCTGGAATGATTATGTTTTCAGAGGCCACGATTCTATCCTCGGTCGCTAGCGAATTCAAATCGTCTTAAGCTTCTTCAAGCCTGATTTCGGCACGTCCATAATCGATCACGGCATTTGTTGCTTTCAAAAAATCCCATCCGAGTATGAAGCTGGGGTTGCTACTGGGAAAGACGATAAATTCAAGCGGTTGTCTCAACTCATTTATGCTCAAACTTATTTTGCATCGACCCAGAGACGTAACTTTTTTGCCATCGGCGACTCTAAGAGTTATTCCTTCATCCTTGAACATCGGCTTTTTCAAGTGTCGTCTTAACCCGTTCGAGATAACAGAGAATGAGGCTCCCGAGACGACCAAGGCAGAATAGAAATTCGGCAAAGCCAGGGACGATATAGGCTCAACGGCCCTTGCATCCCCTGTTTTCGCTGAAAACCACGTCACACAGCCAGAAGGGATGATGCAATCTCATGCACCGAGCGGCCATTGGTAGGCCCCTCGCGCCCGCCATTAAGGTCTGGCTCCATGGGGTTGACCATTCACCCACAGGCGTCTCCGAGAGTTCATTGGCAAGGTTGCTGACCGAGCCCTCCCGTTCGGACTTAGTTAAACCCGTCCTACGCTCCAATAGGACTCCCCCCCCTTTAGCCCTCGAACCCTTATCCAGTACTCCCTGAATCTGCCGTCGAATCAAGGACCTCTGAGGTACTGAGGTTTACGCAGGGAACGCCGTGAACGCGGGGGGGTGGTACTACTGTGTGCACTCCTTGGTTTTTCATGGTGCGCACGGCAAGGACGCTCCCAATGACGCACACACAGAGCGAAGACCCAAGAGTTTCAAGACACGTGCGCCTCGCCTCAGACAACCAAGGGCAGACGGCCAGCTTACAGCTTCACTGGACATCAGCCAGTGGCACCCCGACGGAGGACAACACGCAGAGACGCCTCTCCACTCACTCCCCTCTAGAGTGATTGTAGAGGGCGGGAAAAACTCCTTCCCCGCGACGACCAAGGCAGAAAATGCAACGTCATCTATAATTATTTCAACGAAATTATGTTCAAATTTGGCGGCTGTCGACGATGGAGGGTTTTTAACACCCGCGGCTTCCCCCTCGAAAGAAGACGCGACGCTTAGTTTTTTTTTTTCTAGATTATAGAGGCGTGGGGATTTGTTTGTATGGCGGCCTGGGGAAATGGACTGGCGTCTTGGGGATCTTTCTCTGTTTGAGTATGGCGATTGTCGGCGGTAGTTTTGAGATCTTGTAGAATGTTCCTCATTGAATTGAGTAGTTTGGCGGGTCTGTATGTATCTTTTAGGTCTTTCTAATTCATATTGGTCTACTGGCTGGCGATCTCTACAGTAGCGTTTGGCATTGCCTGGACGGCCACAATGAAAGCAGATTGGCTTGTTGTCTTGGGTCCTCCATTAGTCTGTTCGTATTTGACTTGGCGTCTGGTTGAATACCGATGTGTCTTGGTCAGGCTACCGCTGTCTAGGTGTCCGGGTGAATACCCTTATTTGGGTTTTGTATTGGGGTTGTGGTTTTTGGGCCGGATTAGAAATCGCGGCTAGATTTTTTCCGATTTCTTCTCTGAAAATTGTCTCGAGAGGAGAGGGTTCTGGAGCGGTTGGTGCGGCGTTTAATGCACGACGGACTTCTTCGCGGACTATCCGTCTGATTAAGTCCTCCGTTGATTCGGACTCTACTATATCGATCGAAGCAACGTTGGGTAGTCTTTCGAACACTATCCGCTTGTTCACACGTTGCTTGTTTGATTTTTCTGCACAACCTAATAAAATCTTCAGTGGTGTCTATTTCCAAAATTACAATTGATCTTCAGATGTCCCCCGATATACCTTTCAATAAATGTGCAACTTTCTCGCTTTCGCTCATTTTGGTGTTGATTTGCTGGCACAGGTTGAGGACTTCTTGAATGTAGATGTCACAAAGCTCGCTTTTTTCCTGAGCTCGGGATTTTAATTTTTGAATCAAGGTTTAATTTTGGTTGGTGTGATGACCGAAAGTCAGAGAGAACATTGTCTCAAACGAATCCCACGAGTTTACCTGTTCCTCGATATTCTCGAACCAGCTTCGTGTGAATAAACGTTCGCAAGGCACATTGTGTTGTCCCAGTGGCTATACCGAGCGACCTGATGAAATTTCTTTTGCCATTTTTCGGCGTTTGGGCCAGGTTCTCCAGAAAAAAAAAACAGAGGGGTGTCTAAAGGGTTGAAACATTTGCTCACCTTTGGGGGCTTGAATAGCTTGTTCTGTCTTCATTTTTACTTCTAAAGGCTCTAGTCCTTGGATTCAACGGCTTCTTCCGACGGCTTGGGCGACCAAGGGATGATCCAGCTTAATCTCCACCAAATGTCACGGTAGAGAAGACAAGTATTCCAAAAGCTTAATTAAAAATAATTTATTAATTAATTAAACTTATATATTGCAAATATGTGTCAAAGGGCTTTCAAGTGGTAATTTACAAGCATGGTAAGGGGTGATGACTATGCAAATATTTATGATGATAAACAACAGAATATTTAAAATAATTATTCAGTGACAAATTTATAGCAATGGAAAATGATGCCTACAAACTATTTATTTATAAATAAGATAACACGTGTGGTACAGATAAGATCAAAATCATTTACAATAATAATAATAAATAGGGTACATGAAACAGCAGTGGGACTAATTTAATTCACGAGCAGATAGAATTCTTTAATCAGTGGTAATTTTCCTTTTTAATAAATTATTAACTTGCAAAATTATAAAGAAAAAAGAAATCCTGAAAACTCACATGAACATTTTAGGTGGCAGAACGACATCTAGTGGAAAATTATTATTGGAAGGTTAAGTTAAATTGTCCCCTTTTTTTACAATATTTTTCTTATTTTACACATGAACGCAAATTTATTTGCGCATATTTGGCCTTGAATATCCATTTCTTGATTTCTCAGGAAGCCTTTTAAATCAATTTTTGGTTGTTGAGGTACAGCATGCACCAGGCTTACAAGAGCAAATCGCCCGAAACGCGTTCGTGCTTGGTTTTTCTTGATTTATCAAGAACTAGTATGAGCAGATAACTACAGCTATGATATGGCCAGGCTATCTCAATACATATCTCAAGATCTGATTGGGAATGTTACGAGGACTATTTTCGAAGTTATTTTCCTTAGTAAGGAAAATAAATAATTTAAGCTCCGTTTGGTTGGGCCATAAGAATAGCTATTTTTGAAGTATTTTCTATATATATTGATATTTCGTTGTAAGTTGGAATTGGATTTTCCAAAGAGCACAGAGTATTCAACCTTTAGGGGGAAAATGAAAATAGTTTTATAACTGGTAAAAATGAATATTTGAGGAACTGATCCTTCAGAAATAATAAGATTGATATGGTGGAAGAGCTCTCCTCGTAATATTCCAAATCAGATCTTGAGATATGTAGCGAGATAGCCGAGCCATATCATAGCCATAGTTATCTGTTTATTCTAGTTCTTGATCAAGTTGGTAAGATACCTAATCACATAGAAGTCGTCCAGTTTCTTCCGAAAAGATGAGTGAAGAGTTGTATCGATGGTTTTGAGATAAATAATATTAACGCAGTAAATAAATTATATATGATACTAGCCGAATGACCCGGGCAACGCCCGGGTTTTTCCCGATTAAATGTTTTTATTCAAATACTATTCGTTACAATTATAAATTGGCGCCATGGATGTCACTCTTGTGAAACGTCCCGCTCCAAACTTTGTGTCTGAGAAGCGATATTTTTATAGAAAGATTATCTGGCTTTAGTTTTCTGCTCGAATTAATGTTTTTCTGTTAGAATTTTGTTCCTGCGTACAAAATAATGAAATGGTTTCAGCCGTGGTCTCTGTTTTTTGGAATTTTTCCCGATATAATTTTATATCTGATAATCAAACATGATACAGCAATATCGTCATCATCATTTTCTGACTAAAATATATAGTTTTAATAATTGATTTATATATATTTTTAAATAGCCTATCGTCTTCCCCGTATTTTTTTACCTATGTATGGAAATTTTGGTTTGAATTAGTGAACTACTGCGAATTTGTATACTGGACATACAAACAAACATACAAAGATTCATTTTTATATATATAGATAACGTAACTTAAATAGAGCCTACTACAAGCTTAATGAGTATATTGAGAGTGATTTCAGAAAATATAAATTATTCTCTGGCTTTAGATTTTATATAAATTGCTAAACATTTTAACAATAAACATTTAATAAAACAAAAGAAATAATATTGTGATTGGTAAAGGTAGAGAGATATTTCAATCATAAAAAAAAAAGAAAACATGTGAAAGTACAAAAAACATCTAATATAGATATCTAATTTGATTATATAAACTAAAACTTGTGCTTTGAAGTCCCAAATATCTGAATGTGATAAAAAAAATGGAAATCAGATCTAAAAATAAGAAAAATAAATCTAAGCGCTGCAGCTTTTTTAAAATTCTACTTGCAGTCCTCTTCTGTGGATTTGGAAAATCAAAAATATCAGAAGAAACCAATCAACCACCGGTGGATCCACAGAACCCTGGCAGCTCCAAGTAAGTTTAATTACTAGAGAGATCTAATAGATTCACCAAGCTATTAGAGGAACAATTTCCTTATTCACATGATCATAGGAAAAGGAAGAAGGTTTCTATTCAAAATAAGTTTAAAAATAAATAGAGAGAGAGAGGGTGATTCACCTTAAGAAAAATGAATTTGACAAACTATAAATTTATATTTTATTTTTTTTTCATTCAAAATTATGTTCTCTATGATTTCCTGAACATTGAACAATATAACAACATCGGTGTGTGTGTGTTTCCATGATATTATATTTCTTACCAAAGTATATATTGATTTTTTATACAAATCTACCGGTAACCTTTCCAGAGACTTATATGATTATATTAGGAATGATTTTCAATATCAATGTGTAGTTTTTCTTCAGTACAGAGAGACAATAATAATAGAAATTCTATTATGAATATAAGATCACGAGTTCCATTTTAGGAATTATTTTAACTCCTTAAAATCATTATTTTATACTCGATCATTTTACAACAAATATCTTTGATCTGCATCTTTTATTCAAATTAATTATTACAACTTCTCTTCTATATATGATCCTTTCACAAAATCATTTCATATTCAAACCGTAAAAAAGGTTTAAGATATATATCTTAGAAAGGTTTAGAAATGATTCAGATGGTTAAAGAATTTAGTCACGCGTGCGTTTCTTTTTATTGATAGCAGAGAGAATTTTCTTAATTTTTATTCAAACCTGATTTTTATGTTTCTTTTTAGGGCCAAAAAGAAAAAAGGGTTTTTCCAAAGAATAAGGAATTTCTTCACCGGTGGGCACAAGGTAAGGTTGAATTTTTTCTAATATAACTTTATTTCACACAAGACCTTGTGGGGAATTTGGATATTTTGAAAAAAAAAACAGGTTATTACCATTAACCACATAAAAAGTATTAAATGTGATTTTATTACAAAATTTATCAATCTAAAATTTGAATATTATCTTTGATTTATTTAAGTTTTATTGTGATGGACATGAATAATTTGAAATAATCGAATATTCCTTCCTGAGAAAATTTTTCAAATTATTTAGGGGATTGTGTAAGAAGGAAAGATGGAGGCCTAACTTTATGCATTGGTTAAGAGGTGGACATGAATACATTAGAACTTTCACCCATCTTTATATAAAAATTATATAAAAAGGATTCATTTACATGTATTCATTATAATCTTAATCATTTGAAAAAATATAGGATTTCAATATATTTATAAACCTTTCTTTGTGCCAATCACATTTTTTGGGGCATACTCGAATTATTAACTAATTTACTATCTATCCAGTATATATGAAAAATATTAATCAAAGTTATAAAGGAGATATCATATATTTGCTGAAGGTGAAGGCTTTAAGATTTTTTTTTTTTTTGTTTCTCATGCGGATAGGTTAGAGATTGTAGAATTTTATACATAACAATATATATATATATAACATAAAGTTACATGAGGTTGTGGTATAATGATATTCATGCACCAAAAAGGCACCACCTATTCCTATAATCACCACTAATAAAGTTTTTACTAGAGTGATATTCATAATGCTTTATTCTAATGAAAGATTATGAGGAGGGGTGTCTATTTCGGTATACATACAAATATATGAGGGCTGTGTTCGATAATTAAGGTAAAAAAAATCTTATTTTTGAGAAATGATGTTTTATTTTTCAATATAGTCCCCATTTATCTCCACACACCTAATCTAGCGATGGATTTTTTACTCCCCTGGAAAAGTAGGATATTTCGAAGTCCTCAAAATATTCATTCACATAGTTGATTACCTCTTCATTTGATGAAATTATTTCCTCTCATCCAGATATTCATCTTTATATTTGGAAAGAGGAAGAAGTCACGCGGGGCCAAATATGGGCATTAGGACTGATGAAAGATCATTTGGGAACTATTTGGCAGCTGCCTTATTCAACCTATTCCCATAGGAGCATTATCATGTTGAAAAAGCACCTTTTACTAAGTCAATCTTAGACATTTGACCAGCAACCTTCTTTTATTCGATTCAGAAGTGTTGCATAATATTCTTCTGCTAATTTACATTTTCAAGTATTCAATTAGAAATTTCCTTTGGGAATCGCAAAAAAAAAAAAAAACATTGGCCACCACCTTTCCGACTGATATTTACTATCCTTGCCTTTTTTGGAACTCTTTCATCAGGATCTGTTTATTGTTTTGACTGCTGTTTGAATTCTAGTGTATAGTGTTTTATCCAGGTATCGACTCCAGTCACAAATTTTCGGCTAATTCCAAGGATTAAGAGATTTCGACAATAAACACTGCTGGGAAATGTCTGTTCGTATGCGTTTTTGGTCGATCGTAAGCAATCGCGTCATCCCTCTGGCATACAGCTTTCTTATATGTAATTTTATATGAAGAATACGATGTACCCTGTCTATTGAGATGTCCGTGGTTTCATCTATCTAATGTATCTTGACTCGTTGAACTTCCATAACGATGCAATGGATTCTGATACCATTTCTGGCGTGGTTACATTTATAGGCTATCCGGGATGTGGTTCATCTTGTGTATGTTCCAGTACGTATATATTAATTCACCCAGTAGTAAATGGTCTCAAATAATGGGAATAAGTCTCCATTAATTTCGTTTAGGTTGGCTTTAATTTGGGAAGGCGACCAACGTTTAAAAAAGAAATATTTGATAACAGCTCTAAATTCCTTTTTATTTATTTTGGAATCAATCGCTAGGGCTCGAACTTTCTAAAAGCCGCAGGTCACAAGGTTTGATGCCAAATAAAGGAACCTTATTCTAGCCCACCAAGTAGATAGTTGATTTGTGTCGCACACATACAATCTATATTCTTTCTACCTTACTTTTAGAACCCCCCTCGTATATATTGCCATGTGGAAAATTAGGGAAGATAAACTTCAGGATGACATAGAAATTTAATTTGTGTTAGAACAAATTACCGATGATGAACAAAAGATAAGCAATTAGGGAAGTTTACAGAGAGTAGCAAATTAAGAAGATAAAAAATGATATTCTGTTAATTAAATAAATACTTTGATACAATATGAATTGTATATTTCTATATGAATCTTTTATCACAATGGTCTAACAAATGTTGTGCCATTTGCAGAAGCCTCAAGTTAAGAATAATGGCCTATTTGATGAGAAACCCCAGAATAAACCACGTGGCATTCTGAAGAAATCTTATTCTAATATCTCCACTGAAGTTGGAAGAGAGAATATTCCTATTCCCGCTATTAATGGAAAACGGATAAAGAAATCCAGGAAGAAGCAAGTTACCTACACAATTCCACGTAAAGGCCTCAAGATATCTAGAAGCCAAAAGAAACCAGAAGGGAATTTTTGATTATCAAAAATATTGAGAATGATATTGGAAAGTTTATTCGGGTAAACTTAAAAAAATACCAAGAGGTGTTTGGCGGCGATGTCAAATATGAGTACAAGAACTCACGCCTGAATAAACTTAAATGTGCGAAAGTACACCATGGAAAAAAGGAATACACATTTGAAATAACCTTAAAGAATAGAGGACCCAAGCCCCGACCTAAAAAAGAAGGTCGCGGCTAGACGGAGCTGAGCTCCAGGTAAGAACTCGATGTCTATTGGAATTTTTGAATTCTGACTTTTGTTTGTCTAGGACCGCAGCAGCAGCATTAAGGTGTCAGCCAAATCATCTCTTATCAATAGGCTTTGAAGATCCCCCCTTCCTCCAAAAAAAGACAAACTATAAGTAAGTTATTCACCCCAGCATACACCAGATTGGTTTGTGTGTGTATTTTAATTAATCTGATATTCATATTATGGGAGAGGATTTGGAAAAGGAGAAAGCTCGAATGGAACTTCAGCATCTACCAGTCTATACTTTTTCTAATATAGCTCAGTAGCCGCGATTTCCAAATCGGGAGGAAGAACCTGAGAAATGGAGATAAGGGCAGCGTTGCTAGTTGTACTGAAAGCTCTGCAAGTTCTCACTAATTAAAGTCTTTGAGCTTTCAATATATATTTAAGAAGCGTTTAGAAAGGTTGAAAAACCATACCGCTGGAGCGTGGGCAATGACAGGAGCAACTACTTGCAAACTCCGCCTTTTCCGGTCCCAAGCCCGGATGAAAAAGGAGGAGGGGGAGCAGTAACAAGCTCACTAAAAAACCTGGGTTCAGCTGGCCCGGCTGATTGTACCCTGTAAGGGCTCCTGATCCTGGGATACAGGATGAGCAGCGTTTGTACTCCATGTTAGGAGCGGCTGCACATGGCGTCTGTTCCTCGTGTCAGAGGCGTCCATTTCTTTTGGGGCTAAGTCGGCCTGCCACTGAGTAGTGCTCCCAGTCTTGATGACAAAGGCAGACGCATTATACTTCACCCAGTCATGATGGTTGTCAAACAGACACCATCAAGGGTCACACTTGATACCCTAATATGATTGAGTGGAGATAAGAAAGAAGAATACTACTTGAAAATACAGAGTTCTCAAGGCGATGGGGCCCAAACCAAAGTTGGCGGCTGTGGTCAAACACAGCAACATGCCGCGGACCTTGTCGCAGAGTTCAACTACGCTCTGGTGTTAAGAGAAACATCAGTTAAATCTGACCCCCAGTACTTTGATTGAGTCACAACCTTGATTTGGCCGCCCCTTGATTACTTGATCCCGGCATGGTTGAAGCAGTCTCACGCTATATTTGAAGGGAACCATAGCCTGACATTTCTCCCCATGTACTAGATACTTATATTAAACTATTTGTGCCTTCATCTGATTGATAACATGTTCCGTAGAAGCATATTTCTATATATATGAAGAAACAAGTAGATGTCTATAACTTATATATATTTTGTGTACGAACCATTGTACCGCGGTGATACACGTGGAGCCAATCCCATGCAGCTGCTGACCAGTATTTTAGCTCTAGTGCTGTCAGAATGCTGGCTCTATGTTTGGAACATGGGCGGGAAGTAGCTCACTACTTCTGAAACACTGGAGTCCTTGAGTGGTGGAGATGCTATATTCCTCTATTGTAGCGAGGAAATACACGTTCTCCTCTACATAGTGGGTGAAATTAGTGGCAGATGTAGTGGACTGTCCTGCAGGTGGAGTGCAGTTGAGCTTCTGCGAGTTCTCAGCTTCTATGGTACCATGAAAGCCTGTAAGGGTTCTCTGAAATATTGTTTACAAACGAGACAATCGCACCCCCTCATTCCATGCCAATGGCTATTCATTCGTTCTTCACATAAAAAGCAAAAGTAGGGGACTGTCCTGCAGGGCGAAGTACGGTTAGGACTCTGCAAGCTCCATTCCGCTACAGTTGCCGTGAAGGCCTGCAGGAAACCCTGAAATGTGGTTTACTAACAATACCTTGTTACCCCCTTATTCCATGGAACAGCATGAGGTCCCAACCAATGGCCATGAAATCGCATTTTACCTAAAAAAGCACAAGTAGGGGACTGTCCTGTTGGACGAAGTATGGTGGAGTCTCTGTGAGCTCCGAGCTGCTAGAGTTACCATGAAGGCCTGCAGGAAACCCTGAAATGCGGATTACTAACGATACAATGACACCAACTTATTCTCTGGCGCAACACGAGAACCCAGCAACAGGAAATTAAATTGCTGTTAACTCACAGAAGCACAAGTAGGGTACTGTCCTGTAGGGCGAAGTACGGTGGAGATAATGTGAGCTCCAGGTCGCTACGGTAGCCGTGAAGGCCTGCAGGAAACCCTGCAATGTGATTCACTGACTAGACAATGGCACCCCCTCGTTCCAAGGAGCAGCATGAGAACCCAGCAACAGGAAATTAAATTGCTGTTCACTCACAGAAGCAAAAGTGGGGTCTCTCCTGTAAGGTGAAGTACGGTGGAGACAATCTGAACTCCAGGCCGCTACGGGAGCCGTGAAGGCCTGCAGGAAACCCTAAATTTTAGGTGCCTAAGAAGGCAATGGCACCACTCATTCCATGAAGCATCAAGAGGATCCGGCCACTGGTATTGATATCACTATTCACGCAGCGGACCACAAGTAGGGAACTTTCGCGTAGGGCGAAGTACGGTGGAGACGTTGTGAGCTCCGTGCCGCTACAATAGCCGTGAAGGCCTGCAAGGATGGCCCGCAATGCATATGGTTCACTAATAAGACAATGGTACTCTCTCATTCCACGGAGTAGCACGTAAAAGACAAGACTGATAGACCTTCTTCAGGTCTGTTTCACTGTTGAACTCACTTGTCTGTAGCTCTGTATACAATACTAGGAGATTGCACGAGGTCATAGCCACTGTTTCCCAACCGCTATTCACATAAAATAAGGAACTGCCTTGTAGGGCGGAGTACGATGGGAACTTTCCGAACTCCAGGTCGCTACGGTAATTGTGAAGGGCTGCAAGGAATCCTGAAATGTGGTTGAAACGAGGCAATGGCACCCCCTCATTCATAGAACTATAAATGATGCAGAAAGATTGGATCAGGACCCAGCCACTGACCTTGCAATCGCTGTTCACACAAAGAGATGGATTTCGGTGGAATTACTGGGAAGCAACATCGTTCTTAATGGCATCATGGCTTGAGAATCTGGAGTAAGAATAGTGATGTGAAATGGCACCAACATGGATATATATATAAATAATTATGTTCATATCTCTATAGAAGCATATGGTTCTACCCCGAAGAAGCAAGATATTGGTTTATTCAAGATTCACACAATTCTGAAGCTTCATTTCTACTATTTGCAAATCGATCGACAACTTTGACTTGATGGTTTTTCCATCAAATATTTGCTTTCATAATTTTTTCCATAAAATACTTTCAATTATAAAATATCTCTCATATATATGCTATTTATATATTTTTTTTGAATAATAAATAAATATAAAATAAAAAGTATTTGTGTGTTAATCAAATTTTACAAACAAGTAGTGTTACCATATCAAAACTATTTCAGAGCCTATAATACAGTGGGGTCGCAGATTAAAGGATAGCGGATTTAAACTATGAATCAATTTAAAGAGAAAGAAGTTCTGGTGTCCTTTCAAATACAATTATATCATGATAACTGATTAAAATACACAATGAGTTATCACAAGTACGTTCAAATTATACAAAGATAAACCAAATTTTAAAATTATAATTGGATTTTTTTATGTTATTTGTGACTAAAATATCTATTTTCAGATAATGTATTTCAAGGTATATATTTAAAATAAATACACATTTGAGGGCATTTTAAAAATTAAATATGGGAGTGAATTTGATCCAAAATCACACCATTCCACATTCTCAGATCCTGGCATTATGTAATCAGAAAGGACGATGGCCAAACTTGAAATCGGCTATGACAGTTGTTGTTGATGAAAATTAAATATATTTCGCATCAAGCTAAGTTAAAGCATGAAATTCCTGGTCCCTTCGCTCAAAATTAATATAATTTCATAATTTTCATCTTTAAACACACACCCAGTGCCTATATTTTAATCGCAAACAACACTTCATATTATTTGAAAAAGTAAAAATTAATATAATTTCTGGGTAACTATCGCTCACACTTCATATTATGGAGAAAATATTGTAAAAAAAAGAACGTTATAATATACGAAAGGACCTATAAAATAAGAATATTGGGAAATAGAAACAAGGCAATTAAACGACAGTTGGAGATCTTTTCCAACTCATCTTCTTTCAGACCTGATAAAGACGCCCCTATCGATCTGTTTGTTTCTCTGCATCAGAATTCTGTCCTCTTGTTGATAACTCCTTCTTCTCTAACCACATCTAAGAGTCCATTTTAGTGACAAAGTATACACAACTGGAGGTATCCAATGCAACATCGAGCCAAAATTTTCCATCCACAATGCTCTTCAAGATATTTATTCCTGGAGCAGTGACATAAATCACGGTGTACAACTGGAGTTGCGAGTCCCAAAATATAATTTGACTACCAGGTGTTTGTTTCTATGTGCATTTTGAAATTATTCATTGACTTCCACGCTTAACTCAATTTTTTTTTCATACCTTTATATAACACTGTGCGTCAAATTTAAAATAATATATATTCCTTTACTCTATTGTAATCCTCTACTTCTATTGTAAACCTTTATTAAACTTGCGTTCCTGTCTTTCTGTTCATAATTCTTGGGATCAATTTTCAATTTACCTATAGAAGAAGTAGGAGTTGGGACACTTTTTCTAACACGATGAAAATGTAAATTTCAGACTTCTGAGTGGTCTGACAGGTGAGGAATGGAATAATTTATATATTTCCTTTTTCCTTTAGACTACACAGAAGTTTAAAAATTTATAGACAATATCAATCCAGATAAAAAGGCAAGATTACATAATTTCAGACATCTGAGTGGTCGGAGTGTGTGTGTGTGTGGTCAGAAATGTATATTTTATTTATTTACTCTTCAAAATTAGTTGTCAATGTTTAATATACTTCTTGGCCACAAAGAAATTTTGTGTTTTATTGAAACCTCTTACTTAACTTGCTTCTATGTCTGTCTAAAATCTTGAGCACGTAGGAATCTGAAATTTTGTTCACTTTTTAAAACCTGATTTCAATGTAAGTAGGGAATTTCTATTGTATGTTTGTCTTTTTTCTCCTCGACCAATTTTCCTTGGATAATATGTAAATTAAATTAAAATTTTAAGCTTGTTTTTTTATTATGTAAATAAATGTATTGACGCAAATATCCCTGAGTTTGGGATATCGATATTTTATTTTTGTTGTCATGTCCAATGAAGAGCCCCAGATGTTTCCATACATCTCTATCATAGCAGTGTTCTCTATCTTGGGTGTGTAAAGCTGCTTTTCTGGGTCCATTTCAATTATTATTTTTATTGAATTCTCTTTATTAAATTCTTAGCATAAAACCTTAAAAAATACTTCATATACCACTCTGATAAAATTAATAAATATATAAAACACATTGCATTGAAAAATATTATTTTTCTTTCAATTTTAGCTTTCTTGACTCGAATTTTGACTTTGAAACAATTCAATTAAGGCGCTGGTTCACTCTGGTTTTAGATCACCCTTTCACTTAAATAAAAATATCATTTTATGGCTAAAATTTCCAAAGTGATATAACTAGTTGGGAATATTGATTAATTTAATCCTAAACTACAGCAAAAGTCTTATTTTCAAGAAATAAGCTTATTTTGATTCAAATAATATCAAAGAGTTTGCCATTCTTCTTACTGCAATCCTAAGAGAAATATATGTATGTCTTGTAAGAAATCTAGTGACGCCCAAAAAATGATCAAACGAAAAGAATTCTAAATTAAATATTTAATCGAGGGTTAAATTATTTTTTAAATATTAAAATATTTTGTTGTTTGTTCTCATTCTATAAAGTGAAAACATCAGACATTTCCAGGGATAAGTTTCTCCCTCTATCTGTACTTCTTGAAAATAAATAAACATTAGAGTTCTAAATTTAAAAAATATTATTAGCACAAGGTAATAAGACCAAATTCAAATAAATAAATAGTGTGCGACGTTTCGGTAACAGCGTTGTTACCATCTTCAGACAAAAGTACTGATTGAGAAATTTTACCACAGCATGCTTTAAATAGTTACTGTTATCAAGTGTGTAAACAAGATAGCAGATAAGAAGAAGATAGTTATCTGAGAATGTTGTGAATTGTTTACACACTTGATAACAGTAACTAAAGCATGCTGTGGTAAAATTTCTCATTCATTACTTTTGTCTGAAGATGGTAACAACGCTGTTACCGAAGCGTCACACACTATTTATTTATTTGGATTTGGTCTTATTACCTTGTGTTTATATATAATCTATAATCCAAATTGTGCCTTATCAAATATTATTAGGTTTCCTATCTCTCTTATTTTTATTTGTATTATAGGAAAAAGATGCTTGATCTTATTATGTAATGGTACATCTTTGTAATCTAAGAATATCTTAAAGATAGAGGCTGCCTGGCCGGCATTCATAGTTCTTAAAATTAAAGATATTTCGGCCAGTAAATCTTTCATTATCTCGACGTTTCGACAAAAATCCTTTGTCCTCATAAGAAACAAATAAAAATAAAAACATTTGGCAAGGTGAATAATTTTTAACGCCTTGTAAAATGTTTTCATTTTTATTTGCTTCTGACGAGGACAAAATATTTTTTGTCAAAACATTGAGATAATAAAAAGATTTACTGGCCGAAGTATCTTTAATTTTAAGTCTAAGAATAGTTGATTTTCACAGCACATTTTAGAAGCTTAATTATTCTCAAAATGACCTGTCGTGATGGCCTATTATTCTAATTATTATTGTGTACACTCATGGACAAAACTTAAAAGAAGTGGAAAATCTTTGATGTCGCCAGTGGTCTATTTTTTGAAAGAGACAGAGGCAATTTTGTTCACACTTGGTTATCTCGTGTGTCTTCAATAAAGGTCACTGTAATATCTTTCAGAGTTATTGTCTGAATCCCGATATACATACTAAAAGGTACAACTTCCTTAAGTTTTGTCCATGAGTGTATATTGAAAGAGACAAAGGCAATTTTGTTCACACTTGGGTATCTCATGTGTCTTCAATAAAGGTCACTAATATCTTTCAGAGTTATTGTATGAATCCCGATATACATACTAAAAGGTAAAACTTCCTTAAGTTTTGTCCATGAGTGTATATTGAAAGAGACAGAGGCAATTTTGTTCACACTTGGTTATCTCGTGTGTCTTCAATATAGGTCACTGTAATATCTTTCAGAGTTATTGTCTGAATCCCGATATACATACTAAAAGGTATAACTTGCTTCAGTTTTGTCCATAAGTGTATATGTGTATAAGTGTACATAAGTGTATATATTATCTTTAAATATAATTTTGTACTATACTGTTGTAAAACTACTATATTGAACTATATATAAAGTGCATTTTATTTACATACAGTAGAACCTCCCTGTAAAGGACACCTAATTGCAGAGCCAAGGTTGTTTCTTACAGAAGAGTTGTTAAATTGGGATAATGGTAATTTTGCAAAAGAAAACTATCCTTTGTGGAGAGGTGTCCACTAGCGGATTGTCCTGCTAAAAGGAGGTTATTTATAATATATATAGTCTATAAGTTTAGAAGTAAATGTGAGATTTAGAGAGGGGCAAAATGTACATCTCTAAAAGAACACAAATTCACTAGCATTTAAATATCCTAGAGAAGAGAAAACAAATTATCAGATTGTTAAATTCACTATAACACTAGCTTGTATACAAATTTGAATAAATATCAAATAGAATTACATCGCGATGTATCACGGCAGTACAAAGGAATATATGGTGTCCTTAAATCGTATGAGGCAAATTTTTCGCACAGGTTACTGTGGATTTTTAAAGTCTTAAAGTTTTAAGTTGAATAGATTCCTCTCCAGGTTCAATGCTATTCAGATTGGTATCTCGAATTAGAGTTTGAAACTATTGTTTAGACAAATTCGATTCCAATTCTATGCTGATTTGTAAATATTCAATCTTTCAATTCTCTTAATATATGATATGCCACATTCTGCTGTATTAAAGTTATCTTATGAGGAAGAAGAAAGTATTAAAGTTTCCCACAAGGAAAAAAATGACAATAATTTTTTTGCAATATTTTATACATCAAGAAATCAATTTATCTTCAAATAACAAAATATTAATTTCAAATTTTCATTTTAAATTCCTTCATGGTGCAAATTTATCACGAGTCAGAAAAATATTTCAAATTTTGGTATTTGATCATTTTTAAAACAAGAGAATGAATTGATAAAGGATCATAAATTTGTATTTTCAAAAACTTTTTGTATGAATATTGGAGCTTAAAAATCAAAAATTTCATTTATTAATTTTGATGTTATTAAAGGTTCCATAGAGCAAAAAATCCTATATTAAAATAACTATTTCATGGAATCAATATTCAAATTATATATTATCACATATATTTTCATATAAATATTTTAAATTCTTTAAGGACGCTTTATAAAAAATCTAGTTTCCAGCGGTCCAACAATGGGTCGTCAGTCAGTTGGGATGTGAGGTAGAAGGCGGGTCTGCTTTGAGACTCTGTCCGAATTTATGTTTCCTCAGATATTGAGGCATTGCTTTCCCCTCCCCTGACTCTTTGAGACGGAGTCCATAGCATCGGCAGACCAGTTCCTGGCAGGGCCTGGATCATTAGCTCGGCCGAGTCATCTCGAGCGAGTTGGATGCTCTGGTTGTGCCAGAAGAGTGGAATAGGGCTTCTACGGGAGGCGAAGCGCCACTATAAACAAGGCTAACGAGTCGAGCAGGTACCTCCTGGGTGGCATGGAAACCCTTTGCATAAAAATTCATAACCTGGTCTGGCGATGCATGGACTCCTTGAGATGAAAAAAAATATATATATATATTATAGATTAGAATTTTTTTGTGTTTGTTTGATTGTTGAAAAGAGGTGCAGTCGTGGAAAAGCAAAGATAATTATTTACCTTTCAAGCAGATTTTTATTTTGAATCTCTTGAAGGAAAAATATACATAAAATTATTTATATCACAGTAATATAAAATTTAGAAAATGAATTCTATATTCGTGATTTTCATTAGAAAAGGTAGGGTTAACTTTACATATTTACAACAATAATAATTAAAGTCGTATGTTTTTTGAACATATGGTCAAAAATATATAACAGTCAATGAATGAAAAATAAAATATATGTTTTTAAAATAAAATAAAATATTTGCATTTTTAGATTATATAATATATATATATATTAAAAATGGCATATCCTGACCAGGAGCACATGTGCTTTACAGAAGGCAGAGCGCCATCTGGTGGAACAGAAATCAACTGAACATTGATTTAGCCTGTTCCCTGATATTTGGCCAACCCATTTTGTTGATAAATCAAGAAAAGCCATCCACAAACGCGTTTCGCGCTTTTGGCGCTCGTCAGCGTGGAGTAGGCTGAACCATTGCGACCAAAAAAGAATATTCCAAAATCACTTTTTTAGGTTCTGCTCAACAAGAGAAACCTAGTTTATGATAATCGAAACAATCAATAATATGTGAGTTATTCACATATTAAACAAAATGTTAACGCGGGATTTAATCCCGGTTCATGACTGTCGGGAATCGAGGGTGTTACCCACTCGTCCACCGACTTTGTTTTTTTTTTTTTTTTGAAAATAATATCTCCAAGCTCCAAATAACTTTATTAGGTGCCGCTCTAAAAGAACAACCTAAATCATCATATTTACAATATACTGTGGGGATGGTTATGTACAGGGGTTAATTTACAAAAATAATTTATATTGATGTCGTTGGGTTGGATTCTCAGGTCCTTGGGGATATTGTTCTTGAGAAGGTTTTTTCTGGCTTGTTTGATATTCAAGGTGGATTTGTTTTTCCTTTTTTTTCACCTTTCGTCATTATGGCTTAGAAAAAATATATAGAAAAAAGGAATATCACCACAACCATAAAATAGACCTGAACGGTGTTTTTAGACAATAATAATTATTTTATATATATATAATGAGATTAGTTGTAAATAATGACTTGGCAGTGTATCTTGGAACTAAAAGGCCATTTTGAGTATATGAGATAGGCAAACGATGATTAATTTATTTTATGAACGATCTTGTAAGTTTAATATTACAGATGATACCTTTAGTTTAGCGCATCAGACGATCTTGTAAATACGAGGGCCATCCAATAAATAAGCTTCCCTATTTTTTTCTGCAAACGAAACGTTGTAAAAATTAGTTAATAGTGTAAGAAATGGTTACTAGGATGTGTTGTAAGCGCGTGACCTTCAAAATAACGCTACTCGTACGCTCAAGTCCGTAGCGCTTCAGTTTCCATGGAGCTACCACTGGTGAACGTGTCCACTTGCGAACTCCGTTCTGTAATTCGTTTTTTCAAGGCGAAAAATGAAACTGCGGTCAATATTCATCGCAAATTAGTGTCAGTGTATGGTAAAGGATGTATGAGCATCCAAATGGTTCGCCGATGGCGTTCATTATCTTGGAAGGACGGCAAAACGTGCATGATGACGAGCGAAGCGGCAGGCCCGTTACTGCTACGGACAATGCAGCCGCTGCTGCTGTTCGGAATGTGGTGGAAGCAGATCGCCGTGTCACCATTGACGAAACGATGATTCAACTGCCTCCTGGAATCGAAATTGGACGCTCTTCGATTGGAGCAATCATGTCAGATGTTTTGAATTTGAATTGAAAACAGGCGGAGGCCAACCACTGGCTACGAAGACAGGACACGGCTTGGTACAACAGTGGTATCAAAAAATTGCTACAATGGTACCAAAAATGTTTGGACAGAAATTGGCTGCCGCACCAAATGTTTGATACATTTGTTCGAGAGAGTTACGTTTTTGGTGCGGACCTTCAGGATGTTGTTTCCCCGGCATATCTCTTCCCCCTCCCCCATCTAAGATGTGCAATTTGTGCAAGAGAATCGACAAGTAAATATATTTTAATTCCACATCTATTTGGCTTGCTAGGAATATAATGTTGAAAACCACACTTTATTTCAAATCCCACCAGTTGCTCATCTACTGTTCAATATTGGACAGGTGAATACATTGCTTTAAAATTGTAATTTAGGTAATGGAAAACTCTCTGATAGCTGAGAACGTTTATCAAATGACTAGCCTTTCTATTTAAAATATTGCAAAGCCTAATGCATTTTAATCTACTTATATAATTGCCTTATTCTGTCTGTGTGAAGTTCACTGTGTGAAGTTCACGGATAGATTTTGGTCAGAATGGATAAAATAAAAAAAAGTGTCAAGGGATGGGAATCGAACCCACGACCTTCCGCTTACCGGGCAGATGCCATGACCACTAGGTTACCCTGGACATATTTTTCCGTTCATAAATTTAATATATGATGCCAATATATATAATATTATATTATATTATATATATATTATACCGTTTTGCACATATATATTACACATATATATTATATATATATTATACCGTTTTGCACATATATATTACACATATATATTATATATTATATTATATTTATATTTGAACGATAGGCTCATTATTTCTTTATACCGTTATTATACCCTTATATTATATATATTATATTATATATATATTATACCGTTTTGCACAATTATTTAATCTTTTTTACATAAAGTACAATACTTAAATTGTACTTGGCGCCAATTTATAATTGTAACGAATAGTATTTGAATTAAAACGTTTTTAAAATATATACGCACTCGGGTAAAACCCGGGCGTTGCCCGGGCCATTCGGCTAGTAGAAAAATAAATCGGTAAGTGCTCATTACAGCCCTTTACATTTCCACACCAGTCACATTGTCAGCCCGGTTTTTTATAAGATTGTCGTGAAAAAAACACGTTTGATTCCAGTAAGGTATAAAAGACCAACCTAAGCCATTATTTCTATGGAATTAGCATCTTTGACGCTACGTTCGCTAGTACATCTAGTTCTTATTTTATAAATTGATTATCCGAATGACCTGAGCAACGCCCAGGTTTTACCCAGGGAATATATATGCAACTTTCAGTTGCACGATAAGGAGATGCCTTTTTCGTAATTTATTCACCTTATCCCAGTACAATATCACATTTGTACTATTTTTTCACATTGTGTCGCGGTCTCACGCAATTCTCGCCTTAACTACCCGTTTCATGATTTTTCAGGATGCCTTAATGACCAAATATTTTGGTCGTTGAGGTACAGCTTGCATCACGCTGATGAGGGCCAACAGCCCGAAACGCGTCTGTGGTTAGCTTTTCTTGATTAATCAAGAATGGGTATTTGGCCAATTCTGGAATAATTAAAAATCAACGAGAATAGTTGATATTTATTCCGATAGATGGCGCAAGCCATCAGAAACTTTCAGTTGCACGATAAGGAGATGCTTTTTTCTTAATATGTATAAACAGTTTTTTATTCAAACACTATTCGTTACAATTATAAATTATGACCTGGATTCATCTGAGATCTTACCAAGTGAACATTTTCTCTACAAATAATGCTTGAAATAAAACACTTTATGGTATATAATACAAACAAAAAATGAATGTCAAATATTCTAAAATATAGTAATACAATTAAGAATTTGACAACAAAATTAGAAAATAGTATAAATATAAAATCTTCTAAAATAATCAATAGTTAACTTTTAAACCATGTACTATAAAATATTTTTAGTAAACTTTAAGATGTTGCCTTAAATATTAAAAAAAAAATGTGAAGTTTTACAATGGTATTTGATATCTGTATTATCAAATACTTTTGTCTTGAAGGTGCAGTAGGCTTCATGCCAAACCGAAGTCAAACTCAGCTGTCGCAGTGGGTTGCGAGTTAAATTGGCAAATTTGTAAATAACTTCAAGGATATTCGAGAAATAGACCTGATTATTTGACTAGATGTTTTCCCAGATTCAACTCTATATACTGTTAAATGTCCAAAGTTGACCTATATTTCTCTTCTGATATTCCCTTTATCACAAGTGTGCAACCAGTTCATTTCCATCATAGCTGGATTTAATTCTCTGCACAATTGGAGAACATCTTGAATATAGGAATCGTTAGTCTCACCCTTTCTTGAGCTCGAGTTTTGAATTTCTCCAAGAGATGATCTTTACGGGCGACATAGTGTCCGGCATTCTGAGAAAACATTTTCTCAAAGATACCCTATAAAGTAATGTATTCTTCTAAATTTTAGAACCAGGAACATTGAATCATCCCAGCAGTTGTATCGAGCAACACGATTGTATTATTTCATCCATTTTTCTGGGTTCTGGTTGAGTTCTCCCGCGAAGATAGAAGGATTTCTGAAAGGTTGAAAGTGACACACCCATTTGTGTCTGTGTCTCTTGCTCTACCATAACAATGTTTTCTTGAGGTTCTGGTCCTTGTATCTTAAGCTTCTTATATAAAGACTTGGGCGGCGAGGGGTAATCCTCCACCAGTTGTCACGGTAGTGATGACGTCGTTTAATTAAGATAAACAATATATTTATACTCTATATATTGTTTACCTTACTCTAATACAAGGATTTACACAACTGGTTTATTTCTCAATTTATAATTCTAACTGCCTTCATGTTGGTTACAAATTTGTATATACTTTGGCTCTCAATATACGTCTGTAATAAGTTGAGGTCTGGTAGCCTCTTGTAGAATCCTGTCGACTACTGAAATAAGTTGAGTTACTGTTGACTCTTGTGTAGAGAATCCTGCCGATTAACTTTGTGATGATGAAGTGTTGACTCTCGCTTTACTGTGTTAACCGAGAGGAACAGTCAGGAGGTAGAGTTTTCCAGTACCTCTCTGCTCCTTGTAAGACCTTTAAAAGTTCTCACAAAATACAGGCAGTCGTGGTCGAGGCAGAGTGGAAAGCTTGGGACTGTCCACACAAAAAACGAAGACTCAGTTGCACTAAGAAAGTTCCGTTAACAGATAAAAGTTGAGCTAGGAGCGAAAGATGGAGATAGAAGAGTTCTTACTAACTACATGTTAGATGAGATGGACATGAGGTACGACCGACGCGGGCTTGCACTAAGGGTGAACTAACTGTATTTTTGGCTAAAGACGGGGTCCTTTATATACCTTTTCTGAGAAAGGGGGTATTGCATTTCAGCACATGCGAGAGGGGCGTGGAACGTCTGGTGAAACTGTACACTGGCGCCGTGGCCGTTTCCATCTTTAGACTTTGTTGTTTTGGCAATACCATATGCTCGATCTCTGCTTTAGCTCAACTCTTAATCAATTACAGAGTTTATTTATTTATCCTGTTTGTACAAATTGCATTACATATGATGATGTAAAGACACATGTCAATAATACGTATAATCATTAACAGATGTGTTTCTATTATACAACATTAAAATCTTGTTATAAGTTATTTACAATATGGGTTTGTTGGCTTAAATTACCGCACGTCTATAAAATTGCACACATCACACCTTGTCTTTACGCCCGTTGAAGAACAATGTCATTCGAAAGCTAGCTAAATAAACATGTTCTATAGAAGAAGCTCCTTTTGAGTGTATAATCTTACAACATAGTTATGGTAATCGAAATTTGATACCTACAAAATATTTATTTATGAATAAGATAACACTGGTTGTGTACAGATAAGATCAAAATCATTTACAATACTTATAATAAATATGTTACATGAAACAGCAGTGGTACTAATTTAATTCACGATCAGATTGAATTATTTAATCAGTGATAACTTTCCTTTTTAATAAATTATTAACTGACAAAATTAAAAACAAAAAGGACATATCATGAAAACTCATATGAACATTTTAGAGGGCAGAACGACATCTAGTGAAAAAATATTAGCTAAAGGTTAAGTTAACTTGTTCCCTTTTTTTATAATATTTTTCTTATTTTACACATGGACGCAAATTTATTTGCGCAAATTTTTCCGACTTCTACTTGCAGTCCTTTTCTGTGGATTTGGAAAAACAAAAATTTCCAAAGAAACCAATCAACCACCGGTAGATACAGAGAACCCTGGCAGCTCCAAGTAAGTTTCATTACTAGAGAGATCTAATAGATTCACCAAGCTATTAGAGGAACAATTTCCTCATTCACAAAGTCATAGGGAAAAGGCGAAGTTTTCTATTCAAAATAAGTTAAAAATTTATGTTCACTCTAATTTCTTGAGCATTAAACAATACAATGACATCGGTGTTTTTCATGTAATTATACTTTTTATCAAAGTATTTATATTGATTTCTGTATATCAATCTAACAACAACTTTTCCTGAGACCAACTAAAGCAGTCACTCTGCCAGATAAACATCTCTTTGGCAGATTGAAGATTCCATCTCTTGTGGATCTCATGGAATAAATCCGCCCTAGGCTGACAAGGGCCATTAGCTCAAAACCATGGTTAACGTGCAGTTTTTTTTAGTTCTCAGAGGCATTAATAATATAAATACTATTTTGAATGTAAGATCACGGGTTCCATTTTAGTAATTATTTCAAATCATAAATAAATCATAATTTTAACTCATTTTACAACACATATTTCTATCTGCACAGAGCTTCTATTAAAATCAATGATTACAGCTCTAATCTCAACCATATATTATGTTTTCACTGAAACATTTAATGCTTAGATGGGGGGGCCGGTGGAATGATGGTCTTAACCCTTAGTTTTCGACCGCTACGACCTGGGTTCGATTCCCAAATTGGATACTTTTTTCTGAATATGGAAAATGTTCCAATGGCCCACTATTCTTGAAAATGTCCAAATCCACCAGCGAGTGCAAGTAACAAAACGGGGCTCTGGCACATTTGTAAGTGCAAAGTCGAACTGCTTTTCACATGTGTAGACATGTGGTGCTCTTACAGTAAAAGCAGTCGCCTATTTCTTCCCACCATGATTATCATGTACTGTACCACGTGTAATAAAAATAAGAAAAAAATATTTTTCAGACAGTTAAAAAGTTTAACACTTGTAGCGTGGAAAGTTTAAGAAATGATTCTGATGGTTATAGAATTTAGTCGCGCGTGCGTTTCTATTAATTGATAACAGAGAGGATTTTCTTAATTTTTATTCAAACCTGATTTTTAGGTTTCTTTTTAGGGCCAACAAGAAAAAAGGGATTTTCCAAAGAATAAGAAATTTCTTCACCGGTGGACACAAGGTAAGGTTGAATATATTTTCTAATATAACTTAATGTCACACAAGACCTTGTGGGGAATTTGGATATTTTGCAGAAATAGGTTACTACCATTGTCTATATTGACTACCTTAAAAGTAATAAAATGTTATTTTCACACAAAATATAAACATTTATCAATCTGAAATTTAGATTTTATCTTTTAATTGTTTGAATTTTATTGTGATCTCATACTCTTTTGTAGGTAAATATGAATAATTTTGAATAATCTAATATTCCTTCTTGAGATAAATTTTCGGAATATTTGGGGGATTGTAAGATAGAGGCCTAACTGTATACAAAGGTTGAGACCGCTCTGTTCTTTGGGGCTACCAATCTTTATAAACAAATTATGTAATTTATAAAAAGGGATTCAATTTTACATATTATAATATTAACGTGCTTTACAAATATAGTTTCAATATATTGCAGCAAAGTATTTATTATATGAGATTATTGATTTTTTATATTTATATTATATAAATTTTCGCTACTCTAGAAACTTCCCTCATTGCTTATCTTGTATCGTATAAATGTCGATTTTGTATTTACATTAATAAATTGTCGTGTCATCCTGAAGTTTGTCTCTCCTAATTTTCTACGTTACAATATTTCGAAACCTTTTATTTGTTGCAATCGCATTTTTGGGCATACTCGAATCATTAGCTACTTAACTATCTGTTCAGTATATGAAAAATAACAAAAAAGCTATAAAGAGTGGATCGTATATTTGCTGAGGGTGGCGGGTATATTTGAAAAGAGAAAGAGGTCACATGGGACCAAATATCGCAATTATCACTCTCTTCTAAAATAAAGATCTTGTTCATTAAACGAACAAACTACGTAATTTAAATGAACATAAATATCTAAATTTATTTAAGTTAGCCTTACTGGGAACAAATTACTCTCTTTCTAACAATATAACCTCATACGCCTCATTTCTATTTATATTATCTTAAAGATATACAGTTAAACCTGTCTATAGCGCCCACTCTTGGGACTCACCAAAAATGAACTTTGTCTCGAAGACCTAAATGCTCTCCAACTACCGGAAGACGCCTCAATAGACCTATGTGCTGACACTCTTACTAGCAGGATTCAAACATCAATGATGAGAGCACGAATGCTAACAAAGGGAAGAGCGGATAGTTCGCGGTCTAAGCCATGGTTTGACGGAGAATGTTATACAGCAAAAACATATATGAAAAAAATCTTAAGTTATATTTAACTCTCAATACTCCTATTTATAAAGATTTGTTTATTACGAGTGAACGCAAATACTTATCATTGCTCAAATACAAAAAGAACAAATATTCTGATTCTGTTCAAGCTGCCCTTAGCAATGTTAGGGACTCTGCCGAATTTTGGAAAATAATTGCGTCCTTTAAGAAACGGAATAGCACAAAAGGAAATATTGACATCCCAGAGTGGTAATCCTTTTATCAGGGTTTATTGTCGCCTCCTCAAAGAATTGTGGCTGATATACCGTTGCACAGTACAGAAAAGGATAACATCTGGATATCGATTTTTTTATCACAAAACATAGGAACCGACAAACCCACCACCTGCTTGATATTTGTATATCTCCCTCCAAACGAACTGTACCAGAACAACTTAGTTAGATTAACTAAATATATGGAAAAACAGATAACAGACGGGAAAGAACTAATTCTGATTGGGGATTTAAATATTAGAACTGGAGGGCTCGGGGGACTGTATAATCCAACAAATCTTCAACTCTCTTTAGTTTCCGAAAGAAAAGCAAGAGATCTGGTAATTTCACCACTGGCTGAAGGACTCCTTGAGTTTCTCGAGGACAATTCGCTGACAATAATCAACGGACGATCAACAGGAGACAGAGAGGGTGACTTTACATATGTTTCGGAGAGAGGCTCATCAACTATTGATTACTGCATAGTTTCCCAAGGAATACTGGAAAAAATATTAGACTTCAGGATAGAAACCCAGATGTACTCAGATCACCTTCCTCTTATCCTGAAGTTAACAGTCCAAAACACCTATGAAAACAAATCTAAGGGAGAAGAATATGGTGTTACGAGATACAGATGGACAGCTGGGGGATTTAAGACATTTAAACAGGAATTAAAGGAATTGCAAGTAGTAAAAATATCAAATCTCGATAGCTCCGTAAATACTTTCACTCAAAGAATTACCGAGGCAATGTCAACATCAGGAATAATGTACTCAACTAAGGGTGCCACCGGAAAATCTAAGCCATGGTTTGACAAAAACTGTTACGATATGAAAAAGCTAACAAAAGAAAGTCTGAAGGAATTCCGTAGAACCAACAGGAAGGAAGACCTTGAAAGCTATGCTCTCCATAGAAAGAAATATCTCGGTTTATTAGATGATAAAAGAAGGAAATATATTCAGGAAAAACAAGAAATATTGAGAAATATTAAAGATTCAAAGTCCTTTTGGAAGACCATTGCGCTATTTAAAGGAGCAACAAAAATTCAAGGAGAAATTACTGTACAGGAATGGCACGAATTTTATTGCGAATTAATGAGTATTGAGGAAAAAGAGAAGATCTGTAATATAGAAGTGAGGATCTCGCCGAGCGACCCAATACTTGATCCAGAGATAACTTCTGAAGAGATAGGCAGGGCAATCAGAGATTTGAAGAATAACAAGGCAAGTGGACCTGATGACATCCCCAATGAAATAATAAAAATACTCCCAGACTCATACATGGGTTTATTAGAACAATTTTACAATAGAGCTCTGATAATGGGACACTATCCTACAATATGGACTAAATCGATCATACATCCAATCTTTAAAAGCGGTGACAAAGACAACCCTTCAAATTACCGTGGTATAGCACTGATAAGTAATTTTTCGAAACTTTTTACAACAATTTTAAGATCAAGACTGAATGAATGGGTAGAAAGAAGAAACGTCATTCCAGAAAATCAGGCGGGTTTCCGAAGGGGACGATCGTGTGTGGACCTGATATTCACATTGACCTCTCTAATACAACTTTCACTGAGGAAAAAGAGAGGAAAATTATATGTATTTTTTGTTGATTTGAGAAAAGCATTTGACACAGTTCCTCACTCATTACTCTGGAAGAAATTAACCAATCTGGGCGTGAGCTATCAATTTATACATGCAATTAGAAATTACTACGAACAGGCGACTGTGGCAGTCAGATGGAGGGGTTCAATTACAGAAAATATTAAGATACATTCGGGCGTTTTACAAGGAGAGCCACTATCGCCATTACTTTTTATATTATTTATGACGGACCTGATTAAAATGTATGACAACTCAGATCTGACGAGTGTATACCTTCCGGAATTTGGTGATGTTCACCTGCTGATGTATGCAGATGATATTGCTATTATAGGGGAGTCGAGGTTAAACCTCCAAAAAAAGATTAATATATTGAAGGAATATCTTGGTGTGAACGAAATGACACTGAACGAGTCTAAATCGAAGGTTATGGTATTTCGCAATGGTGGTAAACCCTCAAGAGAAGATAGATGGTACTGGAATGGTAAACCTCTGACGGTAACAAGAAGATATAATTACTTGGGATACCCTCTGGTCAGTACAACTAAAACCACTCAAGCCGCAAACTTTTTCAAAGGAAAAGCACTTGCGGCAATAAATGCTACAACCCCAATATTGGCGAAATCAAAAATTAATTCACTAAACTCTGCAATGAAACTGTTTGACTCAATTGTGATGGCTGTTTTGATGTATGCTGCTCCAATTTGGGCAACAGAGTATAAAGATTTATTAGACCATATACAAGATACATTTATTCGTAGGTTTTTGAGTTTGCCTAGATATACACCAGGATACATAATAAGACCAGAAACAGGCCGCGTCTCATTAATAATAACAGCTCTGAAATTGACCTTGAAATATTGGCTGAGGGTGCTGAGTATGGATACAAATAGACTGCCTCGAATTTGTTTAACTAGAATGAGGCAATTATCCTGTGCTACAGGTGCGCCCATCGGTTTTATAAAACAATTAAGCAATTTACTTAATAATAACGGATCTTCGTGGCTTACTTATTGTAATGATCCTGACTCACTAAGGAATGCTATCCCTGGAATATTAAGAACTGCGATAGAGCAATCAATACAAAACGACCTAACAAGAATAACCCAATCAAAGTTATATTCCCACTATAGAGACATATATACAACCTTTACCACCGAAGAATACTTCTTAACTGAACTCCCTTTTCCTATCATCAGATTAATTGCACAATTTAGAACCCTTTCAATTTTTTTCAGAGAACACCATTTGATTTTATTGAGGCGTGAAGACCTGAAATGCACTTTCTGTGGATCAGGAATAACAACGGAGATGTTGCATTACATATTTGACTGTGCTGCTCTGTCTGAGGAAAGACGAAAACTAAATGATAAAACGGGGCAACTTTGTCCTTCATTTCCGGCACTGATTAATGAAATATCAAGGAATAGGTATATAGCGATGGCGATATTTGGATTCCACAAGACTATATCCCGGAAAAAGGCCTCACAGTGTTCTCCCTATCCCTTGTGAACTGGCGAATCCTGTATAGGGCGAGTGGCCCTAAATAAAGGCTTTTTTGTTGTTGTTGTTGTTGTTGTGGCTGATATACCTACTTCTACTAATTCCTATTGACTCCGAGCTGGACGCCGAAATTTCACCTTTGGAAATTGCGAGGGAAATCGCTAGCTTGAAAAACAATAAAGCAGCAGGTTACGACAGTATACCAAATGAAGCTATCAAAGCCCTACCTGAGAATGGTTTAATCCTTTTATCTAACTTATTCAATAAAATATTAACTAAATCCCAAGCTCCTTCACAGTGGTCAAAAACCATAATCCAACCAATATTCAAAAATGGTGATCCGAATGCACCATCAAATTATAGGGGCATTGCGCTTATAAGCAACGTGTCAAAACTTTTTACATCCATATTAAAAAATAGACTAAGTAATTGGATTGAGAATAGAAAACTCATAGCGGAAAACCAGGCAGGATTCAGAAGGGGTTACTCGTGCCAAGACCATATCTTCACGCTTACATCACTAATCCAAATGACATTAAACCGCAAAAGAAGGAAACTTTACGCATTCTTTGTTGATCTTAAAAAAGCGTTTGATACGGTTCCACATTTACTATTATGGAGAAAGCTTGCGCTTGTTGGTTTAAGTGGGCGATTTATCAAACTCATACAGAACTACTATGCTCAAATGATGGCAGCGGTCAGATGGAACGGCTATTTTACAGAATTCATCAAAATACAATCAGGTGTTCTTCAGGGTGAACCTCTTTCACCGTATTTATTTATTATTTTCATTAACGATCTGGTTGCTACACTGGATGATTCTGACCTGCCAGGTATATACTTACCGGGTCATAGAACTATACACCTCCTCCTGTTCGCGGATGATATAGTCCTCTTTGGTGAATCCAAGATAAATCTTCAAATAAAGATTAATCTAATAAAAAATATATTTTGAGGAAAATGGTTTAACTCTGAACCAATCCAAGTCTAAAATCGTAGTGTTTAGAAATGGAGGCCGCTTGGCCAGATCTGACGTTTGGTTTTGGGGCCAACAACCCTTGACAGTATCTTCAAAATATACATATCTTGGCTACCCCTTAACTACCAAGAATACAACTGCTTACGTGGCGCAGCAGTTTAAAAGCAAAGCATTGGTTGCTACAAACGCAGTATGGAGAATACTATCTAAGTCAAGAACCAAATCGTTCGGAGCAGTGATTAAATTACTTGACTCCATAGTTTTATCCACGTTGTTATACTCGGCCCCCATGTGGGCGACAAATCAGATAGTAGTTGTAAACCAGATCCAGGATATTTTCCTACGGCGATTTCTTTACCTACCCAAATATACTCCTGGCTACATCTTACGAACAGAAACCGGAAGGATGTCCCTTGAATTAAACATTACGAAATTGATTCTGAAGTTCTGGATACGGATTTTTAAAATGGACAGGACAAGATTACCCTATGTTTGCTTGTCCCAGCTCTGGAAAGTTTCAATTGTGGGAAAAGCGGGAAACAACTTTATTCATAACTTGAATAGCATCATTGACTCTAGGGGTTTTTCTTTTCTTAAGAACTGTGAAGATTATATGGTTGTGCGAGGAGAAATGCCTAGAATTATTCAAATCACAGTGGACCAGCTACTCCAATTTGACCGAGCTAAGATACAAGGCTCAACTCATTTTATTCTATACCAATCTCTAAGTAGCTCCTTTATGACGGAGGACTACTTACTATCAAACCTCCCTTTGAAAATTAAACGATTTATAGCCCGTCAAAGGATTCTATGGCTACTTTTCCGCGAGGATATCACGGGATTTTGGAACAGCGACCCTTTAAATTGCTACTTCTGCAATGTTGGCATCCAAGACAATTTGGTCCACTATCTATTCAATTGCCCATTCCTACATGAAAAGAGACTGGAAATTCGCGAAATTTTGGAGCTAGCTCACTACAATGAACAACATGTATATAAAATCTTTAATGCTCTCCTGCTGGATAAAACATTTGTTTATAAATATTTTAAATTTTTCAAGGCGATTGATAAAATGAGAGAAGAGGTGCTCAACTCCACAGACAACGGCTGATTGCTCCCCCTCCCTTCTAATTTGCTTTACCTCCTCACTCATGTACATATATAACCTTTAGGGGAATCCCCTTGTAAGACAATAGTGTCTTAATAAAGGTTTTTGTTGTTGTTGTTGTAGATATACAGTTAAACCTGTCTATAGCGCCCACTCTTGGGACTCACCAAAATAGGGCGCTTTTTAGAGGGGGCGCTATAGACAGGTTTAAATGTATATACATGGCCAACACCACAGATTATTATTATTAAAGAATAAAATTTAATATTTTAACAATATAATATCCAACAAAATATGTAATAGGACTGATGAGTTATCATTTAATAAACTAATTCAAACAATTTGGCAGTTTCTTCAATCTATCTATGGGACGGAAAATTATCGTGGTGAAAAAGCCCCTTTTCAGAGTCAATTTTAGACGGTACGCAGGAAATTCTTCCTTTAATCGATCAAGATGTGTTGCTTACTATTCTTATGTTTTTGTTTTCCATTTTTAAGCAGTCAATTTCTATATAGAAATTTCCTTGGGAATGGCAAAACAGTGGTCACCACCTTTCCTGCTGACATTAACAGTCTTTGCCTTTTTTGGAGCTCTTTCATCAAAATATTCACTGTTCTGACTGCTGTTTGAACTCTAGTGTGTAGTGTTGTATCCGGATCTCGTTTCCAGTAAAAATGTCGCTAAAATTCAAAGGATTAAGAAGGTTCACCAATAAACACTGCTGGGAAATGTCTGTTCGTATGCGTTTTTGGTCGATAATATGCAATCGCGGCACCATCTGACACACAGATTTCTTATATGTAATTTAATATGAAGAATATGGTGTGAACTGTCTATTGAGAGGTCCGTGGTCACAGCTATCTAACGTATCTTGACTCGTAGATCTTCCATAACGATGCCATGTATTTTGATACCATTTCTGGCGTTGTTACATTTATAGGCTATCTGGGATGTGGTTCACCTTGTGTATGTTTCCAGCCACGTATATATTAATTGATCCAGTAATAAATGATCCCAAATGATTGGACTAAGTCTCCATTAATATCGTTCAGCTCAGGTTTAATTTGGGAAGGCGACCAACGTTTAAAAAAGAAATATTTGATAACAGCTCTAAATTTATTTTTATTTATTTTGGAATCAATTGCCATGGCGCGAACTTTCTAAAAGGTGGAAGTCACAAGGTTTGATGACAAATAAAGATCCTCATTAAAGCCCACCAAGTAGATAGTTGATTTGTGTCGCACCCAAACAATCTATATTCTTTTACCTTACTTTTAGAACCCCCCTCGTATATATTGCCATGTGGAAAATTAGGGAAGACAAACTTCAGGTTTTGACACAGAAATTTATTTTAGACAAGAACAAACTATCTATGCTGAACAAAAGATAATCAATGAGGGAAGTTTACAGACTAGCAAAATATAAACATAAAAAAATATGATACTCTATTTATAAAATAATAAATACTTTGTAACAATATGAATTGTATATTTCTATATAAAATGTTTTATCACAATGGTCTAACAAATGTGTGTCTTTTGTAGAAGTCCCAAGTTGAGGATAATGGCTTAATGAATGAGGAAGCCGTGGATCCTGAAAAAATCTTATTCTAATATCTCCACAGAAGTTGGAAGAGATGTTATTAGAAAGCAGATAAAGAAATCCAGGAAGAAGCAAGTTACCTATACAATTCCACGTAAAGGCCTCAAGATATCTAGAAGCCAAAAGAAAAACAGAAGGGAATTTTTGATTCTTAAAAATATTGAAAATAATATTGGAAATTTTATTCTGGTAAACCTAAAAAAATACCAAGAGGTTTATGGCGGCGATGTCAAATATGAGTTCAAGAATTCCCGCCTAAATAAACTTAAAGGTGTGGAAGTACACCATGGAAGAAAAATATACACATTTGAAATGTCCTTGAAGAATAGAGGACCCAAGACCCGACCTAAAAAGAAGGTCACGGCTAGACGGAGCTAGGCTCCAGGCAAAAGCTCGATGTCTATTGGAACTCTAGAATTCTGACTTTTGTTTGTATAGGACCTCAGCAGCAGCATTAAGGTGTCAGCCAAATCATCTATTCTCAGTAGGCATTGAAGATCCCCCCTCCTCCAAAAAAGCCAAACTATAATAAGTTATTCACCCCAGCACACACCAGATTGGTATTTTAATTAATCTGATATTCATATTATAAGAGAAGATTTGGAAAAGGAGTAGGCTCGAAAGGAACTTCAGCATCTACCAGTCTATACTTATTCAAATATAGCTCAGTAGCCGCGATTTCCAAATCGAGAGGAAGAACAGGAGAGATGGAGATAAGGCAGCTTTGCTAGTTGTACTGAAAGCTCTGCAAGTTCTCACTAATTAAGTCTTTGAGCTTTCAGTAGAATATTTAAGGAACGTTTATAAAGATTGGAAAACCATAATGCTGGAGCGTGGGGAATAACAGGAATAACTACTTTAAAATACAGAGTTCACAGGCGCTGGGATCTAAACCAAAGGTCCCGGCTGTGATTAAACACGGCAACACGCCGCGGACCTTGGTGCAGTTCAACTAAGTGCTGGTGTTAAGAGAGACATCGGTCAAACTTAGCCCTAGTACTTTGATTGAGTCACAACCTTGATTTGGTGGTCCATTGATTACTTGATCCCGGCATGGTAGAAGTAGTCTCAGGTAAAATCTGAGGAGAACCATAGCCTTAAATTTCTGCCAACTAACTACATACTCATATTAAACTATTTGCGCCTTCATCTGATTGATACCATGTTCAATAGAAACATATTTCTATTTTAAAAAGTAGATGTCTAAAACTTATCTATATTTTGTGCAGGAGCCATTGTGTGCGTGCCGCGGTGTTCCACGTGGAGCCAATCCCATGCAGCTGCTGGCCAATATGTTAGCTCTAGTGCTGTCGGAATGCTGGCTCTATGTTTGGAACATGGGTCGGAGGTACCTCACTACTTCTGAAACACTGGAGTCCTCGGGTGATGAAGATGCTATTGTAGCAAGGCAATGCACGTTCTCCTATACGTTGTGGGTGAAAGTAGAAGCCGAAGTAGTGGACTGTCCTGCATGGTGAAGTGCAGTGGAGCTTCTGTGAGCTCCCAGTCTCTATGGTACCATGAAGGCCTGTAAGGGTTCTCTGAAATGTTTTCCACAAACGATAAAATCGCACCCCCTCATTCCATGCCACTGTCAATTAATTTTCTCTTCACGTAAAAAGCAAAAGTAGAAGACTGTCCTGCAGGGCGAAGCACGGTTAGAACTCTGCAAGCTCCGTACCGCTGCGGTTGCCGTGAAGGCCTGCAGGAAACCCTGAAATGTGGTTTTTACTAACAATACAATATTACCCCCTCATTCCATGAAATATAACAAGGACCTAACCAATAGCCAAGAAATCGCATTTCACGAAAAGAAGCACAAGTACGGGACAGTCCTGTAGGACGAAGTATGGTGGAGTCTCTTTGAGCTCCATGCTGCTACAGTTGCCATGAAGGCCTGCAGGAAACCCTAAAATGTGGTTCACTAACGATACAATGGCACCCCTTTATTCTATGGTGCAACACGAGAACCCAGCCATAGGTCATGAAATTGCTGTTAACGCAGAGAAGCACAAGTAGGGAACTGTCCTGCAGGGCGAAGTACGGCGGAGACAATGTAAGCTTCAGGCCGCTACTGTAGCCGTGAAGGCCTGCAGGAAACCCTGCGATGTGATTCACTGACTAGACAATGACCCCCCTCATTCCATGGAACAGCATGAGAACCCAGCCATTTGCCATGCAATTTCTGTTCACTCACAGAAGCAAAAGTAGGGGCCTCTCCTGTAGGGTGAGGTATGGTGGAGACAATGTGAGCTCCAGGCCGCTACGGTAGCTGTGAAGGCCTGCAGGAAACCCTGAAATTTTGGTGACTAAGAATGCAATGGTACCAACTCATCTCTTGGAGCAGCAAGAGGACCCGGCCACTTGCCTTGGAACCACTTTTCACTAGAGGGGCACAAGCAGGAAACTTTCGTGTAAGGCGAAGTACGGTGGAAACTCTGTGAGTTCCGTGCTGCTACGGTAGCCGTGAAGGCCTTCACGGAACCCTGAAATGTGATTCACTGACTAGACAAAGGCACCTCCTCATTCCAAGGAACTGCATGGGAACCCAGCTACATGCCATGGAATTGCTGTTCACGCAAAAATGCACAAGTAGGGGACTCTCCTATAGAGCGAAGTTTGGTGGACACAATGTGAGCTCCGTGCCGCTACGGCAGCCATTAAGGCCTGCAGGAAACCCCAAAAATTTGGGTGACGAAGGAGGCAATAGCTCCACTTTTTTTCAAGAAGTATCAAGAGGACCCGGCCACTGGCCTTGTTATCACTATTCACGCAGCGAACCAGTTGTGAACTTTGTGTAAGGCGAATTACGGTGGAGATTCTGTGAGCTCCGTGCCGCTATGGTAGCCGTGAAGGCCTGCAAGGATGCCCCGCATTGCATGTGGTTCACTAACAAGACAATGGTACTCCCTCATTCCATGGAGCAGAACGTACAAGACAACACAGATAGACCTTCTTCAGGTCTGTTTCACTTTAGAATTCACTTGTCTGTAGCTCCGTATTCAATACTAGAAGATTGCACGAGGACATAGCCACTGTTTCCCAACCACTATTCACACAAAATAAGAAACTGCCTTGTAGGGCGAAGTACGATGGGAACTTTCTGAGCTCCGGGCCGCTACGGTAATCGTGAAGGCCGGCAAGGAATCCTGAAATGTGGTTGAACGAGGCAATGGCACCCCCTCATTCATAGATTCATAAATGATACAGAAGGATTGGATCAAGACCCAGCCACTGACCTTGCAATCGCTGTTCACACAAAGAGATGGACTACGGTGAAATACTGGGGAGCAAAACCGTCCTCAATGGCATCATGGCTTGAGAATCTGGAGTAAGAATAGTGATGTGAAATGCCAACAACCTGGATATATATAAAATAAATCTGTTCATATCTTTATAGAAGCATATGATTTATTTTACCCCAAGATGCAACAAATTGGTTTATTCAAGATCAACTACACTTCTGAAGCTTCATTTCTCAATCCTCCAAGCAGTAACCTTCCATTTCCTAAGCTCAAGTTTATGTAATTTAGCTCAACAACCTGAAGAATCCCCGCTGCACCTTAATGCTGACTGCAATCTACCATTTGTCAAATCGATCGACAACGTTGACTTGATGGTTTTTTCCAATCAAATATTTGCCCTCACCTTTTTCCTTTTAAAATACTTTAATTATATAATATATCTCATATATTGTTTATATATTTTTATTTGAATAATAAAAAAAATATAAAATGAGTTTGTGTTACAATTTCTGCTAGCAATTTCTGCTACCATATCAAAAATGTTTCAAAACAAACAATACAGTGGGGTCGCGAAGTAAAGCATTGTGGATTCAAAGTATTAATCATTTTGAAGACAAAGAAGTTCTGGCCTCGTTTCAAATACAATTCTTGTATGATATTTAATCTAAACACACATAAAGAGTTATCATAAATACGTTCAAATTATATTTATATGATCTTAATTTTAAAATTATAATTTGGATGCTTTTAATGATAGTATTTGAGATTAAAATATTTTTACAGAGTTGCTAAAGACTGCTATCCAGCTGTTTGGTTCTCTGCAGCAGGATGTTGACTTCTTGCAGCAAACTCCTCCTTATAACCCCATCTAAAAGCCCCCCTCTAGTGACCTAGAACGTACAGCTGAATGTAACCAGTGCAACATCGGGCCAACAGTTTTCCTTACACAATGCTCTTTAAGAACTTTATTTTTAAAGCTGTGCTACAAATCAAGTATACCACAAGTTGCGAGCGCCAAAAAATAAATTTATTATCAGGTGTTACTATGTAGATTTTCAAATTATTTATTAACTTCCACGCTCAACATAATTATTTCCATACACATATATAACATTTTGGGCTAAATTTTTTAAATATTTAAACATTAATATATCCGTATAGTTTTACACTCAGCGTTATATAAACGCTTTTGTTCAACTTTCTTTAATGTGTTTCTTTTTATAAATCGTGGTATCAATTTTTAATGTATCTATAGAGGAGGTAGGAGTTGGAGCACTTGTTCTAACATGAGGACAATGTAAATTGATCAAATTTAAGACTTCTGGATGGTCGGGAAGGTGTGGAATAAACTAATGTATATATGTCCTATTAAAATTTATAGGATCGATATTATTATATTCTTAGACTATAAACAGAAGTCTAAAAAGTAAGACAAACACATTCCAGTGAGCAAGTCAAGAGATCACATAATTTAAACTTCTGAGTGGTCAGAAATGTATATTTTATTTATTTACTTCTCGAAATTAGTTATCAATGTTTAATGTACTCCTTGGCCACAACAAGAAGTTTAGTATTTTATTAAAAGTTTAATTTAACTTGGTTGGATATCTGTCTGCCAACAAATATCCGTGTAATCTATTTTTGATATACTTCTATAGCACGTAGGAATCTTGAACTTTATACACTTTTTAGAACTTGCTGATAATTTTAATTGACAAAATTTCATAATTCTGGGTTGTCAGGGTGACCGAAAATGGACAAATTGTCTTTTAAATTTTGTAATTCAATTTTACTATGTTTCCGAACAACATGGAAGTATAATATTTTGAATAATCCCTCACTCCAATTAAAAATACAAGTGTACAAATTTTCAGATCTCTGGGTAATCAGGCTGGAAAGGAATGCACCAATTTCTATATTTATATTTAAAATTTACATAGGTTACACGAAGTTAAAAAAAGGAAACTATTGGGAGTTGCGAATTGACTTTTTCAGAGATTGTTCAAGCCCTAAAACAAGTTAGATGTCCAAATATTCAGATTCCTATATATAACCGCCTTGAAATTACACTAAATAATTGAAAAATGTCTAAAATATATATTTATCAATTAATCTGTTATAATATTCAGTAATCCGATTCCATTATTATCACACAAATATTTATAAGTAGAACCTCCCTTTAGAGGAACCCCCGCTAGCGAACAACTCTCTACAAAGGACAGTTTCCATTTGCAAGATTACCATTTTTATTATTTAGCAACTCTCCAGTAGGAGGACACCTCTCTCCCTAAAGGACACTTTGGCTCTGCAATTAAGTGTCTTTTACAGGGAGTTTCTACTGTATAGACTTTTCACATGTAACATAATTATAGTGTAAATGCTCTAAAATGTAGATACAATTCAACTCTCCAGTTTGGCCATCATATAATACAAAACAGGAAAATAAAGTTTGATTGAGAGTCCGCCTGCGCCAAGGCAGGACAAAGGTTATCCAATTACAGAGCCGTTAATTTGTTTTACGACTTTTTTTTCTGTTCATTTTGTATGAATTGTCTACTTGCTGCTCTACCTTTTGAAAAGAGTCAGTTTAGAGAATGGATCTATCATAACATTGCTTCTTACCCAAGGAGAACTCTGTTGGTTGAAGATATTACAAAATTATTTTAATATAATTTGTCCGCAATCCATACATTTATATAACCGAGGTGTAAGGTGTTGTGGATATTGAATTTAATAAATAAATTGTTTCATCAGTCAATCATATTATATCTACATTGACATCAATGCGAATCTTATGAGATTAGCAGTCTAAATGTGTTGCTGAGTTGGTTCATTTAGGAATTGATTAAGTTTGTCTATACCATATTTGTTTAAACAAGCACTTTGAATTAGACATATGCACAGAATGGGTAGACGATGTTGTATTTGAAATTGTAAACCTTTGAAATATATTTTTATATAATCATTCGGATCAGTCAGGATTAAACAAGTTTACTTCTAGTAAGGAAAAAAACACATTATATTTAAGATCAGTTTCGTTTAGCTTTAAACACCTATATTTTCAGTATTTATCCAATATGAAAGTATTTTTGTCGTAAATTGTATTTTGTTTTTCAATGAGCACAGCGACTTCGACTCATTAGAAAAGCAGTGAAAACAATTTAATACTATGAGATTTATAACTGCTGAATTTACATTTGAGGTATTGATTATGTCCTTCAGAGATATATAAAAGATTTGATAGTATAGATTTTTTTCTTCTTGTATCATTCCCATTCAGATCTTGAGAAATTCAATGAGATAGCCGTGCCATATCATAGCTATAGTTATCTGTTTATAGTAGTTCTTGATCAAATTCGTAAAATGCCTAATTAGATTGAAGTCGTCCAGTTTATTCTAAAATATAAGTGAAGAGTTTTATAGATGGTTTTTGGTCAAAATAATATTATCGCAATGAGGAAATTATATGTGAAATGACTCAAATTGAAAAGAACCTAATAGAAACATGACTAGTATATTGGGAGTAATTTTCGAAAATATAAATTAGTTTGGCTTTCAGTTTAGGTTAAATTTCTAAATATATTTTAACAATAAACATTTAATAATTAAAAATGCATTATATCGTGATAGTTTGAGATAGAGATTTTTTTTTTTTCATCGTCAAAAAAAGAAAACATGCAAAAGAACAAAAATATCTAATTTTGACCTGTAATTCTATTATAAACCAACTAAGACTTCTCCTCAAACTTTCCCAAACTTCCGAATGTGATAAAATATGGAAACCAGATCTACCGAAAATAAAAACAAATCAAAGCGCAGCACCTTTTTCAGACTTCTGCTCACAGTTCTCCTTTGTGGATTTCGAAAAACTGAACATTCCGAAGAAACCATTTATAATCAACAACCGGTTGATCAAAGGCCACAGGGAACAAGTACCTCCAAGTAAGTTTTATTACTTGATAGCTCTAATGGATATACTATAGCACCAAGTAGATGCACAAAAAAAACGACGATGGTTTCTATTCATAATAATTTTTATGAAATACAGGTGAAGAGAGAGATAAGCCAAGCCTTCTCAATATTTTTCATGTAGTAAAAAGACAGTAGAAGTTTGCCTCATTTGGATTTAAAATAAAAAATAAATAACCATTAGTATATTACTAATTTGGTAAAAAAGAGATAAGATAAAGAAAATAAAACATTGAATATATTGCATTAAATAATTGTGCAAATATATACATGTGGTGACTTGTGAAACAGTCGTGGCATTTGTGTGGTGAGTGGTAAGGACACAGGAGTCAGGATACAGAGTCAAAAACCATTGTAAACAGATGGAGGAGGAAAGAGACAAGGTCCGAGGACCACTCTGAGAACAACTGGTTTCGAAACCACCTCGGCGCGAACTGCCCCTAATCACATCCGGCTGATTTTAAACTGCTTTGATTGAAATAAATTATCGCCCAGGGGGAAAGGGGAGTGAAATTTGGACATCTGGTGACCAAGGGGTTGTTTTTATCCGGCTATTCTATCTTCCCTTTCCTCATACTCCTACACAAGCCATTTTATTTATATCTTTCAAAACATTATGACATACATATATTATTTATAATATTCGAGTGTGAATTTTATCTTTTTCTATTTAACTAAGCGCAAAACTCAATGTGGCTGATCAACGAAGCGATGGCACCCCACAATCCATGGAGCAGTACAAGCACTCAGCCACTGGCCTTGCAATCGCTTGTTAAAATAAATAGAAACTGCACAAGTAGGGGACTGTCCTGTAGGATGAAGTACGGTGGAAACTCTGTGATCTCCGGGCCGCTACGGTAGCTGTAAAGGCCTGCAGGGAACCCTGAAATGTGGTTGTCTAATGAGGCAATGGCACCTCCTCATTCCATGGAGCTGCAGGAGGACCAAGCGACTGACCTTTCACCTATGTTCCCATAAAGAAGCAGAAGTAAAGGACTGTCCATGTAGTACTTACGAGTAAATGGCACCCCCTTATTCAAGACGACCAATACATGTACTTCATCTCTGTTTTACTGTAAAACTAACATGTTCTTAGCTTCGTATATGATAGGAAAATATTAGACTTGGGCCCAGCCACACTGACCTTGCAACCTCTGTTCACGCGAAAAGTACAAGTAAGGGAATGTCCTGTAGGGTGAAACACGGTGGGGGCTTTGTGAGCCCCGGGCCGCTGATGATTGATTTTTTTCTCTTCAAATAATGCAATTAACCTTTTTCTTTAGAACATATATTTAATTATATACTAACCCCCTATATTCTGTTTATATTTTTATCTGAATAATAAATAAATATAAAATGGAACGTGTGTGTGAGTTAAACAAATTAAACAAACATTTAGTGATACCATATCCAAAATATTCAAATATTATAATAATACAGTGGGGTCGCGAAGTAAAACCTATTGTATTTATTGCTTAGATAAAGCTGTTATTATGTGGCTTTGTATCCAATCAAATCTTCCAGATTGGAGAGAAGGTGAATATTAAACATCCATAGGAAAATGGAGAAAGGAGGACGTGGTTTTAAGGATTCAGAGTAGCACTAATGTTAATAAGATTGCCTAAGACTTTTGTACCAATGATTTTTAATTTAGAACAATATTTTAAAAAACTGTCCACAAAATAGATGAAACCAGGTAGTTACTGGAATAAAAGAGACTGTTGTGTCCGAGAGACCTTCTTCTAGCCTGCTGGGATAACAGACCACGGCAACCATACAAGCGGGGCCTGGAAATAGTACGGATGGCCACCGCTGTGTGGTGTGCAGATCGGCGGAAGTCAATGAGAACCCAATAGACATTCTAGGGTGTTGTACTTTTGTCTTCCTTTATCAACTTCCATAAAAATGTAGCTAAGGCGTGATACCAATAAACACAAACTTTGAAATACTTTCCTGGGTCATCGCTGGACTTAATAAATCGACACACCACAATACAAATAAGATATGAAGCGATTGATACAAAACCAACCCAAGAACCATTGTAATTAAAAAGAAAAATCGTCATTATTTTCTAGAATGGAAGAATTTATCCTTAAAAAAAAGAAATTATTATTTCATAATGTGAATATTAATTTTAAATATTATTATACATTAGCGCGCCATCTGTTATGAAAATTCGAAAGTATCATAGACGGGTATGATTCTTTTTTAAATAGTTTCATTTTTAAAATAATCATACCCGTCTATAATAGTTTCGAATTTTATATATAGTGAAAAGTTAACCTATTCTGTATAGATCATCCTATATCACGTGACGTGACTTCAACCCTTCACTTTGAATATCAGTCTTTCTTGAGATAAAAGCTAAGAAAGTTGAAAATATTTACCTTGTGTAAAAATAAATATGAATTATAACTTAATATGAAGCAATAACCTGACATCTATATACAGCAAATGAGAACATTAAGACGCGAATGAACACATCAATTTAAATATCTACTGTGCTTACTGCGATTGAAAAATATTGGGAAGGCTTGGCTCTTCAGTGGTAAACCGTCCCAGCGGTTTCGCCAATTTAATCAACCAGAACGTTTCTTTAGAGCTTTAATATTGTATTGGGTCATTCTGCTTATATATGCTACACTGAAGAGTGGAATCTCAGAAATGGTATTTGAAAAAACTATGGACATAAGTTTTTTATATTGTCACGGTAGTGATGACGAGTATTACAAACATTTGAGTAAGAATAATTTATTGATTAGAATGTATAACTATTTTACAAATCAATTTACAAGTGATAATATACAAGCATAGTAAGGGGTGATGACTAGGCAGATATTTATGATGATAAACAACAGAGTATTCAAAATAATTATTCTGTAGCAATATTATAAATAACAAATTATAAATACACTCTCTGTTCTTATATACAATGCAGCGATGAATCATTCGACATGAAGATGAAACATCTGGTTGAGATATGTTCTGAATCCAGTATTTATAAACGGAAATATAATCAACTCAAAATATGTTCGTAATTAATATATCTGCGAAAGGATTGAATTCTTTTGGAAAAGAAATAGGATTCATTTACAAATAAGCAGACATTGTCAAATATGGTGCTGTGAAATTTGTGAGGTAATCCAAGACTTGGTGTTAACTTGAAGTGAGCACAAGTCCTAATTTTGGTGGGGCAGTTGACAAAGTTTACTTTTATGGGTTATCGCACAAAAAGCAATAAACTAGGGCCTACCGTAAGAGTAACTCAATACACAGAAAAACGTGCACTCAAGAGTACAACACCAACAAAAAAAGGAGATAAATAATTTTAAAAAAACTCACGATTTGTTAAATATAAAAAAACAAAAGTACTTATCTTTTATTTGAAGCGTTGTTAAGGAGCGGACCGGGGTTACACATGTATGCGAGGAGATCACCAGACAAGCACGAAGGGAAGCGTCTCCACTCGATCAACACTTCACGACTCTTCACATCCCGTTTCAACCCTCTTTTATACACAAACATGGCCACATTCGTCCAATGAGAAGGCGTGGGAGATGAGTTCCCTTAACAAATAAACAACAGTCTTCTCGCATAAATGAGAAGATTAAAACTGCTATGTTTGTCAAATTATTTGACACAGTGTCGCTTTTTTGAAGGACTGATATTCCGATTTTTTAAAAGAAGCCCCGCTTTATTAAAAAAAAATCATTATTTCTCTTTTATTTTAAATAGATTGTGTGTGCGTAAAAATCTATTACCTATTATTATAATGAATATATATTGCGCAATTTACTTTTATATATGATCTGAAGCTCTCCTCTATTTCAAGAAGTTGAGAAAACACAGCATTAAAAGAGTAGAAGAGCTTGTGACTCGTGGCATGAGGAGACCGCGCCACCTGCTGATAGAAGAAATATATCTTTGTTGCAATTCATTTAAAACTCAACGTCTAAGTTTATATTTGGAGAGTTCAGCTTCTTGAAGATTTCCAAGGCAAGTTTCTCAGTGTTATTTTCTACGCGACAATATAAAGAAATAAAAAATACATAAATAAAAATACTCAAAGAATAAAAAACACAGGTCGGGGAGAAAAGATTATTTATATTAGAGAAGGATCGTACAAGCTTTCTAACAAGACGGCCTTCTACGGGTACTGATTGTCCTCTTATATAACAACGCTCTTCTTCCCAACCTGTATTATTTCTATAGCGAATAGGAAAATCATAGTTGTCTTTAAAAAACTTATTTAATTCATTCAGAGTAAACTAAATTAGGTGTCTAATGCTGCACATAAATGGTACAGAGCAGGAGGGACAAGCACCGGTTCTGTCCTCCAAAGAGAACAACAGTCTTTGATTCCCAGACTTAGGTCTGGTCATCTATGGACAATAAATTTCCAGAATGGTTGCAAGGCTTTCCCACTATGTACTAAGTGTCAACCTGCAACCCTAAAACACATTATTGACTGTATTGACTCATCCATTGATGAAATCTCTTCTTCCCCAGCAGACACCATCAAAAGTCTCAAGCTTTACAAGCTTGATACCTTAATATGATTGAGTGGAGATAAGAAATAAAAAGAAGAGGTGACGTGGCAAGTTAGATGTAATCTGTGGTATTCGTTCATTGGTTTGTCTTGTCTTAATGCAGATAAGAGTGTGGACAGTGTGGTCTGCCGTTAGAGAATGTGGTTTTTTTTTTTTTAATCTGACGTTTGACTCATTATTTGATTGATGAAAGATGATAGGCATAGTGGAAGGCCGTTAACATCATCATCTAAGGAAAATGCAGAAAATCTTACGGTAATTTTGTGAGATAATTCACATATACAGAAACTATTCAGCAGGTGGGTACCTCATGAATTAGCTGAGGATTAAAAAAAAACAGATAGTGTCTTGGTGCCAAGAAATGATAAAATTTGAATCAGGTACGATAATACATATGTTTGATATAATAAAAAAGCACCTTCGACAAGAAGTTTTGGAAAAAAGAATGGTAGCAATTTTTTTTTCTAAAAGGGTCATCTCGCTACAGTAACATTGGAGGATGGAAAAACAGTAACAGCAATTGGTATGCCCAAATTTGTCTAGAAATAGTCATCAAAAGCTTGAAAGAAAGGAAACCAAAGATTCGAACCAGAGGAATCCTTCTCCATCATGACAATGCCACAGCGCACAAATCTTCAAAAACAATGGATTTTTAAAAGAGAAAATCAGATTCAGTTGTTTGGGCACCCACCATACATCCCTGAACTTGTCCCCTGTTTTAGCTTGTTTCCAAAAGTTTGACAAAGTTTGCCTAGAATCAAATTTACAAGTCCTGATGCTGCCGTGGAGAGCTATCTAGAGGTACTTGAACACATGAGCCCAGATGAGTGGAAAACAATTTTGTATCTTGGGCTCAAAGGATGGAAAATGTATTGAGTGTAAATGTGATTATTTTGAGAAAAATAAATTTTTATGATTTGTATTTTTTATAACATACATTTTTTTACAGGGCATGGATACTTTAGCACACACATATACCTAATTGGTATAATTGATTCTTCAATCTGCTCATGCGACCAATAAGATCAAATCCCAGAGTAAATTTTAATCTGGTGTTCCAGCCTTAAATATGCAAAATTGTTAGAATTTACTTTTGTTAATTATTGTTAAATTATGTAAATTTTAGAAATGTATATACACTTGATTTTAGAAAATAAATTATTATTAAAGTATACGTGGTTGATTCATTAGAGTTGGTGAGACAAGACAATAGCAGTCAGTCAAGTTTGAAGGAGTTATAATTAGCTCGCTGAGTTAAGGAGCGTAGAATCAAAACCAGCGTTAAAATAAGAATATAGGCGGTGATTCCTCCTTAGTGCCAGGAGGCCAAAGCCAATTCGATTCATGGTCCCTCGGAGCATGGATTAGGATTTGAAACAGAAGAAATTTAGGCAAAAACTCAGCGAGAATACAATTGCGAAATGTCTCGAGACGAAAGGATCCTCCAAAGAAAGTTAAGTTGCCAGATAAGGCGAATTGATGGATTTATTGAAACTGTGGATTCAATTATTGAGGCAGGTGAAACAGTACGCTTAGAAATAATGGGTGAAGAATTAAAGGAGATCAAAGAAAAAATTGAGAAACTCTACGATGAGCTGTTTTCTTTGGATGAAGTTGATATAGATAAAGAAAGTGAGGCATATGATAGTTCAATGAACAAGATTGGAAGCTTGAGGGTAAAAATAGAAAATAAAAGAAAACTCAAAGACAAACTGGCGGACATAAAGCCAAATGACTCTCAGGCATATATAAAATTGCCTCAATTTGACTTGCCGATATATGATGGAGATATGGGCACTTGGATCAACTTCAAAGAGCTATTCCTCACCACCATCGATGCACATCCAGGGTTAACTAATATACAGAAGTTACAATATTTGAATTCTGCAGTAAAAGGCGAAGCGGCCAGATTAATAAGGGGTTTCCCTTTACTAAGTGAAAATTATGGCCAAGCATGGAGTACACTGTTATCAAGATTTGATAACCCGAGAGAGCTAGCTTATGCCCAGGTGTCAAAAATCTTTTCTCTCCGGGCAATTAAGAATCCATCGGCTAAGTGTCTCCATGAATTCATGGATGTTTGTAATGAAGCCATAAGAAACTTAGAAACGCTGGAATTGAAGAGAAATCAATTAGTGGATGTGATCCTGGTGCATTTCCTCCAGCAGAAGTTGAGTGAAAATCTAAGGTTGGATTGGGAACTGTCAGTGGACAACACTCTTCCATCTTATGACAAGTTCATAGCGTTCATTTCCAGAAAATGCGAGAAGCATGTCTTGTGCTGTCAGGGAATGTTCAAAAAAGGAAGAAACCACCGGATCAAGATTTCCCAAATGCCAAAGCTACGGGATGCTAATTGAGAGTTCGGACACTTGCATATTATGCAAATCTAAGCATCATCCACTATACATGTGCAACTTATTTTGCAAAATGCCTTTAAAAGAAAAATTAAATGTAGTAAAGAGTCATAAATTGTGCTTCAATTGCTTGAGGAAAGGCCATTTCTCATGGAATTGTAGGCTGAACCAACGATGCAAAGTATGCAAGGGGAAGCACCACACGATGATTCATTATGATAAACCGAGCACGGAAGGCGCTTCGGCCCAAGTGGAGAACACAACTCCGAAGGAACATGAAAGTGCTATCAATTTGACTAATACTCAACAGGCAAACTGCAATGATAGCCACGTACTATTCGCAACAGCAGGAATCAAGATAAAAAATGGACTTGGAAAGTTATGCACCTGCAGAGCCCTACTGGACAGCGGTTCCCAAGTCACCATGATAACAAAAGGATGCTGCGAAAGATTGGGACTTGTCCAAAGGAAATCAGATCGGATGATTATAGGGGTTGGAAACACACCAGTGCAGCATTCTTCATCGACAGTAAGTGTGACATTTTGTCCACTGAATAATTCTGAGGAATTCTCGGTAGAGGCAGTAGTCACGGGAGTGCTCACTTCAGAAATTCCGAACTTCAGGTTGAAAGACCCTAATTGGCCAACTTTGAAGAACCTCAAATTGGCAGACCCAGAGTTCTACCAACAAGCCCCAATAGATATGATATTGGGAGCAGATATATACACTGAACTTATGTTGAATGGCCCTATATCTCTCGGAGAAGGATTGCCAATGGCTATTAATACAAGACTAGGTTGGGTACTTCTAGGAAAACTCATGGGAACATCGGAGAGTAATACAGAAGTCTGTAACCTGAGTTTACAATCTGAACCAGAACTAGAATGGGTAATTATAAAAGATTCTGGGAAACTGAATCTGTGCCGTCACCGGATCTTTGTACACAGGACGAAGATTGTGAAAGTTTATTTTCGAATAACCATGGCAGAGATAGCCATGGAAGGTATTGGGTAAAATTGCCATTCAGACAACATCGACCGCTTCTGGGTGAATCAAGAGAAAAAGCTTTAAGAAGGTTCCTTTTGTTGGAAAGAAAATTGTGTAAGAATGTGAAATTATATGACCAATACCGGGGATTCATGAAGGAATATGAACACTTAAACCACATGGAAAGGGTCCCAATTGCAGAAGTGAAGCGAGAATTGTGCAGATGCTATTACATGCCTCATCATCCAGTAATTAGAGAGCAATCCACTACAACAAAAATGAGAGTTGTGTTTGATGCATCAGCTAAATCTGAAAATAATGTTTCTTTAAATCAATTTTTGCACAAGGGACCAAAAATCCAACAGGATGTATTCTTCATTCTCCTCAGATTCAGAACGTATCCTGTCGCCATAACTGCTGATATAGAAAAGATGTACCGCCAGATAAGAATTCATCCAGAAGATGCGGACTATCAGAGGATATTGTGGAGACCATCGCCAGAAGAGCCTGTGGTGGACTATCGACTACTGACTGTTACCTATGGTACAACTTCGGCTCCATTTTTGGCAATGAGAACATTACAACAGTTAGCAGAAGATGAAGGCCAAAATTATCCTGAAGCTTCTAGGGTGACCTTGAATGATTTCTATGTCGATGATCTGCTAACAGGAGCTCAAACGATTGCTAAAACCAAAGAACTAATAGACCAATTAAAGGACTTAATGAAAAAGGGAGGGTTTCACTTAAGAAAGTGGAACTCAAATTGCCACGAGATAGTGTCTCATGTCGAGGAAATGAACGAAGAGAAGAAAATTAACTTGGAGAAAGGAGCCATATCCAAGATTTTAGGAATTGTATGGGATCATGTACAAGATACGTTTAGAGTTAATATAACTCTTCCTGAAGAAGTTGTTACCAAAAGAGATCTTCTCTCCAATATTGCGAGGATTTTCGATCCAATTGGTTTCCTCTCACCTACTACAGAGGCTTTGAAAATAATAATGCAGGAGTTATGGAGAGGTGGGACAGGCTGGGATGAGCATATTCCGAACGACATCAAGGAAAAGTGGAATAATTTTAGAGCCGAATTACTAAAATTAGAGGATTTGAGTATCCCAAGATACGTATGGGCATGTGAAAAGGGTCGAGATGTTCAACTCCACGGATTTTGTGACGCGTCAAGTGTAGCTTATTCGGCTGTGTGCTACTTAAGAACAGTCTCTCTGGATGGACAAGTCCATATATCAATGATTGCAGCTCTCAGGAGGTTTATGTCTCGTAGAGGAAAACCATCAAAAATTTACTCAGACAATGGAACGAACTTCAGAGGAACCGAAAGCTTCATGAAGAAACAATATAAAATTATGAATTCAAAGGAGACTAAAGACTTTTTAGCAGAAGAGTTTATAGAGTGGTATTTCATTCCTCCATCAGCTCCACACTTTGGAGGACTTTGGGAGGCAAACATCAAATGCTTAAAGGGTCATCTGAGCAAGGTAATAAAGTCATCACTTTTAAATATTGAGGAATTCATCACAATACTCTGTCAAGTTGAGGCTTGCCTTAATTCCAGACCGTTAGTAGAGTTAAGTCCCGACCCTAACGATCTTCGAGCTTTGACTCCGAAACATTTCTTGATTGGCTCCCCTCTGATTGAGGACCCAGGATTACAAAATTATGAGCGAGTAGATTTACGGTCAAGATGGAATATGGTACAAGGTCTGAGGAACTCTTTCTGGTCAAGATGGACAAGAGAGTACATTAACTCTTTGCAACAGAGAAATAAATGGAGGTTGTCACAAGACAATTTGAAGCCTAATCAGTTAGTGCTAATAAAAGAAGATAACCTTCCACCTCTACAGTGGCGTCTGGCCAGGATCCTCGAGGTATATCCGGGCTCTGACCAGAAGGTGCGAGTTGCCCAAGTTCGGGCTGCTACCGGAGTCTACCTACGACCTATTACGAAGTTGGCTCCGCTTCCCTTCAAATCTGAACCAGGGTTCAGCGGCCGGGGGGAGTATGTTCCAGCCTTAAATATGCAAAATTGTTAGAATTTACTTTTGTTAATTATTGTTAAATTATGTAAATTTTAGAAATGTAAATACACTTGATTTTAGAAAATAAATTATTATTAAAGTATACGTGGTTGAGTCATTAGAGTTGGTGAGACAAGACAATAGCAGTCAGTCAAGTTTGAAGGAGTTATAATTAGCTCGCTGAGTTAAGGAGCGTAGAATCAAAACCAGCGTTAAAATAAGAATATAGGCGGTGATTCCTCCTTAGTGCCAGGAGGCCAAAGCCAATTCGATTCATCTGGCATCCACTTGTTGCAGTTCTGGGAGAACAATTTCAAATTAATAGTTCCAGTTTAAGCCAAATGGTTTCCAATATAAAAAATATAGACCATACACTCCTGTCGAGGGGTCTACGATACCCGAGGGCTCGAGATATCATTTATGAAATAAAGAAACTTATCCTCGGAGTTTTCATGTGTTACTGCAACTTAAACATCAAAGGATTCTATCTTACGATTTTGCAAATAACTCTTTGTTAGAAATGTTGCTTTGTTTAATGTAGAATACCTCTGAATAGACAATTTAAACAATTTATTTTTGATTCTTCTAATCAATTGTCACAAAGGTGGAAAAATAAAATAGTAAATAAAGAGTATCAAAATTCGAAACTTTTTAAACGCGTAAGATTCTTTTTAAAATTAAAAATTTTCTACTGCCCTTACTGCAATTGTTTTATTTTAAAAAGAATCTTACACGTTTAAAATAGTTTCGAATTTTGATAACACATGACGGGCAAGTGCATCGTAAAATAAAGAGTATATAAAATGTAGGGGAATATATATATAGTTGTATACAAATGTCTTCAGCAAGGAAGGCTTCCCCACCTTGAGAGAGTCCTCCTCCAGACAAGGTCTTCACTCCTCAGTTCCACACCGAGGTAGTACCTATAGATGTGGGTCTAAATATAACCAAAAGGTGTATAGAATCTACTGTGTTTTTTTAAAATTATCCTTAGTACATGTGGTAATGGTCATGATAATATTGGTAGGTAGAAATTAGCGACTGCTTTTACTCTAAGTGTACCATATGTCTAAATATGTGAAAAGCAGTTTGACTTTTTCACTTAAAGTGTCCCAGAGTCTTTTTTTTTTTTTGCTTATCCCTAGTTACCATGGTAAAGGCCATGATAATCATGGTGGGTAAAAATAAGCGACCACTTTTACTGAAAGTGCATCACATGTCTAAACATGTGAAAAGATGTTTGACTTTGCACTTACAATAATACTAGTGCCCCGTTTGGTTACTTGTACTCGCTGGTGGGGTTGGACTTTTGCAAGAATCGGGAGCCACTGAAGCATTTTTTTCAATCAGAAAAAAGTGCCCAATGCGGGAATCGAACCTGGGCCATAGCATTCAAGAAATCAAGTTCAGACCACTTGTCCACCAACTCCCCAAATCTATTGTGAGAGATGTCCGGCCTCTGATCAAAGACTATTCCAGTTTAAAGTTTTATAAAGACAGCGTCTCTGATTAGACACTACCTAAAGAAGAGACCAGATTTATCTATGGACTAACCTAAAAACATGGTTAAACCCAGTTTCTCCTTGTGTTGATTTGAGAAATATTGTGACATGTCAGGAATGTCAAAGTTCAATATTACTCTATTATTTATTTGAATTATCCTAAGGGTAAACATGGTACAGTCCATGATAATCATGGTAGATAGTTACCAACTATCTTTATTGTAAATTACCTATCTACCAATGGAGAAAGCAGTTTGACTTATGCACTTACAAATGTTGAAGTAATAATTCCTTCACCAAACTTAAAGAATGAAATACTTTATGAGGAAAGAGTTTCTTTATTACACAAAATTAAATCACAAGCTTTCGGGCATAATCACCCTTCTACTGGTGTAAAACGAGACAAAATATTAGTGGCATTCAGCTATATATATATATACAAAAGGTAAGAAAATAAGACAGATATGTAAAATTGTGCCAGAGAAAATTAACATAATATTGGAGGATCATTCACAAAAGTTAAGCAAGGCAAGTAAATAAACGCATAATACATTCAATACATGGCCACCACAGAAACTAAGTACGAACAACGACTGTTAAACGAAATAAAACAAAATAAAATAGAAATAAAATAAAATAAAATAACCAAAACTGTCATTGACGTGTAAAAGTATAAGTATGTTATGAAACCTAATCTTTCAGGTAGGAGGTTCCAGTACTAAATTATCATATATTTCAGGAAGGTCTATTGCTCTATTGATGCTTTTAAATTTTTTGGTGAGTATAGCTTCCAGGACCAATCGCTGGTGTTTGTTCTTGGCAATAGAGAAACAGAACATAATCAAGAATCTCAACTCTGCAGGCTATCCGACATCCTTTGTTTGCAAACATTTTTATGTTTTCCCAGGAATAAGAAACACTGCTCAATACCGGTCCACCTGTTTTATTCCATACTCTTACAAATCGGCGGCCATAGCACGAATTCTGAATAGAAATGGTGTAAACACATATTTCTCCAACACACTCAGTCTGGCAACCAAACTAAAACAGACAATAGCAAGAAGTAGTGTAACCATTGATTCCCTTAACACCCACAATGCCATTTACTCCATATCATGTGAGCAATGTGATGCCAAGTATGTCGGAGAGACTGGGAGAATGGTGAAGACCAGAATGGTGGAGCATGATAGATCGGTAAAAAGGAAAGATCCCCGCTCTCTAGTTTACCAACACATACGGGACACAGGCCACACATTCAATATCTATAACCCCTCGGCCCATTATCATGAGATTAAGAACAAACACCAGCGATTGGTCCTGGAAGCTATACTCACCAAAAAATTTAAAAGCATCAATAGAGCAATAGACCTTCCTGAAATATATGATAATTTAGTACTGGAACCTCCTACCTGAAAGATTAGGTTTCATAACATACTTATACTTTTACACGTCAATGACAGTTTTGGTTATTTTATTTTATTTTATTTCTATTTTATTTTGTTTTATTTCGTTTAACAGTCGTTGTTCGTACTTAGTTTCTGTGGTGGCCATGTATTGAATGTATTATGCGTTTATTTACTTGCCTTGCTTAACTTTTGTGAATGATCCTCCAATATTATGTTAATTTTCTCTGGCACAATTTTACATATCTGTCTTATTTTCTTACCTTTTGTATATATATATATAGCTGAATGCCACTAATATTTTGTCTCGTTTTACACCAGTAGAAGGGTGATTATGCCCGAAAGCTTGTGATTTAATTTTGTGTAATAAAGAAACTCTTTCCTCATAAAGTATTTCATTCTTAAACTTACAAATGTGTCAAATCTCCATTTGGTTACTTCCACTCACTGGTGGGTTGAACTTTTGCAAGAATAAGGGAATCATTGATGAAATTATTTCCTTCATAAAAAAAAGTGGCCAAGGCAGGATTCAATCCCAGGTTGTGGCTGTAGTTCATACCACACTTCCACCAACTCTTATAATGGAATGAGGAGAAAGATGTTAGGTTCTTGTCCAATCTTATTTTTTATAAATTTGTTTGTATTATCATATATCATCATATGCTAATTTTTATTGATGTTGTCATGTCCAATGAACAGATATCTCCATGCATCTCTATCACAGCAATGTTCTCTATCTTGGGTGTGTAAAGCTGCTGTTCTGGGTCATGTCAATTGCTAATTTTTAATGCATACCCTTTATTGATTTTGAGAGACCTTAGAGAAAATACTTCATATACCACTCTGATAAAATTAATAAATATACAAAACACATTGCATTGAGATATATTAATTTTTTTCAATTTTGGCTTTCTGAACTTGAATTTTGACTTTGAGACAATTCAATTAAGGCACTGGTTCACTCTGGTTTAGATCACCCATTTACCAATATAAAAATATCATTTTATGTCTAAACATTCCAAAGTGATATAACTAGTAGGTGAATATTGATCAATTTAATCCTAAACTACAGCAAAGGTCTTCTTTTCAAGAAAGAATTTTATTTTGATTCAAATAATATCAAAGTGTTTGCCATTCTTCTTACTGCAAAATTCTTAGAGAAAGATAGTCTTGTAAGGAATCTTGTGACTCCCAAAAAAAAAAAGATCAAATGAAAAGAATTCTATATTAAATATTAAATCGAGGGTTAAATTATTTTTAGAAATACACCTATCCCCCGATTTACACGGTAGATACGTTCCTGAGAAAAACGTGTAAATCGGGGGATAGGTGTACACGGAAATAAAAATAAAATGCATTGACAGGTTAAAAGATGTAGTCAGCACATAAGCTCGGGATTCCTCGTGAAATGTGTACACAGCGCATGTGTTCAATCACAGTAGCATTTAGTATATTGCGATAAAAAAACTTATTTGGAAAACCGTGTAAAAGCTAAAACGTGTAAAACAAGTACCGTGTAAATCGGAGGATAGGTATATTAAAATATTTTTGTTTGTTTGTTATCATTCAATCTGTATTAAAAGTGAAAACATCAGATATTTGCAGGGATAAGTTTCTCCCTCTATCTGTACTTCTTGAAAATAAATATACTACAGAGTTGTATATTGAAAAATATTATTAGGTTTCCTATCTCTCTTATTTTTATTCGTATTATAGAAAAAAGATGCCTGATCTTATTATGTAATGGTACATCTTTGTAATCTAAGAATATGGTAAAGAAGGCTACCTGGCCGGCATTCATAGTTCAAATTGAAGACACTTCGACCAGTAAATATTTTTATTATCTCAACGTTTTGACAATTTTTTTTTTTCCTCAACAGAAGCAAATAAAAATTAAAACATTTGGCAAGGTGAATAATTTTCAACGCCTTGCCAAATGTTTTAATTTTTATTTGCTTCTGACGAGGACAAATGATTTTTTCGAAACATCAAAATAATAAAAAGCTTCGCTGGCCGAAGTATCTTTAATTTAAAGTCTAAGAATAATTCTATTATAACAGCACATTTAGATGTTTAATTATTCTTAAAATGACCTTTTGTGACGGGCTTCTATTCTAATTATGAATAGGTACACTCATGGTCACAAAACTTAAAAGTGGAAAACCTTTGATATTGCTGGTGGTCATTTTTTTGAAGGTGACAGATGTAATTTTGTTCACACTTGGTTATCTCATGTGTCTTCAATAAAGGTCACTTAAATATATTTCAGAGTCATTGTCTGAATCCCGATATACATACTAAAAGGTACAACTTCCTTAAGTTTTGTCCATGAGTGTATATTGAAAGAGACAGAGGCAATTTTGTTCACACTTGGTTATCTCATGTGTCTTCAATAAAGGTCACTGTAATATCTTTCAGAGTTATTGTCTGAATCCCGATATACATACTAAAAGGTATAACTTCCTTAAGTTTCGTGCATGAGTGTATATTGAAAGAGACAGAGGCAATTTTGTTCACACTTGGTTATCTCATGTGTCTTCAATAAAGGTCACTGTAATATCTTTCAGAGTTATTGTCTGAATCCCGATATACATACTAAAAGGTATAACTTCCTTAAGTTTCGTCCATGAGTGTATATTGAAAGAGACAGAGGCAATTTTGTTCACACTTGGTTATCTCATGTGTCTTCAATAAAGGTCACTAATATCTTTCAGAGTTATTGTGTTAATCCCGATATACATACTAAAAGGTACAACTTCCTTAAGTTTTGTCCATGAGTGTATATGTTCACAGTGTTTATCTTTAAATATAATTTTGTACTATACTGTTGTAAAACTACTATATTGAACTATATATAAAAGTGCATTTTATTTACATACAGTAGAACCTCCCTGTAAAGGACACCTAATTGCAGAGCCAAGGTGTTTTCTTACAGGAGAGTTGTTAAATTGTGAAAATGGTAATTTTGCAAAAGAAAACTGTCCTTTGTGGAAAGGTGTCTGCTAGCGGATTTTCCGCTAAAGGGAGGCTAGTTATAATATATAGTCTATAAGTTTAGAAGTAAATGTGAGAATTAGGGGCAAAATGTACATCTCTAAAAGAACACAAATCAACTAGCATTTAAAAATCCTAGAGAAGAGAACACAAATTATCAGATTGTTGAATTCAATATAACACTAGCTTGTATACAAATTTGAATAAATATCAAATAGAATTACATGGTGATTGATCAAGGCAGTATAAAGGAATCTATGGTATCCTTAAATCATATGAGGCAACTTTTTGGCACAGGTTGCTGTGGATTTTTAAAGTCTTCTCAGTGTATCCAGTTGAATAGCTTCCTCTCCAGGTTTAATGCTATACAGATTGGTGTCTCGAATTAGAGTTTGAAACTATTGTTTAGACAAATTCAATTACAATTCTATACCGATTTGAAAATATTCAATCGTTGAATTATCTTATTATATGATATGCCACATTCTGCTGTATTAAAGTTATCTTATGAGGAAGAGGAAAGTAGTAAAGTTTCCTACAAGAAAAAAAATATGACAATAATTATTTAGGAATATTTTATACATCAAGAAATCAATTTATCTTGAAATAACAAAATATAAATTTCAAATTATTATTTTTCAAAAATTACATTATGGTGCAAAATTATCGCGAATCAGAAAAATATTTTCAAATTTTGGTTTTTAATCATTTGTAAAAGAAAAAAAGAGAATGCATTATTAAAGGATCATAAATTTGTATTTTCAAAAACTTTTTGTATAAATATTGGAGCTTAAAAAATCACATATTTCATTTTTTAATTTGAATTTATTAAAGGTTATATAGAGCAAAATCCTATAGTAAAATAATAATTTCATGGAATCAATATTCAAATAATATATTATCACATTTTTTTTTCATATAAATATATTAAATTCTTTAAGGACGCTCTATAAAAAATCTCGTTTCCAGCGGTCCAACAATGGGTCGTCATTCAGTTGGGAAGTGAGGTAGAAGGCGGGTCTGCTTTGAGACTCTGTCCGAATTTACATGTTTCCTCAGATATTGAGGCTTTCCCCTCCCCTGACTCTTTGAGACGGAGTCCATAGCATCGGCAGATCAGTTCCTGGCAGGGCCTGGATCATTAGCTCGGCCGAGTCATCTCGAGCGAGTTGGATGCTCTGGTTGTGCCAGAAGAGTGGAATAGGGCTTCTACGGGAGGCGAAGCGCCACTATAAACAAAGGCTAACGAGTCGAGCAGGTACCTCCTGGGTGGCATGGAAACCCTTTGCATAAAAATTCATAACCTGGTCTGGCGAAGCATGGACTCTTGGATGTGGAAAAAATTATATTGAAAATATATAGAAAAAAAGGAATATCACCACAACCATAAAATAGCCCTGAACTGTCTTTTTAGACAGTTTTTCAGTAGCTTTATCAACTTAATTTTTATATAATCTTTAGTTGTAATTAATGGTTTGGCAGTGTATCTTGGAACTAAAAGGCCATCTTGAGTATATGATAGACAAACGATTATTTTATGAACGATCTTGTAACTTTAATATGACAGATGATACCTTTAGTTTAACGCAACAAACGGTCTTGTAAACAGAACGCAGCATGTGGGATCGTGCGATACACAACAGATAATCAGTTCATTTTAAACAAACGATCTTGTTGGTTTAACACAACCGACGATTTTGTTAGTTAATTGGAGCAGCCATCATTTTGGTTGAAGCCAAACAGACAACCATATTGATTTAACGTGGTATACAAAACATGTTAGTTCAAAATTAAGAATACACATGTTTTTGTTTTAAACCTGTAGGGTGGTATGACAAATTTTACCAATAATATATACCAAAGTTTTATTCCTAAATCAAAAGTAGAACTAAACAGCTCTAGTCTTCTATCTGTTAAATTTTGGGGTTTTTTTCATTAGTGTTAATCGGTCAATGGGACACTTGTATACCAACTGCCAATGTGATGAATTTACGACAGCTATTGGCTACCGCATCAAATGTATGATAATTTTTTTGAGAGAGTTACTTTTTTGGTGCGGACCTTCAGGATGTTTCCCGTATTAGATGTAATCGTGCCTACAAAAAAGGTCAATTTATGTTCTTCTATGAATGAATCGGCCAACGGGACACTTGTATACAAACTGCCAGTGTGATGACTTTACGGCAGGTATTGGCTCCCGCACCAAATGTTTGACAAATTTATTCGGGGAGTTACTTTTTTGGTACGGATCTTCAGGATGTGTGTGTGTTTTCGGGTACATTCCTTTATTAAAGATGTGTAATTTGTGCGAGAATCGGCTAGTAAATATATTTTAAATCCACATCTTTTTGGCTTGCTAGGAATAATCCCATTCAAATCCCACCCCAGTTACTCATCTACTGTTCAATATTGGGCAGGTGAATACATGAAAGTTGTAAGTTGTAAGCTTGAAAGTTGTAATTCAGGTCATGGAAAACTCTTTGATAGCATAGAAGGTTTATCAAATGACTAGTCTTTCTATTTGAAATATCGCCAAACCTAATGCATCTTAATAGAAAAAATAAATCGTTTATTACTCTTTACAGCCCTTCACATTTCCACACCAGTCCCATTGTCTGCCCGTTTTGTAGTGAAAAAATCACGGTTGATCCCAGTAAGGTATAAAAGACTGTGGTTATTTCTATAAGATTAGAAACTTTGGCGCTACGCTCTCTCTAGTTCTTATCTATTCTTATTCTATTTAGTTCTTAATTTTTCATAAATGAATTATCCGAATGACCCTTAGCAACACCCGGGTTTTACCGAGAGCATTTTCTCCGAGTACATATGTATAAAAGTTTTTTATTCAAATACTATTCAAAATACAATATAACGCGGCTGATGATTGTAAAACGAAAATTGAAATTATACCGCGAATTTTTCTTTTATAAAAAATCGTAATTTATTTTCAAAGAGAAATAGCGACATTTCTAACTTTGAGGATGAGGTATGGAAAGGTGAAACATGAAGAGTAATGGCGAACGGAAAAATAAAAAGTGTCCAGGGGCGGGAATCGAACCCACACCCTTCTGCTTACCGGGCAGGTGCCTTGTCCACTCGGCTACCCTGGACGTATTCTTCATGTTTCACCTTTCCATACCTCATCCTCAAAGTTAGAAATGTCGCTATTTCTCTTTGAAAATAAATTACGATTTTTTATGAAAGAAAAATTCGCGGTATAATTTCAATTTTCGTTTTACAATCATCAGCCGCGTTATATTGTATTTTAAATGTTACTTTAAGTATTAGTTACGAACGGAAAAATACGTCCAGGGTAGCCGAGTGGACAAGGCACCTGCCCGGTAAGCAGAAGGGTGTGGGTTCGATTCCCGCCCCTGGACACTTTTTATTTTTCCGTTCGCCATTACTCTTCATGTTTCACCTTTCCATACCTCATCCTCAAAGTTAGAAATGTCGCTATTTCTCTTTGAAAATAAATTACGATTTTTTATAAAAGAAAAATTCGCGGTATAATTTCAATTTTCGTTTTACAATCATCAGCCGCGTTATATTGTATTTTAAATGTTACTTTAAGTATTAGTTACGAACGGAAAAATACGTCCAGGGTAGCCGAGGGGACAAGGCACCTGCCCGGTAAGCAGAAGGGTGTGGGTTCGATTCCCGCCCCATGACACTTTTTATTTTTCCGTTCGCCATTACTCTTCATGTTTCACCTTTCCATACCTCATCCTCAAAGTTAGAAATGTCGCTATTTCTCTTTGAAAATAAATTACGATTTTTTATAAAAGAAAAATTCGCGGTATAATTTCAATTTTCGTTTTACAATCATCAGCCGCGTTATATTGTATTTTAAATGTTACTTTAAGTATTAGTTACGAACAGAAAAATACGTCCAGGGTAGCCGAGTGGACAAGGCACCTGCCCGGTAAGCAGAAGGGTGTGGGTTCGATTCCCGCCCCTGGACACTTTTTATTTTTCCGTTCGCCATTACTCTTCATGTTTCACCTTTCCATACCTCATCCTCAAAGTTAGAAATGTCGCTATTTCTCTTTGAAAATAAATTACGATTTTTTATAAAAGAAAAATTCGCGGTATAATTTCAATTTTCGTTTTCAAATACTATTCGTTAGCATTTTTCGTAGAGCATATTTTCACTTAGCGAGATTCCAGATGAAGCCAGGTTATAATTTATAATTATAAAAATTATAAATTTAAACTCGCGAAACCGCTGGGAGGGTTCACCACTGATGAGCCAGGCCCTCCCATTAATTTTTCCATTTCAGTAAGGGCAGTAGAAATTGTTTAATTTCAAAAAGAATCTTACGCCTTTAAAATAGTTTCGACTTTTGATAACAGATGGCGCGCTAGTGCATCACTTTATGGTATATAATAAAAACAAAAAATGAGAATGTCAAACATTCTAAAATATAGTAATACAATTAAGAATTTGATAACAAAATTATAAAATAGCATAAATACAAAATCGTCTAAAATAATCAAACGTAAACTTTTAAACCATGTACTATGAAATATTTTTAGTAATATTTAATATGTTTCCATAAATATAAAATAAAAATATGAAGTTTTACAATAATATTTGAAATTTGTAATATTAAATTCTCTTGTCTTGAAGGTGCAACAGGCTTCCTGCAAAACCGAACCAAATTCAGCTGTCGCTGTGGGTTGTGAGTAATATAGGCAAAGTTGCAAATAACTCCAAGGATATTCGAGAAATAAACCTGAATATTTGACTATAAATTTTTCCAGATTCAACTCTATATATTGTTAAATTTCCAAAGTTGACCTATATTTCTTCTCTGATATTTCCTTCATCATAGGTGTGCAACCAATTAGATTTCCTTCATAGCTGGATTCACTTATCTACACATTTGGAGAACATCTTGAATATAGGAATCGCTAGTCTCTCCCCATTCTTGAACTCGAATTTTGAAATTCTACAAGTGCTGATCTTTACGGGCGACATAATGTCCGGCATTCTGAGAAAACATTTTCTCAAAGATAGCCTTAAAGTAATGTGTTCTTCTACATTTTAAAACCAGGAACATTGAATCATCCCAGCAGTTGTATCGAGAAACACGATTGTATTCTTTCATAGATTTTTCTGGGTTCTGGTTGAGTTCTCCCGTGAAAATAGAAGGATTTCTGAAAGGTTGAAAGTGGCACTCACCCATTTGAGTCTGTGTCTCTCGCTTTACCATAGCAATGTTTTCTTGAGGTTCGAGTCCTTGTATCTTCGGCTTCCTATATAAAGGCTTGGGTGGCGAGAGTTAATCCTCCACCAGTGTTCACAGCAGTGATGACGTCGGTTAATTAAGACAAAGAAAATATTTATACTTTATATTGTTTACCTTAATCTAATACAAGGATTTACACAACTGGTTTATTTCTCAATTTATAATTCTACCTGCCATCATGTTAGTTACAAATTTTTATATATCTTTATTTTTATATAATTATGTCTATATAATTGCACGCATCTCACAACACATCTTGTCTTTACGCCCGTTGAAGAATGCTGTCGTTTGAAAACTAGCAAAATAAACATGTTTTATAGAAGAAACTTCTTTTGAGTTTATAATTTTACAACATATTGTCACGGTAGAGAAGACAAGTATTCCAAAAGATTAATTAAAATAATTCATTAGTTAATTAAACTTATATATGGCAAAAATGTGTCAAAGAGTTTTCCAAGTGGTAATTTACAAGCATAGTAAGGGGTGATGACTATGCAAATATTTATGATGATAAACACCAGAATATTTAAAATAATTATTCAGTGACATTGCCCCCTTCCTAGATGAACGGCGTTCGCTGTAATTATCACTTGAACAGATCAGCTTGATCCTCAGGGTCATGGTAGGGTTTCATTCTCAGTACATGGACCAGGTCTCTTGTTTGGCGTCTCCTAATTGGTTGGTCCACAGGTTCAACTTCGAAGGTCACGTCAGAGAGTTTCCGAGTAACCCTGTATGTCCTGAAGTACCTTTTCATCAGTTTTTCTGAGAGTCCCACCTTTCTTATCGGGATGAAAATCCATACCAGGTGACCGACGTTGTAATCCATTGCCTCGTGATTTGAATCATATCTGGTCTTGTCCTTTTCTTGGGCTTTCAAGGTTTCTAATCTTGCTAGCTGCCTAGTCTCTTCGACTCGCGAGGCAATCTTCTGACTGTATTCCTCTTGGAGATCTTCATGCGGATTTGGGAAAAGAGTGTCTACAGTTGTTTCGGCTTCGCGTCCATGAATCAGTTTAAAAGGGGTAAAATCTGTCGTATCTTGTTTTGCCGTGTTGTAGGCGAACATGACGTAGGGCAGGATTGCGTTCCAGTCCTTCTGTTAAACACTTACATACATAGCGATCATGTTGGCTAAGGTTTTGTTTAACCTCTCCGTCAGTCCATTTGTCTGGGGATGATACGCTGTCGTGAACCGATGTATCGACGAGCATTGATTGGTGAGTTCCGCAATCAACTTGGATTGGAATACTCGTCCTCGGTCCGTGATGATTTCTCTGGGGGCTCCGTGCTTGAGAACAACATCTTCCATTAAGAACTTGGCTGCTTTTTTTGCTTCCCCTGTGGGTAAGGCTTTAGTAACGGCAAATCGAGTAAGATAGTCAGTAAAGACTATGATCCATTTATTACCGTCAAAGGATTTCGGGAATCTCCCAAGAAGATCTATTCCGATTCTTTGGAATGGGAAGGTTGCAGGAGGAATGGGTTTGAGCAATCCAGGCGGTTTGTGGTTTGTCTGTTTTCTTCTTTGCCATTCTTTGCAATGTGCTACATACTTTCGTATATCCTTGAGAAGTCCTGGCCAAAAGTATGTGTTTCTAACCCTCTCATAAGTTTTAGAAAATCCTAGGTGGCACGCTGTAGGAGCGTCGTGTAGGCTTCTCAGTAGTTCCAATCGTAGGTTCTTGGGGATGACGAGGAGGTGTGGGTTTCCCAGGGGGTCGAAGTTCCTTTTGTACAAGGTTCCTTTCACCAGTTCATATCCTCTTGGTCCGTCTCCGGATTTTTCTATTTCTTCTATCAATTTTCTAATTCTAGGGTCATTTCTCTGTTCAGTATCAAAGCAGGTCAGAGCAGTATTGATGGTACATCATCATCATTTTCTTCGTCTGCTTCTTCCGATTTGCTTTCGAGAGGACTTCGGGAGGACAGTCTGCGTCTTGGTGCTTACGCCCGCTTTTATAAACTAACGTAACGTGGTATGCTTGGAGTTTAATGGCCCACCTCGCCAGTCTTCCTGTCGGGTCTTTCAAATTTGATAACGAGCAAAGGGCGTGGTGATCCGTAACGATGACGAACTCGCGACCAAAGAGGTAGGGGCGGAATTTGTTTATTGCCCATATCACGGCCAACACATTCTCTTTCTGTAGTGGAGTAATTCTTCTCTGCCTTTGTTAAGGTTCTTGAGGCGTAGCCCACTGGTCGCTCTTTCCCGTCATGGACCTGAACGAGGACTGCTCCGATACCATAACCGCTGGCGTCAGTATGAAGCCTGGTTGGCAGGTGTTCTTCAAAAGGAGCTAAGACAGGTTCAGACATTAGGGCCCTTTTCAGTGATTCAAAAGCCTCTTGTTCTTCTAAGTTCCAAGAGAATGTCTTGCCTTTTTTGAGAATTTCATGGAGAGGGGCAGCTTTATCGGCGAAGTGTTCAATAAATCGGTGAAAGTACGAACAAATGACGATAAAACTCCTCACCTCAGTGATTGATCGTGGGGTCGGAAACTTGGCGATAGCTTCTATCTTTTCAGGGTCGGGATAGATGCCGTTGCCATCGACGAGATGTCCAAACACTCTTATTTGTTTGGCTCCAAAAAGACACTTTTTTGAATTGAGGCTCAAATCTGCATTGCTAAGGCATTGTGAAATAATTTTGAGTCGGTGCAAGTGTTCGTCAAACGTTTTGGAGAAAACTACAATGTCGTCTAGATAGCATAGGCACTGCGTCCACTTCAATCCCCTTAAGATTTTATCCATCAATTTCTCAAATGTTGCAGGGGCGTTGCATAGGCCGATGGGCATCACGAGAAATTCATATAAACCATCTGGGGTTATGAAGGCGGTTTTCTCTCTATCTGCCTCGTCTACCTCTATCTGCCAATATCCAGAGCGTAGGTCCATTGACCAGTAAAATTGGACACCTTTTAAAGAATCAAGAGTATCGTCAATTCGAGGGAGTGAATAAACGTCTTTTTTAGTTATCTTGTTCAATCGCCTGTAATCAACGCAGAAGCGCCAATTGCCGTCTTTCTTCTTCACCAAAATAACAGGCGAAGACCAAGGGCTTTCTAAGTGGCGTATTATCCCGGCATCTAGCATCTTGTCCACTTCCTGTTGGATTGCTTGTCGTTATGTTGGGGAAACTCGATAGGGCCTGTGTTTAATTGGTCGATGGTCTCCAGTTTCGATTTTATGTTTTGTTAGAGGCGTCTGTCTTACTGTATCATTATTGGTATCAAATACCTTATCAAATTGTTCCAAGATTGATAAGACTTCAGATTGCTGATAAGTCGTTAGTAATCAAATTCTGTAAAAATGCAACATCACCCTTATTGTCATTCTTGGGACTAATATCTCGCGCCAAATTTTCTTCAGGATCAGAGCACTCCGAGATAGCAGTTAAGTGATTTTCGTCAAAAACTTGTATTCTCCCTAGAAACATTCCTTTAGGGATAATTTGTGCTATTGGGCTAGAGTTTGCAATCCAAAGCTGTCCCTTATTGTGATTTATCATAAGAAGTATATAGGGAACTGATAGTTCTTTTTTTAATAATGCGCATTTTGAAGGTTTAAAAAGTACCTTGTTTCGTCCATTGAGTTCTGAGCTCATCACATTTATTTGTTTGATAGATTCGGCTGGAATGATTATGTTTTCAGAGGCCACGATTCTATCCTCGGTTGCTAACGAATTCAAATCGTCTTTAGCTTCTTCAAGCCTGATTTCGGTACGTCCACAATCGATCACGGCATTTGTTGCTTTCAAAAAATCCCATCCTCGAACCAGCTTCTTGCTGTTCCCGAAAGGAAAAAATAAACGTTCGTAAGGCACATTGTGTTGTCCCAGTGGTTATACCGAGCGACCTGATGAAATTCCTTTGGCCATTTTTCGGCATTTTGGCCAGGTTCTTCAGAAAAAAAAACAGAGTGGTGTCTAAAGGGTTGAAAAATTTGCTCAACTTTGGGGGCTTGAATAGCTTGTTCTGTCTTCATTTTTACTTCTAAAGGCTCTAGTCCTTGGATTCTATGGCTTCTTCTGACGGCTTGGACGACGTAGGGATGATCCAGCTTAATCTCCACCAAATGTCACGGTAGAGAAGACTAGTATTCCAAAAGCTTAATTAAAAATAATTTATTAATTAATTAAACTTATATATTGCAAAAATGTGTCAAAGGGGTTTCCAAGTAGTAATTTACAAGCATGGTAAGGGGTGATGACTATGCAAATATTTATGATGATAAACAACAGAATATTTAAAATAATTATTCAGTGACAATATTTATGGTGATGGAAAGTTGATGCCTACAAACTATTTATTTATAAATAAGATAACACTAGTTGTGTACAGATAAGATCAAAATCATTTACAATAATTATAATAAATATGTTACACTAGCCGAATGACCCGGGCAACGCCCGTGTTTTACCCGATTGAATGTTTTGATTCAAATACTATTTGTTACAATTATAAATTGGTGCCTTAAATAATTGCATATGTTAGTTAATAATTATAGCCTATGTGCTTTATCTGTCTATGTACTGTTGGCTTCCGTAGGCGTCTCTTACTGGGAAAAAGAAAGAGAGGATTCCATTTGGTTATTATCCAATATATGCATTTATTTAGGGAGCGACCCGCTCCAACACAATAGTTACAAAAACGAAATAGCGAGTGGGGGGGCAAAGGTGGCGTGACCGTAGCCAACCAATAGGAGGGCGCCATTCCAAAAAAAAAAAAAGCAAACGGTGACAGAGATGAAAACTGATGAATGATTGATTAGGAGATGAGGAATGACGCTCGTAACTGTATATAGAATGAAACAGCAGTGGGACTAATTTAATTCACGAGTAGATTGAATTCTTTAATCAGTAATAATTTTCCTTTTTAATAAATTATTCACTGACAAAATTAAAAACAAAAAAGACATATCCTGAAAACTCACATGATCATTTTAGATGGCAGAACGACATCTAGTGGAAACTTATTAGCTAAAGGTTAAGTTAACTTGTTCCCTTTTTTTACAATATTTTTCTTATTTTTCACATGAACGCAAATTTATTTGCGCATATTTGGCCTTGAATATCCATTTCTTGATTTCTCAGGAAGCCTTTTAAATCATTTTTGGTTGTTGAGGTACAGCATGCACCAGGCTTACAAGAGCAAACAGCCCGAAACGCGTTCATGCTTGGCTTTTCTTGATTTATCAAGAACTAGTATGAGCAGATAACTACAGCTATGATATGGCCAGGCTATCTCACTACATATCTCAAGATCTGATTGGGAATGTTACGAGGACTTTTTTCGAGGTTATTTTCCTTAGTAAGGAAAATAAATAATTTAAGCTCCGTTTGGTTGGGCCATAAGAATAGCTATTTTTGAAGTATTTTCTATATATTGATATTTCGTTGTAAGTTGGAATTGAATTTTACAAAGAGCACAGAGTCTTCGACCTTTAGGGGAAAAATGAAAACAGTTTTATAACTGGTAAATTCGAATATTTGAGGAACTGATCCTTCAGAAATAATAAGAAAGATATAGTGGAAGAGCTCACCTCGTAATATTCCCAATCATATCTTGAGATATGTAGCGAGATAGCCGAGCCATATCATAGCCATAGTTATCTGTTTATTCTAGTTCTTGATCAAGTTGGTAAGATACCTAATCATATAGAAGTCGTCCACTTTCTTCCGAAAAATGATTGAAGAGTTGTATCGATGATTTTTGGAATAAATAATATTAACGAAATAAATAAATTATATAAGATATAACGTAAATTAAATAGAGCCTACTACAAGCTTAATGAGTATATTGAGAGTGACTTTGGAAAATATATTAGTCTGGCTTTAGCTTTTTTATGAATTTTTAATCATTTTATATATAACAATAAACATTTAATAAAACAAAAGGAATTATATCGTGATATAGTTTAAGGTAGAGAGATATTTCAAATATAAAAATTAAAAAAACATGTGAAAGACCAAAAAACATCTAATATAGACATCTAATTTGTCTATACCAACTCAAACTTGTCCTTTGCTGACCACAGATTTATTCACATTTAGCCATTTTGCTACTTCAACTTGTGATTGCCCTGCCTCCATTCTTCCAACAGCTCTCCATTTTAAATCATCTGCTAAAATTTTTCGTAAACTCATAATTAACTAAGGATTAAATAAAATTACAACAGAATCCAAGACGAAATTATGTATATAATATTTGGATGCTCTTGCTTAGAGAAACAGAGGAAAGAAACTTTGGGTGACTTACCCTGGTCTCAACCTGACTGCCAACAAATTTGCAGCTGGATGAACACACTGATGGTTGATCAGGGTCTCTCCCTCGGTTTATATAGATTCTACAAGGCCGCAGTCAATGTCCGTTGGAGAATGATGGATTCGCCGAATGCCGTGGTTTGCTCGGAGGAGGAAAGCGATGATATCTTATAAATGATATCTCAATGATATCTTATAACCTTGACATATTCTAAACATTGGTACTTTAATTTAAATATTTAATCATGTACGGTTCCTTTTGCTCTGTATGTTTATTTTTTGTATATATGGTTATATTTCTTTTTGTTTGGTTTTTCTTTCTTCTCTCTTTCCTTATTACTTCTTGTATTCTAGTTTTTACTTTTGAAATATCTTCCTTTCCTAAATCCCGTAGAGGGGAATCATGTAAGGCTAAATAAAATTATAATTGGACAATTCTTAGATGGGGTAAACGACACGCCAAATAGCACACTTATAAAGGCAAGCAAAAATTTGCATATTTTCAATTTTACCGAATCGAATGGTTGCGATAAATAAATTATACGACTTAAAATACCTAATTAAATTACTTTTTAGCTTTTAGCGTTGTATATTTTAAAACATATCATTAAAAAACAAAAGTTTCTTATTTTTTGGACACAAGTGTATAATCAAAGGTGACTCAAGTTTTTTTTTTATGGCTAATAATCTATACAAAAAAAGAAAAGGTTTTTCTATCAATATTCGCTATAATATTGTCTCTTCCCTCCACGAGGAGTTACAAATAAGAATATACAGTTCTACAGAATCACAAAATACTATTTTGCACACACGATACTATGCTTGTGCATAAAAGAAAAATTATAATACCAGTTTAAGAGATCTACACCAGTGATTCTCAACCAATGTGCCGCGGTAATTTTGTGTGCCGCGAAATTCTAAAAATGTGCCGCCGAATTTTAGTCATATGATTATGTTCACGTTTGTATTGGTTTTTCTTTTTTTCTTTTTCATTTTTTTACTTTTTAAAATAACGAAATTAGCAAATTGAATGTTAGAGATGTATATTACTTATATTTTGCATAGAAATATTGATACATAATTTGAATTTTCTTGCATTCAAGTTAGCAAAAGTGTGCCGCGAAATTCTAAAATTGTGCCGCCAAATTTTCAAATCTTTAAAATAATGCCGCAACAAAAAAAGGTTGAGAATCACTGATCTACACTATTAAAATAAAAAAAAATGTTGTAAATTCTAGTCATTTATTGAAACACGTTTTATCTAAAACTGTATAATTGAACAAATGTCTTACTCATTGCGAAAGGTTGTATTTTTATTTTAAAATAATGTAAATTTGAAAAATGATGCGTAAAAATTAATTATTATACATAACTGTAATCTAAATGGCAATACAAAATTTTGAACGTTGCGTTGCGTTTTGCGTTGCGATAGAATTTTATCATCAAAATATCTTGTCATAATGACATATACAAAAATTGTTTTTAAAATATATTCCTGATACCTTAAAATCCCTGATACCCTAAATCAAAAATAAATAGTTAAATAAAAGACATGGGAGAAATATGTGGCAGGTATAGAGCCAGGCCATGGCCTAAAGGCCAAAGCTTTTTCAAAACGTACCTTTCACTTCAAGTGCTGGGTCCAGATTGTCTATTGTTAAAGAAGGTTTCCCTATAGGCGGTATGGCGGTTCTCTTGAAGCCCTTTGGGGCTCGCCGACTTGTCAATCAAACTTGCGGGGGAGCCTAGAATTTGACATTGATGGATATATTTATTTGTTTTCCCAGCGGACTTTCTTAGGGTTGTTTATCCCATATTCTTAGCGTTTTCCCGCTCGAATTTTTTCTTCTTATTTTCCTTGTAATTTTCTATCTACCAACGAATATTATGAATTTTTAATATTCTTAACTAATAAAATAAAAAAAATGAGATCTCAAATACTCTAAACTGGTATACTTTGTTAAAAAAAAAGAAAAGAAGGCAGGTGTTGACAATATAAGATTCAAAAATATATCACTAAAATAAAGCTGTGTTTTCAGTTATGGTCTTTTTCAGAGAATGGGTAATACTGGATTTAGAATGGTGGCTATAATGTTACAAAATAGGTTAAAACGACGTTCATATGGATTCGTTTAAATTTAACATAAACATATATATGTCATAATTTGTACATAACTGGATGTAATCCCGCCCCAATATGTATGCAATGTACAATATAAAGATTTTAATAAAAACAAGGCCTAGAAATCTGGGAGAAAGGTTTTAGAGAGAAAGGCCATCAAAGAGGAAGCAGTCATTAGCAGGTTTTATTATCCAGGAACTCATAAAACTGGGTTCAAGAACCTAGTATTTCCGGGATCAGGTCAGAACAAGCTAAGAACAAAGAATTAGCAGAGATCCAATCAGAGTCCAGGAGGATTAGCTAGGAACCAATAGAAAGCTTACACGACTCGACCACCAACCAATCAGAGCCATGAGAAGTTTTCGTGTTAAATCGGGAACTGATATTAGTTAGTCTGGAACGTGGCACCATTGAGAGCAGTTAGCCCCTGGACCGACCAAGGAACAAGTTTGGAGCCAACCCCCATCTTCTCAACCAATCAGATAAGTCCAATTCTCCATAATGTGAACAGTCATAGTTAATAGTCAATCCGCAACTAGCCTCAAATCCTTTCTCCCTAGATCGCTTGCCTTTTTCAATCCAAATCCTGTGTCCTTCGTTATTTTTCCCCTGTATGAACACCTTGCCACTTCAGCAAAACGACTGCGCCCACCACAATTCAATCAATCAATCAACGACTCAACCCATCTCAAAAAGGTAATCGTCACGACGTTACAGTGAGTCGACAGGATTCTATAGTGTAATACAGTAATACTTTCCCAAATATCACAGTGAGTCGACAGGATTCTACAGTAATACTTTCAAACGTTACACAGTGATAATTTCAATATCACATATATTTGTGGGATATCATTTTTTTTTTTATATTTTCACTTATATTTTATTTCAAATTTCACAATTTTACATTTAAATTTATTTGCGCTTTGTGTTTACAGTAAAAAATCTAGTTTAACATTTATTTTATATATAATTTGTTATTTGTATTTATTTTTATATTAAAAATCTTTTACACATAATACAAATAATTTCAAATATAAAATAGGCGTTATTGTTAATTTTCAAAATATTCACACCTATATTTTACAAATTTCATTTTGTCCATAATATAAATATACGCATATATATATGAGGTAAGATCCTGTCGACTTTTTATGTGGCAATATAATAATAATGTGGGGAAAGAGAAATAAGCACACACACAAGTTTGGTAGATGAACCCAGACAATCCAGAGAGAGAGATGGGAGAAAGCCGTGTCCGGTAACCGCCGGGCGGCTGTTTTGTGTCGAATACAATCACCAACTGTCTTAATTAGTCCTGAGGTTCTACGAAATGGGCCCCTTTGGAATGTGGCCAGTGGCTCAGATGACCGTACTTTACATCCTCCTCTCTACGTCTCTCTCTCTCTCTCTGGTCGACTGTAGATTTACTTTATTATTCCTGGAAGAGCATATATTATGACATATGGCCCCGTTGAAGAAGGCTGAACATGGTTTGAGTATACTTAAAGCTGGTGAAGCCAGGAATAGGGAAAATAATTTTACAGTTGAAATTAATTAAGGTTATGGTGACATAGCTTTATGTAAATAAAATATTGTATAGTACACAAGTAAATATAATTTACAAGCAGTTTTACAACACCAGAGAGTTTGATATTTGAGGGAAATTTTGAAAGTATCAAGGTTATAAAAGGCTATATGCAATAAATTCTAATGTATTATAAGGGAAATGCTTTTGAGAGGTGTGAACAAGGAGAAGAAGAGTCACATACATATGATGAAAATATTGATCCATTAAGACTGGGGAACTCTACATTTTGAGATATGTTTTCAGGCGGACATGGCAAGGGGAAGACTTGGCATGGGTTTTCTATGCTATAGATGTAGAGTACGAGAAATGAGGTTGAGGCTGGAAATTGCGTGAGCTCAGGACTGAGGTAAATATAAAACTACATACAATGTTAGAACTTTGGCGAACAGAGCGAGGGGAAACTTGCTTTGGGCCATTCTACCTTATCTATGTAGTTACTTGTGTAGCGAGTCCGAGGGGAAAATCCCGTGTGTAGGTGAGGAAGTCGCATGGACTTATAGTTAATTGGAGAAGATAAAATAGTTCGAGATACAAACGTAGAATATAGGCGAACAGGGCGAGGGGAAACTTGCTTTGGGCCTTTCTACCTTAATTATTTAGATACTATGAGACTTTAGTAGTTTTAGCTAATTGAAGGAAAGTATGCGCGCACAGTGCCAAAAATTGGGACGAGGACGGCGTTGTCATTTACAAGTGACAAGCTGCTCGGACACGAGGTGTTTGAACCGTCGTGGGAGCTTGTGCGAGGCGATGATTTCGCGGTGGGTTGAACGTAAAACCCATGTCTGCGCGAAATAATGACGGACCGGACAAAATCAGCGACGATGTTTAACGTACCTCCGTGGGAAATATCGGAAGTAGGTTATATCGTGCTGGTTTGGACAAGGGACAAACATAGATTTGAAGACAGGGTCCGTGTGGCGAACGTGTGGCGCGAGAAGAAGGGGCGAACTGTGCCGCTCGATGCAGATTGTTCAAGTGCGAACAAAAAGGAGTTGATAAACATCTAGCAGTTAGTCAATCTGCATCCTGTGACGAACACACCATTCACTAGATGGTGTGGGTCGGTGGATATGCTAGAGATGAACTACGAAATATATTATCATAAATCAAGGGTGGAGATTAGGATTTTGAAATGACAATATTGTTGGCAATAATTATCGATAATTGATTAATCAATAATTCTACAAAAGGTCCTGAGCTGGTATAAGGTTAACAAAGTTGTAAGAATGAAAGGGACATTAAGGGGAAGATAGATAAGAGTCACCAAGGGTTGGTTGTAAGCAAGGCTCACGTGGTGGTTGGAATTCTTCGATGCCTGAATTACAGAGTGCATTTTGAGTCGTTTAGGGAAAGAAATTATTCTTCGTGGGCCGTGCTTACAAGTAGGAGAGAAGGTCATATACAAATAGGTATACAAATGTTTAGGTGCTGGAGGCCTATTGTGAATGAGCACTATTATGAAAATTGATTGTTATTATTAAAAATCGTAAAGTATGCATAGATAGAATGCCAATTTTAAGGAATGACTTTAAAATAAAAATATTTCACACAATAAAAAAGACAATTATATTAATTAGAATGGTAAGGTTACTATTCCAGGGTGTTTCACATAGATAGATATAGTATGGATAATAAGATCACGGTTAATAGGGGTGGAGAGAATAAATGGAACTAAACTAATTATGAAGAATATTGGCATCAGGGTTTACAAGGAATGACTTCTTTAAAGAATGAATGGAAGGGGTAAAACAATTTCACTTACAGGTTATGCTGGTTTAGAGAGCAGGTAAGTTCATTGAGCTTCGGGAGAGTTCTGTCTGTGACACTGTGCGTACCAGTGTTGTACTTCACAGTAGCGGCAGGGATATGGCGGAGTCTTGTCCATGATGGTGGAAGGTGTCCTGCTCTGGCGCGGCGATCGCTCTTGGGCAGATCTAGTGCTGGGAGATGTGTGCGGCAGGTTCATCTCCGTCGTAGGTGATCACTTTTTCCGGATCACGGTTCAAAGGTTGGCGAGGAAGGGGGTGAGAGCTCGAAGAGAAGTGGCTACAGTTGAGTTGGGTTTGTCCGATCATCGTGGTCTTGCTTCTTTTTTCTTCAGATTCCAGTAGGTATGGGAATTTGTTTCCCGGCCAGGTCTTATCCTGTCGACTCTTCTGAGGTAAGATTTATTTATTTATTTATTATCATTTACAAAGCACGCGATATCCGTCTTGGATATTTGCATGCATACACAAGTTTGGGAGCTTATTTACAGTAATTATTAATATGATTTTATGTGAGCAATAGTTACCCAGAATTATTTGAAAAAGTAAAAATTGAAACAGGTAAATAGTTTCTTTTTATTTATATTGCAAGCTTTCGAGCAATTATACTGCTCTTCAACGGGCGGATATTCTTTGTACAAACACTAAATAAAATATATACATTGTAAAATTGAAAACTTTTTGTTACAAAAAGTTTTCAATTTTACAATGTATATATTTTATTTAGTGTTTGTACAAAGAATATCCGCCCGTTGAAGAGCAGTATAATTGCTCGAAAGCTTGCAATATAAATAAAAAGAAACTATTTACCTGTTTTAATTTTTACTTTTTCAAATATGATTTTAGTTATTATAATAGAAATTATTAACATATTTGTCAGTTAGTTAACGATTTAATTACCCTATAATGAATATTAGTGAACATCACAGATAAGAACAGAAATTTAGAGCTATTTACAGCATATAACTATATATCAGTTATTACAGCCCAGGCTGTCTATTACTAAAAAACATTCTACAAAATCTATTAAAATTTATATACATATATCTATTATTAACTATTTGATTTAGACAATTTTTATTTATTTGATTTTTGACTCTCAAGTCCTCTACAAATCGACAGTCCGTTAGAATATGTACAGGATTTTCTTCTTCTGCACCACATGAGCATTTAGGCGAATCCGTCTTTCTGACTTTGTACAAATATGATCTAAAGTTACCGTGTCTAGTAAAAAATTGGACACTGTAAAAATTTGGCTTGACATATTTGGGTATTTGGGAGTCAGTGAAGAAGGACTTGAAAGTGGTATTAGTCTTCTCATAGTATTTCTGCATTTTTTCCCTTATATAATTAGAAATTATATTCCTACTTGAAGAGTCAAATAGGTTGTAATTTATTTCGGTTTTCAACATGTTAGATTCAATATAATCAGTAAGTTTGGGGACTTGTGCAAGTATGTGTGTACAGTCCGATGATGTTGTACTGTAGGCCTGTATACAATGCTTTAATATTTTATATTGAAGAGAATTTAGTTTGTCCTTAGACTTTTTGTTTATGAATGGATACCATACTGAATAACCATAAGTAATTGTACTTCGATATAATGTCTTATACAATATCAGTCTTCGTCTAAAGTCTAGACCCCATGCTTTCTTTGTCAGGCCAAATAGGTATCCACTAGCTCTAGTTACTTTTATGATCATTTCATTAACGTGAGGCGTAAAGTCCAGTTTGCTTCTGACTCGGTGATTTTTAATAGATCTTAAGTTCTTCAACCGGTTTAATTAACTTGCTACCTGAGACTATTATATCGCTATTGCATTTATATAAATATAATATTTTTGTTTTTTCATCTGACAATTTTAATTTACGACTTTCACACCACTTATTGATTTTTCTTAATACATTATCTATTGTCTTTCTTAGTTGTTCAGGAGTTTTATTCCAACATATTAACGTAATATCATCTGCATATCCTATTGTTTCACAATTATCATCCAGACTATTATTCAGTATCTCATTAATAAGAATATTCCATAATGTGGGAGACAGTGGTCCTCCCTGTGGACATCCTTTACTTAGTTTCTTATTAATTTCAGTTGAGGAAAATAGGGTGAGATCCTGTCGACTTTTTATGTGGCAATATAATAATAATGTGGGGAAAGAGAAATAAGCACACACACAAGTTTGGTAGATGAACCCAGACAATCCAGAGAGAGAGATGGGAGAAAGCCGTGCCCGGCAACCGCCGGGCGGCTGTTTTGTGTCGAATACAATCACCAACTGTCTTAATTAGTCCTGAGGTTCTACGAAATGGGCCCCTTTGGAATGTGGCCAGTGGCTCAGATGACCGTACTTTACATCCTCCTCTCTACGTCTCTCTCTCTCTCTCTCTCTCTGGTCGACTGTAGATTTACTTTATTATTCCTGGAAGAGCATATATTATGACTTATATATATTTTAAAAAATATTTTTCATTGAATATAACAAAAATATTTTTTAAAAACTTAATGCTGTTGACGTTATGTGGCGCTGAGTTTGACGTTCACCCAACTGAAATATTGGGAAAATAAATGATATTTTGATCCAATATATGTATTTTTAATTAAACATATATATTTATTTTTATATAGACAAATATCATTCTACTCGAGTATGAATATATGTATAGATGTCAATAGATGCCTAATTTCATTTAAGAAATAAATAATAAACAAAATAATACCTAAAAAACTGAAATGTAAGTAGACAATTGCGGCCTTCTAGCATATTGTTTGGCAGAATATAAAATAACTCACTAAGCCTAAGCACTCCCAGAAATGTACCAAATCTTATCTCAAGAATGGCGGGAACCGTTTCTCCACGTGGTTGGCTGCCTCGTGGTCTTTACCATTCTTGGATTTTCCGTGACCTCCAACAAGTACACATTCTATTAGTTTGTGCATCAGACAGAATTTTACAAGTTACACATTTTAAATAGTAGGGGTTATTTTACCGTGAACTTTTCGTGGCCTAATTTGGAATTGGTCATCCCACGTTGTAGGCGTCATTTTAGAGCTGATTTCTGACGCCTTCGTCCCGAAATCCATGATGACTCTTTCATTCTCAGGGAGTTCACGATATATACACCCTGCCATTTGAAATAAATATAATTTGCATATATCCTGCGCGCACTGGGGTTAATAATAATTGACTCGAAACTAAATTAATGACTCAGAGTCAAAGTTGAAATTCAGAACAAATTATTACATTTATTTATCTATTGAAATGGTCACAGAGAGAAAGAAAGGAAAATAAATAAAACAGGCAATAAGAATAAATCGGGAAAATATGCATAAATTTAACCTGTAAAAAAAATATTATGAAAAGTTACTTATCTTATTTAGTGCTTCTTTGGAGGGTTGGAAAATTTCTGCTACTTAAATCTTGAAAGACTACATTTTTGGACTAATTTCTCAGGAGCTCTGTTTGAACTCCCCACTGCTATCGCTGCCTAGTCTATCTCTTTCTATCTTATCTTTTCCTCAAATTTCCCTCCAAGATTTTTTTAATAGAGTAAAAAAAAATAATTAAAAAAACACTCCAACTGTTAAAAATTAAAAAATAAAATTATCATTAAAATTATTCTTCAAAATACTATTTTAATTAACGAATATTATTTTAAAATATTAAAGCAAAATAGCTGCTTATTTATTTTTAAAAAAGGAAATTTATTATAATATTATAAATTATATACAAAAATTAGGAGTAAAAAAAGGTGTAGAGATGGGCTGATTTGACAATGAAGAATTCTCGACGTCCCTTTGTTCTTGTCGAGGCAGCTCCACCATTGTCCATCAGCTTTCTATTAGGTAATGTGGGTGAGCTTTGTGGAGGCCGCAGAAGTGGCCTCTACAAATGTCGTTGATATCTCAAGTGACTGGACTTTACTCTCCCACCCTCCCGTCTCTCTCTGGGTTGTCTGTAGATTGGCTTTATTATTCTTTGAAGAGTATATATTATGATATATATATAAATAAACATCAAGATATATATGTTTTTATATAAATATTTTAAATATGGTAAAAAATTTTGAGCAGCCTATTTTTTTTTAATACTAAAAGATTTATTCATCTGGATCAGAAAGTGTTGTGTATTTAGGGTTACCTCGTTGTTGTTAACAAATTATTGTAACTCACATTAATGCTTTTATTGATGCATTTATTTAGACAACATTAATAGTATTTAATATATAGTAGTTATTAAAGTATTATATTTAATATAGCAGTTAATAGTAACAAATTTAATTATAAAGTCTAACGAACGACGCGCATTGTTTACCGAAGCCAGAAAAACAAAAGATGTATATGTGATATGGTCCTGCTGACTTATCAGTGATAAGATCCTGTCGACTCTTCTGTGATAAGTTCCTGTCTACTTTAACTGTGATAAGGTCTTGTCGACTTATCTGTGATGAGGTATCCTGTCGACTCTCGCTATAGCTGTGGTAACCGAGGGTCAAACCTGTAGTAACCGAGAGGGACAGTCAGGGCGTGGAGAGTTTTCCAGTACCTCTCTGCACCTTGGAGGAACTTTAACAGTTCGCACAGAGTACAGGCAGTCGTGGTCGAGGCAGAGTGGAAAGCTTGGGAATGTCCACACACACAAAACGAAGAGACACAGCTGTAGTAGGAAAGTCCATGAACAGATAAAAAGTCGAGCTAAGAGCAAGATGGAGTTAAAGAATATTTCTTACTGTTTTACATGGTGATGAGGTGGTCCTGGCTAAGACCGACAAGGGCTCACGCCGATGGTGGAGTGACTGCCTAAGTTGGTCTAAAACCGAGGTTTTTATATACCATTCCCGCGGAGGGGGGGGTTGGACTTTGAACGTCTGGGGCATTCTGCACCCTTTGACCTCGATGGGAACGACTTGCCAGGGTTGTTGGATTTCTCTCTCGATTTTAGACGATTTTGAACTTCTCAATCCTGCTTTTACTCAGCTCTTAATCTATTACATAGTTTTATTTATTTATCCTCAGTTTGTACAAAGTACATTACATATGGTGATGCAATGGCACATGTCAATCATGCGTATAATTATTTATAGATGTGTTTCTATATACAACATGACAATCCTGTTATAAGTATATTACAATATAGGGTTGTTGGTTTAAATTACCATAGATGAGCCCCGGGAGTGAGAGGGTTTATCCGGGTTTAAGCGGGTAAAGCCTCTCTAGCACATGTAAATAATTAAAATTTCTTTTAATTAATTTAAACTGTGAGGGTTAAAAAGGGCTATAACAAAATGTTTTGTTTGGATATATCTGCAAATTATAAAAAATAAAACTTATGTTTAATTTAAAAGTTATGATATTCATTATAAAAGAGGAATTTAGATAAAAACCTTTGTTTGATAAAAAATAATAATGATAAAAATAAAATGATGTTCTAAGAGATTGTTGGCGGGCGTTGGAAAGGGTTAGGAGTTAAAGAATATGCAATTGTAAGTATTACACAGGCAATCAAATACTGAGATCCAGGTGCAAAGCAAGGATATAGACTTGTGCGTCTTCCGAGGCAATGTTTCACCTGTGATCCTGTATAAGGTTACAGTGCTTTGTCACAATTGTAGAGTTATTGGGTTGAAAAGTTGTTGAAGAAAAGGTTGTTCATTAATATGATTGTGAAAGGGGTGAAATAGAGCCATGCGATAAGTAGAATTGTTGTAGCGACAGTAGGTGATCTGACTTGACTTAAAATCAAAGGTTGATTGTGGTCCGCTAGAGCTAAAAAAATTGAGAGTTGTGAACGCTTTGTGCATGCCTGGGTGATTATGCTCTAGGGATGATTGAAATAAACTTTTGAAGCGTGTTCAAGCCAGAAGTTGGGATTTTTAAATCTGGGGAACTATGTTCAATGAGTTTGTTGAAATTACGAAATCAAAAATCTTTCAAGCAGTACTGTCGTCTTTCTACCTTTATGTGAAGCAATCACTGAGAAGATAGTAGTGTAAAGTACACTGAAGTGGTTAGAGAAATAGATTGTTGTATGCCCGAAAGTTAATGATAACATAGTCATTTTATATAAAGGTATAAAAACAAATATAAAATGAATAAAATATAGAAATATAATTGTGGTTGAATAAAGTTTAAGTGGATAAAATCAAACAAACAATATATAAAAGTAATAATAATGAAGAATTAAAGTGATTTTTGACAACAAATAAATATTTTGTAATACTAAAATAATATTATGAAAAATAAAAGTGAAGAATAATGGCGAAAGGAAAAATAAAAGTGTCCAGGGGCGGGAAAAATAAAAGTAAAATTGATTTTTTTTAAATAATGTTGGATTAGAAACTAGTGATTATATAATTGAAAAAAAAAATTATACAAAAAAAACAGAATATAATTAAATATTGTTATCAATTTAACATGTAAAATGTTTGATATGTAGAAAAAATTAGAGATTCACAGGATTAAAATATCAAAATGTTCAATTTAAGGTAGGTCTTGTTCAAATTCAAATATCTAAATGTTTTAAAAGTTAGATTAAGATGTCGACTGCTAATAATGTGTGGAATAAAAGAATGTATAGGACACGGCCTTAATTTATTGGAGGCGAGTAAGGGGGAGGGTGGCAATGGATTTAGGTGACGCGGCATGGTCTCGAGTTGTTTAGTCTATCAATCCGGTATTTTTATGACTCTCTGTCTGGGAATTTGTGAAATTCTCGAGGAAATATAAATGGCTGATGGGAAACACATGTTACACATGGCGGTCATTCCGATATCGGAGATTTAGTTGACAGCTTTGCGGGCGGGGAGGGAGGCCGTTGTATATTTTTGAAGGGGGGGATATGGGGGTTGTCTAGAGCACGTGTTTCAAATTATTTCTTCTCTAGTTTGGATCTGGTGGGTTCAAAGAAATCTTCATATTGTATGAAATAGAGTAAGTAAGTAAGTAATACAGATCCAAATGGATTGTTGTAGGGTATGTAGGTAGAATAGGTTTTTGAATTTAACTGGAAATTTTCTGGTCGCTACTTGAGGTTTGTTTTAAAACGATCGATGTTGAATAAATCTGGATTTAAATGTAGGAATGGCTGGGCAGTTTGAGGCGGTATAATTCGGAATAGTTGCGTCTCGAAGATATCTGGAGTCAAATGATTGAATTCATTGAGATATACATCTTGAGACATTCGCTGTGGGTTTTGAACAAATCGGTTTTGTGGAGGTGTAATGTACAGAACATTCTCTGTGTAATATTTTAATGTATTGACATGTATGGTGTCACTGTCTCTATTGAGAAGTTGATTGGGGCGATCTATTCGAACGACATTGGGTGAGATTATTTCCTTCGAAATGTGGTGTTCTGTGCTGCTTATCAAATATTTCTTTTTCTTTTTTATGCTTATTTTGGGTACGAGAGCGTGCTATCTCTCTAGCTCTGGTTATTTCGGGGTATGGATTAAGATGAGCTCTTAGATCTGGGGGACAACATTGAACATTAAATAGGTGGGTGGAAAACTTGTGACAGAATGTGGTGTGTTATTTTACGTCTGAGTGACGCGTTTAACTAGTTGAGTCCAGAAGGCTTTCGGATTTTCTAGATAAGCTGTAATGGTGGCATTTAAGCGTTCTATTAAACCGTTTGCTGGTGGGTTATTGCTTGTGGTGAGTAGGGGTTGTATACCATGTGTTATTAGAAATTTACGGAATTTTTCTGAGGTAAAAGCGGGCGCTCTGTCAGATAACAGACGTTTTGGAAATCCTTGTTGTAGTACAGTTTTGAGGGTTTGCATTTACGTTAAGGTACTGGTTTACTGGTTAAACTCCCTTTGAGAGTGGTGAAAGCTTGTTGGCAGTTTTAAGATCTATTTGAAAATAGAGTTTTCTCGGTGTTCGTAAGTGTTGTGTTTCTATGTTGTTGCGGACTTAGTAAAATATGTTATTCAATGATGTCAGGTCTAGTTGTGAGTAAAAGTGCGACTTTCGACGTGGACACGCTTTGGGATGAGTTGTGTCACAGGCATGAAGGCGTCTTTGTGGCCAGTTAAGTGAGAAAAATTGTTGTGATGCGCTGTGTGACATGAGTGAGTGAATTGAATGGAAAGGTGTCACGTGAAGTCTTTGTTTTTGGTACAGCATCTAACTTGTTTCATCCTGAACAACAATACTAGTCAAGGGTGGTGGTTGTACAAAACACATCGAGAAAGTTTGGCTGTTAGTGGATATGGCACGTTTAGTGGCGACGATATGGAGCTTGTGTGGCTCAAGGTTGATTTGTTGCTAAGTCTCGCGCTAATAGATGGTGGCCAATTGTAGAAAGTGATGGGGGAGTGTGTTGAAGTTTGTTGAGAGAGATGTGTATGATTAATAATTATGCATGTAAAATGGGGAAGGGCAGTTACTTTTCTAGTTGTCATTTTGAAGATATTGTATCTTTCGATTTTTGCAATTAAAAAAAAAATGCGTTTCACCTATGTTTATTAAAATTTGAATATATTTTTTAAATCGTTTATTATGGTAGTGCGAAAATTATCCTTGTAAAATGGCAATGGCGTGATAGTGACTTATAATTGGAATGGAGCGTTTACATAAAATAGTGAACATAACAATGATTTTTGCAAAGTTTTGAGTATTTGATTAAGAAATTGGTGTTTTGGTATAAAAATAAGGTATTAAGAAAAACACACAAATAAGTTTAGAATTATGATTCGAGTAATTTAAAAAATAATGATTTTTTAAAAATGTAAAATTGCAAGTAATGAATTAAAATTTATAATTTTCTTAATACGTATAAAGTAAAAATTGATAAATGAGGATGTAAACGATTTAAAATTTGAATTGAAATGCTATAAAAATGGTAAAAATTGATTTAAAATGATTATAGTGAAAATAAACATTAAATTTATGGAGAATCAAGTTGTGAGCATGAGGAAAAGTTACGTAGGTTTTTAAAAACTCACAGTTTTGAGGATTGTTCAGTTAGGAGACTTTGTCTTTAGTTGTGGTCCTGATAACGCGGAGGACGTTCCATGTAGGGCTTGTAGAAGCTTGTAACTTCTGTTTGGTAACGGCGGCATGTTGCCTGGAAAATGGTTGAGTTGCATGGTCGAAGGTGGGGAATTTCTCACCGGCTTATTTTGCGCGATTTTCGGCTGTGTCGTTGGGAGGAAGATTGCTTGGTCGTTTCGTTGGAATGGCGTGCTTGTTCCTCCATCTTTGCTCTTCCTCGCTTCTATCTGAACAGGCTTCTTACCTTCTTCGTTGTGGTCTCCTTCGTTGTGGTCATCCTGTCGACTCTTCTGTGATATGGTCCTGTCGACTTACCAGTAATAAGATCCTGTCGACTCTTCTGTGATAAGTTCCTGTCGACTTTAACTGTGATAAGGTCTTGTCGACTTATCTGTGATGAGATATCCTGTCGACTCTCGCTATAACTGTGGTAACCGAGGGTTAAACCTGTAGTAACCGAGAGGGACCGTCAGGGCGTGGAGAGTTTTCTAGTACCTCTCTGCACCTTGGGGGACCTTTAACAGTTCTCACAGAGTACAGGCAGTCGTGGTCGAGGCAAAGTGGAAAGCTTGGGAATGTCCACACACACAAAACGAAGAGACACAGCTGTAGTAGGAAAGTTCCATGAATAGATAAAAAGTCGAGCTAAGAGTAAGATGGAGTTAAAGAATATTTCTTACTGTTTTACATGGTGATGAGGTGGTCCTGGCTAAGACCGACAAGGGCTCACGCAGATGGTGGAGTGACTGCCTAAGTTGGTCTAAAACCGAGGTTTTTATATACCATTCCCGCGGAGGGGGGGGTTGGACTTTGAATGTCTGGGGCATTATGCACCCTTTGACCTCGATGGCAACGACTTGCCAGGGTTGTTGGATTTCTCTCTCGATTTTAGACGATTTTGAACTTCTCAATCTTGCTTTTACTCAGCTCTTAATCTATTACATAGTTTTATTTATTTATCCTCAGTTTGTACAAAGTACATTACATATGGTGATGCAATGGCATATGTCAATCATGCGTATAATTATTTATATATGTGTTTCTATATACAACATGACAATCCTGTTATAAGTATTATACAATATAGGGTTGTTGGTTTAAATTACCATATATATATTTATGATGATAAAAAGAATAATTATTTTGATTGGTCATTATTTAAATTATATATAATATTGACCAGTCATATGAAATATATATCATCCTCTCCTCTTCGAAAGAGCGGAACTCTTCATATGTCCAATCTTGTAGGTGGTTTCCGAATCCTACTAGATCTCCGGAAGGGATTCACTGGATCCAGTGGTGTAATAGTCTGCGGACTCTGGACTGGTTCCGTTGAAGACTGTGGCTCCGATGTCACTTCCTGGCGTTGTGGAATCAGTTCCTCTGGTTCGGTGTTTATATCAGGCTCGGAGACTCCGGCGTGGTCTTCAGTAGATTCACTTCTCTTCCCAGGAATGCGAGATCTCCGTATTTGGTTCCAATGTCTTCTAACTTGTCCTTTGGCTGTTTGTAATGTAACTAGACGGTTTCCCGTAGTGCCTTGAATGCTAGCTTGGTCCCATTTTGGTCCTGGTTTGTAGGTTCGATACCATACAGACTATCCTACCTTAAAACCTGGTTCCTCTGATTTACCAGGATTTGGTAAGATCAAATCCAAACGACTCCGAATGTTATGGCCAAACATCATTTCGGAAGGAGACTTTCCAATGCTGGCTATGGGGTCCTTCTATAGCCCAAAAGTATCTCAGCTAGTCGTTGAGATATGCTCCCTTGTTGTACTTTCTTAAGACCAGTTTTAATGGTTTGCACGGCACGTTCAGCTAAACCATTGGAACTTGGGTGAAAGGGTGCAGTCCGTAGGTGACGGATACCATTTCATGTCATGAACTGTCTAAATTCTTCGGAAGTGAACCAGGTACCATTATCAGATACTAGTGTTCTTGGAATGCCAAACCTGGCAAATAGACAGCGTAGTTGTTCAATGGTTTCTCTTGTGGAAGTGTTAGGAACAGGAATGGCTTCTATCCACTTGGTACATGCGTCCACTACAATGAGGTACAGGTTTTGTTCAAATGGCCCCAGATGATCAATATGAACTCTATCCCAGGGTTGGTTGGTGGGAGGCCAATTGACTGGTGTAGTTCGCGGTGGCATGCTGGCATGGCTTTGGCAGCAGTTACACCGTCTAACGGTCTCTTCAATATCCTTGTCCAAACCAGGCCACCAAAACAAAGTTCGGGCGACACTTTTTAAACCAACAATGCCTTGATGACTATTGTGTAATTCATCCAATATTTTGGCTCTCAAATTTGTAGGAATGATGACACGATTTCCCCAGAATAGCAGACCTTCACAGGCTCCTAGTTCATATCTACGGCTCCAGTAAGCATGAGTTCCATTTCCTTTGGTGTTTCTTCACTCCAACCTTGAAGAGTATGATCCAAGGCTTGTCTTAAAGCAGGATCTCCTGGTAAGCTTGCCCGAATATTATCAGATGTAACTGGAGAACTGTCTAAAGCGTCCATCAGCAATACCATTTCCACAGGTTCTGAATCATGTTCCTTTGGATTTTGTTCAGGAGTGAACATGGGAAGTCGGCTTAAGACATCAGCTTCTGTATTGGAGGTGCCCTTGATGTACTCAATCTTGTACTGATAAGCAGATAAAATGATGACCCATCTTTGAATACGGTTTGCCGCAATAGTTGGAATCCCCTTATTCTCTCAAAATAGGGTTACCAACGGCTTGTGATCTGTGCGAAGAGTAAAACTATTTCCTAACAAGTAGTTGCGAAACCTTGTTACTCCAAATACAGTTCCTAAGGCTTCCCGCTCCAGTTGTGAGTACTTTTTCTCCGCTGGAGTGAGTGTACGAGATGCAAATGCCACTGGACGTATATCATTGTCCCCTTGTACTTGGGATAGCACAGCACCAATGCATACTCCGGAAGCATCACAAGATAGAATTTGTCTCTTTCGAGGATCGAAATGTGCTAGTAAGGTTGACTGGACTAATTTTTCTTTAATGTCCTTGAATGCTCTTTCTTCTAAGGTTTCCCATTTCCACTTCTGTTACTTTTTTAGCAAGTTGTATAATGGTGCTAAATGGAAGACATGTTAGGAATAAATCTTGAATAATACGTAAGTAAACCTAAGAATGCTCGTAACTCCGTCAGGTTGGTTGGACTTGGAGCGCCTTGTATAGCTTCAACCTTAGATGGCAATGGTTGGAGACCTTCCTTTGCAATTTTATGACCTAGATATTCTAGTGATGGTGCCAGAAATGAACATTTATCCTTTCTCAGCTTTAACCCGGCCTCTTGGATTCTTTGAAGTACGCACTTCATATTCTTCAGATGATCTTGATCATTCTTCCCAGTAATTAGGATGTTATCTAGTGCACAGAAAACCATGGGAATTCCTTTTAGAAGTATGTCCATCTGTTTTTGGAACAATGCTGGAGCTGAAGATATTCCAAACGGGAGTCGAGTGTACTTGTATAAACCCTGATGCGTATTGATGACTGTATAAAGCTGAGATTCATCATCAAGTTCTAATTGGTTGTAGGCATCTCTGAGGTCTATTTTGCTTAATTTCTCACCACCAGCTAAAGCTGCAAAACTATCCTCGGCTTTATGTAGAGGGTATTGATCTACTTTAAGGTCTTGGTTCGCAGTAATCTTGAAATCTCCACAAATTCGAATAGTCTGGTCAGACTTCAGAACTGGAACAATCGGAGCAGCCCATTCAGCATGTCGCACGGGTTTCAAAATTCCCGCCTTGACTAATCTATCAAGCTCTCTAGAAATCTTCTCCTTGAGCGCATAAGGAATAGGACGTGACTTGAAAAATCTTGGTTTCATTTCAGGATCAACTAGAAATCTAGCTCTTACACCCTTGAACACACCGTAGCCAGGGTTGAACAGTTCTCTAAATCTATGTAGCTGTGTTGGCAGGTTGTTTTCTGTTACTTTAATCATGTCAACCTTGTATGGCTGGGTTGGTAGTATTCCCAATGCTTCCATCCAATTCCGATCACAAAGGCTAGGACCTTCACCTCCAACAACCATCAGTGGTAGGGTCTGAGTACTATTCTGGTATTGTACAGGCACATCCAATGTACCTGTAACGGCAGCTGGCATGTCTATATAGTAAATTATCAGTGAGCACATACTTATCACTGATGGTACTCTGTGCAGTTGCCTTTGAGTGATTGTAATATATATCGACATGTAAACTTATGTCTGATATAATTTATATAATGTCTGTTATTAGCCAAAAGAAATAAATACTTTCTTTTTAAACTTCCAAGTACTTTTTGCTGATTAACGTCAACCAACAAATACGAGGACGTTACATGGTGGCAGCGGCAGCGGCGCTTGTAAACAACACCACGTGGTAAGAACAATTTATTAATTTCCAATTTCTTAAAGTATTTCAGAACATCTCTAATTGCATGTTCAAATAAAATTCAAAAAATGCATAATAATATATACAAAATAATTTAATTTACAAGCAAGAAGAAATAAGTGTATTTTTGGAAAAAAAATATATATACAATAACAACATGGCGGAAAATGCTATTCGACCTCCAAAACAAATAGGCCTAAATGAACTAAACAAAGAGGGCTGGGAATCTTGGCTTGAAAGCTTTGAATGGTATGAAATTGCTACCCAATTAAGTAGTAAAGCACCAGAGGTACAGGTTGATATCCTTATGGCTGCAATGGGACGAGAGGCTCAAAATATTTTTAAATCTTTCAACTTAAATAATGCAGATAAAAATAATCTGAGCATTGTAAAAGACAAGTTCAACAACTATTTTTCTCCAAAGCTGAACACTACAATTGAAAGATTCAAATTCAATCAGATGAAACAGAATGAAGATGAATCATTTAATGATTTTCTGACTAGGATCAAATTACAGATAGCAAACTGCAAATATGCTGTCATGTCTGATGAACTACTTAAAGATCGAATAGTTGTAGGAATTATTAACAATGAAATAAGAAAAAGACTCCTTAGTGAGGCTGACCTTAATCTGGAAAAAGCCACACAAATTTGCATAGCATGTGAAAATGCCACAAACCAAATGAAACATGTACTAGCCGACTCAGACAAACAAGTTGCTGTGACAAAGATGAACAGTAAGAAGTGGGAAGATAGAAAAGAGCCGAGGAAAGAAAACACCACTAACCAAAGTCACAAAATAATAGAAAACTGCAGAAATTGTGGTAGATCCCACAAAATCAACCAATGTCCGGCATATAAAAAGAGATGCAACAAATGCAAGAAACTCAACCATTTTGCTAATCTTTGCATATCCAAGAACACAAATTCATACAAAGTCAGACAAATTGTTAGGTCACCAAAACCTGAAATGATTCAAGAATTTGTAATCCAGTCAGTTGAAAACATCAACCTGACCGAAGATTGGTATGAAGAAGTAAAAATTAAAGGCAAAAAGGTAAACATGAAACTAGACACAGGTGCACAGTGTAACGTGTTGCCACTCAGCCTGGCAGGGAGATTGAATATGGAAATCCAAAGGTCTCCAGTAAAAAGTTTAATTTCCTTTTCAGGACATCGAATTCCTGTCGAAGGACAAAGTCTAGCAATGTGCATGGTGAAAACATGACTGCCTACATACGTTTCATCATATCCAGTGATAACACTTGTCCCATCCTAGGCAGACAAACCTGTTCCAATTTAGGTCTTGTCAATCGAGTAAACACCTGTCAAAAAATTACACAGGAATACCAAGAATTATTCGAAGGGATAGGATGTTTGAAAGGATAATGAATACGAGGCAAATTTTCAGACTTCGGACATGAACATGCAAGTAAGACCACCCAGACCTATTCCTCTATCTATTAAAGAAAGAGTAAAGAAAGAACTTGAGGAAATGGAAGAAGACTTTGAAGTACTGATGAACACCCCGACAAATAAGTCAGGCTATGAGGAATTTCAAGCTCTTACAAAAGAGGACCAATAACTACAAGGACTAAAAAACCTAATCTCATATGGCTGGTCAAACTACAAATCAGCATTCCCGGAAAGCTGCAATAAATACTGGCCATATAGAGATGAACTCTCGACAAGCGAAGACCTAATCTTCAAAGGTAGCAGAGTCTTCATTCCGCTAAGGTGGAAAGCAAAGATACTCAAGTTAATCCACGAAGGACACCAAGGAACAAAAAGCTGCTTGAGAAGGGCCCGAGACTCAATATACTGGCATGGCATGTCCCAAGACATCATCAACATAGTAGAAAATTGTAGGACTTGCCAAGCAAATCAGAGGAACAAGACAAAAGAACCAATGATCATAAAAGAAATACCGAGTCTTCCTTGGGAGATAGTCGCAGCTGACATTTTCTCAATAAAATGAAAAAATTACCTGTTAATAACAGATAACTACTCTGGATTCATTGATTTCAAAGAAATTAAGAGAATGAACTCTGTAGAAACTATTGAATCTCTTAAAAAATGGTTTAGCGTACATGGAATTCCCAGACTCCTGGAAACTGATAATGGGCCAAACTTTACGTCCAGAGACTTTAAAGACTTTCAAAAGAAGTGGTTGTTCGACCACCAGACATCAAGTCCTCTATATCCGAAATCAAACGGATTAGCAGAGAGAGCGGTTCAGACAGCCAAGAACCTCATCAGGAAGTGTTTGGATTCAGGACAAGAAGTGGAACTAGCACTTTTGAACTTTTACAACACTCCTAGAGATGGTCTTCTTTCACCGGCTCAGTGTCTGTTCAGTCGCAGGACCAGAACCCTCCTTCCCACTAGCACTCATCAGTTGGAACCAGAAATCCAAAAGGGACATACACAAAACCTGAGAAATAAGCGGGAGAAGCAGAAAACACACCACGATAAGACAGCTAAGACAACGCGAAGCTTTAAGGAAGGTGAAAAGATAATTCTGAAACAGCATCACCGTGAATGGATCCCTGCCAGAGTTACCCAAGAAGTAGCTCCAAGATCATATAAAGTGCAAACACCTACTGGTGAGTACCGCCGCAACAGCTCCTTCATGCGACACACGAATCTGAAGAGTCCAAAGAAACAGCGAAGGAGAATCCCGGAGATCCCCAAGTCAACTCTACCGGAAGGACCTGGCCCAAGCGGTGATAAGGAACAGGCTCAAGTTCCTGAAGAACTCAATACTTCTCCAAGACCATTCTCAGGCCAGGAACCCAAGAGTGATCACCAGAACGCGGAGAACAAATACGGCACCCTGCCCATTACAACAAGGTCCAGGCGGATGATCAAGCCACCCAAACGATTTGAAGAATGAATTTCTTCAAAGGGGGAGATGTAACGGCAGCTGGCACGTCTATATAGTAACTTATCAGTGAGCACATATTTATCACTGATGGTACTCTGTGCAGTTGCCTTTGAATGATTGTAATATATATCAACATGTAAACTTATGTCTGATATAATTTATATCATGTCTGTTATTAGCCAAAAGAAATAAAGACTTTCTTTTTAAACTTCCAAGTACTTCTTGCTGATTAACATCAACCAACAAATACGAGGACGTTACAGTACATTATTGCATAATTAACTTGCAAGGGTTGGCCACTGTAGGTTGCCAACTTAATTCTTAATGGATCGGCAGGACATGGATTAGGTAGTTTAAAGAACCTTCGAGTGGAGGGTGAGTCTGTAGGCAGAACCAGTATCATATTCCAATGACAGTATCTTATCATTGATTTGTACCTCAATCTTAATTGGATCGGTTGTTCTCAATAAATTTATAATTTTAAAGATTTGACTGCTGATTTCAGTCTCTGCGATGGCGTGTAATTTATTTCCATCCTTATTTGCAGTAGAATTGCGTTGTGGCTTTCTTTTTAGACAACTCCTCCCCAAATGTCCAATTTTACCACAGTTGAAACATTTGGCTTTCAAATGAGGGCATTTATCTTGCTTATGATCCTTAGATCCACATCTTATGCATGTGTAGTTTTCTGACTTGGTAATCTTTCCTGTAGTAGATGGCTTTAATCTCCAATTACCTTGCTTAATTTTCTTAACAACCTCTGGATTTCTTTGACTTTGTAAATCTTTTGCATCTTGTGCTGCTGCTTTCAAAGCAAGAGCAATTTCTATAGCTTTATGCAAGGTCAAACTATCACCTTGCCCTAACAGTTTTCTTTGAATGCTGTCATCCTCGATTCCAGCTATTAGTCTATCACGGATAGCTTCATCTAATGTAGACCCAAATTCGCAATATTCTGCCATCTTCTTTAATTCGGCAATGTATGTTGAAATTTTTTCACCTGGCATCCTTGCTCTATTTGTAAACTTTGAACGTTCGACGATTGCAGATGGGGTGGGGTTGAAATTTTTTTTTTTCAATTTGCTCACTAGAACTTTGTAAGTATTTTCTACATCAGATAATTTTTTTGGAATGCAAAGATCATATAAAAGGTTGTACACAGTTGGGGTTAGCAAGGTCAAGAGAAAATAGCTTTCTTTTTACTTTGATCAATGTTATTTGCCTCAAATAAATACTCCAATCATTCTGTGTATCTCTCCCAACTTTCTGTAGATTCATCAAATTTTTCAATTGTAAAAATAGACATTTTGAAACTAAAAATGTTTACTTATCTTTAATTGGAAGATCCCGTGCTCGTCGCCAAAATACAGTTGTGTATTTAGGGTTACCTCGTCGTTGTTAACTGTTGTGTATAAAAGTGGGCCTTGTATTTGAAATGATAAGGTATGGGTTGATTTTAAATGTTTTAATTATCTAGGAATGAGATTACATAATATAACACACAATAAAAATAAAAGTACATATACTTGAGGTGTGACATCGAAGGCGGTAAACAATGCTTATTCGATTACATCGTATATTTACAACACAACGTTGTCGAATCTATTTCTAACATTATTAAAAATATATAACAGTCTCCCCTACTTTAGATAAGACACTTAGGGATAGTTTCCTGTTTTTATATTTCTGGTTGTGTAGACATAGTCCTCAAGATGTCGCGGGGGTCGTCTTGGGCGTTGTGATCTGCGCAGGGGTGTATCAGGCATGGATGTAGGTTCCTGATCAGATGTCTGGTCGGGGTCATGATGCTCCTGTTGATTCGGTTCAGGCTGTGAAACAGTGTATTGGATCGGATCAAAGTCTGGTGATGACTGGCTTGGTTTCGATTGGTGGTGTATTGTAGATTCGTCAAAAGTGACTTGTTTCTTCTTAATTTCAACTTTTTGAAGTTGGTTTATGTGACGTTTTAGAGATTTTCCTTCATCTAATTCAATGATGTAGTGAAGATTTCCAAGCTTTTGTTTAATAGTTCCATTTTTCCAAAACGGTTTGTTGCTGATGAAAACTCTTGCTTGAACTCTTTCTCCTACCTGAAGACATCGTGTACGCGGTTGAATTTGCTGTTGGGACCTTTCTTCCTGATAAGGTCGCATAGCATCAAGTTTTATGCGAATTTGCCTGTTCAGATACATTTCTGATGGTGATCTCCCACTTGCTAATGGAGTTGCTCGATAACGAAGGAGTATCTTTTGAATCTTCTGGTGTATTGGAACATTTTCGTTTATCATAGATTTAAGTTTGTTTTTCAAGGTTTGAACATTCCTCTCAGCGAGTCCATTTGTTGCTGGGTGTCCGGGCACTATGAATTTTTGTCTGATCCCGTTTTCAAGACAGTAGTTCGAGAAGGTATCACCGGTAAATATTGATGCGTTGTCAGAAACCATGACAAAAGGGTATCCATGGGTTGAAAAAATGTCATTTAAAAGTTTGATGGTGTTGAGGGATGTTGGAGGTTCACTGATGGCTTTGATCTCGGCCCAGCGAGATTTTGCATCAATTAGGAATAAGTAATAATATCCCTGGAAAGGTCCTGCGTAGTCGAGGTGAATGCGCTCCCAATTAGTTGATGGAGGATCCCAATGATGTACAGGTGCTTTTGGAGGATTGTTTTGAGTAGATAAACAATCTCTGCATGATTTTACAAGATTTTCGATATCCTTGTCAATATTCTTCCAAGTGCAGTAACGTCGGGCAAGTTGTTTCATCTTCACGATCCCAAGATGTGTTGAATGAAGGTCTTTTAAGACTTCCAGTTGAAGACTTTTTGGAACTACTACTTTATCATTCTTGAACAAGATTTCTCCATTTAGTGTGTAATCACTCTCAATGGAATTTGATTTGATGTCTCGTTTTAGCTTTGACAGTTCTTTGTCTTTGTCTGTCTCTTTTACAATTTCTTCCACTGTTAAGGTTTTTGTAGAAATTTCGAACACCGTTGAGGAGCATATTCGATGTACCTCCTCGTTGATAATCATGTCAGTGGTAACATAACCTTGGGCAGTGGGTGCTCGTGACAAACAGTCAGCAATTTGATTTTCAGTTCCTTTCTTGAATGACACGACGTAGTCGAAACCTGCTAAAAATGAAGCGTAACGTAAGAGACGTGCAGATGTCATTTTTGGAAATTTTGATTTAGGATGAAAAATTCTGGTCAAGGGTTGATTATCAGTAATTAGTGTAAATTTATGTCCGAAAAGATAATCAAAAAAATGGTCTACTCCGAACACAATTGCCAATGCTTCTCGATCTAGTTGAGAGTAGTTTTGCTCTGCATCTGTTAGTGAACGTGAGGCAAAAGCAATTGGGTGTTCTACCTTATTGATACCATGAGACAATACTGCAACGATTCCAACAGGGCTTGCATCTGTTGTTAGGGTAACAGGCAAGTTTGTATCGAAAGGAATTAAAACTCTGTCACTCGCAACTTCATTGTTGAGTTTGATAAATGCTGCTTGGCATTGGGCTGACCAAAATAATTTTTTATCTTTCTTAAGTAACCTTCGAAGTGGATAAGTTATTGTTGAAACATCTGGTAGAAATCTAGAATAATACGTTATCATCCCCAAAAATCTGCGTAAGTCGGCTATATTCTTTGGTTGTGGCATGTCGATGATAGCCTTTACCTTTGAAGGAGATTTTGATATTTTGTTATTTTCTATTACATGTCCAAGATATTCGATTTTAGTTTGAAAATAAATACATTTATTTTTGTTGAGGTGTAAGTCACACGCGCGTAATCTTTCTAAGCAAGCAAAAAGATTTTCCTTGCATTCTTGTTTTGATTTTCCATGTACTAGAATATCATCAAAATATGATATAGTCTTGTTTAAGCCTTGAAGAATTTGATCGATAGCGCGATTGAATTCTGCAGGAGCAGTTTTGATCCCGAAACTCAACCTGTTCATTCGGTAAGTTCCTCTGTGTGTCGATATGGTCTGGATGATGCTACTTTCTTCATCCGTTCTCAGATGTAGATAGGCCTTGTAGAGATCCAAGCGGCAAAAATACTTGGAATCCTTTAAGCTGTTTAAAACATCTTCAATTCTTTTGATTGGGTAACTTGCATTTAACAACTGATCGTTAACACCAACCTTATAATCAACACAAAGCCGAACTGTTCCGTCGCCTTTTGGAATGACTACAAGTGGTGATCCCCAGTCACTGGTAGCTGCTTTTGATATTATACCTTCTGCTTCCAGTGTGTCCAATTCCTTTTCCACCTTCTCCCGGAGGGCATAAGGTACATTCCTTTCAGGTGTAAAGCTTGGTTTTGCTCCTTGACGGAGTTGAAGCGTGATGAGAAAATCAGGCACGCAACCAACTTTTTGAGTATAAATTTCAGGGAATTCTTTTTCGATATCATAATCATCATTTATGGATGACACTTTTAGTTCCTTGATTTGATTTAGATTTTCTTGATCAATTTATTCTAGATTTATTTTTAGATGCCTGATCCAGGTTCTTCCTAGAAGAGGATCATAGTTATTAGGAATGATAAATAATTCTTCAATAGATGTACGATCTTTGAATTCTACTTGGACTTCCACTTTCCCAAGAGAATTGAAAACGTTTCCAGTATATGATCGGAAAACAATGTTAGTTGGTTGAACCACATTTTTGGTATTTAGCTTTTTAAATTGATTCTCGGGCATTAAGGTGTAACCCGCTCCAGTGTCTACCTCAAACTTTTGATTGGAACCTTCAATTTTAATTGAAACATAATACTTTGTTGTATCTTGTGAAGCGCGTTCAGCAGGGGTTGATCATAAATGTCAACAATTCTGTTTATTCCGAAGTCTTCATAATTATCGATATGATTTGTCTAAGTGTTATTTGACTTATTATTGAGGAGAGTTTTGATGCATATTTTTGACACATGACCTATTTTATGGCATGATGTACAAGTCAATTTTGATGGGTCTGTTCTGCAATTTTTCGATAGGTGGTTGTTTCGACCACAGCGGAGGCAAACATTGTTGATGCCAAGTTTCTCATAATCGATATGGCCTCGTGATTTCGATCGAGCATGTTGATTCTCATGGGTTTGATTTGATCTGGGTCGGTTTTGACTTGGAGCCTTATAATTGTCCTTCCTTGATCGATAATTGTATCGAGAAACTTTGTGGACTTCATCTGTCACATTGATAGTTGTGGTTGATGGTCGTGCCTTTGATAATTCGTGGCAATCAGTCTTCGATGCTTCAAGAGCAATAGCCTTCGTTAAAATATCATTAAATGCGTAGATTTCCGATTGTAGGATTTGTTCCTTTATCCAGTTGTCTTTTATACCTCGGATAAACTGTGCTCTCAGGAAAATTTCTGATGCTGAAACATCTTTTCCACATTCGCATTGTGCCTTGAATTCACAGTCAGCTATGTCACGTCTTAATGATGCTACAAAGTCTGCAATTGAATCCTTATCTTGTTGATATGTTGATAGAAAATAATGTTGAGAAACAAGGGTGCTTCTTCTTGGCGCTAAATGTTTTTCCAATTCTTCGATGAGTTCTTCGTAATCAAGTTCTCCCGGAGTTGTTGGGGCTACCAAGGCTGCTAAGATGTTATAATTTGAAGCACCTATCGAATTCAATAACATTTGAGCACTTCTCTTTTTATCTTGATAAATGTCTTTCATTTTGATGTAATTTTCAAAACGCTAGCGATAATATTTAAATATTTCCTTATTTGGATCAAAATTTTCAAAGGGTGCAGCATGAGAAATGTTTACAGGGGTGGGTTGATTTTCTTTTATATCAGTTCCATCCCTAGGTTGAGTTGTTTTTGATAACAAAGTATTGATTAGCTGTTGTTGATTTCTATTCATGGCTTCAATGAGGGCCTGAAACTGTTGTGGATCCATTTTGTTCAAAATATTTTGATTTTTTTTTACCTCAATGAAAATTAAAATAAATAAATATTGATATGCGAATAACTGCTTGTTTTAAAAATAGATATATATTTGGTAATTATGAATTTAATAGAATTAGAATTGATGATATGAAGTTAAATTGCCAATAAAATTGATATATATTGTATTATATTATAATTATTTGATAGTTGATAAAGAGTTTGATTTAAATACGTTGTCGTTTTTAACCCTCGTCGCAGATTCTTACGACCTTTCGTGCCTCCACCGTACACCACCCCACCCAACTCAGCTCAACATCAGCAGACCTTATCCCCTCGAACCCGAGAACCGAACCCGCGTTATAGCAACTACGTTGGATCGGTCCCAAGTCCCAATCTCCAGGGGGGGCATGAGATAAGAGGATGCCAGCGGGCGACGCTGGCATGGGACGCCGGGAATTCTGCGAGCTGGCAAAATAAAAGTGGGCCTTGTATTTGAAATGATAAGATATGGGTTGATTTTAAATGTTTTAATTATCTAGGAATGAGATTACATAATATAACACACAATAAAAATAAAAGTACATACTTGAGGTGTGACATCGAAGGCGGTAAACAATGCTTATTTGATTACATCTTATATTTACAACACAACGTTGTCAATCTATTTCTAACATTATTAAAAATATATAACATTAACAAATTATTGTAACTCACATTAATGCTTTTATTGATGTATTTATTTAGACAACATTAATAGTATTTAATATATATAGTAGTTATTAAAGTATTATATATAATATAGTAGTTAATAGTAACAAATTTAATTATAAAGTCTAACTAACGACGCGGTCATTGTTTACCGAAGCCAGAAAAACAAAAGATGTATATATATGATGATAAAAATAATAATTATTTTGACTGGTCATTATTTAAATTCTATATAGTTATCAGCGTCATGCGTTCTTAATTCTGTCACCGTTTGCTTTTGGTTCAGTGGTAGAATGCTCGCCTGCCACGCGAGCGCCCCGGGTTCGATTCCCGGCCGATGCATTTTTTTTTTTTACAATTTTTAAAACTCATTTATATATTATAGTGGCGGGCGCCCCGGGTTCGATTCCCGGCCGATGCATTTTTTTTTTTTTACAATTTTTAAAACTCATTTATATATTACTAGACGAATGGCCCGGGCAACGCCCGGGTTTTACCCGAGTGCGTATATATTTTTAAAATGTTTTAATTAAAATACTATTCGTTACAATTATAAATTGGCGCCGTGGATGTCTCTCTTGTGAAACGTCCCGCCCCAAACTGTGTGTGTCTTGAAAATATAAAAATAAAAATGTGAACGGAAAAGTATGTCCAGGTTAGCCTAGTGGTCATAATTATTATTATTATTATTATTATTATTATTATCATTAGATAATGATAATGATCATAATGATGATGCGCGCGCATCCGTGACAGAACCGGCCGGCCGGCCCACGACGGTCGTGACTATATATGTTGATAGTGGCGGGCGCCCTGGGTTCGATTCCCGGCCGATGCATTTTTTTTTTTACAATTTTTAAAACTAATTTATATAAACTTTAATATATACAGTTATCAGCGTCATGCGTTCTTAATTCTGTCACCGTTTGCTTTTGGTTCAGTGGTAGAATGCTCGCCTGCCACGCGGGCGCCTCGGGTTTGATTCCAGGCCGATGCATTTTTTTTTTTTTTGTTTACAATTTTTATAACTCATTTATATATTATAGTGGCGAGCGCCCCGGGTTCGATCGATTCCCGGCCGATGCATTTTTTTTTTTTACAATTTTTAAAACTCATTTATATAAACTTTCCGGGTTCGATTCCCGGCTGATGCATTTTTTTTACAATTTTTAAAACTCATTTATATATTATACAAGAATGGCATCCACGGCGCCAATTTATAATTGTAACGAATAGTATTTGAATAAAAGCATTTAATCGGGTAAACCCTGGGCGTTGCCCGGTCATTTGGCTAGTTATATATAATATTGACCAGTCATATGAAATATATATCAGAAAGTAATCTATTAATATAGTTTATACATTTATATCTTGGCGTTTTCTTTTTTTTGGGTCTAGTAAGGTGGATTACGTCTTTTGTTTTATTAATGCTTGTATAAAAAAAATGAGTGGGAATCTTTACAATTGAAGCCTCAAAGTGTGGGGAAGACTGTAATTGTGAAAGTTGAGTTAGCCTCAAAGTCTTTTATTCAAAATTAAGCTTTTCATTCATTGAGCTCGCAAAAGCTTTGTCCAAACTTAGCCTTTTACATGCACAGTCTAGTTGAAATCAGCTTGAAGTCCTGAGAGACTCATTTAATACAGTGAAATCTCGAGATCCTAGACTCTAGATAGCCTTTTTTCTGTTATAATAATTTATATCTAGCCATATAATGTACTCAATGTACTAAGAGATCAGGTGCTTCAATATATAGAATCTAAGTTGAGCATATTATAATATTTTTGTGCTATTATATATAATATATTTACACTCTCTCTCTCAATATGTGTGTGCCATAATACATTATTTAAATGAACATGTGTTGGGGTACGTTTTGTAATCATACCCAACAGAAGATGCATGGTGTCAAAATCAATTGGATACATGGCTTCCCTCTCATGAAGACTTATAGATTCTTTTTTGCACAGAAACCTAGCCACTTGAAGACACCAGACATCTATGTCGAAAGCGGATGCCTGGTGGAGATAAAGACACCAGACATCCATGCTGAGAGCTGATGCCTGGTGGAGAAGAAGACACCAGAAATCCAGAGACATCCGTGCTGGAAGCTGTTGTAAAATCTACTTATATATTTGCCTTATTCTGTCTGTTTGTCTGAAGCTCACGGATGGGATTTTTCATAACCATCGGTGGTTCAGTGGTAGAATGCTCGCCTGCCACGCGGGCGGCCCGGGTTCGATTCCCGGCCGATGCATTTTTTTTTTTTTTACAATTTTTAAAACTCATTTATACAAGGTGCGTTCATTAATTTCCAGGACTGCTCTGTATCTTTGAAAAAATAAAACAAATAAAAAAACTAATTTAATATTTTTCAAAATATGCCCCTCCTGCCTCAATACACCCGTTCCATCTTTTTTTCCAATTGTCGAAGCAGGAGATAAAATCACTTTTTGAGAGGTTCCTCAAGGTTGCCTTCGATTCAGCTTGTATCATATCAACGTTGTCAAATTTCCGTCCTTTCAAGTTCCTATTCAATTTAGGATAGAGGAAAAAGTCATTGGGGGCTAAGTTGGGGGAATAGGGTGGATGAGGGATCTGTATGGTTGAATGCTTGGCCAAGAACTGCAAAACAACATGGGCTGTGTGCGGCCGCGCATTACCGACGTGAAGTATCCAGTCATTGTTTTGCCATCTTTCAGGTCTTTTAAGGCGCACTGCCTCCCTTAAGCACCTCATTATCCCCATATAAACAGATAGTCCAGTCTCTGAAGATAATTCTTCTGTTAGATTTAATTAACTCCTTTATTTTGAGCTTGTTTTCCTCGCAACGAAATGATCTTGGACGCCCAGTATGCTGATCATCGTTTACCTTTTCCCGACCTTTTTGGAAGCGTGAAAATCATTCAAAAGTTCTTAAAGGGATAAAGCTGCATCGCCAAAAGCTTCTTTAATCAATTCATACGTCTCAGTAGCACTTTTTTTCAATTTAAAACAAAACTTAATGCAGATTCTCTGCTCTTCGAAAATGGCCATTTTAAAATTAGAAATGCGAACCTTACAAGGAAGTTGTTTTGTTCTATTTTTTAATCGGCGCGTGAGCCACGAGACTCGTGCTTTCAGTCAGGTGTGGTCGAATGTCCAACATTTAACTCTGTATGAAAAATTTTTCTTTAGCTTTTTTATTTATTTTATTTTTTAACCAGTCCAGGAAATTAATGAACGCACCTTGTATATTATACAAGAATGACATCCACGGCGCCAATTTATAATTGTAACGAATAGTATTTGAATAAAAGCATTTAATCGGGTAAAACCCGGGTGTTGCCCGGGTCATTCGTATATAATAATTGTATAAACGAATGCAAGACAAAATCACCGCGAATGTTTCTTTTTTTTTAAGGCAATTTCTTTTTAAGGCAATTATCGTTATTTATCGTTAATTTTTGTTTCGATTTTATTGAAAAAAAAAACGATATGGTGCCTTTAAAAAATGATCTTTATTACTATGCAGTTTTCTATTTAGTCAATATACCAAAGTTCATGTTGCAAATGTAATTATCTCTATCGATTTAGTAGGTGAAATGCAAAAAAAATCGACATGATGAAATCTTTATGAAAATTCACATTTTTATTTTTATATTTTCAAGACACACACAGTTTGGGGCGGGACGTTTCACAAGAGAGACATCCACGGCGCCAATTTATAATTGTAACGAATAGTATTTTAATTAAAGCATTTTAAAAACACACAGTTTGGAACGGGACGTTTCACAAGAGTGACATCCATGGCGCCAATTTATAATTGTAACGAATAGTATTTGAATTAAAACGTTTTTAAAATATATGCGCACTCGGGTAAAACCCGGGCGTTGCCCGGGCCATTCGTCTAGTATGTATATATATACCCCTCATTTTATATTTAGATAGAGGTGACTAAAAGAAATTATTAAATTTCAGCATCGAATTTAATATCCGGAAATTTATAATGAGTTATATGCTCTTAACGGGTTGAATATTTACAGTAGCCCCAGTTAAATTAGTATTTTAAAAAAAGGATTTGGGAATAGAATAAAGAAAGAAAATAATTTATCATGTAAAAATTTAAATCAATAATTTTAATAATACACAGACTATATATTATTTAATTTCTTAAAGAAATTAATTTGTTTTCTCAATCTACAATTTTTTCTTTTTCTTCGGCAACACGGTAAATGGAGGCGGGGCAGTCGAGACCACGTGCGTGGATTGGACGAACGAAAATGCCAACCAATGAAAAACTTTAGCGCGAGCAGCGAATCAAAATAGAAAGGGGCAAGGATAAAATGGTTTTTCTTTGCCAGAGTCGGCAGTCAGGCTCGAGACGTGGAAGGGAGGAGACCAGACTTTCTCCGGCGCTTTCGGGAAAAGGTAAGCCCCTTTGCCATTATGGCTTACTCTTTCTTTTGAGTAGGAGCTGACATAATTTTCGCATGGGCCCTAAAGGGCTTTAAGGAACGTAATTATGATAGGGACCTTTATTTTGTCTTGCTAGAGTAGATAGAGATCTAGGCTTTCCCCCATATAAAGGCAAATTTGTAACTTCAAGTCACCTCTATCTAGATCACTATATAAATAGCACATCCCGCCAGCATAGAAATGTTCCCTAACTTTGTTTGTTTTTGAATAAACATCTAGTATATAGCTTATATGGAAGAATTTTTCTTTGTGTCCTCTCATACATATTTCATTCTTTTTTTTTTTTTGTGCTACCCTTACATCTTATTATTACAAATTGTATTGGAACATAAAACTATGTTGGGTCAGTTTTTCCATTAAACAAAACCCAACAAAGATGTAAACATTCATTTACATCATATAAACATATATATACGCAGTGTCTCGCCGAAGTGTTTGTTGCCTAGGTGGAGAATTCCCAACGATGGCCGACGATGCTCTAAAGGCCCCCTTCCCTGACGCAGGACCTCTCTTGGAAGGATATACAAAAGGCAGACACCTGAAGACACCAGACTTCCATGCCAAAAAGCAGATACCTGGTGGCAGAGGGAAGACACGACGGGTGACATCCAGAGACATCCGTGCTGAGAACTGCTGTACCATGTGTACATATGTTGCTGTACCATATGTACATATATTCCCCTCATTTCTTTTTGGTAGTAGGTGACCTAAGGAAAACAATGTGTCATATAAACATATAAATTATTAATTTTATATACTCGGGATATATATATATACATTAATTAATTCCTAAGGAATTAATTTTAGGGATTAATTTGTTTCATCCAATATACAATTTTCTTTCTCGCGCGGCAACACGGGAAATTGGGGGGCGTGGTCATGGTGACGTGCGTGTTTTGCTCTCGACGAATCAAAATGCCAGCCAATAAAGGCTTTGGCATGATCAACGAATGGAAATGAAGAAAGGATAGAATAAAAGGGCCCGTTTTTTGACTAAAAGGGGATCAGATCAGACAGACAGAGCCGCTCAGTGACAGTAACTCCCGGCAGTCGACCCCGAGACGTGAAGGAGACCAGACCTTACCGCCCCTTTTCCGAGAGAAGGTAAGCACCGCCATTATGGCCCAACTCCCTTTCATAGTTTTCAATTAGAAGCAGATCTATTTAGATTTTTAATGGGCCCTAAAAGGGCTTTAGATGATAACTTAAAGTAATGTTAGTATTTTTAGTATCTTATCCCGTTAGCATAGATAGAGATCTAAGTTTTCCTATTATACAACGAAGAATTTGTAACCTTAAGTCACCTCCACCTAGTTATTATGTAAATAGAATGTCTCGCTCATATAAAATGTCCCCAAATTTCGACTAATAAATACCTACATATGTGTAATTCATGCTGAGAGTCTTGTCTGCTTCTATACAATTTCATTCTCCAGTTTTATGGTAATTCACCCCCACCTCATTATAAATCCCATTTAGTGTGGACTACCAACTCTGATGTAATAGAGTTGCGTACTGTGTATTTGCTGTGGCATGCTGACACAGCAACAGTTGCAAAATATAACTTTATCATTGTATTGTTCGTTGATTTAAAAGGGTTAATATGGCCCATGTTGTCTCAAACTCATTGGGTTGTTCTCTTTATAGTTTTAATTGAAGACCTTTGTCTTAGATACATTATGTTTATTAATGTCAATAGCATAAGTCTATAGTTTGCTTGTCCTTTATTTATTAGATTTTTGGTGTAATCTTCATAAATAGAGTTCTTCCCATATATCCAGATGGTAACATACTTATCGCATCTTGTTGAATCTTTACTATAAAAATTAGGATTATTGTATACCTGCATGTGCGGCCAGATTTTCCACCAATGGAGTCTGAATCTGGTACTTCATGATATTTGGTCTAAAATATTGATTTCCACTTGTTATACTTCAACAGGAGTGTTAATTAGGCCCTCTATGTTCAGGATATCTTAGCTCCTTTCTTTTGTGCGTAATAACATGTTCATCTTTATCTGAGATCTCCCAGGGTCGTTGTGTGATCTCAAAGGGCGTGACACTGAAAATTTGGGCGCGACACGGACCTGAGTCCGACGCGTTCCAGCGTCTGGATTTCTCTTTTGGGAGAAAGGACCACTATTAAGTCTATAATTTATTTGCCTTATAGTTTATTCTGTTGGACTCTAGTATAATCTTTACAAGTGGGGTCACTTCCACATATATGTATATATCCAGATAGCAAAATCAACTCCAATACCTTAACCTCTGCGAAATCTCTATGACAATAATACAACTCCGAGGTCGTGTATATAAATATATATCTTTCTAACAAGACTCTAGCTTCCGGATATGGTAATCCTTTATGGGAATAACGCGATGGTAGTGGGTCATTAGAAACCATATATATATTTATCTAATGTATTTATATCTTTGCAAAACTTTCTATAAAGGAACTATTAACATCTTGTTATATGCTAAGCATAGACTATTTACATAATTCTAAACTAAGGAAACTTATTATATAATAATTTAACTTATGAAATTAGAGTTAGATATGGAGCATGGTTAATGAAAACAAGAATTACTTTATCAGATATGGGGAAGTGTACGTTTAATTGCTATCATTTCTATTTTTTTTTTTTGGATCTGGTGCGCCCATCCATCCTATCTATTATTCGTCTGTCGGGTTCCGCCTATTTACATTCTGTTGTATTGGTTGCATTCCATCAGGTATATTATTTGACTATTGTCTGTGTAATTTGGGTTATAAACGCCTTATTATTGTGAATCTATTTTACAGTTGATATATATAGAATTATAGAGATCGGCTGCTATAAATTCCTCTATGCAATAGCCCTCAGCGTCTCCAGTGGGTGGCTAAATCGCTAGAAGGCGAATTTCTTAAAAGGATAAGTTGAGACAACGAGGAAGGCAGAGGAAGGGTCCGCCATTTTTGTTTCTTTCATGGAAGAAGAAGCAAGACAGGGATGTGGAAGATGGACCCCCGCATTCCTGAGATGTCGTTAGTTCCCGCGCGATACCCGACCCCCCCCCCATACATTCCAAGAAGAGTCCATCAACGGGGCCTCCCCTGAGGGGCCCTTCTCACGCCGACATGGAAACTTTTTACTTGGAGCTGCAACTCTAAAGTCCTTCTGTGCCTTGTATAGTATCTGACTTCTCGTAGGTCTAAAATAGGGAACGCGACACTTTCAATATATACGTATATATTATCTGGTACTCCTTTTTTCTTTTTTTCAAATATAACCTTAGCTGTCTAAGTCATATATATTTGTCTATTCTATATCACGCTCTAGCCCGAAGATTGGCAGGGGGGTCGTTCCCAAAATGTTACACTTGCAGTCTACAAGATAAGAAAATTTATTTTCCAGGTCATATCATACATTCCAAGGATGGTGAAGACATTGTTGTCGAAAGGTTACACCCGAAAATTCTAATAAGGAAATTGTACTAAGTCACCCCCTACATGCTCCGTTCTCGTAGGTCTAAAATAGGGAACGCGACAACTACCGGCTCCGATGGAATGGAGTTGTGTACTTTACCTTTGCTGTGATACTTTAATACAGCAACAGCGGCAAAACAACTTTATTAGGGCCGCCTTGAGGGAATCCCTTAGTCAGATTTTTGTAACATTTGTATTTTCATATGAGGAATTTGCCCTTCTTTCACTGTTTAAATAAAAGATTGTATGATTCTTACCAATTTGGAGGGAATGCTACCAAAATCGAGTCTTCTAATAATTGCTGGCCACCATGCGTTGTCAAAAGCGCCTGCCATATCCACTGTAATCAAAGAAGTCTGTTCTCCTTGACTGTGTTTCAATATGGTTTTGTGGGGACCAGGGATGCAGCACCCCGCCGACGCCGCCCGCCAAGATAAATAAACAGGCGGCCGCCATAAATCACCAACCACAGCGGAGGAATCCGGAGAGAGGACCAGACGTGCATTCAGGGCTGTCTGCTCTTTGTCTTCCCATATAAATGTAGCCAACAAGAAACTCCAATAAACACTAACTTTGAGAGACTTTCTGAGCCATCGCTGGACCAGTAAATCGACACACCACATTGGTGAGCCGGACGTGATTGAAAAGAAAAAGCATACGAAGATTTCAAGAGATAAAGAAATGCAAAAAGTGATTCAAGCTTGAAAAGAAGCATCATCCAGGATATCGGGATATCATCTCAAGACTAAGATAAGTTTTTATATTATCTTCCTTGTTATTTTATCTCAATATTTTTATTTTTAACTTTATCTCTAAGCTGTTGTGTCGAATTTAAATTTACGTAAAATGGAAACAGAAAATAAGCCTAGCGATACCTCAGAAATATGCAAAGTTAGTGTTAAAATACCGCCTTTTTGGGTTGAAAAACCTGAAATATGGTTCTTCCAGGTAGAAGCACAGTTCAAAATAGGTGGAATTATTCAGGAAGACACTAAATTTAACTATTTGATCTCCCAATTAGAACCTAAATATATAGAAAACATTTGGGACATAATTAATAGCAAAAGCGACAACAAGTACTCTGAATGTAAATCACGACTACTTGAATTGTTCAGAGAAAGTGAAGGGTTGAGAATTAAAAAGTTAATTTCAGGTATTGAGCTCGGAGACATGAAGCCGAGCCAGTTATTACAAAAGCTCAGATCCCTCGCTACCCCAGATATCTCTGACAATTTAATAAAAACTTTATGGCTTGATAAACTGCCCACATCCATAAAGAACATACTTATTGTAAGCGAAGAGGACATTAGCAAATTGGCCATAATGGCCGATAAAATAAATGAAATAAACTCTTCCAAAGAAATATATGATACGGAAGTGCCTTCTTCATCAACAGATCGCTTGATCGCCAAATTGGAAGATCTTGAACGGCAAGTGTCCGAATTGAGACTGGATAGATCTACATCTCGATCCAAAAATAGGACTCAGTCAAGACCGAGAAGTAATTCTCAAAGATCTTTCGATCCAAAAGGGAAATACTGCTATTACCATTTTAGATTTGGTCCTAATTGCTTGCAAAATAAATGCAGGTCTCCGTGCAGTTGGAAAGAGTCGGAAAACTCCAACCGGCGGACAGAGTAGCGACAAGCTCTTCTGCCGGCATTCAGGATTGTCGCAATCTCCGATTATTTGTGACGGACAAAAACACGGGATTGCGCTTTTTGGTGGACAGTGGTGCTGATATATCGATAATACCTCCAAAAGATAAAAATAGGATGCCTAGCTCTGATTATAAATTATATGCAGCCAATGGTACAGAAATTGTTACCTATGGAACAAAGGTTAGAAATTTGGATATCGGACTTCGACGTCAATTTCAATGGCCTTTTGTAATCGCCAATACCAACAGAGCAATAATAGGAGCCGATTTTTTGAACAACTTTGGATTGATTATTGATATAAAAAATAAACGCCTAATTGATGGAATAACTAATCTTTCCATAAGAGGCGTCATTCAGTCAATCTCAGACATGGGAAATATTAGCACTCTAAATTCATCATCCAAGGTCAGCGCTATCCTAACCAAATATCCTAACCTATGTAGGCCACCATCAGATTTTGTAGAAGCAAAACATAGCGTTAAGCATTCTATTCCTACAAGAGGTCAGCCAATTCACTCAAAAGCCCGTCGTCTAGATTCACAGAGATTAACTCTTGCTAAGGCAGAATTTCAATATATGTTGAATAATGGAATAATTAGACCCTCAAATTCTCCTTGGGCGAGTCCACTACATTTAGTTTCAAAAAAGGACGAGTCACTAAGACCTTGTGGTGATTATAGAAGACTCAATGCAGTTACACTTCCAGATCGTTATCCAATCCCTAGACTGGACGATTTCCACCACATCTTAAAAGGTACTCGTGTGTACTCAAAAATAGACCTATGCAAGGCATTCTATCAGATTCCAATTGCTGAAGAGGATAAACCAAAGACTGCCATCATTACTCCTTTTGGGCTATTCGAATTTAATGTAATGAGTTTCGGTCTTAGAAATGCTACTGCTACCTTTCAGAGATTCATGCATGAAGTCTTAAGAAACTTGGACTTTGCATTTGTCTACTTAGATGATATTCTGGTAGCCTCTAAAACGGAAGAAGAGCATTATAGCCACCTTGAAACCTTATTCAGCAGACTAAATTCCTATGGATTGAGAATCAATCTTTCTAAATCTAAATTCCTAGTACAGGAAATTGATTTTCTAGGATATCTAATTACCTCTCACGGTGTGGAACCACTCCCAACAAAGTTTAAAGCTATTCTAGAATATAAGAAACCAAAAACAGTTCATGAATTACGCATATTTTTGGGAATGCTAAACTTTTATCGTACCTTTTTGAACAATGCCGCAGAGACTCAGGCAATCCTTCATGAATACTTGAGGGGTGCCAAGAAAAAGGATAGAAGCGAAATAAAATGGACTGAAGAAGCTGAAGTTCAGTTTGAAAAATGCAAACAAGCCCTAGCTAATACAGCACTGTTAGCCTACCCCGATACTGAACTGCCAATCTCACTCTGTACAGATGCTTCAGATCGGGCAGTTGGATCAGTTCTCCAACAGCTTGACAATAATAATTGGAAACCAATAGCATTTTTCTCTAAAAAATTAAATCCTGCTCAATGTAATTATAGTACATATGATAGAGAGCTTCTCGCAATATATTTGTCTATCAAATTCTTCAAGCACCTGCTTGAGGCACGTGAATTTACAATTTTAACTGATCACAAACCTTTAATTTACGCATTCAAACAAAAAAATGAGAAAGCTTCTCCTAGACAATTAAGACATCTACAATACATTTCCCAATTCACTACTGATATCAAGTACATAAAAGGTACTGACAACATAGTCGCCGATGCTCTGTCCAGAGTTGATGCTATCACAACTATCGACTATGAAGAGATCGCCAAAGAACAAACTGGTGATTCAGAACTACAAAACCTGATATCAAAGAATACTTCTCTAAAATTTAAGCAATGCCCACTACAATCAGGCAATTTGTTATGGTGTGACGTGTCTACTAATAATATTAGACCATTCATTCCAATTAAATTCCGAATGATGGTTTTTAGGAACTTCCACGAACTCTCACACCCAGGCATCAAAGCCACTACTAAACAATTAACATCAAGATTTATATGGCCCAATATGAATAAAGACATTAGAAAATGGGCTCAAGCTTGTGTCAACTGCCAAAAGTGCAAGGTGTCGATACACACAAAATCAGAAATAGGCAAATATCAAGAAGTGGATGAAAGATTTAGTGTTGTCCACATCGATCTAATTGGTCCTTTACCTCCATCGAATGGTAACATCTACTGTCTGACCTGTATCGACAGGTACACCAGCTGGATGGAAGTTGTTCCGCTACCAGATATGAAGTCTGAAACGGTAGCGAGAGCGTTCTACGAAAACTGGATTGTTAGATTTGGAGCACCGCATACAGTGATATCAGACCGAGGAAAGCAGTTTACTTCTCAACTTTTCAAAGATTTAACAACGCTGTGTGGTATCAAACTTCGTCATTCCACGGCGTACCACCCTCAGTGTAACGGGAAGATTGAAAGGCTTCATAGAACCATTAAAACTGCCATTCGTGCCCACAATAGTATTAAGTGGACAGAAACGCTGCCAACAGTTCTCCTAGGCTTGCGTGCTGTGTTGTGCTATCAACAAAGATACCAACCATTCTTTGTCTCAGATGGTATATGGCAAAACCATCAGACTGCCTGGCGAATTCTTTGATGATTCTAAACATCACCTGCATGCTGAAGAATTTGTTCAGCAGCTTCAAAAGCAAATGGAATTGCTCAAACCCTTAAATGAAAAACATCATTCGAAGACTAAAGTATTTGTTCATAAAGATCTGAAAACATGTTCACGTGTATTTATCAGGACAGATCGAGTGAAGAAACCTCTGGAACCACCATATGAGGGACCCTTCCCAGTCCTTGAAAGAACAGACAAGTATTTCACACTCAAAGTGAAAGGAAAAAATGTTACCACATCGATTGACCGATTGCGACCTGCATACTTACTGGCAGATTCGGACAATATAACTGCAGAACACCCTACTGCAACAAGACCCATCGTGTCGGGAGCGCTGCCTTCTACATCGTCCCAACAGAATCCTGACCCACCAGATGTGGAGAAGTACACAGAATTCCAAGGAACAGGATCAGCACCAGACCTGCCTAGGACAAGATCGGGGAGAATAATCAAGAAACCCGTGAGATTTAAGGAGCAATAGACTATATTTCTCCTTATTTTATTTTCTTGCCTATATGATGTATATATATTGTACTTAACCACTTTGTGCACAAATCGTGACTACGCCACTGGAGGGGGAGTACTGTGGGGACCAGGGATGCAGCACCCCGCCGACGCCGCCCGCCAAGATAAATAAACAGGCGGCCGCCATAAATCACCAACCACAGCGGAGGAATCCGGAGAGAGGACCAGACGTGCATTCAGGGCTGTCTGCTCTTTGTCTTCCCATATAAATGTAGCCAACAAGAAACTCCAATAAACACTAACTTTGAGAGACTTTCTGAGCCATCGCTGGACCAGTAAATCGACACACCACAGTTTCCATTATATCTACCCTTGCACTGTTCGTTGATTTATGTTTAGTAAAAATCCATGTAGCCTTGGACTCATTAGATTGTTCTCTCCATAATATTTATTGATTTTTTTCTTATTATGTTTTTCAAATAATTTAGAAATGTTTGATGTCAATGATATAGGTCTATAGCTTTTGCTTGTTTCATAGTTTATTTTATTAGGTTTTGGAATGATCTTTACAGTAGAGTCTTTCCATACATCCGGATAGTAACCTAATTCAAGGCATTTGTTGAATATTTGCTGTAAAAATCGGGATTAGAAGTGTACCGGCATGTTTGATCATATTATTACTGATAAAAATCAGGACCTGGTGCTTTCTTGATATTTAATTTTGAAATAATATTTTCAACATCTTTTATTTCTATAAAAATGTTACTTTGGTCTTATATTCAGGTTTATAGTTTCTAATAATAACATGCTCCTCTTTATCTGAGTGTACATCATCATCTGGAAATAAATCATTCAAGAGACTTTTCAATTTTTTTTAAGTATCCAGCATATTATCGATCATTGGAAGTCCTCTATTGTTGTTGGATGATCTCAGAGTTTTAAAAGTTTTATAGGCACTTCCAAATGGGTTGTCTGATTCATTTCCTTCAATGAATATTCTCCAACCTTTTTTCATTTAGGTCCTTTGATAGCGTCAATGTACTTGTTTCTTGCAATCTTAAAGGTTATTTATTTAGGGCCTCTTGCCCTGTACAGTCTCTCTCCCGCCGTGGGATTACAAAGGTATATATATATATGTCTTGGTAGATTCAGAGAGTTTTGTTAAACGTATTCTGTATTTGGTCTATATATCAGTATTGTCCCGGGCCCACACACGGGGGTCGCTCCTAGGTGGGCGCTTCTTAATTGGTAAAGCTCAGCTTGTCACCGACCCGAGTCCTCTAGTTTGTAGAGATGGTCAATAGATGGCGCTCAATTCTAGCGTCTATTTTGATGGGAGAGCCGACCATTATTTTATAGATTATCTAATTTAATACAACAACAAGAATAATACAGCAATTCCCTCCCTTTTCCCATGAAAACATGAGCCTTTGTTTAAAAAGGGATTTACTTACACATCTGTTCTAAAACTTTCCTTACTATCTCTTTTGTGTCTGAATCTATTTACAACTGATCTATAGAAATTATAGAATGCCATTGCTATATTTTCTTTCCTGAAATAGTTCTCAGCGTCATCAGTGGGTTGCTAAATCTCCAGAAGGTGTTTTTATAGATTATCTAATTTATTAATGATTTCATGGATGTTATACAGTATATACCACAAATGACAAAGAATAAATTTAAATAGAGGTCAGTATCAGACACATATATTAAGAGAAAAATGGTAAAAGGGTGAAGCTGTACTGGATTCACGCAGATAAAATCAAGAAAGGGCATCTCCTGATTGTGAGTCAAAAAGTTGCTGATGGCCTGTTTCTTAATATGGCTATAATGCTAGGGAGTTTCCATATAAGATCAGAATTATATAAAAAAAGGAATACGCTCCTCCACAGGGCCAGGAAGGCCCCCCCTTTTTCTTTTTTCTTCAAAGGACAGTTGACACGGGGGGGGGGGGGGGGGGGGGGGGGTGTAGGGGTTGGAATTTCACATACCAGAGGCCTCGTTAGCACATTCCAGCGGCACCCCTGCAGAATCTGTCAACAACCCCCCATTTCTGCGCCTCTCAGAGATATCACCCACGGTGGCTTGGGAAAAAGCCTGGCGTACTCGGACACTGCACACTGCGTGGTCCTCGCAATGCTTCTGTGCCCATTATTATCTGACATTTTATCTTCCAAAATATAATTTTTGCAGCTTAAGTTCTATATTTGCTTATCTCTATATCACACACTATCCCTGTGATGGTAACGACGCTGTAACCGAAATGTCACACTTGTATATTTTAGTAAGAAAATTTTTACTAAGTTACTTCTTACATCCCTTTCCATTTGTCCAACTGAACCCAACAAAAAAGAAGAACCCTTCACATGTTCTTACTTAAATTGTTTTGTGTTTTTTGTTTGACTTTAATTCAAATAATTTGAAACTAAATTAATGTTTTATCAAATTTTTATTAAATTAAACACACATATATATATTTTTATCTCTAATTAAAAAAATAAAAAGGGGTAAATGATTCGGTTACAATGTACAAATTTAAACTTATTTACCATTTCAATTTGAAAGTAATCAAGTTTTTATTTAATGTTTTAAAATGTTTGACAACCATAAACATTTTAAAATTTATATTCAACTATGAGTTATGTATTAAACATTAACAAACGCGAACAAGGAGCAATCTGGACTACCAAGGATTTTAACAATATCAAGGGGTATGCCATTATAGTGTATATTAATGCCTTTACTGACATTACTTGTCTTTAAAAATACTTTATACGAAAGGCCTTTCCAGCCACAATCTTTGAAAGATAAGAAATTCGAAAAGAAATATATGTAATTTTTAAAAATATTTATAAAGTACCCTTCACGCTAAATATACTAATTAAAAATAATGTAATTTTTTTTTTTGTAATATGCAAAAATACTTCTCTCAAAGAACACTTATTATAGAGTGCTAATAAATTTAATGGTACAAAATATTCACAATCAAATCTAACACAATATTTAAGTGAGAGAATTAAATAAAATCATAGATTCATTATTTTGACTTCCAAAGAAATTGAATGTTCCTCACAAATATTACCAATTTTTAGATATTTTGAATGAAATGGAAATGTTTATAAAATATATAAAATAATTTTATAAAGTAATTATCAGCAATGTGGCAACAGGTTTTGTTTTCCCCATTGTTACCATCTTATTGTGACCTATAAGACCTCCCAACATTTTTTTCTTGAATTGCAAAAATGTGTTTAGAAGTAGTCTTCATTTGTGAAACTAAAATTTGAAAGGGAACCTCTCCAGATTTTGCAACTGAATATTGTTGATAAAAAATATATATATATATGAAATGTAAATAATAAAGTTTATCTAATAAAAAATTAAATCTTAAATATAATTTAAATTAAGTTGATATTATAGAGTGAGTTAATATGGATTTATATATTGACAGAACTATATTTAAAACTTTTAATAATAGTAATATTTGATATATAAATAGGAAATTCTATTAGATTAGCAAGCTAAATCTAAATTAAATATCTATATATATAAAATGAATGTATGTGTGTGTGTGTGTGTGGTCTGTTTGTCCTTTATGCCTGACCAAACCACTCATTGGAACGCCATGAAACTTTGGGAAGTTATTTAATATAGTACTGGGAAGGTTTCTAGCAAATAAAATTTTTGAAATAACTTTTCGCTTTAAAATAATCAAGATAAATATTCTAATTTATCTGTTATAATTCAACAATCTGCTCTAAATATTATCATGATGATACGATGATTTTGTAATGTAGAAAATTAGGAAAGACAAAATTCAGGATGACACAGCAATTTATTTGAGACAAGAATAATGATACAATTCCAAGACAAGATACTATTCCTTTAACTTCCAATTACCGAGGGAACCAATTAATATTGATTTTATTCAACTTATCGAGTATTTTTCAAGGGACCGGGAAAAAATGTTCACTTTATCGAGAGATTCGTTACACAAACCTTTACTCGGCTAAAACCCGGGCGAAGCCGGGTACGTCCGCTAGTATAAGATAAAAGTTGATAATTTTTTTATGTTTAAGTTAGATGATTAAATTGTTTATATGTTATATTTATATCTTATTAAGGAGAGAAAAATGTAATAAAAGTAATTATATGTTAGAATAATATGTTTTTATTTTAAATAGAAATAAAAGAAAATTTTTAAATAAAAAGAAAATTTAACAAGAAAAGAAAATTTAACAACGTAACATCTTTTATCATCGGCTTTTACCCTTCATATAGAGATAGAAGATAAATAGGAAGAGATTTATAATGATCATATATTTATTTTTTAGTAAAAGAGAGGAAAGAGATAAAGAAAGAACCATACACTTTTATTTCAAACAGGTAGAGAATTGAAAGGGTGTTAGTATTTTATAGTTAATTAATAGTTTTTGGAATTTTTTATATAATTTTTTTTTTCATATATAATTTTTAATTTTTTTTATAGAGTTAGAATAATATAATATTATGTTTTGCCTAGTTGAATAAAGATAAACATATTTTAAATCTTTGCCAATTAGAAGTTCTTTTTTGGAACCCTAATGGTAGACCAGGACAATACAAAAAATTCCAATTTCCTTTTTTGTTGGTTTCCTCGGTAATTGGAAATTAAAGGAATAGTATCTTCGCCTTGGAATTGTATCATTATTCTTGTCTCAAATAAATTGTAGTGTCATCCTGAGATAATCTTACTTTTGCTAAATAATCTTTAAGATAATAAACTTAGTGATAATAAAACTTATAGATAAAAAAACTTGTTATCATCGTCGCAATGGTGGCGCTGCTTGCGAGTTAAATATACAAATCTGCAAATAACTCTAAGGATATTCAAGATATTCAAGAAATTATTTTTCAAAAACTTTCCGGGGATATACCTAATAATATCCCAAAATTTCACGGCGATTGGATGTATGGGTTTTGAATCTATAGAGTACAGACAGACATTCAATTATATATATATATATATTTTGAAGATTGAGCAATCCATAATTAAAATTATATTTAAAAAGATATATTGGAATAATAAATTCATTTAAAAAATCCAATATATGCATCTTTTTAAATATATATATATAGATTATTTTATCTATATGAAAGATAGAGAGATTTATATACAACAGTGTAATCTATATATATATAAAATTGAATGTCTGTCTGTCTATCTGTCTGTCTGTCTGTCTGTACTCTATAGATTCAAAAATTAGCAACTTTCAGTTGCACGATAAGGAGATGCCTTTTTCTTAATTTATGCACCCTATCACAGTACAATATTACATTTGTACTATTTTTTCACATTGTGTAGCGTTCCCACGCAATTCTGGCCTTAACTACCCGTTTCATGATTTTTCAGGATGCCTTAATGACCAATTTTTTTTTGGTCGTTGAGGTACAGCTTGCACCACGCTGATGAGGGCCAACAGCCCGAAACACGTCCGTGGTTAGCTTTTCTTGATTAATCAAGAATGGGTATTTGGCCAATTCTGGAATTATTAAAAATCAACGAGAATAGTTGATATTTATTCCGATAGATGGCGCAAGCCATTAGCAACTTTCAGTTGCACGATAAGGAGATGCCTTTTTCTTAATATATATATATCAAAGATATCAATAATAGCAAGAAATCAAAAAGATGATACAGTAGAACCTCCCTTTTGCGGACTCCCCCTTTGCAGATACCTCTCCACAAAGGACAGTTTTCATCTGCAAAACTACGATTTTCACTATTTAATAGCTCTCCGGTAAGAGGACACTTCTCCCTAAAGGACACTTTGGCTATGCAATTAGGTGTTGTCCTTTACAGGGAGGTTCTATTGTATTTGAAAAAGATCTGTTTTAGGTAAAAACATTAGACTTCCGGGGGATGTTTTCTCCTTATTATTGATACAAAGGAATATTTTATCTGTTTATTTATTATCTTACAGATATGTTATCACTCTTATGGTAACAAGATTATATTAATTGGGCGCAGCATTTTATACCTTTAAATTTTTAACAAATAAATTTATTGGCAATGGGTTTAAAATTGCATCAAATATATTCTCTATGTATTCTCAGCTGGAGGGTTCACCACTGACGAGCCATCTCATTCTATAACTTTTATCATTGCAGTAAGGTCTGTGTAGAGAAAATATTTTATGCAATTTTAAAAATAATAACCATAATTTGGTTTATAGATTATAAACACAAGGTAATAAGACCAAATCCAATTTGGATACCTTGTGTTTGCAATTTTAAAAAGAAACCCACATTGCCAGTAAATTTATTTGTTACGAATTTAATTGTTAGATGACAATTAAATTTATAAATTTTATATCTTAGTCTGATGGAAAATAGGCTGTTTTTGCTTATATACTAATACTGAACTCTTTGAAAAGTTATTTTAAATGAACTATGGACATGTGCTTTGAGAACAAAACAAATATAATTATAACAAAATACATAAAATTAAAAATATGAAGAAACAGTACAAAAGTGAAATTGTACTGGGATCAGGTGGATAAATTAAGACATCTCCTGATTGTGCAATTGTGTTGGGGGGATGTCAGCTGACCCAATGTACATGTAAAGTGTCACATGCGACCGCCGTTCCAGCAGCCCCTATTGCCTGCCTATTTTTCGATGAAATGCTGGTGAGAATCTATTTTTTATCTAATTCAATTTTTTTTCAACCACACACCTTTTTGAAATACTTTGGTATATCACAATATCACAGAGTAAACACAAGGTAATAAGACCAATCCAAATAAATAAATAGTGTGTGACGTTTTGGTAACAGTATTGTTACCATCTTCAGACAAAAGTGCTGAATGAGAAAAAATATCACAGCATGTTTTAAATAGTTTCTGTTATCAACACACTATTTGTATTCGGTCTTATTACCTTGTGTTTATAATACAAATTGTGCCTTATCACAGAGTGTGTGTTAAGTCATCATGCATAGCAACTTGTCTGTTCTTCACACTTCTGAGAGGGATCAGTTTCCTAAATGACCATTTTGTGGCAATTGGCCACACTGAAGTCAATATGGATCCAGCCGGCTGCTCTCCGTCAATGCCGAGGACCGGCTGGTACAAGCTGCCATGGACAGGTTTGACTCTGTCCTGGTGGCCGGGGACAACCTGGGCCGGGTCTACATCATCCACTTGCAGCGCAACAAGTAAGTTGTGTCTCTGTCAACTACAACATAGTTAACTGTATACAGGTTTGAGCTTCTCTGTACCCTGGGGTCCTGTATCACTGCCCTAGCCCTGGCTCCCGGCTCTATCCTGGCGGCCACAGCTGCCTCCAGTACCTACTGCTACCATTCCTGTGAGTTCCTTTGTTGGTGGCTGCTACTGTGGGGGTTAAGAATATATTAGCACTAGAACCGGCTCTATCCTGGCGGCCACAGCTGCCTCCAGTACCTACTGCTACCATTCCTGTGAGTTCCTTTGTTGGTGGCTGCTACTGTGGGGGTTAAGAATATATTAGCACTAGAACCGGCTCTATCCTGGCGGCCACAGCTGCCTCCAGTACCTACTGCTACCATTCCTGTGAGTTCCTTTGTTGGTGGCTGCTACTGTGGGGGTTAAGAATATATTAGCACTAGAACCGGCTCTATCCTGGCGGCCACAGCTGCCTCCAGTACCTACTGCTACCATTTCTGTGAGTTCCATTGTTGGTGGCTGCTACTGTGGGGATTCGGAATATGTTAGTACTATAACCGGCTCTATCCTGGCGGCCACAGCTGTCTCAAGTACCTACTGCTACCATTCCTCTGAGTTCCATTGTTGGTGGCTGCTACTGTGGGGATTCGGAATATATTAGTACTATAAACGGCTCTATCCTGGCGGCCACAGCTGTCTCAAGTACCTACTGCTACCATTTCTGTGAGTTCCATTGTTGGTGGCTGCTACTGTGGGGGTTAAGAATATATTAGCACTAGAACCGGCTCTATCCTGGCGGCCACAGCTGTCTCAAGTACCTACTGCTACCATTTCTGTGAGTTCCATTGTTGGTGGCTGCTACTGTGGGGATTCGGAATATATTAGCACTAGAACCGGCTCTATCATGGCAGCCACAGCTGTCTCCAGTACCTACTGCTACCATTTCTGTGAGTTCCATTGTTGGTGGCTGCTACTGTGGGGATTCGGAATATGTTAGTACTATAACCGGCTCTATCCTGGCGGCCACAGCTGTCTCAAGTACCTACTGCTACCATTCCTGTGAGTTCCTTTGTTGGTGGCTGCTACTGTGGGGGTTAAGAATATATTAGCACTAGAACCGGCTCTATCCTGGCGGCCACAGCTGTCTCAAGTACCTACTGCTACCATTTCTGTGAGTTCCATTGTTGGTGGCTGCTACTGTGGGGATTCGGAATATATTAGCACTAGAACCGGCTCTATCATGGCAGCCACAGCTGTCTCCAGTACCTACTGCTACCATTTCTGTGAGTTCCATTGTTGGTGGCTGCTACTGTGGGGATTCGGAATATGTTAGTACTAGAACCGGCTCTATCCTGGCGGCCACAGCTGTCTCAAGTACCTACTGCTACCATTCCTGTGAGTTCCTTTGTTGGTGGCTGCTACTGTGGGGATACAGAATATATTAGCACTAGAACCGGCTCTATCATGGCAGCCACAGCTGCCTCCAGTGCTACCATTCCTCTTTGTTCCATTGTTGGTGGCTGCTACTGTGGGGATACAGAATATATTAGCACTGGAACTGGCTCTAGCTCCAACTTCTAGTTGCTGAGCCAAAGTGCACTTTAGAGAGGCTTTACTGGAGAGCAGCTCATTGGTAAATTTCTTCTTCTTTCTTATCTCTGAAGTAGAATGTGTCTACCTTTGTCATTAAGACTGGGAGCACTACTCAGTGGCAGGGCAACCTAGCTCCAAAATGAAATGGCATGAGGAACAGATGCCATGTGCAGCCGCTCCTAACATGGAGTACAGACTCATCCTATATCCCTGGATCCCTTACAGGGCTTTACACCCGCTGAGCTGGACTTGGGACTGGCAAAGTCGGAGTTGGTAAATTTGGTAATTAAAAAACTGTCCTTTTTTATAGAGGCTCATGGTTTATATACCTGTAGGATTGGATTGATTCCTATATAAAATAATAGATGGCATGTGTAGTGTATATAGAAGCTGTGTTTATGCTAAGACAGTTTAAATTTAATATTATATGTAATCATTTAGAATTGTTAATAAATGTATTTTAATGCCTATACCTTTTTTAAAAATTATAATCCACAAATTATTTTGGGGCTCGTCCGAGATATTCTATTTTAACCCTTAACTGGACGGGCGAATTTTTCTTATGTAACTGGACGGGTTGGGTTGATTCAACCCACTTATGTAACTTTATGAAATAAGCGCTAAATAATGATTGAAATCAATATTAAAAAATATTTAATGAATACAAATGTTAACATAGAGATTTTGACGTTTAAAAATTCCATATATAATCTATTTACAGATTTCATAAATTATTAAGAAATGTTTTTGCAAACGCTTAATTGACATACAGAGCAAAGGGTTTGTATTTTTTACCGCGTTTTTGATGGACATTTGTAGCATCTTTTTGGAGTATTAGATTGTTGTGGAATTGTAGATTCCCTTGATGTACCCTCATTCTTGAATTGTCGTCTATAATTCCAGCAGGAGAGATATTATGATGATGATTATGATTGTGTGGCCAGGTGTTCATCAGCCAATGCTCTCCCAAGATAACCAATAAATTTACTCCTTTCTTTTCCACTTTTTTACATTATAAAGGACTGCGGCGAGTGATTATAAACAATACTTAAAGTTACACCGCATAAGTTTCTTTTTTTTTTTTTTGTGAAAAATCAATATTTATTTCAAAGAGAAATATTTACTATTTCTAACTTTTTTGAATGAAGTATGAGAGGGTGAAAATATGAAGAGTAATGGCGAATGGAAAAATAAAAGTGTCCAGGGGCGGGAATCGAACCCACAACTTAAAGAAACTTATGCGGTGTAACTTTAAGTATTGTTTATTTCTACTTTTTATTAATCTGATTACCGATTTTCTTTTTTTGGGAACATAGGAGAATAAAGTAGTTGTTCCAGAGAAACCAAAAATATATGTCCCTGATTCTCTATTAGGGTGCGGTTGAAATTGAGATGGAATCTGAGGTTTGTTCTTTCTCATCCTTCCTAAATATGTAAGGCCATGTTCTTACAACTTATCAACTAATTCTACTGAAGTGAACCAATTGTCTGCTGTAATATTTCTTCAAAGTAGTTGACTAACCTCTAAAACTTATATATATTTTGGGTTGGCAGGGATAGTTATTTCTGTTGACTTGATAGATAATTATACTTATCCAAGAATGAAGTGTTATTTTATAAAAGGAAGCTAAAAAATAACGGAAGAAAACGACTCAAGTATGAGCCATGAGCTAACACTGACAGGAAAAATTCTCACACTTCTGGACGGACTGGGCGGACCTGAAGCAGGAGCTACCTGTTCGCCCTGCTGGAGAAGCTGGGCCTACCATCTACCTTCCTAGGGTGTCCTCTACGGGGAAGCAGATGCCTCCATCCGGGTCGGAGATGTCTACACCAAGGCCTTCCCACTTCTCAACGGGGTGAGGCAGGGCTGCCGTCTCAGCGTCGCTCTTCAGCATCGGAGTTGGACCTCTGCTATGCTGCCTCGAGAGGATCTTGGGCTGCGGCAACGTCGTTGCCTATGCGGCAACATCGTACTCTTCTTCAGGAACGATGCTCAGTTTGAGCTCGTGCCCCTGATCTTCGAAGAGTTCTGCATGTTCTCCAGGGTGGCTGTCAACTTGAAGAAGAGCTGCAGGCTCTGGTGCGGTTCCTGGAAGCACCGGATGGATTCTCCTCTGAGAATCTCCTGGAGGTCCGAGTCGCTGACCATCCTGGGCTGCACCATCACCACCAGGACCAGGAACACCGTCGCCTCCCAGACCTCGCACCTGATGGGGCTGCTGGAGCGAGCCATCTTGAGGTGGTCACCCTTCACCCGCTGCCTGTCGCTGGTGGGTTGTGCTCGCGCGACCAACAGCTTGGTCTTGGGTTCCATCCTGCACCACCTCCACTGCTACCTTCCACCTGAAACCACCGTCGGCCGGCTGCAGGCACGGTTGGCGCGCTTCGTGTGGGGTGCGAGCCGAGTTTCGTGGCTCCCCGGACACATCCTGGCTCGTCCAGTCTCCGATGGTGGCGTCGGCCTGCTTGACATCGCGGGCCAGCTTCGGCTCTCCTGCCTGAAGGGGGTCCAGGCCTCTCTTCGCGGCGCCGTCAACGGCTACTCTTGGCTGGTCCTCAGCCGGGCGTGGTTGACACTGCCGGCTTCTGACGGCTGGCTCTCGCCTAGGAGGAGGAGACTGCTGAGCCTGTGGGAGGCCGCATCCAGTTTCCTCAAGCTTGATCTCCGGGTTCTTCATCCCGCCAGCCTGAGGTCCCTGCGGCCGCCAGACCCGCTGGCTCCCGAGCGCTGGCTACGGGTGACTGTTGGTGACTTCTCCGATGGCGCACCTGCACTAGCGCAATCAAGGTGGGCTGCACTCCTGGACGCGCAGCACCTGGGGGCCTTCTGCCAGCGTCTCCTGCAGGAAAACGCCAGCTCCAGCTATCATGCGGAGTACGAGGCAGAGACCATCGTCCTGCGGGGATCGGCGACCCCCATCACCCGCCTCACCAGCCAGAGGGCCCGCCGGGAATTGGACTCGGTACGGCTGCAGGCGCATCCAACTGCAGAGCTGGCTGATCGGTGGACCTCCACTGTGGATGTGCCCCGCTCCATCCCCTGGGCCGACCTGCGTCGAACTGATTCTCGGGGCACGACGTAGACATCGCCTTACGACTGGCCCTCCACTCCCTACCACATCCTGACCATCCTGCCTCGAGGCGTGCCACCTATGCTGCCTGTGGGTCCAGCGATGGGTCGCTGAACCACAGATATTGGAGTTGCCGAGCCGTGCGACCCCTGCTCCGGGAGGTGTTCGCCTCCTGCGAAGTTCCCCTGGATCTGCAGGCCTGGCTCTTCGGTGTTGGCCTCCAGCCCGAGACAACAAAATTAACAAATATATCAATTTATTAGAAAAACTTACATTATTAATTTTTTTTTGATAAAATTGGTAATATGACAAAAAATTAAACTATCAATATAAACAACTAGCCGAATGACCCGGGCAACGCCCGGGGTTTACCCGATTAAATACTTTTATTCAAATACTATTCGTTACAATTATAAATTAGCGCTGTGGATGATGTCATTCTTGTATAATATACTAGCCGAATGACCCGGGCAACGCCCGGGTTTTACCCGATTAAATGTTTTTATTCAAATACTATTGGTTACAATTATAAATTGGCGCCGTGGATGTCACTCTTGTGAAACGTCCCGCTCCAAACTTTGTGTCTGAGAAGCGATATTTTTATAGAAAGATGATCTGGCCTTTGTTTTCTGCACGAATGAATGTTTTTCTCTTAGAATTTTGTTCCTGCGTACAAAATAATGAACTGGTTTCACCCGTGGTCTCTGCTTTTTGAAATTTTTCCCGATATAATTTTGTATCTGATAATCAAACATGATACAGCAATATCATCATCATCATTTTCTGACTAAAAATATATAGTTTTACTAATTGATTTATATATTTTTTAAAATAGCCTATCGTCTTCCCCGTATTTTTTTACCTATGTATGGAAATTTTGGTTTGAATTAGTGAACTACTGCGAATTTGTATACCGGACATACAGACAGACAAACATACAAACATTCATTTTTATATATATAGAGATAAATGAGTTTTAAAAATTGTAAAAAAAAAAATGCATCTGCCGGGAATCGAACCCGGGGCGCCCGCGTGGCAGGCGAGCATTCTACCACTGAACCAAAAGCAAACGGTGACAGAATTAAGAACGCATGACGATGATAACTGTATATTATCCGTGACAGAGGCGGCCGATGAGGAAAGACGGTCGTGACTATATATAGTAATAATCCAAACTGTACCTTATCATGGATGTGGTCTTGTTACCTTGTGTTTATAATCTATAATCCACACTGTACCTTATCATGGATGTCGTCTTGTTACCTTGTGTTTATAATCTACTAGCCGAATGACCCGGGCAACGCCCGGGTTTTACCCAATTAAATGTTTTTATTCAAATACTATTCGTTACAATTATAAATTGGCGTCGTGGATGTCACTCTTGTGAAACATCCCGCTCCAAACTTTGTGTCTGAGAAGCGAGATTTTTATAGAAAGATGATCTGGCTTTTGTTTTCTGCTCGAATGAATGTTTTTTTGTTAGAATTTTGTTCCTGCGTACAAAATAATGAACTGGTTTCACCCGTGGTCTCTGCTTTTTGGAATTTTTCCAGATATAATTTTGTATCTGATAATCAAACATGATACAGCAATATCGTCATCATCATTTTCTGACTAAAAATATATAGTTTTAATAATTGATTTATATATATTTTTAAATGGCCTATCGTCTTCCCCGTATTTTTTTACCTATGTATGGAAATTTTGGTTTGAATTAGTGAACTACTGCAAATTTGTATACCGGACATACAGACAGACAAACAAACATACAAACATTCATTTTTATATATATAGAGATTTCCTTAAAAATATAAATGAAAATTTAAATTATTCTCGTGCACACTTGAAAAGTATGTTGAGTGTTCAGTTATATATGTGTTTAGCACAGTTTGCACATATAATTTTGGATTTTCGGTCATAAAATTGGCAACATTTCTATTTTGCTGACAATGTCCCTGGCTGATTTTTTTTCCTAAGGAACTTTATATCTTTTAAGGAACTTTAATTATGACATTTTTTGCTTATCCCTAGTTGTTAGAGGTGATCATCTTTTCATTAAATGTAAGATACTTTAATATTTGTAAATTATATTGTTTAAATAATTTGTATTTTTAAATTTAATTATAAAAAAATTGTAAATTTATATATGTAAATTATTGTGCAAAATTAATCAATAATAGAGGATTTGCATATGTCTAGTTAGTTAAAAAGAAAAGTGTAGTTTTTTTTGGGCAGAGAAGCTAGATGCTCTCAGGTTAGTTTTTCTCTTATTGTAAATATGTTTATATAATTTCTTAAAAGTCTCTACTTTAACTTTATTGTTAAAATAAATATAATTTCTTCATAGGGGTATATATATATATATATTTTCCTCTTTAAGGGCTTCAAGCATTAAAAGAAAATATTTTAAAAAAGGTACCATCTCTATCCTCCTTGCACCCAACACTAGTACACGTGGTACAGGCCATGATAATCTTGGTGGGTAGAGGTTGGCGACTGCTTTTACTGTAATTGCACCACATGTCTACACGTGTGAAAAGCAGTTTGACTTTGCACTTACAAATGTGCCAGAGCCCCGTTTGATTACTTGGACTCGCTGGTGGGGTTGAACTTTTGCAAGAATCGGGGTTCATTGTAGCATTTTTTTTTTTTTTAAATCAGAAAAAGTGCCCAATGCAAGAATAAAACCCGGGTTGTAGCAGTCGAAAATCAACCGTTTAGACCATCCTTCCACCGACCCCCTAATTATAACATTTTACTTGTTGTTGCTCATCTGTAGAAGCATGTGTAGAAATAATATTTTTGATATCTCTTGGCAGAAAACATTTATTTAGCGTTTTTTTTAGGTTCAGGTAAATTAGCCCAAATACAATCTCTTCAATAAACGATCTTCTTTCTAATATTTCAAAATTTTTGTTCCTTTTATATTTAACTTTTGTTTCCTCTTCCCTCTCCTCTTGCTGATGTGTAAACACGGCAAATCCTATATGGGGCGGAATGCCCTAAATAAAGGCTTTTGTTGTTGTTGTTATTTAACTTTTGTTGAAACATTGATGAGATCTTAAAAGAGGTACAATGGCCATCTCCTTGTCCTCCCTGTCCTCTTTCTTTTGTTCTTTATAGAAAGTTATTATCTCTATGATTTAGATTTTATCCCAGATTTAGGGTCTATTTGTTTTAAATTTGAAATAATTTTATGGTGATACTGTATTATTAATTAAATAATGAGGCACTTTTATTTTTCTATTCCAGTGCCTCGAAATGCTGAGAATGAGATTTCATATATATATATATATAATACTTTTTTTGACTTTTTATGGATCTAGCCCAGAGGTCGGAAACCTTTTGAGTCAGAAGAGTTAAAATTATAATTTACAAAAGTTTTAAAAAAGTGGGAAAATTTTTCCTCGCCAACAATAAATAGTATTCGCTTAAATAAAGTTTTTATTTATGCGAGTACTACACGCAGCTTCACATTCAAAGAGCCGCAGGTTGCCGACCCCTGGTCTAGCCTTACAACAGGCTAGCACTATATTTAGTGTGGTACATACAGAATAGAATAATGAATAGCAACCACACTTTCTCATGGCTGAGATGAGAGAACACTACAAGAATGGTGGCAGAGAGCCGTCAATGATCATTTTAACACCCCAAGAAAATAAACTATATATACACTCTATATGCTTTTGGTCATCATCAGTGAAACTGCATCACATTGATCCAAAATGGTTTTTAGGATACTTATAAACCTTCAAAATTTTATACCCTTTTGAATCTGATTTAAACAGTTTTGTATCTTAGAGGAAAATATAATCTAAATGAGGTATAGACACATGGGTTGATTATGTCAACCAATGTTAGAACTAAGTTGGTTGTTGAGGTGACCCATTCCTGTCTTTCTTATCTCCACTCAATCATATTAGGGTGTCAGCTTATTGATGGTGTCTGATGGGGATGAGTAGAGCTCATCAATGGAAAAGTCAATACAGTCAATAATGTGATTTGGGACTGCAGGTTGACACTTAGTACATAGTGGGAAAATCCCCATCCCTGTGATATGCTATTTTTCAGAGCACTTCTATTATTTCCCACAGTCATCATTGTTGTTGCAGTGACTGGAGTAGAGCGAGCTATGGTCAAGAGCCCATCCAGTGCCATCACAGCCATCTCTGTCCACTCAGATGGCACCACAGCTCTCCTCTCTAGCCTGGAGCAGGCCTTGATATGGAGTTTGGTGGACTTCACTGTGGTACGGAGACTGGCCCTTGCCCGCAGAGTGGATATCTTGAGAGTACGTACACTCGGCAGAGCTGACAGGGTGCGTCTCCAGGTGGAAGATAGGGGAACAGAAATGAAGGCCAGCTGCGAAACAAGCAGAATAACTCTGATGAATAAGTGGTTGCGGACCAACAGCAGCATTGTTAGGAGAAAGACCTCTTTAAAATCCTGATTTCAAAACTGACCTGTTTGATGGACCTCAACAAGGGTCCCACTCCAGGTATATGGAGGAGCTGCGTCTGTACTCATGTTAGAGTCGGCAGCAAAGGCCACTGCTTCCTTGTTAGGAACGGCCTCAAAATACAGGCAAAGTCAGACTTTTACCAAAGTGTGCCTGTATCATGATACGCTGCAACGAAAGCTGCACTCCTACACCCCATTCCATGAAATAGCTTGAGGAACATGAACTCATGGAATTCGTGTAATCTTTACAAAATGGAATAAGAAACAACAACAGATACATCTATAAGGTTTACACCCAACTTCATTCAGACAGAATTGTTTGGCTAGCCAACTTTCAGGTCAATATTTTGGTAATGTACAAATAGAATAATTTTTTACTTCCCTAGTACACTGACGGACGCTCGAGGAGCATGAACTCATGGAATTCGTGTAATCTTTACACAAGGGGATAAGAAACAACAACAACTTGACCATGACAGTAATGGTGGGTACTGTAAGTGCCCCACATGTCCTTGCATCTAGAGAGCAATTTGACTTTTTCACTCACAAGTGTGCCAGAGCTCCATTTGTTTACTTGCACTCATTGGTGGGGTTGAACTTTCAAAATACAGATGAACCTCCATGAGAGGACACGCACGCTAGAGGACACCTCTCTATAAAGAACATTTTTCATTTGCAAAATTTCCATTTTTACTATCCAGCGACTCTCCGGTAAGAGGAAACCTCTCCATAAAGTATACTTTGGCTCTGCAACTAGATGTCCTTTACAGGGAGGTTTTACTGTATCCCATTGTATAATTATGCAAGGTTATGGAGACTAAATTCATAGATCAAATTTACAATTGTGGTAGGGTTGAAATATAGGTCCTGTCTTGAGGCTCCCATGCATTCCAAGAAGTGGTCCGGTGAGGCTTCTTTGGTCCTGCAGATGGTGCATTGTTGGAAGGTCTTTACACCATCCTGGAAGAGGAGCGGTCTTTTATGGCTACCAGTTTTGAGCCTGGAGATATAGGTTGCTGCCTGTCGGTTCATCCCTCATTCCAGAATAGCTCCAGGCTTTGGGAACAGGTACCAATGATGAAATATTGGAAAGAATTATGGACCATTTTGAAGAAATCCTTTTTCCATAAAAAGGTCCCAATGCAGGATTCAATACCGGATTGTGGCTGTTGAAAATTTTCCATTCTTCTACCAGAGGACTAAGTATGATAGGAAATTTAGATATATGTACTAATTGTTAATTTTTTCATATGCACTAGAACCTAATGACACTCTCACTAGAGGACACCTCTTTATAAAGATAATTTTCTTGGCAAAAATAATGTATTTTTACTAATTAGAAACTCTCCAGTAAAAGCACACCCCTCTCTATAAAGGACAATTTCTTCTACAACTAGGTATTGTCTTTTAGAGAGAGGTTCTACTTTAGTTGTTTCCTTTTTTGAACAAATGCTGTTCTTTTATTGATAGATACAAGAAAATAAGACCTAATCTAAATAAATTAATAGCGTGTGACGTTTCGGTAACAACACTGTTACCATCATCAGACAAAAGAATAAAATCATTTTATTCTTAATTTATTTTCTTCTAAATAGATTTTATTCTTTTGTCTGATGATGGTAACAATTCTGTTACCGAAAGGTTACACACTATCAATTTATTTGGATTAGGTCTTATTTTCTTGTATCTATAATCCAAATTGAGCTTTATCATCAGAGAGGTGAGAGGTTTAGTTGTTTCCTCTTTTGAACAAATGCTGTTCTCTCTTATTGAGAGCTGTTGGTGCAGGTGTTCTACCAACCTTTGATCCACAACATTGCCACTGTCTTTGTCGATGGAAGCATCTTCTTGTGGGATGCCGACTCCTGTGTCCATCAGAAGGCTCTTGGACATCCTCTCAGGGCCATTGATATCTCCAGGTCAGTTCACCATGTTGGTGGTGGTGTACTGGAGGAAAAATCCAATGTGATGCCTTCATTCTTTTTTTTATTATCCCTAGTACACGTGGTACAGGCCATGATAATCATGGTGGGTAATTAGCGACTGCTTTTACTGTAAGTGCACCCCATGTCTACACATGTGAAAAGCAGTTCAACTTTTGCATGTACAAATGTGCCAGAGCCCCATTTGGTTACTTGCGCTCATTGGTGGGGTTGGACTTTTGAAAGCTAATCATGAAAATAAAAAAATATATATATATATAAGAAAGTAAATGGTTTCAATTAATATTATTAATTTATTTTTTAAAAAATCTATTATTTTGGCGAGTGTGTGTGTTAGATGATTAGCAATCATCTCTAACCAACTTTAATTCAACTGAAAGCTCTGATCCCTTGGGGTGTTGAATTAAAGACGTTAGACTGTATTTTCTACTGAGCATACATTCAAGCCACTATACCTGGATAAGCTTCAACAATTTACCCCCAGTGGTGTGTTCCAGAGATGGGAGGCTGGTAGCAGCCGGCACCAGGAAAGGACTGCTCCAGATCTATGAGCCGGACAGCTGCGACAGGGAGGAGTTGAAGGTTGATCTACACCCACCATCTATTCGGCAGTTGGCTTTTCTACCCTATGACCCTGCACTCCCTGAGTACAATGTTAGTCTTTCTTCTCTATAATCATATCACTGTTTTGTTGTTGTTGGGTCTTTTCCCCTTGTGTAAAGATTACACGAATTCCATGAGTTCATGATCTCATGGATTGAGGCGTAGGGGTGTAGCTTTCGTTGATCATGGCACCATGATCCAGGCACACTTTGGTGAAAGTCTGACTTTGCCTGCATTTTGAGGCCCTTCCTAACATGGAAGCCTTTGCTGCCGACTCTTAACATAGGTACAGACACAGCTCCTCCATATACCTGGAGAGGGACCCTTGCTGAGGTCCATCAACCGGGTCAGTTGAACTCAGAATTTTTAAATAGGTCTTTCTCCTCTTCTAATACTACTGCTTTTGGTCTGCTACTGCTTATTAGTCAACGTTATTCTGCTTATTCGCAGCTGGCCTTCATATCTGAAGGTCGTTCCCCTATCCGCCACCTGGGGACGTGCCCTATAGTAGTCAGCTCTGCTAAAGGCATCACTGATTTTAATCTTTTAAAATGAATTATCGTTAGTGCGCTCAAAAAAAAAAAACTTGTTATATTGAGCCTTAATGGAACTGTACCTTTAATTCTCTTTATCATCTTCTTTCTTATCTCCACACAATCATATCAAGGTATCAAGCTTGTAGAGCTTATTGATGGTGTCTGCTGGGGATGAGTAGAGCTCATCAATGGATGAGTCAATACAGTCAATAATGATTTGATATATGTTGATCATTAATATTCCTGGTATTCTAGGGTTTTTTTTTATAAGAGAAAGTTATCCACACATAGTGGACAGTCATGGTCACCAAAGTGTCACACAAGAAGAGAGAACTCCAAATTAAGACAACAGAGGGGTGTGTCCGCTCACTACATACAATAGCTAAAATACAACGTATAAGCAGTAGCAGACCAACAGCAGTATTGTTAGAAAAGGAGAAAGACCTCTTTTAAAATCCTGAGTTCAATTGACCCTGTTGATAGACCTAGCAGGGCCCTCTCCAGGAATATGGAAGAGCTGCGTCTGTACTCATGATAGAGTTGGCAGCAAAGGCTTCCATGTTAGAAACAGCCTCAAATTACAGGCAAAGTCAGACTTTCACCAAAGTGTGCCTGGATCATGGTGCCATGATCAATGAAAGCTGCACCCCTTCACCCCATTCCATGAGATCATTGAATTTATGTAATCTTTACACAAGGGGATAAGAAACAACCACAACAAAATACAAGTAAACTTTTCTCCAAGGCACAGGCTTTTACTGAGGTGAAAGAGACATTGCCATCGTCCTGGGAAACAAGGACTGACACAGTTTTCCTTTTGGGAAATATGACACTCTCAGTTAAGCATCACATCTTCTGTCAGCCACTTCTGTCATCTTTATTGTTATTTCTTGATAAAGCACAATTATGATATAGATTATAGATAGCCTGGGCTGTAATAAATGGTAAATAGTTATATGCTGTAAATAGCTCTAAATTTCTGTTCTTAACTGTGATGTTCACTAATATTCATTATTGGGTAATTAAATCGTTAACTAACTGACAAATACGTTAATAATTTCTATTATAATAACTAAAATCATATTAATAATTACTGTAAAAGCTCCCAAACTTGTGTATGCATGCAAATATCCAAGACGGACATCGCGTGCTTTGTAAATGATAATAAATAAATAAATGATATAGATTATAGCTACAATATAACCCAAATAAATTAATAGTGTGTGACCTTTAGGTAACAAAATTGTTACCATCATCAATGCTGTTACAGAAACATCACATTATTAATTTATTTGGATTAGGTCTTATTTTCTTGTAGCTATTGTTATATTGTCACGGTAGAGATAACGAGTATTACAAAAGTTTAAGTAAAAATAGTTTATTTATAAATTGCAAAACTATATCTAAAAATTTATTTACAAGTAATAATATACAAGAATGGTAAAGAGTGATGACTATGCAAATATTAATGATGATATACCACAGAATATTTAAAATAATTATTCAGTGACATTGCCCCCTTCCTTGATGAACAGCGTCCCGCTGTAATTATCACTTGAACAGATCAGCTTGGTCCTCAGGGTCATGGTAGGGTTTCATTCTCAGTACATGGACAAGGTCTCTTGTTTGGCGTCTCCTGGTTGGTTGGTCCACAGGTTCAACTTCGAAGGTCACGTCAGAGAGTTTCCGAGTAACCCTGTATGGCCCGAAGTACCTTTTCATCAGTTTTTCTGAGAGTCCCACCTTTCTTATCGGGATGAAAATCCATACCAGGTCACCAACGTTTTAATCCATTGCCTCGTGCTTTGAGTCATATCTGGCCTTGTCCTTTTCTTGGGCTTTCAAGGTTTCTAATCTTGCTAGCTGCCTAGTCTCTTCGACTCGCGAGGCAATCTTCTGACTGTAATCCTCTTGGAGATCTTCATGCGGATTTGGGAAAAGAGTGTCTACAGTTGTTTCGGCTTCGCGTCCATGAATCAGTTTAAAAGGGGTAAAACCTGTCGTATCTTGTTTTGCCGTGTTGTAGGCGAACGTAACGTAGGGCAGGATTACGTCCCAGTCCTTCTGTTCAACACTTACATACATAGCGATCATGTCGGCTAAGGTTTTGTTTAACCTCTCCGTAAGTCCATTCGTCTGGGGATGATACGCTGTCGTGAACCGATGTATCGACGAGCATTGATTGGTGAGTTCCGCAATCAACTTGGATTGGAATACTCGTCCTCGGTCCGTGATGATTTCTCTGGGGGCTCCGTGCTTGAGAACAACATCTTCCATTAAGAACTTGGCTGCTTCTTTTGCTTCCCCTGTGGGTAAGGCTTTAGTAACGGCAAATCGAGTAAGATAGTCATTGCAGACTATGATCCATTTATTACCAGTATCAGACTTGGGAAATCTTCCAAGGAGGTCCATTCCAACTCTCTGAAAAGGGGAGGTTGCAGGAGGTATTGCCTTAAGTAGTCCGGGTGGCTTTTGAGTTGATTGTTTCTTTCTTTGGCACTCTTTACAATGAGCGACATACTTCCGTATGTCCCGGAGAAGTCCTGGCCAGAAATATTTGTTTTTAACTCTCATATGTCTTCGAAAATCCAAGATGACCTGCTGTGAGAGCGTCGTGTAAACTTTTCAGTAGTTCTAAGCGTAAGTGCTTGGGAACAACTAAAAGGTGTTGGTTTCCCAGGGGGTCGAAATTCTTTTTGTATAAGGTTCCTTTTAACATTTCATATCCTTTCGATTCTGCACCAAATCTTTGTTTCTTCTATCAATTTACTAATTTTAGGGTCTTTTCTTTGTTCAGCCTCGAAGCACGTCAGAGCAGTTATTGAGGGTATATCATCATCCTCATCATTGTATGCTTCTTCCGATTCAAGTTGGAGAGGATTTTGAGAAAGACAGTCGGCATCTTGGTGTTTGCGTCCACTTTTATAAACAACTGTTACATTGTATTCTTGGAGTTTTAAAGCCCATCTTGCTAGTCTTCCTGTCGGGTCCTTCAGGTTAGATAACCAGCAAAGAGCGTGGTGGTCAGTGACGATGACAAACTCACGACCAAAAAGGTACGGTCGAAATTTGTTGATGGCCCATATTGCGGCCAAGCATTCTCTTTCCGTTGTTGAGTAATTCCTCTCCGCGTTAGATAAAGTTCTTGAAGCATAACCAACTGGCCGCTCTTTCCCATCGTTGATCTGTACGAGGACAGCTCCAATTCCATAACCGCTGGCGTCAGTATGAAGCTCGGTTGGCAGTTGTTCTTCGAAATAGGCAAGAACAGGTTCAGACATCAATGCTTTTTTCAAGGAATCAAAAGCATCCTGTTGGTCAGAGTTCCACGTGAATTTATTATCTTTTTTGAGGACTTCGTGTAGAGGAGCAGCTTTCTCAGCAAAATTTTCGACCAACGATACAATTCAACACCATCAATAATTTGCCCATTTCTTCAATCAAATTTTCAAAAAAACAATTTCAGCGCTAAAAATGCAATACTTAGACCCCCAGTGGCATTTCAGCCATAGTTAGTTCATGCACATGGTGCATAAAAGTGTTACAATGAGTTGGTGCAAATTCCATCGCTGATGTCGCCCATAAATTAGGAAAGAAAAAAACGCATGCCCTTATCGTGTAACTGAAAGTTGCTGATGGCTTGCACCATCTATCGGAACAAATATCAACTATTTGTCGATATTTTAATTATTCAAGAATTTGCCAAATACTGAAAAAAATAGTACAAATGTGATATTGTACTGGGATAAATTGCATAAATTAAGAAAGAAAATTAGCATCTACTTATCATGCAACTGAAAGTTCTGGAATAATTAAAAATCAACGAATAGTTGATATTTGTTCCGATAGGTGGCACATACTATCAGCAACTTTCACTTGCATGATAAGGAGATGATGTAATTACATTTAAATGTAATTCTACTGTCCTAAAAGCCTATGTCCATAGTTTGCTTAAATACCATTTCTAAGATTCAACCCTTCAATGTTGCATATAAAGGCAGAATGATCCAATATAGTATTAGAGCTCTAAAGAAGCGGTCTGGTAGAATTGACGAGATCGCTGGGAGGGTTAACCACTGATGAATTATGCCTTCAATAATTTTTTCATTGCAGTAAGGGCAGTAGAAGTTTGATTTATTTGTGAAAATAAATATTTGCGTTTTGGTGTTTTCATTTGTATGAAAAGGAGATGCCTTTTTTCTTTCTTAATTTATGCACCTTATTCCAGTACAATATCACATTTGTACTATTTTTTCCCTTCGCCCATAAAGTCGCACACAAATTTTAGCTTTCTTGGGAATGATTTAAAAGATGTTGGTTTGATAGCCTAACCTAACTGGCCGCTAGTCACTGATGTAAACAATGTCTTAGATAGTAACATTATGCTATTCAAAATATCTTACATGTCTTTTGAAGATTGATTAGTGGGGGTCGGTGGAAGGTGGTTTAAACCGTTGGTTTTGCGACTGCTACCACCCGGGATTGGTTCCTGCATTGGGCACTTTTTTCTAATTAAAAAAATGCTCCAATGGCCCCTGATTCTAGCAAGTCCAACCCCACCAGCGAGTGCAAGTAACCAAATGGGGCTCTGGCACATTTGTAAATGTAAAAGTCGAACTCATGGCCTGTACCACGTGTACCTGGGATAAGAAAAAATAAAAGATTTATTAGTTAGAATGTGCACTGAAGAGGTGGGGTTATAGTCTAAAAGCAAATAACCAAAAAGAATTTATTTAAAATATCATAATTTAAAAAACAAAATTCCCTTTTCTTTATTTACCAAATTTACTTTCTATCCACTGCACACCTTTATAAAAATAGTATTTGTCATTTTTCATGTTAAAAAATGTGTATTAAAACAATTTTATCCCTCACTAAAAATCAATCATGAAACATACTACCTAAATTAAATACAAAAAGGCCCAATGGTATAAATTTGTATTATTGATGTATTATTATTTGTATTATTGATGTATTGATATATTGCAAGTGTATTTTCAAAAATTTTTTTAATGAGATAATATTTGGATGTCCTATAAAATGTGAATGTTGTGATCATCTTGGCTAACTATAATTTAACACCAAGTTTAATTTTTAAGAAACAACCAATGTTATAAATACAAATAAACATAGTTTAACAATTATGGTTTTTAACCAAGAGAGCAAATCATAGGTATATTTACTGAATTTCATAAATTTTAAATACGAGTCTTTACTGTTGTTTATTTAATGTTTGCTAAGAAATCTCTCAATATTGGGTCTTGAGAGAATATAACAAATTAACAGATCTGATCCTGATAAATTTCTTTGAAAAAAAGAATTGGTGAAGCCCTCAGGAAGGAATGGGAATTAACCCTTGGACATGAAGAATAACCAACATTTGAAAACTTTGTTGCATTTTTAGAGAAACATGCTAGGAGCTTGCAAGGCATAAGCATTACATTTCATGAACAAAAATCAAAAATTTGTTTGAAAGAGGTTCATGCTATTGATTTATTATAGAGGAGCACATCCTGCAGTGCTGTGACAAGCAAGATATCCACAAAATCCTCCAGCAAGTCATCAATATACTAGGAAAGCATGGTCTGCGCGAGTTGGTTTAAGCAATCAACTGATGGATTAGAAAAAAAAAAAAGAGGTTACCCAATGCGCATAACCTCAAGAACAAAGGAATTAGAAAAGTATCAGTGAATTTGAAAGATTATATATTCAGTCGAACCAGGGGGTTGATGATATAACCTGTTGATTTTGAAAGTTACAACATACAATTAACATTCACATTGGACATTTTTTTCTTCTGAAAAAAAAAATGCTACAATGGTCCCTTATTTTTATGCAAGTTCAACCCTACCAGTGAGTGCAAGTAACCAAATGGGGCTCTGACACACTTGTAGATGCAAAAGTTAGAATAAAAACACTCACTACTCACCATAATTATCATGGTGTACCTGAGATAAGTACCACCAAAGTCAAACCTCACTGAAATATCACCTGGGACAAAGATGTTGTTATATAACTATAGTTATCAAAATTCTATAACTTGAGAATTATGATGTTAAAGCTAAGTTGGTGTTTTTTTTTTTTTTTGCTTATCCCTAGTACACGTGGTACAGGCCATGATAACCATGGTGGGTAGTTAGCGACTGCTTTTTTATTGTAAGCGCACCACATGTCTACACATGTGAAAAGCAGTTCGACTTTGCACTTACAAATGTGCCAGAGCCCCGTTTGGTTACTTGCACTCGCTGGTGGGGTTGGACTTTTGCAAGAATCGGGGGCCATTGAAGCTTTTTTTTTTAACAGAAAAAAGCGTCCAATGCGGGGATCGAACCCGGGTCGTAGTGGTCGAAAACCAAACGGTTTAACCAGCCTTCCACCGACCCCCCAAGTTGGTGTTATAAAAGATGCTGTTAAAGTGAGTTTATCCGAAAATTCAACCTCAATTATGTATTCCATTTGATTTTTGTTTAATAGAATAAAATGAAGTTTGGGTTAGTGGATTTTATAGTACAGTATTAGCATTGTTTAAGGAGAAATGTCACGACTTTGACATATTGACCCCAGTTAAGAGTTTAAACTGAAAGTGAAGTCTATTTCAGCCATCAAACATTGTTAAATAGATGAATTTCACTAGGGTGAGAAAGACAGCATTTTGACAACCACTCTATTTTCCTACAAAACAGAATTGCACTGGAGTGAGAAAGACAGCATTTTGACAACCACTCTATTTTCCTACAGAACAGAATTGCACTAGGGTGAGAAAGACAGCATTTTGACAACCACTCTATTTTCCTACAGAAAAGAATTGCACTAGGGTGATAAAAAGACAGCATTTTGACAACCACTCTATTTTCCTACAGAACAGAATTGCACTAGGGTGAGAAAGACAGCATTTTGACAGCCACTCTATTTTCCTTCAGAACAGAATTACACTAGGGTGAGAGAGACGGCACAATTTCATTTTGACAACCAACTCCACCTTTGCCGGTCCCAAGCCCAGATGAAAAAGGAGGAGGGGGAGCAGTAACAAGCTCACTAAAAAACCTGTGCTCAGCTTGCCTGGCTGATAGTACTCTGTAAGGGCTCCTAATCCAGGGATACAGGATGAGCAGCGTTTGTACTCCAAGTTAGGAGCGGCTGCACATGGCATCTATTCCTCATGTCAGAGGCGGCCATTTCTTTTGGAGCTAAGTCGGCCTGCCAATGAGTAGTGCTCCCAGTCTTAATGACAAAGGCAGATGCATTCTACTTCACACAGTCATGATGGTTGTAAAATCTCCCCACTATGCTGCATCGGCCATCGCACAGAATAATCAGAACCAAGTATGGATTTTAGTCAGAGGGCTTCATTCGAAAAATTCCCTAGTCTCCCAATGCCAAATTGAATGTTCTTCAATGCAACATCAATGGCATATCTACTACTGAGAGCAAGATTAAACTGGACGAGATATTATCACTGGCGGATTCCAAAGGTGCTAATATCATTTGTCTACAAGAAACCAAGCTTAAGCCCAACCACCTTTTTAAGGTAAAGAGCGTCAAAATACTGAGAAAAGACAGGCCTTCAGCAGATGGAGGAGGAGGGCTCCAGACCATCATCAACTACCTTTCTTTTGAAGAAATTGTCACTCCTTCAACGACCCACACTGAACTACAGGCCTTCAAAATACACCTACCTAATCAGAGACCTCTAACAATTGTGAACACCTATCTCCCACCCCAAAAACCAGGCCCTGAACTAGACTTAATTGCACACCTACTTAACCCTAACATACTCATCCTTGGTGACTTCAACAGTAAGCATCAATCTTGGGGATGTTCCCTCAATAACACTAAAGGCTCTATCCTCAGCACCTTTATTGATGACAACAACCTCACAATTGTTTCCCATGGTCCTACCTACATCTCTCACTCTTATGGATCTCTGCAAACACTAGATCTTACCATCACCTCTCTTAACAGAAATCTCCACCTCCCTCCCAAAATCTTCACAAAGACTTTTTGGAACTATAAGAAAGCCTCCTGGAATTCATTTAGAACATCAATAGGTAGTCTTCTCGGGAAAATCCCACTAAATTCCTCCTTGGAAGACAGATGGAAGAACTAAAAGTCTGCAGTCCTAATTTCTGCCAAACAAAATATTCCCAGAGGAAACAGAAAATTCTACATTCCTGGATACAGAAATGTACTAAATCTTTTGAAAGGTGAAATAGACGATAGGAATCAAGTTTACCTAGACCTTATTGAGAACAACAACACCCTCCTCATCAGAGATTACAATCACCCTGCTGCAAAAATTAAGCTTAAGGCCGACCAAATTAAACAGAATAAGTGGATTGAACTCTGATCTTTAATTGACCCAAAAACCAGCGATACAAAACTATGGCGACTACTACATGCACTCAAGCAGGACACTCCATCTCCCAGCAGCTCAAATACTTTCAAGGCTAATTCTGGAAATCCCCTTACAGATAAATACAGCATAGCAAATCATTTTGCCCACAATTACAGCTCCACTGCAAAACTTAATTTTGATTTACAGAATAAAATAATAGAAAATCTAGGCTCACCAGAAACCTTGCAAAATCCAAACCCTGCCACAACATTTTTAGTAAACCTTTTCAAGAGCATGAACTTAACGAAGCTTTAAGTCATCTTGATCCTACAAAATCTCCTGGTCCAGACATCACTGGACCCATGTTGAAAAATCTCAGCTCCCATGCTAAATTTAAACTTTAAAGCATTTTTAATTACAGTTGCAGCTCGTCTCCCCCCCCCTAAAGAATGGAAACATGCCACAATCATTCCCATCCACAAACCAGGCAAGCCTAAGAACCACCCAACCAACTACAGACCTATCTCTCTGACCTCTATTCCCTGCAAAATCATGGAACACATGATTCTCAATAGGTTAACTTTTTATCTTAACCTAAAAAACCTACTGGACCTTCATCAAAGAGCTTTTAAAAATATCAAAGCACAGAGGATTCAATCTTTTACTTCGTTAAACAAATCCAGGACACACACAGCTTTCATTATAGACTTACAGAATCCACTATAGTAGCCTTTATCGACCTCTCCCAAGCCTTCAACAGAGTCTGGAAGGAAAAGCTAATTCTCAAACTCAATAAACTTTGAATAGAGGGAAGTATGCTGAGTTGAATCAGCAACTTTCTATCCAAACACACCATACAACAACAAAAAATCAAAAACCACTCGTATTTACCAAGGTCTATTCCAAGGGTCAATCCTAAGCCCTATTCTCTTCAATATTTGCCTAAATGATGTAGACACTTTCATCAAACCACCAGCTAAAATTGCCCTTTCCGCAGATGATATAATCATCTGGGTCTCCAAAAACAACCTCTCCGATGCAGAACACTCTCTGAATAAAGCCATGAAAAATCTGCAAAAGTAACCCAGAAACTGAAATTCTATCAACATCAGTAAATCTGAAATTGGCCACCTTCGCTACTGGACCCCAAATATTTCATCGAACAACTCAATAATCCAATATTCAGATTCCCCAAGATATCTTGGTGTCACACACTTGACCCTGCTCTCACTTTTAAAAAACATATTGACACCTTGATAAACAAAGCTAAAAATAGACTCAGAATCCTGAAAAAAATATCAGGCTTAAACTGGGGTGCAAATGGCAATATCTTACGCACAACGTACCTTGCACTCGTAATACCTATTTTGGAATATGCTACCCCAGCCTGGATCAATGCAAGTAAAACCAATCTATCCAGAAAAGATAGAATCCAAGCAAGCACAGCTAAAATCATCAGCGGGCTTCGAGGATCCTGCCCAAATCACGTTGCAGAACTCGAATCCAACCTTCTTCCCCTGCACCTAAGGAGAAAAAAATCTGCTTCTCAAAATTCATATCCAAAAATATTAACTCTCCTTACAGGAATATTTATTAGAAATTGGGTCCCAAATCAAAGACTAAAACGCCCCACTCTTATCAACATGGCTCACAACTCTAATCTTTTAGACATCCTAATTAATCCCAAACACCGAACTTCCTATTCCCCACACAGAACTCACAACAAACTCATCTGTTTCCCTTATCTACCAGCCAATCCCCACAAACTTAAAACTCAGCCAGAATTACTTAAAGCTCTTGGCATCCAAATCATTGAGGAAATAACTCCCTCTTCGACATCACAATTTACACTGATGGTAGCCAACTTGAAACTGGACTGTCTGGCAGTGGAATTGCTATCTACAAAGATAAGATCCTGGAAAAAATCTCCCTAGACCCTAGGGAGACCCTAGACACCTTTGAGTTCATAAATCGGAACTCTCTGCAATAGATACGGCTTTAAAAGACATCAACATAAACTTGCCAAGTAATATAATAATTTACTCCGACTCAAGAGCAGCCATTTATACCCTTCAAAGCTGCTTCTCCAGCCAAGAACCTCTTCTCAAGAGCATTGCTAAGTCTGTAAACCGACTCCCAGCCAACAGCTCTGTCACAGTGCAATGGCTTCCAGCTCACGTTGGAATTCCTGGAAATGAGCTGACAGACTCTCTGGCAAAGGCTGGAGCTCTTGGCCTTACCTGAAGTCAGGGAATCTACCACCCAACTAGACAAATAAGACCTTCTCCATTACATCAAAACCCAATGCCTGCAGAAATGGAAATCTAACGCTGTACATGACTGGTACAGAGCAGGAGGGACAAGCACTGGTTCTGTCCTCCCAAGAGAACAACAGTCTTTGATTTCCAGACTTAAGTCTGGTCATCTACGGACAATGACTTCCCAGAATGGTTGCAAGGTTTTTCCACTATGTACTAAGTGCAATTCTCAACCTGCAACCTCAAAACACATTATTGACTATATTGACTCATCCATTGATAAGCTCTACTCATCCCCGGCAGACACCATCAAAAGGCTCAAGCTTTACAAGCTTGATACCCTAATATGATTGAGTGGAGATAAGAAAGAAGAAATAGATTTTGACAACCACTCTATTTTCCTTCAGGACAGAATTGCACTAGGGTAAGAGAGACTGCATAATTTCATTTTGACAAACTTTATTTTCATACAGAGCAGAATTGCACTAGGGTAAGAGAGACATCATAATTTCATTTTGACAAACTTTATTTTCATACAGAGCAGAATTGCACTAGGGTAAGAGAGACTGCATAATTTCATTTTGACAACCACTCTATTTTCCTACAGAGCAGCATTGCAAGCACAATCAAAAAAGAACAACATGATAAATTAATTACTTTTTTACAATACTTCACTGCTTCTAAGAGTTGGCAGGTATAAAAGCCTGTTGATACCTGTGGCAGCTGGTGGCCGTGCTGTCCTTCTGTGGCACCATCTCAATCTACCACTCCCTCGGCCGGCCTGTGCTCCACCTCAAAGGCTGCTACACCCGCATGGCTGTCCCCACCACAGGACCCCATCTGCTGCTGGTGGCCTCTTCTGGGGCCCTGGACCTCTTTGATCTGGGCCTGCTCTGGGTCAGTACTTCACTACAATTCGACAATTAAAAAGGTTTCCCGATATGAGTTGTTTTTTTATTTTATTAAAAACTTTTAGTAAATTAAATACTCAAGCTTTCGGGCATCTCTGCCCTCTTACAGGCGAACATTTATAATGAACCCGCCTGAGACAGTTTTAATAAAACAAAAAAAAAACCCTCTCTGGAAATCTTTTTAATTGTTTAATTAATGTCCAGGAGATTTAAATCAATTGACTTCATTAGAACCTCCATGAGAGGACACTCTCTCTAGAGGACACTTCTCTACAAAGGACCTTTTTGATTTCCAAAATTTCCATTTTTACTAATTATAAAGTCTCCAATAAGTGTCCTTTACAGAGAGGTTCTACTGTATCTATGTTAGTGTCTGTGTGTTTGTTCCTCATGGGTTAATATTTGGCCTATCTGGGTGAAACTGACATGATATAGTGTTAGGTGTTTCACTATCAAAATTTCTACCTTGAAATATGCAAATAAGTTGAATATGTATATATCCTGATGAAACTTTTAAACTATTATTAAATAGCCCCTAATTTGCTTTGCTGGGATTGAAAAATATTATGATATTAATATATAATAAATTACTTTCTTCCCTTCTACAGTGGAGTATACCATGAGAGACCATGGCTTCAACCCAAACATAGTAGGTGTTTTCATCTTTGTAATAGATGATCGGTGGAAGGTTGGTCTAAACCGTTGGTTTTCGACCGTTACGACCCGGGATTGAATCCTGCATTGGGCGCTTTTTTATAATATTGAAAAAAAAAAAAAAATGCTTCAATAGCCCCCGATTCTTACAAAAGTCCAACCCCACCAGCGAGTGTGAGTAACCAAACAGGGATCTGGCACATTTGTAATTTAAAATGCCAAACTGCTTTTCATATGTGTAGACATGTGGGGTACCTACAGTAAAAGCAGTCGCCAACTTCTACCCACCATGATTATCATCGTCTGTGCCACGTGTACTAAGGATAAATAAAAAAATCTTTGTAACATACAGAAGTTTAATGAGTAAGTATTCTCAAAAATGAAAATATTAGTTGGGAAATAAAAATAAAATACATTTTAATGATATATATATATACAGTAAAACCCCACTAATACGAACCCTGGATATAACAAACCTTCTCTTATAAAGAACCTAAGGCGATTCCCAATTCCATTCCAATGAAAATACCATCATTATAATGAACTTTGCGATTTTTAAAATAACAAAATACCCCTATAACGAACCTATTTTCGGCCCCAAAATAATAAAATCTATTTAAAATACTATGCTTATAATGAACTTAGAATAGTAATTAAAAAAAACAAAAATTGAAACAACAAAATTTTGAGCAAAAATGTCCAAATAAATGGGTCCCAGATGAAACAAAAATTATTTTTATGCCCTGAACTATGGTGATTTTAAAGTCAGCAATGTTTTGCATGACAGGTTTAAAAAAAAAAGAAATCTAGACTTAAGAAGAGAATGTGGAAACATGAAATGGAAGAAAAACACATTAACATATATTTGAAAGGTGCAATTCCTGAAGAGTGTTTGAAGCAACAAGGTGTTAGAGCCATTTTTTCAAGTAAACATTGTATTATATAATGTGATAATGATGTTTTAAAATCATTTTATATCTTTGAATATATATTTAATAACACTTTGCCTAGGATTTGTCTTGATTTTTAAATTAGACATAGAGGTACATGTATGTTAATGATAAGAAGAACCTATCATCAAATAATTTCTTTTATTATTCAGTATTAATGTAAGGAAATTGGTCAATTAAGGGAATTAAAACAAAGTTACCACTATTAAGAGGCAGCCTCTTCTTGTGTGTATGGCCGTCCTTTAATTATACGGTCTAAAATTTTTGAAAAGTAAAAAAAAAAAAAATAGCCAAACTGTGTTTATAGTGAACCGTGGCTATAATGAACCAAAAGCTCTGTCCCATTGGGGTTCACTTTAGAGGGGTTTTACTATATATATATATGTCATAATGTATGCTCTTCCAGGAATAATAAAGTAAGCCTGCAGTCAGCCAGAGAGAGACGTGGATAGAGGGTAGCTAAAGTACGGCCATTTTTGGGCCACTGGCCACATTCCGGAGAGGGGCCTTTTCTTGGAACCCTCAGGACTATTTTTGGACAGTTGGGGGGTGGTGTGCGACACGAACGGTCGTTCAGCGGTAACTTACTCTCGCGCTACCTCTCTCTCGCTGGTTGCCTGGAATTCCTTTTCCAAACTTGTGGTTTCCTTATTTCTCTCTCCCCACATTATTATCACTATATTGCCACATATATATATTAAAGTCAAAGTTTATAATCAAACTTATAGATTATAAAACTTGTTGGTATTCAAACTTTTAGATAAAAAAACTTAGATGTAATAAAACCTATCGGTAAATAAAAACACTATTTATAAACATTTTGGCAGAAAAACTTGCTTAAATATATGTTTAAAATAGTGTACTTAACTTGAATAATTTAAGATTGATATTGGATTAAATTTAGGTACTTTAATTAAAACATAAGGATTAAATATGAAAATGTTCGGCGCGCGTTTAAATGGTGTCGCTTCCCTTCTTGGTAAAAGTTCTTTCTACTTCTTTTTTCCGCCGCACATGCGCACCACCTCTGATTCTTTGTCATCAACTACGGAGGCGCACCACTTCTCACCGGCGGTGGCGCCGCCAGGCGAGTTTAGCTAGATTTGGTCAATCTAACCTCTCCAGGCGTCATAGCGATGTTTATTGTTTTCCTGAGATATCATGGCGTGGATACTTGCCAGTTGCCGTGCTTCTTTGACTCTTGACCCCAACGTTTGGATGAAGTCATCTTCTGCTTCTGGAACTAAATTGGGGAAAATAATTCCACAGAGGGGTCTCAGCCTCATGTCTGTATACAAGGAAAGATGGAGTTAACCCGGTTGATTCTTGCCTTGCTGTGTTGTAGTAATGAATGGGAGGATCTTATCCCAGTCTTACTGGTTGACATCCACATAGATAGCATGTCTGCTCTAACCTTATCCGTCCATTATTGTTGTTGAGTAATTATTGTTGAGGGATAATTTGAACTTACTTGATTTGGATTATCGTTATTTTTTTCGATGATCAATTTTAGTTAAACGTAACAAAAGATGAATTGAGAAAGGGAAACAACTATTTATAATGATGTCATGAAATGTGTGATCTTATATTATATATATATATATATATGTTGTAATGCATGGAGCTGACAATATGTCGCAGTGAGCTCCTCATCCAACATGCAGTCACGGGCCAGAGTGGGAGTGACTAGCCTGAAGATAAATGAAGACCACATGCCTAGGAACATTGTTTCCTCCGTTCATAGGAGGCAGCACCCTTGAAAGGAACCCAGCTTTTATGCTAATGGTGATGACAGAGAGGGCAGACCTCTTTGGGTGTCCTTGTCCAACCTTGGACTGGCCTGTTCAATGTTCTCTTAGCTTCTTTGACAATGCCAATGATCTGTTTTTCAATCTTACTGGGTGCTGCGCCCTTCTTTTCTGGTGGTAGATTTTATTGAACGCCATCTTGAAGTTACATCAAGCTGGGTGTTTCCCTGTACAACATTCCTATGTGCAACATTGTATATATACAACAAATATAATGAATTTAAATACAGTAGAACCTCCCTGTAAATGTCACCTTATTGCAGAGCCAAAAAGTGTCCTTTAGGGAGAGGTGTCCTCTTCCCGGAGAGTTGCTAAATTGTAAAAATGGTAATTTTGCGAATGAAAGCTGTCCTTTGTGGAGAGGATGTCCTCTGAAGGGAGGTTCTACTGTATCTAAAAAACAAAAAAAAAAAAGGGTTTTTCCACTTCTAATTTTAAGAATGATATTTCAGGGTTCTTAGAAAATTATCTTTTCTTGTCTGCTATCTTGTTTACACACTTGATAACAGTAACTATTTAAAACATGCTGTGATATAATTTCTCATTCAGCACTTTTGTCTTAAGATGGTAACAATGCTGTTGCCAAAACGTCACACCTTATTTATTTATTTGTATTTGGTCTTATTACCATAGATTTTTAACTTGTTTGAGGTCTTAAACAATCGCTGGAAAAATCAATTCGCAACTCCCAACAGTTTCCAACTTCACTGCAACAACTAATAAGATTTGTTGTTGTTGTTATCGTGTCCAATGAAAAGCCTCAGATGTTCCCGTGCATCTCTATCACAGCAGTCGCAATGTCAACCTTCATTGGAAAATGAGTGCCGTTGCCACGTTAGTCACCTTGGAAACGAACCAGAATTTGGTTGAATATTCCAAGTGTCCAGGGGGGACCGCTGGGAGGTGTGGTCAGACTTCTACCTCACTCATAAGATTTAAAAAGAAATATCGAAATTAGGTAATTCTCCGACCACCCAGAAATCTTCAAATTTGTACACTTGCATCGTTAACTGAGTGAGTATTACATACTTGTCTTGATGTATATTGAATCAAATTATAAAATTTGGAAATTTGTCCGTTCCTGGACACCCTGACTACCTAAATGTCATTTGTACACTTGCATTGTAATTGGGTTCTTACATTCTTCACATTCTTACGTGGTCTAAAAGTTTATTAAAAATTTATTACAAGATTATATCTTATGTACAATTTAAATTTAGAAATTCAATTGCCATCTATCAATAAAATTTGTAACAAATAAATTTACTAATAACACTAAGCACCCCTAAGCTGCCTACCATAGAAAATGCAGGGTATATCCCAAACCAATCCAATACAATAGAAGTCGGTGAATGAGAGGGTAACACGCTTGATTCCCGACAATAAGTCGGTGGATGAGAGGGTAACACGCTCGATTCCCGACAGTCATGAACCGGGATTGAATCCCGCGTTAAAAATTGTTTAATATGTGAATAACCTTCACATATTATTCATTGTTCAATTATCATGAACTAGGTTGCTCTTGCTGAGCGGTACCTATTAATGTGATTTGAACCAGGTTGAACCATCCAATACAATAGTAGAGTGGTCTAGAGATTAATTTGGTGAAACCGCTGAGTGGGTTCACTACTGATGAACCAGGCCCTCTCATTCAATAACTTACATCATTGAAGTAAGGTCTGTAGAGATAATGTTTGATGATATTATTGAAAAGAAACACATTGGCAGTAAATTTATTTGTTATATATATTCACACAATATAAAAACAGAGAAATAAATATCCTAATCCATCTGTTGGTGCTGAGGACAGAAAGTGAAGAGTGAGGTGCCCCAGCCCAAGAAAGTCACTGTCAAGGTTGCCCCCAGAACCTCTCAGTTAGCCAAGGTAAGTTACAGGTTGTCTTATGTTGGATCCTTGCAAGCAGACATATTTAAGGGAAACACTATACAATTACAGTAGAACCTCCCTATAAAGGACACTTAATTGCAGAGCCAAATTATCCTTTAGGGAGAGGTGTCCTCTTACGGGAGAGTTGCTAAATAGTAAAAATGGTCATTTTGCAAATGAAAACTGTCCTTTGTAGAGAGGTGTCCTCTAGCGGGAGTGTCCTCTCATGGAGGTTCTACTGTATTGGTGATGGAAACTGTCCTTTGTAGAGAGATGTCCTCTAGCGGGAGTGTCCTCTCATGGAGGTTCTACTGCATAAGGCAATAACACACTATCTATATGTATCAAATCGAACCATTAAGCGCAAATGTTTATTTTCTAATAAAATAAACTTTCTACTGTTCTCTCTGCAATGAAGAATATTGGGAGGGCTTGGCTAATAAGTGGTGGACCTTATCAGCAGTTCAATCAAATTTAATCCACTTTTTAGAGATCTAATACTATATTAGAAATTTTTGCATATATATCTTCCTATCCTTCATTTCAACATATTTGAACAGAATTGTCCAATAGAGTATTTAAAGCAGTCTGGTGGATTAAAGTGGCGAAGGGGTGTTTACCACTGATGAGCCAAGCTCTCCCACTTTTTTTTTCCATCACAGTAAGGACAATAGAAAGTTATTTTAAAAAATGAAATATTTATGTGCTCTTATTGGTTCTATAACTATATACAGTAGAACAAACTCCCTGACACCTAATTGTAGAGCCAAAGTGTCCTTTAGAGAGAGGTGTTCTCTTACCCGAGAGTTGCAAAATAGTAATGATAATTTTGCAAATGGAAACTGTTCTTTGTAAAGAGGTGTCCTCTAGTGGGAGTGTTCTCTCATGGAGGTAACTCTACTGTAATATGAAGGATAATCAGGGTAACACAAGGTAATAAGACCAAATCCTAATAAATAAATAGTGTGTGACGTTTCTGTAACAGCGTTGTTACCATCTTCAGACAAAAGTAGTGAATGAGAAATTTATTTATTTATTTATTTCATCTCAATTTGCAGGTGTTACATTCGAGCACAGCTCGCAAGTCACCTTGTCCAGATTATTTACACATGGCGAGTTGTAATGCTGGAGTGGCCCCCCGAACCTTAAAGGAGGGCAGTTGTTGGGTGTTTGGCTGTCAGCTAGCCATTGGGTCCAGGTCGTCGGATTCGGTGGCTGAGGTCACCTTGATTTTGAACAATTTCTTGTATAGTTGGATTTGATGATTTTTGAAATTGTTTTCCATGTTAGATGTTTGAATCAGCACTTTTTTATATTTAAGATAGTTTTTTCGAATTATTGCCGTTCCACCGCCCCTTCCAACGATTCTATCGTCTCTTATTGTCTGATAGTTTCTGAGTTTGAGGTCGACAGATGGTTTTAAGTGTGTTTCACTGAGCAGTGTCATGTCTATTGAGCTATTGAGCATTAGCTGGCCATGCCCAAAACCCTGGCAGTTAAAGCATTGGGTCACTCGTTTTGTAGTCCTGAATGATTCCACGACTAATTTTTGGCAAAGTATTTCGGTTATTTTCCATAGATTCGTTTATTTTGTTCATTTTTCGGTAGCTCTACTAGGACTATATTCATCGGTATTTTGGTCGATTGTCTATGGAGTAATGTGAAATTTTACCACAGCATGGTTTAAATAGTTACTGTTATCAAGTGTGTAAACAAGATAGCAGATAAGAAGAAGATACTTTTCTGAGAAATTTTCTTAGAATTAAAAGTAGAAAAAACCCACTTTTTTTCAGATATAATTTAAAGCATATCTATAAATATCATTGATATTTCCTCTTTCTTCCTTTCTATTAATTGTAGCACATTTCTTTTGAATGAAAAATGCTTCTTTAAATTGTCTCTTAAAATAATTTTTCTCATAAGCTAGTATCTTTGTTTCTTTTAGATTAAAATTATTATTCCCTGTGATTTTTCTATGTTCTACAAGTGCAGAATTCTCAATTTTATTCCATTTCAGAGCTAATTCATGGTTTTTCATTCTTTCTTTTAAAGTTCTGGATGTTTGTCCTACATAGCATTGGTCACATTTTCCACATTTCACTTCATAAATTAAACCTGCTCTTTTTGGTAATTGGTTGTTCTTATGATTGTTGATGTATTGAGAAATAGGATTACATGGTTTCCATGCAATTTTTATTTTTTCATACTTTTTGAATATATTGGTGAAATTTCTTGCAAACTTTTGGTTTATAAATGGCAATGTGATATAATTTGGCTTCTTTGTTTTTGCACTTTAGATTTTGAATTAAAGTATTATTCTCATATTTTTGGTTCATGTCTTCTATTATTCTATCTATCAATTTGATGGGAAAATCTTCATTGATTAGTTCTTTTTTGATATTGTTAATTTCTATATTTCTTTTAACTCTATCATTAATGAGTGTAAAAGTTCTATATATAAGAGCTTTTACTAATCCTACTTTTTGGCTGAAATGGTGCTGTGAGCTATAGTTCCAATCGGTTTCTGTATGTGTTGGTTTTTTGTATATAGAGGTTGTAATATTGTTATTATTACGATGCACTAGCGCGCCATCTGTTATCAAATTATAAAACTATTTTAGAGGCGTAATATTCTTTTTAAAATAAAATAATTTCTACTGTCCTTACTGCAATGGAAAAATTAAAGGGAGGGCCTGGCTCATCAGTGGTGAACCGCTAGGAGGGTTCACCACTGATGAGCCAGGCCCTCCCTTTAATTTTTCCATTGCAGTAAGGACAGTAGAAATTATTTTATTTTAAAAAGAATATTACGCCTCTAAAATAGTTTTATAAATTGTTATTATTGTATGATAAATTCATGTCCAGGAAATTTATTGAATTGTTGTTATCTACTTCCATATCAGGACGTAGGTTGTTGAAAGTATCCAATATTTTTTGTTCACTTCCCTGATTAATAAATAAAATGGAGTCATCTACATATCTTTTAAAATAATAAACATCATTTTTAAGTGAATTTATAGCTTTGATTTCTAATTGGCCTATTGTGATACAAGCTGCATTTGGTGAAATTGGACTTCCCATTGTTGCACCTTTCATTTGAAGATATATTTGGTCATCATAAATAAAGTATGTTGTTTTCAAACAGATTTTATTCAAATTAAGAATTCTGATTTTGGCAAATTATTTATTTTTGTTTCTTTTATCACATGGTTTAATGCATCCATAATTGTGGGCGCAGGGATTGAAGAGTAAACATGGATTCAACATCTAAAGATATAATTTTTTGATTCCCATTTAGCTTCATGTCAATAATATCTTCTTTAAATTCATAAAAGTTAACAATTTCATTTTTTCATTAAAATATTGGTAGATTTTTAATTGTTGTGCTAACCATCTTGCCAAGGCATATGTTGGTGAAGGTCTATTGTTTACTATGGGGCGTAATAGACAGTCAGGCTTGTGGACCTTTGGAGCACCATATATATTGGGAACATATGCATCATAATTTTTCAACTTGGTTAAAAGCCTGTAATTAATATATTTGTTTTTTCTCCAGTTTTTAAGTATGGTATTAAATTTATTTTTAAAGGTTTTTGTTGGATCATTTTGTATAGGGAATAGGTGCCATTGTTATTCAATAAAGAAAGCATTTTTTGTTTATAGTTGTTTTGATGTCTATCCATACAGAGTTCAAAACAACAACTACTCACCCGTGCAGGCCCGGTCACGCTCCGCTACGTCACGTGGGAAAACATACAATGTTCCCAGCACATCCCCCTTTTTAAGATTTGAAATATATATACATTACAAACTTTAAATGCATAATATAATTAATAATGAAGGCAATCCATGGGTTTAACAATTCGTCCACTCCGGGTTCTTATCTGGCCGTCTTCTGAGTCGTTAGAGGGATAATCCACAACTGGGGTCTTTTCATTTTCAACCAGTTCTTCCCCTGAAAAGGTCGGCGTTGATGGGTCGGCTGGATATTGCACTGTAACTCCTTTTCGTAGATGGAACCTGTTTTGACGTAAAGTCCCAACTGGAGTATCAACCATATATGACCTTGGTGTCGATGCTTTCTGCTTTACCATCCCCCAGATTCGCATATCTGTAATCCAAACCGTGTCACCTTCGGATAGTTCCTCCATGTCCGTTGCTCCGCAGCGTCGATCATATCTGGATTTCATATCCTTTCTCCTTCTCCCCTCCTTTCTTTTCAGGGTCTGAGAGTACACCAACCTTGGATTAAGATTATCTGGTGCAATTGGCAAGGTTGTTCGGAGTTTACATCCCATGAGAAGCTCAGCAGGGCTGTAACCATTCTCCAAAGGGGTCGATCGATACTCCAGGAGTCCAAGCGATGGGTCTTGATTTTTCTTGAGGATCAACTTAGCAATTTTCACACCTGCTTCTGCCATCCCATTGCTCTGCGGGAATCGAGGACTTGAAGTGACATGTGTGAATCCGTACTGCCTTGCGAAATTTGCAAATTCACGAGCAGCTCCAAATTGCATCCCATTATCGCTTACAACAGTTTCTGGTATTCCATGTCGGGCAAATATGGATTTGCAACTACGCACCACCACATTGGCTGTGAGACGATCCAGCTGAATCATTTCAGGAAAGCGAGAATAATAGTCAATGACGACTAGATACCACTTATTCTCGAACTTGAACAAATCCATTCCAATCTTTTGCCACGGTCGTTTAGGAAAGTTGGTTGGTATCAATGGTTCATGTTTTGAGACGGCTTCCTGGATACAGACACTGCACTTTCTGACTGTTTTTCCGCGATCTCTTCCGAAATTCTAGGCCACCATACCGTCTCACGTGCGCGAAGTCTTGTTTTTGTAATCCCGAAGTGCCCAGCGTGCAACTTATCTAGGATCTCCAGTTTCATACTTGCTGGAATAACAAGATGACAGCTACGCATCAGTAGTCCATTTTGAATGCCGAGTTCATCCTTGACATGCCAATAAGAGAGCAGAGCCTGTGACATTTTCTTCTTATCTAGCCAGCCTTGCTCAAGGTAGTTGACTACTGCTTTCAGGGTCGTATCTTCTTGTTGAGCTTCAAAAATCTTCATCAACATCTCGTCTTTGTCGGTTATACTCGAGAGAACTGCATTTATATGCGCTGAGGTTGGCCGTTCGTCTTCACCTCCCTCGGTTGTAAGAAGTGGTTGTCTGGATAATGCATCGGCGTCGAGCAGCTCCTTTCCAGGGATATGCACTATTTCGAATCCAAACCTCATCATACGCATTCGGAAACGTTGCAGTCTAGGGGTCAGCGAACTCAATTCTTTCGTTGAAAATAGAGGAATGAGAGGCTTATGGTCGGTCTCAATTCGGAAACGCTTTCCAAGCAGGAAATCTTGAAAACGTTCGCAAGCCCATGTAATTGTGAGAGCCTCTTTCTCGATCTGAGCATATCGTTTTTCAGTAGATGTCATAGTTCTAGAAGAATAAGCAACAGGTCGCCAGATTCCATTCTTACCTTCTTGCTTCAGTACCGCTCCCAAGCCGTATGAAGATGCGTCGGATGACACCATAGTAGGTTTCTTGACGTCGTATGCTGCCAAGATGGGTTGAGTCGTGAGCAATTCTTTCAACTTTCGGAATGCTCGCTCCTGGCTGCAATCTCAAACGAAGTCTTGACCTTTCACCAACAACTGGTTCAGTGGTGCCACAATTTCAGATAAATTTTCCACAAAGCATCCCAGATGGTTCACCATGCCAAGAAATCTTCTTACGCCATGAACATCGGTCGGAGCAGGCATCTTCGCCACTGCTTCGATTTTCGCTGGATCTAGTCGGATACCGTCTTCATCCAGTATGTGCCCAAGAAAATTAATTCTTGGCACGCCGAAGACACACTTGGCCTTGTTTAGTGTAACTTTCGCCTCTTTCAGTTTTCGGAGCACTAAACGAAGAATTCGATCGTGAGTCTTGGAGTCGGAGGCAAATATCAGGATATCGTCCAGGTAACACATTACACCGTCCATGCCTTGCAAGATTATTGACATAACTTTCTGAAAATACTCTGGGGCGAGTGAGATTCCAAATGGCATCCTGCAGTATTTATATCTCCCAAAAGGAGTGATGAAGGTCGTTAAATGCTGGCAGTCCGGTCTCAAAGGAATCTGGTGAAAGCCACTGTTCACGTCCAGTTTCGAAAAGAATCTTGCTTCCCCCAGTTGCCCCAGCATGTGCTCCACCACTGGCATGGGATGCACTTCACGCTGTACATTTTCGTTCAGCCTTGAGAGATCCACACAGAGTCGTATGTCACCATTCGGTTTACCAGCAATCACAGTCGGTGCACACCATTCAGTCGCAACGTTAACTCGTGCTATGATTCCCGCCTTCTCGAGCTCTTCCAATCTTGTTTTGAGCTTTTCCATAATCCGTCGAGGAGTATGCACAGCATATGGTTTTGCTTCAGGTTTCAATTTGATTTCGTAAGGGTTTCTGATCTGTCACAGTCCTTCGAATACTTCAGGGAATTCCTTGATCGGGTTAATTCTCGTCGCAACCACTTCAATCCGCCTCACCAGGTTCAAGAGCTCACATGCCCGGCGACTCAGAAGAGGTTCACTCAAACGACGAATGACATAAATTTTCTCCTTGATTTCACAATTGCCATTTCGCAACGTTGATATAAACATACCCACAGTCTGAAGTTCGGAGAATTCAGCAGCTCTCTAATGTTGATATCACTTTCCTCTAGTCGTTGATGTCCCATTATCTTCTTGAAGAGACACAGAGGAACACATGTAACATCCGCCTGGGAGTCGAGCTTGAACTTCACCTGTTTCCTGTTCACTTGGATTTCTGCTGTCCATCGCCTCCTGCACTCGCCTTTATCATCATCGAGATTTGATGAATCCTCCACAGCTGAGACCTCCAGGAGAAAACCAATTTTTTTCTTCATCAAGTTCTGAAACAGCTTTGACTTCCGCAGTCTTCGCCTGCTTATCTGGGCAGCAATTTGCAAAATGGCCAGTTTTTGAACATAGGTTACATCTTTGTCCTTCAGCACGGCAAGCCTTTCCTTCCTTGTGGGTGAAACCTCCGCATTTTGGACATTGTGATCTTGTTTTGGCTGACTTCTCCTTCTTCCTCGAAGGCTGCTGTTGTTGTTTCGGTTATTGTTTCTTCGAGTTGAACTTCACCTGATTGACCTTTTGGCTTGTTGATGGACGCTGCAGGTCGACTTGCTGCTGTCGAACGGCTTCCTGCTGTTGAACCATTTTCACCGCCTTTTCCAAAGTCAGTTCGCTGTCCAACTGCATTCTTTCAGATAAAGCTTTGTCCCTCACTCCAACCACTATTCGGTCACGGATCAACTGCTCATGAAGACCCTCAAATTCGCAACTATCAGCCAATTTGTACAATGAAGTGATGAATTCGTCCACTGGCTCCCGATCCTCTTGGATTCTTGAATTAAATTTCGCACGTTCGTAGATAATATTCTTTCTGACACAGAAGTGACTGTCAAACGCCTTGAGGATGGAATCAATTTTCGTTGCCTCTTCCTCCTTTTCGAACTTGAAGGTCCTGAATATAGTCACCCATACAGTCACCCATCAAGTACATGAACAAATCGATCTTGTCCGCCTCCTCTTTCTTCTTCATTCCACTGACCACGAGGTATCTTTCGAATCTCTTCCTACATTTGGGCCATTCGTTGGGAGTCGAGAAGTCAAAAGTTTCTGGAGGTTGAATCTGAGCCATGTTGAATTATCTTCCAAGGTACACAAAAATCGATAATTTGAAATATACGGGTCCATATTTTATCCAGTTATCGCTGCCACCATGTTTTAATGTCCATCCATACAGAGTTCAAAACAACAACCACTCACCCGTGCAGGCATGGTCACGCTCTGCCGCGGCACGTGGGAAAACATCCAATGTTCCCAGCACAATAGTCTTCTTTTTTCAATAAAACAATTCCATTTCCTTTGTCATATTTTGTTATCACATATTTTGTTTGTAAGTTTTTAAGTTTGGAGGTCAATTTTTTGTTTATAGTATTTGATTTATAATTTTGTTTAAGTGTATTAGTAACTTCAAAACTAATATTAGCTGCCTCATTAGGGTTAAGAATTTTACATATTTCTTCTGTTTTTGAAATAATATCCAATTTTTCTTTTTGTTTCAGATTTCCCCCCAATGCATATTTATAACCTTTGCTTAAGCAGATCTAGAACTTCAATTGGGATAGCTTCACCAGTTAAATTCATTATATTATTTTTGGCTTAATTTCAGAGTTGAGTACTTCATTTTTCTTTTCAAAGAAGAGTTTTTCATTAATAAAATCAATTTATTTATTTTGGCATAATAATTTTAGAATGTCATGTTTCTTTAAAATACATTCTATCTTTTTAAAAAGCCTTTTTGAATTTTGTTTAGCATTGTAGTTTGTTTTTATTTCAGCTTTTTGACCACTGGAAATAATGCATAAATAGTGTAGGGTCCTATTTTGAAAATTTTGATGAATAAAATGATTTAAACATTTATATATACAGTAGAACCTCCCTTTAGCGGACACCCTGCTAGCAGCACCTCTCTATAAAGAACAGTTTTCATTTGCAAAATTACCATTTTTACTATTTAGCAACTCTCCGATAAGAGGACACCTCCCTCTAAAGGACACTTTGACTCTGCAATTAGGTGTCCTTTACAGGGAGGTTCTACGGTATATATATTTTTAATTTTGGTTACTTTTAGATCGTATTTTTAATTTGTTGGGAGAGGTGACCTTTCTTCCAATAGATCAGTATCATCCTGATAAAATGCACACTGCCAGCTATACACCGTCGGCAAATTCTGACGATTTCACAAATCCCTCGTGGAATAAACCCTGGACTGACAGGGCCATGGCGGGCATTCAGAATTTGACAAGGCTGGCGTTGTAGCTTTTTCGCTATCCCGATTCTGCTAGTTTGCAGAGACAATCATCAAATGGCACATAGTTTTTGTGCCTATTTTGACTGGAGAGGTAACCTTCCTTTATATAGATCATTATTCTCCTGGAAAAAATGTTCACTACATTTTGAAGTAATCCTACATTCTTTTGGTGATATCAAAGTTTGGAAATGATGGGGCCAATCAGAGTCTGTTAGATGACGATAGTGCTACTATATCTAGTTGGTGCTATTGTATCTAGTTGGTGTTATTGTATCTAGTTGGTGCTACTGTATCTAGTTGGTGCTACTTATCTAGTTGGTGCTATTGTATCTAGTTGGTGTTATTGTATCTAGTTGGTGTTATTGTATCTAGTTGGTGATATTGTATCTAGTTGGTGCTATTGTATCTAGTTGGTGCTATTGTATCTAGTTGGTGTTATTGTATCTAGTTGGTGCTATTGTATCTAGTTGGTGATGTCAAAGTTTGGACTCTGATAGGGCCAATTAGAGTCTGTTAGATGATGATGGTGCTTTTGTGTCTAGTTCTTTGATTTTCCACCTTATGAAAGACATTATTGCAAGCTTTCTCTAGGCAAAATGGTAGCACTATCCTACTCTGTGTCAGTTTGGTGTGACTGATTCAGCCCTAACCTCCACAGATGAGTCTGGCCAAGATCAAGTCAGTGGTACAGGAGTTTGGTGTGATTGTTTCAGCCCAAACCTCCACAGATGAGTCTGGCCAAGATCAAGTCAGTAGTCCAGGAGTTTGGAGAGCTTCCAGAGAAGTACAGGTGGGTTATTTATAGTCATATACTTTATAATGCCTTTTCTTCACTCAATCACACTAGGGTATCAAGCTTGTTGATGCTGTTTGACAACCATCATGACTGGGTGAAGTAGAATGTGCCTGCCTTTGTCATTAAGACTGGGAGCACTACTCAGTGGCAGGCCAACTTAATTAAAAAAAAAAAAAAATGGCCGCATATCATATACTTTATAATGTCTTTTAAAAAACTGGTTTTGAAAAATTTGAAATATTTAGGTTGTTTTGCCTTGGTGTGTTTATTGGTACTAAAATAACATTACTTCTTTCCTTCTTCAACTTGAAAACTTTATTAGCTCTCTCTGAACCTACTGATGAGATATGGTTTATCATTGAAATACCCATTGTCTACTTTGAATACATTTGGATCACCAGGCCACAACTAAGTGATACATTGCCTTGTAGGTGGTATTGGCACCTCACACACATCTTGTTTTACGCCTATAGGTATACTATTTCTTAATACAGTAGAACCTGCATGATAGAGTACAATTTGAATTATAGATTATAAATACAAGAAAATTAGACCTAATCCAAATGAATTAATAGTGTGTGACATTTCAGCAACAGCGTTGTTACCTTAATTAGATGAAAGAATAAACGAGAAAATTATCAAAGCAAAAATTCTACTTCTTAATTCTAATAATAATATTGAGTTGCAAAGAAAGTTCATTCAGTTTTATTCGACAATTTTATTTAGACAAAAAAACATTAATTATATCAATTAATTAATCAATTATGTATTATCCGTTATTATTTACAACCTCCTCCCAACGATCGACTAGTTTGTTGATGCCATTCCGCCAAATATCGCCCGGTCTGGTGTAGAAAAATTGTTGAGCCAGGTTTTGAGGTCCTCTTCATCATAGAAGGTAGTGCCTCTCATATGGTTTGTCATGGAGCGGAAAAGGTGGAAATCTGTTGGTCCGGAGAGTACAGCGGGTGCTGTAGAACTTGAGTTCTTGAAGGGCAGCTTTAACGACTTGTGCAACATGCGGCCTAGCGTTGTCGTGTAGGAGAATTATTTGACCTTGTCAATCGGGTCTTTTCTGTTGAATAGACTGTTGGAAATGTATAATTTGTAATTATGTATTTGATGAAGTCACTCTAGTCACCACGGGATGTGCCACAGAGTCTGTCCACGTGACCCTTTATACGAATATAAAATTTGCGGCGAGAAAGAGTGAGAAGAAGGTATTAGATCGGAGTAAAGTATGCGGCAGAAGGTGGAACAAGGGGGTGAAGAGAGGACAGGGCATAGTCGCGGAGAGAGTGAGGTGTGCGGCGGTAGGCGGAAGAACTCAAAGAAGTCGGGGAAGTTAAAGAACTCAAAGAAGTTAAAGAACTCAAAGAGGTTAAAGAATTCAAGGAAGTTAAAGAACTCAAAGAAGTTAAAGAACTCAAGGAAGTTAAAGAACTCAAGGAAGTTAAAGAACTCAAGGAAGTTAAAGAACTCAGAGAAGTTAAAGAACTCAAGGAAGTTAAAGATAGATTTAAAGAACTCTGAGAAGTTAAAGATAAAGTTAAAGAAGTCAAAGTTAAAGCTAGAGAAGATAAAATTAGAGAAGTTAAAGTTGAATGTATATATGTAAATAAAACCTGTTAAGATCAAGATTTTGCGGATAGGCAAAATAAAAAGATATATTTTATAACAATTTTGGTCTATTTTGCATTTCCTCGGGTTGCGCGAACACGGCTGGTGAACCACATCATTTTTTTTATTTTTTCAAGTTTCAACATTACTGGTGAGCCGGACGTGATTGGCTTGGTGGTAAGATGGAGGAGGTGAACGAAATAAGAAAAGCTGCAAGAGGTATATTTGCTGAACAAGTTAATGATTTATATGCAGAATTGAAAAAGTCTTGCATTGATAAAGATGCGGTTTATGCAAAGTTTGATCAGCTTGAATGTTTGCATAATGAGCTTGTAGCTTTGAATGAGCAGTACCAATTGATATTGTTATCCCAAGAAGAGATTTCTGATGAAGAAATTGATAAAGAATTTGAGAATTGTGAAATCTACATACAGGAAAGATTTAATATAGAGTATAAAATTAGCGTATTGCGTAAGCAGGAAAAATATGCTCTTTCAACTAATAGTAAAAATGAAGTTGAATCTAAAGAGGCAAATATTACTATTGATACAGTTGATCTTGAAACTGAAAATGAGGATGCCAGAGATACTTTAACTAATGATGATGAAACTAAAGTCAATGAGGCAAGTGATGGAATTACATTAGAAATAGACCTTAATAAGGAAGAGTTGGAGCTAGAAGAAACTGCTAATGAAAAATATGAAGATGCAGATTTAAAGAATAAAGAAGATTCTGAAGCCGAGTCCAAAGGCGATAGAATAAGGGATTCGGAAGCTGAACCCAAAGGCAATGGAGTAAAGGATTCTCAAATTGCAATTAAAGGTTATGAATCGGTAAATAACTCTAGAGAGGCAACTGAAAGCGCTGATCAAGTAAAGATTTCAGAAGAAGAAACTGAAGGAAGCGAATTAGAAGATTCTAAAGAGGATGATAAAGTCAAATATTCTCGTACTGATAAATCTAAAGATGAGGAAACGGAAGATTTAGAAACAAAAGCCAAAAAAGTAAAAGGATACTATTTACCCCGTCGCCCTGTATTTAGGAGTGAATCCAAAACGACGCCAATACGGCCAGTATTTGACGCTTCCTGTCAAGGACACAACGGACTCTCCTTGGGTCAGTGTTTGGAAAAGAGACCCAATCTACTGGAAAGAATCCCTGAAATAAGGATAAAATTTCGGGAAAATAAGTTTGGAGTCTTAGCAGACATAAGAAAATATTTCCAAATGATAGCCATTAAGGAGAATGATCGAGAATACCTCAGATTTCTTTGGAGGAAGAGGATAGAAAACTGATGGCTTTTAGGCATAAAAGACTTGTTCTCGACCTAAATTGTAGTCCATTTTTGCAGAATGCCGTAATTACCATCTTCAAACGATAAAAGGTTCTCTAGAAAAGATGGCAAAGATGTTGGCTCAGTCCTTCTATATGGATAACTTTGTAGCCTCTCTGGAAACAAAGCAAGAGGTCGAAGAGTTTCTAAGGTGGTCTGCCACCGAGATTATGGAAAGGGCGAAAATGAGCTCAAGAGGGTGGGAGTATTCCTTTGATACCGCAAGTGAAGAGCCTTTAACCAAAGTATTGGGGAGCATCTGGAACAAAAGGGAAGATATATTAAAATGTGAATTCCCTAAAGATTAACGAAACAAATAGTGTTGTCAATGGTTCAGCGGATATTTGATCCTCTTGGATTTTGTGCTCCAGTACTCATAGCACCAAAATTATTGCTGCAGCGATCGTGGGATTTAAAATGGGATGTGATACACCATAGCCTGGAAGTATGGCTCAGGAGTTTCAAACTTGGTGTGATCAGATGAGATTCATTGATTTAATAGGGATCAAGACCCAGGAGATTACATCAGATAGAGAACAGTCAATTTTGACTAAGTCCAGAAGAGAGGTGAAAAAACCTAAGAGATTAGGGGTCACCAGTAATCTTTCCTGATTGGGATTTATTACTACTTTTTTTTGTTTTTTTTTGTTTTTGTATTCCCATACTAAAAGGTAGGAGTATGTTGGAAATGTATAATTTGTAATTATGCATTTGATGAAGTCAACTCTAGATGGCATGCACCACAGGATGCGCCACAGAGTCTGTCCACGTGACCCTTTATACGAATATAAAATTTGCGGCGAGAAAGAGTGAGAAGAAGGTATTAGATCGGAGTAAAGTATGCGGCGGAAGGTGGAACAAGGGGGTGAAGAGAGGACAGGGCATAGTCGCGGAGAGAGTGAGGTGTGCGGCGGTAGGCGGAAGAACTCAAAGAAGTCGGGGAAGTTAAAGAACTCAAAGAAGTTAAAGAACTCAAAGAGGTTAAAGAACTCAAGGAAGTTAAAGAACTCAAGGAAGTTAAAGAACTCAAAGAAGTTAAAGAACTCAAGGAAGTTAAAGAACTCAAGGAAGTTAAAGAACTCAAGGAAGTTAAAGAACTCAAGGAAGTTGAAGATAGATTTAAAGAACTCAGAGAAGTTAAAGATAAAGTTAAAGAAGTCAAAGTTAAAGCTAGAGAAGATAAAATTAGAGAAATTAAAGTTGAATGTATATGTGATAATTTGTATATACCAAGATGTAATCCCACCACAATCTATGCAATGTATCGTCAAAAAGTTTTAAATAAAAGTTAGGCCTCGCGAAAAAGAGAGAACAGCAATTACCAGGATTGCATCATCCAGGAAGTAAAGGTCACTACCCAGGAACCATAAAACTAAAGTTCAAAGACCTTCTTCCTTCTGGAAGATGGCAATCATGTAGACAATGGAGGTACCAACAACCAATCACAGTTAAGCATGAATAACTAAGAACCAATGAGAGGTAACTCTCAGGACGATCCCATCCAATGAGAAGACGAGAGAGTTAACGAGGAAGATCTCGGACTGAAAGTTAGTAAGTAGGCAGGCGACCCGGCTAGAAGCAAGACGTGCTCAACTCCGACTTCACCAAGGTAAAATTCTCTTCGATCATGTGAAGGGAAGGTACCTCATTCAGTCCCAATTCTCTCTCCCTTTATCGCGAAGTCTTAGATTCAATCCCATCCTGGTTTTTGTCTCGTTATTTCCCCTGTGGAACCCTACCATTCAACTACGACTGCGCCATCCATCACCAACCTCCACCATCCATCACAAGTCACCAATCCTACAGTCATACTTATCATACTTATCATATATATATATATAAATAAAACCTGTTAAGATCAAGATTTTGCGGATAGGCAAAATAAAAAGATATATTTTATAACAATTTTGGTCTATTTTGCATTTCCTCGGGTTGCGCGAACACGGCTGGTGAACCACTTCATGTGCGACTGCGCCATCCATCACCAACCTCCACCATCCATCACAAGTCACCAATCCTACAGTAAGTCAACAGGATCTTACATAGGAGCAACAATCAAAAAGGTAATAATTATCATATATATATAAATAAAACCTGTTAAGATCAAGATTTTGCGGATAGGCAAAATAAAAAGATATAATTTATAACAATTTTGGTCTATTTTGCATTTCCTCGGGTTGCGCGAACACGGCTGGTGAACCACTTCATTTTTTTTATTTTTTCAAGTTTCAACAGACTCTTTCACACGATGCAATTGGGCAATGTAGAGGTCCTTGTTGACTGTGGCATTACTTGCGAGCATTTCCCAGTACAGCACACCTTTGCTGTCCCAAAAAAGGCAGATCATAGCATTTTGTGGGTGAAGATCTTGCTTTATTCTTGGCTTCTGCGTATCTCCTGGAGACACCCACTCTTTGCTTCATATTCACATATAGACAACCATTTTTCATCTCCCGTAACGATTCGGTATAAAAATCGTTGTTTATGGCCCTGTGTGATTGATGACATTCAAGATGTTGAGCAGCGATTTGAAGGCGATTTTCTTTGTTGGTTTCATTAAGCTCGTGAGGCACCCAAGCTCCGAGTTTTTGAGAAAAACCTATTGGTTGGAGATGGCCACAACACTACATTTCATTTTTTCGGCCAACTCATGGGTTGTTTGGCGACTATCTTCCTCCAACAGGGCCTTAGATGTTCCTCATCGAATTCTGATGATCGTCCGCTTCGAGGCATGTCTTCAAGGTCCAAGTCACCGTTTTTGAACTTTGCAAACCATTTTTGTGCTGTTTGCTCTACTATTATACCTTTTCCATACATGTTGCATATGTCCTGAGCTGCTTCAGCTGCTTTTTGACTTCGATGAAAAGCGAAGAAAAGCAGATGTCGAAAATGTTGATTTTTGCCTCCTGGATATTCCATTTTCAAGCCTGGAAAAAGAACAAAAAATTACGGTTTTCAAAAAATAAATAATACAGGTGTGTAGAGCAGAACAAGTACTATTTAACGAATATAAACACTTTACCGTATAACAACAAAAACCGTTATGGAACAAAGGGATACAAAAACCAAACTTTTTTACAACCCAATATTTTATTATGAAAAAAGCATCTCCTTATCATGCAACTGAAAGTTTCTGATGGCTTGCGGCATCTATCAGAATAAATATAAACTATTCTCGTTGATTTTTAATTATTCCATAATTGGCCAAATACCCATTCTTGATTAATCAAGCAAAGCTAACCACGGACGTGTTTCGGGCTGTTGGCCCTCATCAGCGTGGTGCAAGCTGTACCTCAACGACCAAAAAACAGGTCATTAAGGCATCCTGAAAAATCATCAAATGGGTAGTTAAGGCCAGAATTGCGTGAGACCGATAGATGGCCCAAGCCATCAGCAACTTTCAGTGTGCACAATAAGGAGATGCCTTTTTTTTATAATTTATGCATCTTATCCCAGTACAATATCACATTTGTACTATTTTTTCACATTGTGTCGCGGTCTCACGCAATTCTGGCCTTAACTACTCGTTTTTATAATTTATAATCAAAATTGTGCCTTATATTTGCTATATTATAATTTAGTCGATATGAGAGTACAACAATTTCTTGCTACCATCTTTATATTGATTTGTAAGAGAAATGCCAAGATTAAATCTTCCCTTTGTAATATAAAAACTGACTTATCCTGACAACTTCTAATAAGAGACTACATTTGTAATATAAAAACTGACTTATCCTGACAACTTCTAATAAGAGACTACATTTGTAATATAAAAACTGACTTATCCTGACAACTTCTAATAAGAGACTACATTTGTAATATAAAAACTGACTTATCCTGACAACTTCTAATAAGAGACTACATTTGTAATATAAAAACTGACTTATCCTGACAACTTCTAATAAGAGACTACATTTGTAATATAAAAACTGACTTATCCTGACAACTTCTAATAAGAGACTACATTTGTTATATAAAAACTGACTTATCCTGACAACTTCTAATAAGAGACTACATTTGTAATATAAAAACTGACTTATCCTGACAACTTCTAATAAGAGACTACATTTGTAATATAAAAACTGACTTATCCTGACAACTTCTAATAAGAGACTACATTTGTAATATAAAAACTGACTTATCCTGACAACTTCTAATAAGAGACTACATTTGTAATATAAAAACTGACTTATCCTGACAACTTCTAATAAGAGACTACATTTGTTATATAAAAACTGACTTATCCTGACAACTTCTAATAGGAGACTACATTTGTAATATAAAAACTGACTTATCCTGACAATTTATAACAAGGGACTACCTTTGTAATATTTGACTTGTCCTGACAATAGGAGACTACATTTGTAATATAAAAACTGACTTATCCTGACAATTTATAACAAGGGACTACCTTTGTAATATTTGACTTGTCCTGACAATTTATAACAATTTGTAATATTTGACTTGTCCTGACAATAGGAGACTACCTGCTGGAGAGACCAGTAGTCCCAGGTGACTTCCCTCCTGGTAGTGTTGTGTGTAGCCATGATATATGATAATCTAACTCTTCTTCTTCTTCTCCACTCAATCACATTAGGTAATGGTGTCTGCTGGGGATGGGTAGAGCTCATCAATGAATGACACAATACACTCAATAATGTAGTTCTTGGTTGCAGGTTGACACTTAGTACATAGTGGGAAAACCATTCAGGAAAGTCGGTAGATGACCAGACGTACAGTTGACAAGTGGTATAAACTGACAGCCATGACCCAATCTTGTTTTGTGTGCACTTTTTTGATAAGGCTCAATTTGGATTAGAGATTATAAATACAAGGTAAATAAAACCAAATCCAAATAAATGAATAGTGTGTGACATTTCGGTAACAGCATTGTTACCATATTTAGACAAAAGTACCAAATGAGAAATTATACCACATGTTTTAAATAGTAACTATTGTCAGTGCTTTTGTCTGAAGATGGTAACAACGTTGTTACCGAAACGTCACAGACTTCATTTATTTGGATTTGGTCTTATTACCTTGTGTTTACTTTTTCTAAAAAAAAAAAAATTGCTCTAATGGTCCCAGATTCTTGCAAAGGTCCAACCCCACTAGTTTTTTTTTAACTTATCCTACCAACTCTGCGGAAAAAATGAAATTAATTATAAACCCTAATAAATCCGAAGTAGGAGTATTTACAATAAACAACCACCTTAAAAAATGGACCCCAAATATCAAATATGACAACAATCAAATAAAATTTTCTCGGACACCCAAAAACCCCACTAGTGACTTCAAGTAACCAAATGGGGCTCGGCACACTTGTAAGTGCAAAAGTCGAACTGCTTTCCGCATGTGTAGACATTTCGCACACCTACAGTAGAAGCAGCCATCATCATGGTCTGTTCCATGTGTACTAGGGATAATTAAAAAAAGAAGTACATTGAACATTATTTTAAGGTACAGTAAAACCCCGCTAATACAAACCCTGGATATAACAAACCTTCCCTTATAACGAACCCACGGCGATTCCCGATTCCATTCAATTGAAAATACCATCGTTATAACGAACTTTGCGATTTTTAAAATACCGAACTACCCCTATAAAAAACCTATTTTCGGTCCCAAAATGATAAAATCTATTAAAAATACTAGGCTTATAACAAACTTAAAATTGTGATTTAAAAAAAATTTAAAACAACAAAATTTTGATCATGTTTCAGCTCATGGATCACGATTTAAAAAAAAAAAAAAATTAGCGGCATTGTTTGTTTTCATTTCTATTCTATTTTTGCTGCATGTTGTATAAATTTTTACACATTATACTTTTATTTAATGATATACTTTTATTTAATAGAGATAATCTTTGCATTCGACAATTTTGAAATAGAAGGAAAATACAAATGGCTTCCAAAATAAAGAAAAGAAACAAAGAATGGCGTTCTAAAAAAAAAAAAATAGTGACAGCATGCCCTTTTAGAAGCGTTCTATATCAAGTTTAACCTAAACTAAAAAATAATTCCAAATAATTTTAAAACCAGAAATGGTTTGAATAACAGGTTAAAAACAAAATTCAATCATTACTCAGAAGAATATGTAGAAACTGGAATTGTAATAAATAATAAAAAAAAAAAACAGTTCCCCTTGTCTCATGGGCCACAAACAAATCAACTTATAAATTCTCAAAAACTACCACTACAGTTCTATTTTTAGAATGGAATTCTTGTTAGGTATATGACTCATTCAGGGTTCGCGGATATTCCCCCTGGCCGGCCGTTTCCCTACCGATTTGGTGTTTGCAAATTGGCGTTTTTCATTCGCAATTTTACCAATCGCGCTATCGTATCAACATGTTTCGCGTCCGATTTTTCTGAATTCGATACTTTTGATTCATCCCCAATTGATTCAGAATACACGGAGCTTTATTCCTTTGATGGAAATAACAATATTTTAAGACAATTCTGATTTTCTAATTTTACTTTTCACTTTCAAACAACAATATATTAGAGGCATTTTTTCAGATAAATTTAGTATTATATTATTTGAGAAAGATGTTCTAAAATACTCTTATACCTTTGAAATATATAATTAATAATGTTTTGCCCTGGGGGATTTGGCATAATTTTTAAATAATACATAGGTTTATATATAAACATGTATGCTAATGATAAGAAGAACCTATTATCAAATGACTTCTTTTGATATTCAGCATTACTGTAAAGAAATAGGTCAATTTAGGAATTTAAAATAAAGTGACCATTATTAAGTGGCTGCCTTTTCCTGTTTGTATGGCTGTTTTTTAATTATATGGGTCTAAAAATTTTGAAAAGTTAAAAAAAAAATGGCCAAACCGTGGCTATAGTGAACCAAAAGCTCTGTTCCATTGGGGTTCACTATAGAGGGGTTTTACTGTAATTTGTTTTTTAATTGTGTTAAAAACAAAAATTCTTCTTTTTCTTTCTTATCTCCACTCAATCATATTAGGGTATCAAGCTTGTTTGAAAACCATCATGACTGTGTGAAGTAGAATGCGTATGCTTTTGTCATTAAGACTGGGTGCACTACTCAGTGGCAGGCCGACTTAACTCCAAAAGAAATGGCCGCCTCTGACATGAGGAACAGACGCCATGTGCAGCCGCTCCTAACATGGAGTACAAACGCTGTTCATCCTGTATCCCTGGATTAGGAGCCCTTACAGGGTACTATCAGCCGGGCCAGCTGAGCCCAGGTTTTTTAACGAGCTTGTTAATGCTCCCCCTCCTCCTTTTTCATCTGGGCTTGGGACCGGCAAAGGCGGAGTTTCCATCATTCACATTGGTTAGCTCTCCCAATGGTTTCACCAATTTAATCTACCATACTGCTCTAATATTGCAGGAGGCTGTTTGCTCTTATATCCGGTACTGAAGATGGCCAAGGTGCCAACTGTGGACTTTGAGGACAGTAGACATAAATACATGCTTTGTTCTATAAACAATTAATAAAACCATTTTTTATGAAAATTAAAAACAAGATGCATTTGCACACCGTCTGTTATTGAAAATGTAAACTATTTTACAGCTCATATGTTTCTTTTCAAATAAAATAATTTTCTACTGCCCTAATTGTAATGATTGGCCTGGCTCAGTGTGGTGAACCCAGTTTAATATATGTCATGTTAGAGAGTGCTGTAAGCTGCTTCTGGAAGAACTGAACTGAAACTGGAAGAACTGCATTGCACATGTGTAGACATGTGGTGCACTTACAGTAAAAGCAGTCGCTAACTACCCACCATGATTATCATGGCCTGTACCACGTGTACTAGAGATAATAATAATAATAAAAAATGCTCTAGAAGAACTCATCAGGGATACTTACAGAGGAGGATAAACTCAGCCATTTGTTGTGTCCAGACTGCTCTGCTGGAGCCGGCTACTCCGGTTGCCCAACAACACAGAAGCCTTTGAAGTCCTGGCCTCTCGTGTGAGACACCTTCCACTTGACCAGGCTCTGGGCAGTCAGTATCCTGTAGCCGACCTCAGTGTCAACAAACCTTTCCACAGGTACAGAATCACTCTTCTGTGTGCCATCCTTTGTTGTTGTTGTGTCCTCTTCATTGGAAAATAGGTGCCGTTGTCACCTTGGACCAGAATTTGGTCAAATATTCCAAGGGTCCAGGGGGGACTAGTGTGGTCGGACTTCTCCCGTGTGATCCCTTGAGTCTTGGGAAAGGCCATGGTATGATGTCTTTTTCTGCAGCTACATGAATACATGCCACTGACTAGTATTCTGTGCTAGGCCTGTCAGGAAAAATAGTTCCATTTTTAAACCACCCGACAATCTAAACTAACCTAATTTAACCTGTTTGAAGCTAAAACCTGACCTAACACTCATTGGTACGTTGGCCACAGAAATAAGCATTTCACTGAGGCCACAGTGTGACAAAAAGTATCCTGAATTTAGACCAAGTGATTACTGTAGAACCTCCATGTGCAGGAAATTTATACAAACGACAGTTTTTATCACCAAATTTACTATTCTTACTAATTAGCTGTTCTCTGGTAAGAGGACACCTCCCTCACTTTGGCTCTGCAACATGATGTCATCTAAAGAGAGGTTTTCTACTGTATAATAAATGCAAATATAAACGATAATTTAAATGAAAATCACATCGACTTGACCATCTCATTTTCTTCAGCACTCATATTGAAGAAGATGCCGCACAGATGTCGATTTTTCCTCGATTTGCGATGATGGTGACAAAGTTGATTCAGAGATGCCAAACATCTCCGCGATCTTCGTCTTTGGCGCAATGTTAAAGTCAACAGCTTGGATTATCTCCAGTTGAGTTTAATTGATTTACATTTATGATCAGACATCCTTGTTTTGAAGATATCAGATACACCCACAGCTGTCACCCGTGGCCAGGTGACGCCACTTCAGGCACCGGCCTTTTTTGTTTCTCTTCCTGTTAAAAGTGGCAATTATAGAATATTTCAGCGATGTAATACTCTTTTGTAATTTGTGAATTGTTGTAGTATTGTTTATGCTAAAAAATTTGCATCTCTACCTATATATCGCAGCTTTGTGGATTGGTTGTTGTTGGCTAGCGGCTCTTGGATAGGGCAGGCGCTGATAGGTGAGTGTATAATTTTATCTCTTTTTCTTCCTTATTGTTTATAAATACCTTTAAGTAATAAAGGATCTTTGTAATTATCAGCCTTCTTTCTCTTCTACGGATAGCTAATTTTTTCCCCAACACTTCCCAGTTTTCACCTCTTTGACTTTGCTGCATTAGCCTCTCACTTTCTTCACAACACTTTGATAATGTTCAAATATAATTTCTCTACTAGACCATCTTCTGATTCCAGCTTCACCTCACACATTCCCTAAGTGCGTGGCTGAAGGGAAGCCAGACAAAAAGCCATAAGGGAAGCCATTAAAAGTGATCAAATTTAAAGCGTAACAGTTGCCTGAATCCTCTGGCATCCTATTGTTCTGTGTCTCTACAGGAAGTGGTGGTCCCCCCTTTTGTTGATTATCTGTTTTAAATCCCTATTAATTTTCATATTTATTTTGTATGTCATAAAATATTATTTATGTGAAATTGAAGACATCTGTATGCTTTCAAGAACCCGGATTATTCAAATGAAAAAAGGTAAATGAGCATTTGTAAAATGGTATAAGATTATTTTTCTTAGAAAAAACGGTTATCTGTTTAAAAAGATAAGGTTTTTAAAATGTTGTTTTTCATCTTTTTTGTTTTGCCTTTCAAAAATAGTTTTGTGACCAAAAAAAGTTTGTTATAACTGTGGAAACGTGTTTCAAGGGACCATAAGTCTGTTATCTGATTTGTTCTTTATAACTGGAGTCTTATAATTATAAAAACTCACAATTAAAAGAATCAACAAAAAGTACAACAATTCGTGAAAAACAAGCTTCTGAGCAAAGTTGCTCTTCTACGTGCTTATCCATTATATTCTTTCCATATTTTTGATTAGTCCATAGAAGAGTTCGAATGCTTTTTGTCATAATATGAAGAAACTTTTTATTAATTCTTTATTTCTTTTTAAAACTTTCAAAAATTTGTCTAATATTCAATGAAATTTTTAAAACACATTTATTACTTTTTATTTGTAAAATCATCATATATGTTGCCTAGCTTGCTTGCTCGATTTTCTCTAGCTGTAGATAGTTTGGTTGGCTTCTTGATAATTGTCAACTAGTCGCAGTGACTTCATCAATAAATACTTTTACATCTTAAGATATTCCAAGACTTTAATTTTACGCTACAACGGTTGGAGAAGCTGGACCGATACCCATTAAGAAATAAAAGGGAAATTCATTCTGTTGAACCAGAAGAAACATCATAAAACAGCTCGAGGAGCATGAACTCATGGAATTCGTGTAATCTTTACACAAGGGGATAAGAAACAACAACAACAACAGAAGAAACTTCTATGAATGTAAAGACGGAAGCAGGTACCCAGGTAAGAAACTATGTTGTTCAACATCTGCCAAGGTACCCTTCCATTTTCTCCGAGGAGGGTGGTGAAGATCCCCAAAAATGGTTAAAAGGGTATGAGCTTGTGGCAAGGTACAACCATTGGGACGAAATCCTTTGTCTTAGTAAAGTTTATTTTTATATGTCTGGAACTGCTATGAAATGGTTTGAGAACAACGAAGAAAGCATCCAGACTTGAAAGGAATTCTCAACTCGATTAGAGAATGTGTTCGGAAAAAAATAAAATTCAAAATTGCAAGCAGAGAAGAAACTTAAAACATGGTCGCAATTAAAAGGTGAGAGTACCGAATTTTACATCCAGTATGTCCTGCACCTGTGCAAAGAGGTTGATCCTCAAATGGGGGAGGAAGATAAAATCTCTTACCTTATGAAGGGGATAGCGGAGGAACTTTATCAAGCACTCCTACCGAGGAATGTACAGAGCACCGAGCAATTCATTACAGAATGTCGCCGTGTCGAAGCACTCCATCGTAGGCGAGTTACCCCAACCAGGTACCAGCGCCTACCAAACGTAGCCTCTCTCTGTGACCAAGATGATTGAGAAGATCTGTCATCGCTGTTCCCAAAAATTGTCCGAGAGAAGACACAGCAAGCATTGGGCTCTCCTCAAGAGGAGCCTAAAATCGCTGCCATTGAGGATTTAGTGAGGGAGGAGATTGTAAATACCTTGATACCTAGATCAAAACCTACAAAAAGTTCTCCTCTAGCACCCAGGCTGGTATCAAATCCTAATTTCAAGTCTCAACCTAGAACTTCCCATCCTACAACTCAGTATCCGAAACAAGGAAGAAGACGCGACACCAATGAATGGTGGACAACTGAGGGAAAGCCAATCTGTTTCTACTACAGATGCCCAGGTCACATCGTCTGCTATTGCCGCGACAGGAAGAGACACAATGAGGAAAGGAGAAATGAATATTTCCAAAGAAAGCAAGATCCAATGGTATTCTACAACTCTTGAGCCGAATCTCAGGAGCCCAATGACGAAGCATTGAGGAAAAATTTCACTTACTACTGAAGCCCTACCTCATATCCCGGTCGAAACAGAAAACATTTCTCACCTGCTAGAAGATCTAGCTGGACACCCCACCATGAAAACTAGATGATAGACCATATTGGAGGTGAGGTCACAAAGTTAGAAAATCCTCCCTTGCCGACTACAGTATAAATAAGAAAAAACTACATTGACGTAAATATAGACCTGCCCTCGTGAAGAAGATATCTCAACTGAAAGAAGACATCCACCACAGTCACCTGAAAAGAGATCCCTGGCCCTATTACTAGTCCTTGAGACTGACAGTGTAAGTCTCCTGCTGAGCATCAGGTCAATGCTCTTTATAAGAGGAAGCTATTGGCGAGAAATAATTTATATTTTAATTTAATTTAATTATTCAAAGAAACTATTTAAAACAGATTTATTGCTTTTTATTTGTAAAATCATCATATATGTTGCCTAGCTTGCTTGCTCGATATTTTCTAGCTGTAGATAGTTTGGTTTGTTAATAATTGTCGACTAGTTGCAGTGATGTCATCAATAAATACTTTTACATCTTAAGATATTCCAAGACTCAAATTCTACGCTACAATACGATATACAATAGAACCTCCATGAGAGGACATTCTCTCTAAAGGACAGTTTTCATAGATAATAGAAACTATGGTTCTGCGATTACATGTCCTTTACAGGGTGGTATATAAAGATTATATTTCTCCCTTCACCACCAGCAGTAGGTAGAAGTTTGGGGTGTGTTAGGATGGTGAGACTGCTGACTCTGTGGAGCCCCGTGCTGGAGACAGTCAAGTATTTGCCGGCTCTAGTGTTCCCCTTTGTGAAGCTCTTCCCACGCTCCATCATGGAAGTTTTTGAGATCCTGCTTACACTTTTCAGTAAGTCTTCCTGCTCTTATATCTGTTCTGGGGTTGGTGGAGTAATTCTGGCACAGTTAGAACTCAAACATCTTGTAATACATAGCAATAACGCACCCTCTATATAATACAAATTAAAACACCAAGACACGAATGTTTCTTTCCACAAATGAATCTAACTTCTACTGCGATGAAAAATATATTAGGAGGGCTTGGCTCATCAGCTCCATGCCATATATGCATTGAGTTTCCTGAGATATAAAGAATGTCTTTTTGTCTTTTTTATAAACTAAGAAACCCCATAACAAAGAACAATACCATTGATTATCCTTCCAATATTAAGAATGCTATATACTCCATAGAATGCGACGAATGCAAAACCAAATATGTCAGCGAAACTGGCAGACATTTAAATATAAGTGTATCAGAACATGAATGAAATATCGATAATCAAGACAGTAGATCTTTAGTATACCAACATATAAGAGAAACAGGCCATTCCTTCTCCCTATCAGAACCAAAGACCCATTACTCCAACATCCCCAATAGACTACAGAGACTTATCATAAAATCCATCATATCCAGAAAGAAAAATAGCATTAACAGAAGAATAGATCTTCCGGAAGTTTATAACCTTATATTCCCTGAGCCCACCCCATAACCCCCAAGTGAAGCATGCGCAACAGAAGCCCGCGTTGATTATGCCTTGAAACAAATGTAAACAATCAATGAACTTTATTTAATTTTAAATCTTATTGGCGTATTAATCATGTAAAGCATTTCCTCCCGTAGAAGGGCTCACTTGCCCGAAAGCTCGAGATATTTTTTAAATAAAAAATATTTTTAAAAGAATCATTTCCCTTAAGGCTTTATGTTTTTATTTTAATAAACTGAAGTGTTAGCTGATGCATTTTAATTAAGCTTTAATCATATAACCATATGTGAACACTGTAAATCATCAATAAACACAGACAATATGTCTATTTGTTGATTGAAGATTAATATAAAGAAGCATCTGAAATGGCCATCATTAGTACACTAAGGGAGATAAATAAGAGACCCTGTGTGTCCTGACAGACAGCTGGTGTCAGAACTGGCTGGTCTTCCACCCAGCTCCTCCGGTTCACCTCCTGTCCCTAGTAGAGAACCTCCTGGGGCACCACGACCAGATCCTTCTGGCCCACTTCACTTCTTGTGGGGTCTCCTCCCAGGTAGTGGACACCATCACTCTATCTAACAACTACTTATTTTTATTTACTTAACCTTAATCACTTTTATACAAGAAAATAAGACCCAATTCAAATAAATTAATAGTGTGTGACGTTTCGGCAACAACACTGTTATAATAAAAGCGTTCTAAGTGAGAAACTTTTCCTCACAGTCTCTTTGCAGGGTCCAGCAGTAATCTTCTATCATGTGGGTGTCCTATCTTCCCTGATACCGATCTTCCACATTTTTGATATCCTGGTGAAATCTTTCACCTTGCTCCTCACTCATATCGCCCACATTGTCAGGAAAGAAGTCAAAGTGGTGCAATTTTATACTTATTTTTCAAACAACATTTTTGAAGTATGTAAGCATATTGTTCAGTATCTCTTCATAGTTCTCAGCTCTGAAGTCTGCAGTTTAACTACCAAGGAAAACAATCACCAAGCACTTTATTCATGGAGTTGAAAAAATTGGGATCATTAATGAGCTGTAATATCTAAGGGCCTTAAAATTTTAGCTTTCAGTTTTTGTTACTAAGACCAGGAAATTTTTGATCTATGTATTGTAAACTGGAGCCATCATGTTCAAGGTCTTTAACAAGCTGTTTCATCAGCTCTAATTATATATGTAGTGGAGGCACTACTAACCTTGTTTACAGTGGCCCTATATCCTCTTTTTCTTCTTCTTTCTAATCTCTACTCAATCATATTAGGGTGTCAAGCTTGTAAAGCTTGAGACTTTTTGAAAAAGAGATATGACAACCATCATGATTGGGTGAAGTAGAATGCGTCTGCCTTTGTCATTAAGACTGGGAGCACTACTCAGTGGCAGGCCGACTTAGCTCCAAAAGAAATGGCCGCCTCTGACATGAGGAAAAGACGCCATGTGCAGCCGCTCCTAATATGGAGTACAAACGCTGCTCATCCTGTATCCCTGGATCAGGAGCCCTTACAGGGTACTATCAGCTGGGCCAGCTGAACCCAGGTTTTTTAGTGAGCTTGTTGCTGCTCCCCCTCCTTCATTTTCATCCGGGCTTGGGACCGGCAAAGGCGGAGATTCCTATATCCTCATTTTGACCACTCTAAACTTACTACCCTTGTTTACAGTGGTCCTTCATCCCCATTTTGACCACTCTAAACTTACTACCCTTTTTTACAGAGAGGGTTGTCCTTTATCATCATTTTGACCACTCTAAACCTACTACCTTTGTATACAGTGGTCATTTATCCCCATTTTTACCTCTCTAAACCTACTACCCTTGTCTACAGAGAGGATGGTCCTTTATCTCCATTTTGACCACTCTAAACCTACTATCCTTGTTTACAGAGATGTTGATCCTTTATTCCATTTTACCAGTCTAAACCTACTACCCTTGTTTACAGTGGTCCTTTATCCCCATTTTGACCACTCTAAACCTACTACCCTTGTTTACAGTGGTCCTTTATCCCCATTTTGACCACTCTAAACCTACTACCCTTGTTTACAGTGGTCCTTTATCCCCATTTTACCAGTCTAAACCTACTACCCTTGTTTACAGTGGTCCTTTATCCCCATTTTGACCACTCTAAACCTACTACCCTTGTTTACAGTGGTCCTTTATCCCCATTTTGACCACTCTAAACCTACTACCCTTGTTTACAGTGGTCCTTTATCCCCATTTTACCAGTCTAAACTTACTACCCTTGTTTACAGTGGTCCTTTATCCCCATTTTGACCACTCTAAACCTACTACCCTTGTTTACAGAGATGTTGATCCTTTATTCCATTTTACCAGTCTAAACCTACTACCCTTGTTTACAGTGGTCCTTTATCCCCATTTTGACCACTCTAAACCTACTACCCTTGTTTACAGAGATGTTGATCCTTTATTCCATTTTACCAGTCTAAACCTACTACCCTTGTTTACAGTGGTCCTTTATCCCCATTTTGACCACTCTAAACTACTACCCTTGTTTACAGAGATGTTGATCCTTTATTCCATTTTACCAGTCTAAACCTACTACCCTTGTTTACAGTGGTCCTTTATCCCCATTTTGACCACTCTAAACTACTACCCTTGTTTACAGAGATGTTGATCCTTTATTCCATTTTACCAGTCTAAACCTACTACCCTTGTTTACAGTGGTCCTTTATCCCCATTTTGACCACTCTAAACTACTACTAGGGGTCGATTATCTCCACACAAAATGAACAGATGTAGAAAGACTGTGTGTTGGGGGCTGCAGACCTATGCCTGGTCACTCCTACAGACTGGCTTCTCTGAGGTATTCGCCAGGAACCACTGGGCTGCACTGTGGGACCACGTCTTCTGCCATGAGCCGAAGTTTCTTCTCTTCCTTGTCCTGGCCTTCAACATGCTCTCCCGCAATTCACTGCTCCGCTGCTCCAGCCCGGCTGACTTTGAAGTGAGGACTGACATCTAGACAATATCCTTTATTTTAAGTGGTTAGAGTTGGATATCCTATTGTTTATTCAATATTTAATTAGGTAAATTAATCCAAATCACTAAATTTATGAATAGCAACAACAATCATATATGGTATGTGGCAGGATAATCATTCGGAGTAGAATATTGCAACTATTGATTTTTTTTAAAATTTATTATTATCCCTAGTACACGTGGTGCAGGCTATGGTAATCATGGTGGGTAGAAGTTGGCAACTGCTTTTTCTGTAACTGCACCACATGTCTACACATGTGAAAAGCAGTTCAACTTTTGTACTTACAAATGTACCAGAGCCCTGTTTGGATACTCACACTCGCTGGTGGGGTTGGACTTCTGCAAGAATTGGGGTCATTGGAGCATTTTTTAAATTGGAAAATAGTGCCCAATGCAGGATTCTATCCTGGGCTGTAGCAGTTGAAAACCAAGGGTTTAGACCACCCTTCCACCGATCCTCTAGATATTTAAGTTGCATATGCACCACTTTTCATATAACTCTGCACCTAGAATGTACCAGAGCAATATTATGATGTGGGTGTATTATTTCAAACAGTATTTAGGATTGGAACTGTTGTTGCAGGCCTATTTCAACCAGCAGAGCGGTCTCTTTGTGGCCCAAGTGGCCAGCAAGGCCTTGGAGCTGCAAGCCACCACCCCAGTGTACCTCAGCCCCCACCTGTTAGTCGGCTGCTTCACACCACTTCCCACCGACACCTACCCCCTGTTTATCAACTTCCCTCACTTTGGAGTTGACCTGGTACTATACTTTAATACCTGGTTGTATCGGTACTCTTTCTATATCAATTTCTCTCACTTTGGAGTGGATCTGGCACTGTACTCTACTACCTGGTTGTATCGTTACCCCCTCTTTATCAACTTCCCTCACTTTGGAGTGGATCTGGTACTGTACTCTATTGCCTGGTTGTATCATTACCGCCTCTTTATCAACTTTCCTCACTTTGGAATGGATCTGGTACTGTACTCTACTGCCTGGTTGTATCATTACCCCCTCTTTATCAACTTTCCTCACTTTGGAATGGATTTGGTACTGTACTCTATTACCTGGTTGTATCGTTACCCCCTCTTTATCAACTTCCCTCACTTTGGAGTGGATCTGGTACTGTACTCTATTGCCTGGTTGTATCATTACCGCCTCTTTATCAACTTACTTCACTTTGGAATGGATCTGGTACTGTACTCTACTGCCTGGTTGTATCATTACCGCTTCTTTATCAACTTCCCTCACTTTGGAGTCGATCTGGTACTATACTCTACTACCTGGTACTGTACATTACCCCCTTCTCTTCCATCCAATCATCTCTCAGTATTTATACTCCTTCCAAATGCCTACTGTAAAATTTTCTTATAATGTTCCTGTTTATTGCACTAATCTACTCCCTCTTTATCAACTTCCCTCGCTTTGGAGTCAACCTGGTACTGTACATTAACCCCTTCTCTTCCATCCAACCTTCTCTCAGTATTTATACTCCACCCAAATGTCTACTGTAAAATTTTGTTTTAATGTTCCTGTTTTTTGCACTAACCTACCCCCTCTTCATAAAATTTCCTCGCTTTAGAGTCGACCTGATACTGTACATTACCCCCTTTTTTCCCATCCAACCTTCTCTCAGTATTTATACTCCACCCAAATGTCTACTTTGTTATAATGTTCCTGTGTATTTTATTCTGGTCACAAATTACTTCACATATAAAACTCTATCCAGTTTGTTGTGGACTCCTTTTGGATGAGAGGGCGCTGCAGGACCAGTAGTGGTGCGATAGGTTGCTGGATCTGCAGGTGACAGGCTGACTCAAAGCCAAGTACTCCGGACAATCAGGGTGTACAGGGCCAGCCACATTGTGATGGCCCCCAAATGAACAGCGACAGAGAGATAAGAAGGGCACACTGGTAGAGAGCACGTACACAGGATTCATTAGAGGCATCTGGCCAATTTAACACGGTGCAGTGGCAGCACAGATTTCAGCTTGGGAAATCTCAGCATGTCTCAAGGGATCGCCTTCTTCCAAGATGATGGTCAAGGTAGCGCCTCGCAGGAAGTCTTAGATGTTTTCCAGAGAACATGCTGGGCGTGAGAAGCGCTCTTTAAAAGAGGCATAGGCCATGTCCTGCAAAGCTGGGCCCTCAATGACTTGTCCTGCGCTATTGCAGATGGTGAGTGATATGCTGCTAGTCCGAAGTCTGGTAAAAAATACAGTGGTACCTCGACATACGAGCGCCCCAACATACGAGTTTTTCGAGATACGAGCCGACGAGCAAGTGATTTTTTGCTTTTAGTTACGAGCGAAATTCGAGTTGAAGATATTAATCTGCGATTTTAAATGTTTCTTTTTGACCAGTACTTTTGTTTTGTTTTTGCTTTTCCTAAAATGTTTCTTCTTCTTCATTATTATTTGTTCTATATGCAAAGCTTTGTTTTTTGAGACTTGAATAAAAAAATTCAAGTTTATTATATTTTTGTGTGCTTTTAAAGTTAAAACACAACAGGTAGTAACACGCAGTCATGCCATCACGATCAGTTAGCAGCGTGCTTCCGCTGTGATAAGTTGTGTTTTGTGTTCGCGTTTTGTGTTGCGTTTACATTTAGTTTTAGTTCATTTATTTTTATAACCATGGATCGGAAGAAAGTTTGTAAAAAGTCAAGTGCTAAGAAAAAGATGATGAGTATTGAATTAAAAGGTGAAATTATAGAAAAAGATGAGCAAGGTGAGAGAGACGTGGGAGGAGCACACCCAGGAACTGAGGAGATACATACTGAGGCAAGTAATTGGTGGTTTTGAGGAGTCAGAGGAGGAGGTTATTTCTACAAGTGAGATAAAGGAGATCTTAGGAATGTGGGAGAGAGTTTCACAGTTCGTGGAAAAAAAAACACCCAGAAAAAGTTACAACAGGTCGTGCATCTGACCTTTTTAATGACACTTGCCTAACTCATTTCCAGAACATTCTGAGAGGGAGGAAGGAACAAACCTCCTTGGACATGTTTTTTTCTAAACGGCCTACAGGTGAAAGCGAGAAAAATGTAGCGAAAAAGGCAAAGACCAGTGAGGTTATCTAATTTATTTCTTTACATTCTCTTTTTTGTTTTGTGCAATAAATATTTGATATTTATAAATATGTTTTTATTATTTAAAACCACGTAACAAAAATAACTGGGGTGACATTTTGGAGGTTGGAACGGATTAACGGTAGTTCAATTGTTTTGTATGGGGAAATTTGCTTCGAGATACGAGTAATTCAAGATACGAGCAAGGTTGCGGAACAAATTAAACTCGTATGTCGAGGTACCACTGTACTTTTCTTTTTGAAATAAAATTGGTTTATGAATTATCTCATTCTGGTCTCGCTTATAATCTTAATATGGACCAAATAAATAAAGCCTTGACAGTCAACATATATTGCTGCTTTATTTCAAATTGACCACAAAATTATCTTGTGAATTAAATTTCTTGATGAGGGTTATTTTGGCTGTGAAAACTGTCACTAAGAGAGGTTCTATTATATAACTAAAATATGTTGAATAATTGTTCAGAGTTTCTATCATATACAGTAAAACCTCCCTGTAAAGGACAACTAATTTTAGAGCCAAAGTGTCCTTTAGTGAGAGGTGTCCTCTTACCGGAGAGTTGCTACCGGTGAATTGAATTTCTTGATGATGGTTATTCTTTTCATTAGCATATATGTACTCCCCCTCTGGGAGGGTTTTTTGGCTGTGAAAACTCTGTCACTAAGAGAGGTTCTATTATATAACTAAAGAGTTTCTATCATATACAGTAGAACCTCGCTGTAAAGGACAACTAATTTTAGAGCCAAAGTGTCCTTTAGTGAGAGGTGTCCTCTTACCGGAGAGTTGCTAAATTGTAAAAATGGTAATTTTGCAAATGAAAACTGTCTTTTGTGTAGAGGTGTCTGCTAGCTGGGTGTCTGCTAAAGGGAGGTTTTACTGTATAGGGAGAGTGGTAAAGAAATATTTTAGTTTTTTCTTCTAGTTTTTGCTTGAAAAAATATGAAATTATAAACTCATTGGGGGTCTGTGAACAGGTGATTGATTTTTGACAGCCATGTCCTGGCATTGAATCACACATAGAGCACTTTTTTCTGTGTAAAGTATTGCTCCAATGGTACTCGATTCTTGCAAAAGTCCAACCCCACCAATGATTGCAAGTAACCAAAAAGGCCTTGGCACAATCGTAAGTTCAAAGCAGTTGTCAACTACTACTACTATGTTATGATAATTAGAAAGTGATAATAGTCATCTTTTATTAGGACTGATTTGTTTTCCCAATACAGTAGAACATACTCCATGAGAGGACACTAGCGGGCACCTCTCTACAATAGACAGTTTTCATGGGGTAACAACACTCTGTTACCGAAACGCCACAAACTCTTTATTCATTTGGATTTGGTCTTATCACCTTGTGTTTTAATCTATAATCCAAATAGTACATTACATCATGATTATCCCTTGGCGACTGCTCTTACTGTAAAGTGCACCACATATCTACACATGTGAGAAGCAGTTCGACTTTGAATTTGCTGGTGTGGTTGGACTTTCGCAAGAATTGGAGGCTATTGGAGCATTTTTTTTATTTGAAAAAGTGCCCAATGTGGGATTCGATCCTGGGTTTCAGCGGTCGGAAACCAACGGTTTAGACCACCCTTTCACCGACCCCCCCCATATCCCTTGCATACTTGGAATAAGTGAAAATAAATAGGCATATATTACAAGTAATTTGACTTTATAATTTTCCAGCCTTTGGCTAAGTGATAATGATGTCAATGTATGTGGCAGTATCTTTTCCCTCACAAGATGGTGTTGTTACAGGATGAGGAGAGGGAGCGGATCATCCAGCAGGAACTGGACCTTCTCCAGCGCAGGTTGGTCTCTCTGTGTGTGGATTGTATCCAATTGTATAATTGTTCATGGATTCTTAAATCACAATATTGGTAGGATGTAGCTCCCATAGATTCCAAGAGGTGGTGTAGTGACAGGATAACCTGGTTGTTTTACTATCCCATTGTATAATTGTACAAGGTCATGAAGACTATATTCATAGATCACAATCTTGGTAGGATGTAGCTCCTGTCTTGATGCTCCCATATATTCCAAGAGGTGGTCTGGTGACTAGATAAACTGGTTGTTTTATTTGCTATCTCTAGCTTTCTTTTTAATGCTGCTGATGTGCTAGCGTAAAAAGGCACAGAAGTAGTGAGGAAGTATCCATGTTCTACATGATGTGTGCGGTGAGAATGGTGTAAGGTAGTGTAATGGAAGTATCCATGTTCTTCATGATGTGTGTGGCTTGAATGGTTTAAGGTAGTGAGGAAGTATCCATGTTCTACATGATGTGTGTGGTGTGTGGCTTGAATGGTTTAAGGTAGTGAGGAAGTATCCATGTTCTACATGATGCGTGTGGCTTGAATGTTGTAAGGTAGTGTAATGGAAGTATTCATGTTCTTCATGATATGTGTGGTGTGAATGGTGTAAGGTAGTGTAATGGAAGTATCCATGTTCTACATGATGTGTGTGGCTTGAATGGTTTAAGGTAGTGAGGAAGTATCCATGTTCTACATGATGTGTGTGGCTTGAATGATGTAAGGTAGTGCAATGGAAGTATCCATGTTCTACATGATGTGTGTGGCTTGAATGGTTTAAGGTAGTGAGGAAGTATCCATGTTCTACATAATATGTGTGGTGTGTGGCTTGAATGGTGTAAGGTAGTGTAATGGAAGTATCCATGTTCTACATGATGTGTATTGTGTGTGGCTTGAATGGTGTAAGGTAATGAGGAATTATCCATGTTCTACATGATGTGTGTGGTGTGTGGCTTGAATGGTGTAAGGTAGTGTAATGGAAGTATCCATGCTCTACATGATGTGTGTGGCTTGAATGATGTAAGGTAGTGCAATGGAAGTATCCATGTTCTACATGATGTGTGTGGCTTGAATGGTTTAAGGTAGTGAGGAAGTATCCATGTTCTACATAATATGTGTGGTGTGTGGCTTGAATGGTGTAAGGTAGTGTAATGGAAGTATCCATGTTCTACATGATGTGTATTGTGTGTGGCTTGAATGGTGTAAGGTAATGAGGAATTATCCATGTTCTACATGATGTGTGTGGTGTGTGGCTTGAATGGTGTAAGGTAGTGAGGAAGTATCCATGCTCTACATGATGTGAATGGTGTAAGGTAGTGTAATGGAAGTATCCATGTTCTACATGATGTGTATTGTGTGTGGCTTGAATGGTGTAAGGTAATGAGGAATTATCCATGTTCTACATGATGTGTGTGATGTAAGGTAGTGAGAAAGTATCCATGTTCTACATGATGTGTGTGATGTAAGGTAGTGAGAAAGTATCCATGTTCTACATGTGTGTGGCTTGAATGGTGTAAGGTAATGAGGAATTATCCATGTTCTACATGATGTGTGTGGTGTAAGGTAGTGAGAAAGTATCCATGTTCTACATGATGTGTGTGATGTAAGGTAGTGAGAAAGTATCCATGTTCTACATGATGTGTGTGATGTAAGGTAGTGAGAAAGTATCCATGTTCTACATGATGTGTGTGATGTAAGGTAGTGAGAAAGTATCCATGTTCTACATGTGTGTGGTGTGAATGGTGTAAGGTAGTGTAATGGAAGTATCCATGCTCTACATTATGTGTATTATAATAAGTGGACCATTAATTAAACAAATGTGTGCAGACAGACTACACTTGCACTGGAGGATGCAGAGTTGAGGTTCCACATTTTACACAAGCCCCCCACAGTTCACCCTGCTCACCCTGACATTTTGAGGTAATTTGGTCTTCTTATTGGTTGTCTCTGTTGTCCAAATAATCTATTCCTAAAGGCTTATTTTGCTTTGCTTGTATGTGGTATGAAGTTGAAATTTGAGCCTTACCACTATTCTCAAAATTTAAAAAGTCAAAGGTCGTCAAAAGCTAGACACTATCTATTAACCATCGCCGTAAACTAGCTGACTCGGTCGGTAACAAAGCCATAACACCAGCTTTGGCAAACTGAAAAGCGCCCACCTAGAGACCATGGTTTCAGGTTAATGGCCCTCGTCAGTCTAGGGCGGACTTTATTCCATGAGATCACAAGGGATCTAATGGAATTCTCACAATATGCCAAAGAGGTGTTTAGCTGGCTTAAGTGCCTAGGCCAAATCTATGGCTAAAATATAGATGGAAATTTTTCTGGGAGGATATTGATCTAAAAAGACAAAGGTCGCCTCTCCCATCAAAATAGATTTCAAAGCTTGACGCCATCTATTTTTCGATCAATATCCTCCCGGCAAAATTTCCATCTATATTCTCAAAATGAAAGGCTACCTCTCCCATCAGAATAGATCATATCTTTTGACTATCTACACAAGGTAATAAGACCAAATAAATAAATAGGTATGACCATTCGGTAACAGCATTGTTACCATCTTCAGACAATACACTGATCGTCACACATGATGTGATCTTATTACCTTGTGTTTAATCCCAAATGTGACTTATCTATCTCTACAATCTAGCAGACTTAGGTAGCTGGCAGCTTTGGAAACTTCAGAACAGGATTTGGGAGGAATAACAAGGGCCAAGGTGAGAATTACCAAAACTGGAGTGGTGGTTTAACACTGACCTGACCTAGACTCTATTTTGATTGGAGCCACCTTTCATTGTTATTTTAAAATTTATATCCCCAGTAAAATATCACAGCACTTGTGAACACATGTCGGTTGTTTTTAATCTTATAATTACATCTAGATAGCCCACACCTGTTCTTTTTTTTTTAACCATTTCTGCTTCATTTATTTAAATTGTTCTAATAAAATACTCAATTTGATGTTTGTGGAAGAGCGATTGCTCGAAGCATATTATATATTTATAATTGCATGTATTTCTACTGTCCTCAAAGCTTATGTCCACATTTCATTCAAAATACTATTTTCAAGAGGCCAGCGTCAGTATTACTATAAAAGGAAAACTGAAAATTGCAATATAATAGCTCTATGGTAGATTAAACTGGCGAAACCGCTGGAAGCGCTCACCACTGATGAGCCAGGCCCTCCCATTAATTTTTCATTGCAGCAAGGACAGTAGATAATTGTTTAATTTTTAAAAGAATCATACGCGTCTATAATAATTTCGAATTCTCATAACAGATTGAGAGCTAATGTATCATATTATAATTGTTATTTTATTTTGAAAATTAAATCAGAAAAAAAAAAGTGTTGAATGTGGGATCTTGTGTTGTAGCAGTTGATGGTTTATACTACCCTCCATCAACCCAATACAATGTTTCATATATGTAGACAGCGTAACCCAGGCTCTGCTTCGTCTAGGCGTCTTAAACTTCTTCTGGTCCCAGGAGAAGCTCGCTGACCTTTCTCAAATGGCGGGAAGTCCTTCTACTCCTGAAGGCTAACTGACCTAAGCTAACACCAAACAACTCAACAATAACTCACACATACCCTTTTTATTTTCAAATTAAGTACAATATTTTTAATAAGTCATATTTACATATATTTTCATTATGTGAGCAATACTTACCCAGAAATTATTTGAAAAAGTAAAAATAAATATCAGGTAAAAAGTTTCTTTTAATTTTGAATTTGCAAGCTTTCGAGCAAATATACTGCTCTTCAACCGGCTAATACTCTATGTACAATTTCTAGATAATATTCATACAAAATAATTGAAAACTTTTGTTAACGCATGTGCTCTCGCGGGCGTGCATCAGACTGTTTACAGCTAAAGTAATAGATATTATACTGGGATGAACTATATATATATTATATAAATAAAAATAGAAATGAGATTTTCTGCTTGAATTTTGGATCATCTTGATAATTATGCTATGGTGATGCAGTCGTGGTTAAATTTCTTGAAAGAATAATAATAAAAATAGTCTTGATCAGATATTGCTTTAATTGAGCTTATGGGATATATAAAAAAAAAACATAGTTTGATAAAAGTACTGCCTGGCTTAAGGCGTAAGAATAAAAAAGGAAAAGCTTATTTACATAATGTACAAAAGATTTGGGCTGGCCAACGGGGAACAACAACAATGAGTTTTTATAGGGTAAGCATGACCTCTGGCGGTCGATTTAACAGATTATTTGTATCTATGAAATATAACCTTAAATAAAATAATATTTTAATATAACAATTTTAAATAAAATTTTTTAATTCAACACACATTTCCCCCCTGTGAAGAAAATAATATGGGTAGAGAGAAAGGTGATAAAAAATATAGTTAAAAAAAGATATAATGATTAAAATAAAATAACATGAGAGGTGATATTCACTTATATTGTTTTTTTTTATATGGTAACCAATAGACAGGAAAGCACAAAATGGTATATAGTGTGAATGATTACAAATATTGTTGGTAAAAAGTGTATAAAAATATGATATTCCATAATCATATTGGTTTTTGGATGGTAACCAATATAGACAGGAAATGGCAAAATAATATAAATGTAAATGAGACAAAATTATTGGTAGAGAGTAAAAATGAAATGCATGATTAACAAAAGGTGAGAAATAAAAGGGTGATATTCCATTATCATATTGGTTTTTGAATGGGAACCAATATAGACAGGAAAGTACAACAATTAAATGATGGAAATGTAAAAGATGACAACAATTTAGGTAAAGAAATGAAAAATAAAAATGTGATATTCCATTATCATATTGGTTTTTGGGTGGGAACCAATAATAAAATGGAAATCACAAAAATGATGCACATATAAATGATAAAATGAAGTAAAATAAAATGAATAATATTATAAAAGTACATAAATGAAAAATGAAGAAACATTGAAAACAATATAAAAAATAATTGGCAAAGATATATGGAAATGCTAAAAACATTTGATGATAAGAAAAAGGCATTTTTGAGAAAAAACAATAAGTTGAGGCAAAAGTTTATGTACAAAAGGCAAATGTGAAAACAAGGAATGAAAATAAAGATTAAATGATTATAATGTTAAAGATAAATGAATTAATGGTAAGAATAGAAAATTATCATTTGAAAAAGAATCAAGGTGAACAAAACAAAAGTTGAAATTTACATATGTTTACTATGGTAAATTTACATATTTGTTAGGCTAAATGAGAAACATATTAAAAGATTATGGCATTTAAAAAGAAATTTAAAAGGGGGTAAAAATGCAAATTTTGTAAATAAAAAGATATTTTGATACGAGATTAAATAAGAAAATAACATATCAAAAGTTAGGGAATTTTAAATATAAATGTGAAGCTATAAGGTATTGTGGTCATTATCGAAAATATATAGTGAAAATATGATTTTAAAAAAATGTTAAAGATAGTTTAATAAAATATTGAAGACGTGAGAAATATATATTATATTTTGTTTTTGTTGTGTTCCCGGCCGACTGCTCTGCATATGGTGCGTCAAAAACTGCTATGAAGCTAAAGGTTTACTTAACTACAAAGGTATAATATGGAATGAACTATATTTAGGAGAGATATAAAACTAATTATGCAAATAAAATATGGCATTTTAAAATGATTCAAAGGAGTGGCACTATTTAAATGGCAAAAATATTTAAGAAATGACAAAAGGGATGTAACCATAAGCAAATAGGTGATTGAAAACTATTGTAAATAATGGGTGATAAGATAAAGTTAAAATGAGGAAAACTACGAAAGATGGTGGATACAAAGTACCTTGGGTTGGATGATTCTGGCAGGAGTTAATTTCCGGAGATGACTGGTGTTGGGCGGAAGATGTGATGGCTGGAGATTGGAGAAAGCTGATTGGAATTTCTTGAGATGGAGATGGCTACGTTTGCTTGTGGAGAAGGCTATTTTCGCTTGAATTGGGCTATGTTTGCTTGAATTGGGCTATTGTTGATTGTAGAAGATTTGCATATTAGTTTTGCTTTTGTAATTTTGTTCACACAAGTTTCAGATATCCTGTCGACTTATATTATATAAATAAAAATAGAAATGAGATTTTCTGCTTGAATTTTGGATCATCTTGATTATGCTATGGTGATGCAGTCGTGGTTAAATTTCTTGAAAGAATAATAATAAAAATAATCTTGATCAGATATTGCTTTAAATGAGCTTATGGGATATATAAAAAAAAAACATAGTTTGATAAAAGTACTGCCTGGCTTAAGGCGTAAGAATAAAAAAGGAAAAGATTTGGGCTGGCCAACGGGGAACAACAACAATGATTTTTTATAGTGGAAGCGTGACCTCTGGCGGTCGATTTAACAGAGTATTTGTATCTATGAAATATAACCTTAAATAAAATAATATTTTAATATAACAATTTTAAATAAAATATTTTAATATAACAATTTTAAATAAATTTTTTTAATATAACATATATATACAAATAATTATTAATATTTAGATTATTTGTCAGGGATATTGTTATATTGGGTTGGAAGGTCAATTTTTCTATTGATGCTATTTATTTTTGATGATACCAGTGCTTCCAGGAATAATCGTAAACCTCCCAACCCAATATAACAATATCCCTGACAAATAATCTAAATATTAATAGTTATTTGTATGTATATATATAGTTCATCCCAGTATAATATCTATTACTTTAGCTGTAAACAGTCTGATGCACGCCTACGAGAGCATTCGTTAACAAAAGTTTTCAATTATTTTGTATAAATAATATTTAGAAATTGTACATAGAGTATTAGCCAGTTGAAAAGCAGTATATTTGCTCGAAAGCTTGCAGGCGTGTTACAAAATATTTATAATTTGAGAATTAATTACTAAATCACATTAAATTTAGCTAGTAATTTTATTATCGTTTTTATAGGAAACAAGCGTGTTCTTTGTTTACAACAATAACGTGGGAAATGATGATGATAAATATTTACAATTAAGCTGTTGTTTTTTATTTTGGTTGTTACAATTATTGATTTAAAATAATAAGAAATAAAATTTATGAAATAAAATAATAAGAAATAAAATTATATGAAATAAAATTATAAGAAATAAAATGATATGATTCCCTACAACTTTTTCAAATAATTTCTGGGTAACTATTGGTCACATAAAAATGGCCCTTGATGCTTGCCAATTAGAATGCTACAGGTTGCAAATCTGTAAGAAATCACTACAGCTCGCTAGGTGGGGATGTCATCTCAATTTCAACCTCCAATGTAAAATGGCAAACTTCATTCCTCCCTCTTTGCGCCCCAAAGATCCCGTTAAGAACCCTCTTTCTAACCGAATAATACAGAAAACACAGCAGCATACTGATGATGATACATGATTAGATTCATTTCTAAAACCATAAAAGGTTTAATATCTCTTACATCAGCTCATATCCCTCCTGCAGAGTTTGTTAATCTGTTAACCTAAATTACCAAAGAAGTTAAGCTACAAAATGCAGTTATAGGGAAAAGACATGAACAGAAACTCAGGCACTGGTCTTGTAAATATGGCTTTCCGAGACAGAACCAAGAAACCAAACATAGCAACATCATTAACCTAACAAACACCGCTCTCTCACAGTCAGAAGCTACTGTACTATCCAAAGGCTTGAAATACAAGATACCTGAAAAACCAGATCCATTTATAACCATCAGTGGCATAGAAGCAGCCATAAGCAAATTTAGTTACTAAAACAAAAATCAAATTAGAAACCATGTTTCCTACATACTACAGAAATCAACAACCCAGCAATATATTCACAATGAATCGGCAGTCATTAAACGTTTAAAAAGGAGAGAAGATCTTGTAATTACTCGATCAGATAAAGGATCTCACATAGTTATAATGAACCGGCCAGAGTATCAGTCAAAAATCAAATATATTTTAGATGACGTAGAAACCTTTTCTTCTATCACAGAAATCAGTAAAAACCAAATATATTCCAGATTCAAAAAATCTCTCAATGCATTTAAAAGAAACAGCCTAATCAGTGGAGATGAACACAAAGAATTTTCCACAAACCTATCCTCCAGTCCATACATATACGGTCTTCCTAAAACCCATAAACCCTCGATTTCTCTCAGACCTATCATAGCCTATCACCTATCTCTGGCTTCAGCTCTCTCAAGATTTTTAACTTCCTTCTTCACTCCTCTAATCAAAATAAAAGAAAACAGCTACTCCATCACTGGAATACCAAGTTTCCTAGAATAATTATCCCAGCTCAACCTTGCTCAGGAACACCTTGCTCAGGAACTGATCATGTGCTCTTTTGACGTTGTATCGCTATACCTCAGCTTACCCCACCAACTCATCATAGAAAGTATTACAGAATTTCTTATAGACCTCAACACCAACATAACCATAATCAATAAGATAGAAAAACTTTGCAGACTGTGTTTAGAGATGAATGTCTTCTCGTTTGACAGACAATGGTTCCAACAGATTAGAGGTTCCCCCATGGGTAGTCCCATATCCACGGTAGTGGCAGAATTAGTCATGTCCCTTGACCGCTGGATTAATTCACAACATGCGCCAGACTTAATATTTTGGAGGAGGTACATTGACGATATATTTTGCATTTGCTCGAAGAATAAGGCGACAAGCATTCTCAACACACTCAATAGTTACACACACACACACACACACACAACCCTGAAATCTCTTTTACCTTAGAAAGTGAAATCAATAATGTCTTACCCTTCCTATAGATATTCTAATAATCAAAACACCAATCAAGTACTATACGACAGTTTTTTACAAAAACACATGAACCCCTCCGATACCCACTACACCTCATTTTGCCCCATTTGCCATAAAATCACTGTAGTAAAAACCCTCACTAAACATATTTTCACTCATTGCTCTTTACCATGCTTTAAAACAAAAGAACAGACCAACATCACCAACCATTTAACAGCATTAGGTTACCCGATATCATTCATCCATAGACATTCCTTTAATCCAAACTTCTCCCGCAAACCCAAGACATACCGAACACATTGTACCATTCCTTATTCTAAAGCCAATACTGCAATAGCTCATAAGTTAGATAAATATGGTATAGTCACTTATTTTAGCACCCATGTCAATCTCTGTTCTTTTCTGAGAAACCCAATTACCAAAAATATTATTTCCAATCCCATATCTAAATCTAATGCAATATACTCTGTCAAATGTAACCAATGTAATGCCACATATGTAGGAGAAACCAGTAGGACAATAGAGACCAGACTAAAAGAACACGAAAGAAACATAAGATACAAAGACAATAGATCCTTAATATATCAACACACCAGCACCACTGGACACACATTTAATCTCAAACAAGCAATAGCCCATTACCAGGACATAAAAAGCAAGCAACAACGATTATTCCTGGAAGCACTGGTATCATCAAAAATAAATAGCATCAATAGAAAAATTGACCTCCTAAACCAATATAACAATATCCCTGACAAATAATCTAAATATTAATAATTATTTGTATGTATATATATTTCATCCCAGTATAATATATATTACTTTAGGAAACAGTCTGATGCACGCCCGCGAGAGCATATTCATTATCAAAAGTTTTCAATTATTTTGTATAAATATTATTCAGAAATTGTACATAGAGTATTAGCCGGATGAAGAGCAGTATATTTGCTCGAAAGCTTGCAAATTAATAAAAAAAAACTTTTTACCTGATATTTATTTTTACTTTTTCAAATATATTTTGATTATTTATAGATTACAAACAATAGATTAATATAACTGGTTTTCGATACCACTGTTATTGGATTTCAACTTCTAGGACAACCACTCATATACTTCCAATAAATAATAACTGAGCATAGCAATTTTGGATCGTTCTTCTCTGAGACTTGGAGCTGCAGAGTATGAGGGAAGGGGTGCTGCACAGGTTCCAAGAGGAGCGAAGTGACCGGTGGCAGCAGGACCTGAGGAACCTGGAGAGAATGAAGAGGAACTTGCTGGAGCACATGACCTGGTCCAAGGCCAGAATGATGCAGGTGGGTCATCACTTCTCTACCTTTGTGGGGCACTTCCTCCTTGTTGTTTCATTAATATTCTAAAGGGCCCAAAGTCTAGACTTTAAAGTGAAGGTACAGTAGAACCTCTATCTAAAATTTACCTAGTTGAAAAACTAAAGTGTCCTTTATAGAAACCTCTTACCTAGAGAATGGATAATTGGTAATAAAAATGGTAAAAAAAAAGGAAAACATCAAAGCACGCTAGTTAAACATAAACCAAACTCTCCTTACTGCAATATATTGGGAGGACTTGGCTCATTAGTGGTGAACCTCCCAGTGGCCAATTTAATCCACCAGACAGTCTTTTAGAGCTCTATTATTGTTATAGTTATTTCTACTGTCTTAAAAGCTTATGTCCCTAGTTTAGATTCCACCCTCATTGGCAGAGCTGACTGCTATAGGGCGCGTCCCCAGGTGGCGGATAGGGAAACGACCTTCAGATATGAAGGCCAGCTGTGAAACAAGCAGAATAACTCTGATGAATAAGCAGTCGCGGACCAACAGCAGCATTGTTAGAAGAGGAGTAGACCTCTTTAAAAATCCTGACTTCAACTGACCCAGTTGATAGACCTCAGCAAGGGTCCCACTCCAGGGATATGGAGGAGCTGCGTCTGTACTCATGTTAGAGTCGGCAGTAAAGGCGTCTGCTTCCATGTTAGGAACGGCCTCAAACTACAGGCAAAGTCAAACTTTCACCAAAGTGTGCCTGGATCATGGTACCATGATCAACGAAAGCTGCACCCCTACACCCCATTCCATGAGATCAGATGTTGATTTGCATGCTGCATCGCCCATCGCGCAGAATAAACAGGGGCGCGTTCAGGACTTAGGTAGAGGGTTCTGTCCGATAAGTATAATGCAGTCTCCACAAACTTCAAACTTTGCAGCTTCCAAGCAATTGAGCATTTTGCAGTGCAACATAAATGGATTGTGCTCAACAGCAACAAAAATAAAATTAGAAGAAATAATGGAAATAGCTGAAAAACAAAAGATACAAATTATAGCCCTACAGGAAACCAAATTAAATGAAAAGTACAATCTCAAATATAAAAACTACAATATCCTCAGAATAGACAGAAATAAAGAAGGGGGTGGCCTTGCATTTTTAATCAAGAATTTGTACTATGAAGACATAGCCATTAATATTCCAAACACAATCAGACCTCGAAGCCCAAGGTATCAAAGTCTACCTCAGTAAAAATAAAACCATCAACATATTCAATATGTATCGCCCACCAAACAATAAACTTATTGACGATGGAACAATGGCTCAATTTCTTACAGACAACACTATTATTGTAGGTGACCCTAATGCCAAACATCAACTATGGGGATGTTCCATGCCAAACCCAAGAGGCAAAATACTTTCAAACTTATTTGACGACAATGCCTTCATGTGCTTAAATGATGGGAATCCTACCCACCATTCCTACAGCTATAATACTGCACAAGCACTTGATATAAGTTTCTCCAGTCCTGACATTTTCCACAAATGCAAATGACAAATATTAAAAAATATTGGAAGTGATCATTTGCCTATTTTGATAGAAATTAGCACCAAGACCGAAACCAGCTCAATTAAAGAAAAATTCTGGAACTTCAAAAAGGCTAATTGGAATCTTTAACAACAAAACAGCAATGAAGACTTTAGAAAAGTACTCACTAGAATAAAAGATCTGGAACAAAATTGGATATCTTTTATAAACACCATTATTAAAGCAGCCAAAGTTTCAATTACAAAAGGTAATATTAAGAAATGGATTCCAAATTATATACACCAGGCAAAATATATTCAAACACTTATAACTAAAAGAAATAACTACAAAAAAAGTGCACCCTAAACCAAACAAATTTTAGAACTGAACTGAACATTGTGAATGCAAAAATAAAAATATTATACGTAAATATGAAAAGGGAAAAATGGAAACAAACTTGTGAAAACTTGAACCCAAGAAACCCAAATACAAAACTATGGCATTTGGCAAAACAAATTGACAGAGCCCAGCCACAAACTGAAAACACAAATATGATTAAGAATACAGATGGTACCCCAGCAACTAATGACAAAAATGCTGCTAATCTTTTAGGTAATTCATATCAAATAAGTAGTAAATTCAAATTTGAAATAAAATATAAGAAAGTTGAAAAAAAGGCCCGAAAGATTATTCATGACTGCAAAAACGGCACCAGCACTCATAATATTTTCCATGAAAAAATCAATATGAAAGAGATAGATTATGCATTAGAAAACACTGACCTAAACAAGACTCCTGGGCCAGATGGAATCCATGGCCAAATGATATCAAACTTGGGCAAAAATGGCAAAGAAAGACTTCTTGATATTTTCAATAACTCCTGGAAAACTGGAAAATTGCCTCAAGACTGGAAAACTGCAACAATAATTCCTATTAAAAAACTTGACAAATCTGCTGATGACCCAAAAAACTACCGACTTATCTCCCTCACAAGTATTTGCTGCAAATTAATGGAAAAAATTATACTCAGACGACTTACCTACCACCTTGACGCAAGAAATCTCTTACCAGAAGAACAATATGGATTTAAGAAAGGACATGGGACAATAGACCAACTCTTATTTTTCACACAAAAGGTAAAAGATGCACAAAACAGAAAACCAACTAACCACACCATAACTGCTTTTTTAGACCTTACACAAGCTTTTGATAAAGTATGGGAAAACAAGTTAATTACAAAATTATACAAGCATTTCAAAATTGATGGAAAAGCTATCACTTGGATAAATGATTTCCTCAAAAATAGATACATCAGGGTCAAATATAATGGAACTCTATCTAAAACCTTCAAATTGTACCAAGGATTACCACAAGGATCAGTCCTTAGCCCAACTCTCTTCACCCTATTTATTGCAGGCATAGAAGAAAAAATTTCACATAAAACCAATATTGGACTTTTCGCTGATGACATTATTCTATGGAGCAGCAACACTAACTGGAAAAAAGCTGAAAGGGATTTGAACAAGACTCTTCTCCACCTAGAAAAAATTGCTAATAAACATAAATTAGAATTTAACCCCCAAAAATATGAAACCTGTCTTTTTACTACCGATAAGAAACTATACAAATTAAGATAAAAATTATTCTGAAAGAACAACAATTTCAATATAATAAACACCCTAAATATCTCGGCTACACCCTGGATCCAGAAATTAACTCCAGTAAACATATTGTGGAAGTAATTAGAAAAGGAAGAGACCGACTAAAAATTCTGAAATATATTACAGGAAAAGAGTGGGGAGCCGATGCAACCACGCTAAAATTAATTTACACATCTCTAATTAGACCTATCCTGGAATATGGATATCAAATCTATGGTACAGCATCTGAAACAAATCTAAAATCACTGGAAAGGATATGTGCTGTGAACATTGTATGTTTTCCCACGTGCCGCGGTGGAGCGTGACCAGGCCTGCGCGGGTACGGGTGAGTAGTTGTTGTTTTGACCTTTGTATGGATGGACATTAAAACATGGTGGCAGCGATAACTCAATAAAATACGAACCCGTATATTGCAAAATATCAATTTTTGTGTACCTTGGAAGATAATTCAGCATGGCTCAGATTCAACCTCCAGAAACTTTCGACTTCTCGACTCCCAACGAATGGCCCAAATGGAGGAAGATATTCGAACGATACCTTGTGGTCAGTGGAATGAAGAAGAAAGAGGAGGCGGACAAAATCGATTTGTTCATGTACTTGATGGGTGACCGCGCGGATGATATATTCAGGACCTGCAAGTTCGAAAAGGAGGAAGAGGCAACGAAAATTGATTCCATCCTCAAGGCGTTTGACAGTCACTTCTGTGTCAGAAAGAATATTATCTACGAACGTGCGAAATTTAATTCAAGAATCCAAGAGGATCGGGAGCCAGTGGACGAATTCATCACTTCATTGTACAAATTGGCTGATAGTTGCGAATTTGAGGGTCTTCATGAGCAGTTGATCCGTGACCGAATAGTGGTTGGAGTGAGGGACAAAGCTTTATCTGAAAGAATGCAGTTGGACAGCGAACTGACTTTGGAAAAGGCGGTGAAAATGGTTAGACAGCAGGAAGCCGTTCGACAGCAGCAAGTCGACCTGCAGCGTCCCTCAACAAGCCAAAAGGTCAATCAGGTGAAGTTCAACTCGAAGAAATAATCACCGAAACAACAACAGCAGCCTTCGAGGAAGAAGGAGAAATTGGACAAAACAAGAACACAATGTCCAAAATGTGGAGGTTTCACTGACAGGGAAGGACAGGCTTGCCGTGCTGAAGGACAAAGATGTAACCTATGTTCAAAAACTGGCCATTTTGCAAATTGCTGCCCAGATAAGCAGGCGAAGACTGCGGAAGTCAAAGCTGTTTCTGAACTTGATGAAGAAAAATTGGTTTTCTCCTAAAGGTCTCAGCAGTGGAGAATTCATCTAATCTCGATGATGATGAAGGCGAGTGCAAGAGGCGATGGACAGCAGAAATCCAAGTGAACGGGACAGGTGAAGTTCAAGCTCGACTCCCAGGCGGTTGTTACATGTGTTCCTCTGTGTCTCTTCAAGAAGATAATGGGACAGCAACGACTAGTGGAAAGTGATATCAACATTAGAGCTGCTGAATTTTCCGAACTTCAGACTGTTTTCGCCCACGGAGAGCTGCCCAGTTCTTCCCCAGAACACTCCAGCCACCAAGCCTTCTGCTCCGACGCTGAGCACCAGCGCGTTTCCATCTCTACTAGCACCTTCCTTGACCACTACTTCACCAACAGCGGTCCCTGCCAAAGTTCAGGCCAAGGCTGCACTAACAATGAAATCTTCCATCCCCAAACCACAAACCATACAGCCTCCTCAGTCCACTTCAGAGAAGATTGAGGAGCTGTTTGAGGTACTAGACGCTGACTCCTTCCTGACACCCCTATATAAGGATTATTACAGGTGCAAAATTGAATTAACCTTTGAATCCCTAACTAAGAGGGAGGATGTTCTTGAGTATCTCTCGCCCGAGCAGAGATCTGCTCTGAAAAAATTCCTTGACATGGCAATCAGCTATGTTGGGGACAAGGACTCCGATCTAGGCAAGATGCTGTCCAACTTCAGGACAGAATGCGACATTGAACGAGACAACACCCAGTGGTATTCGTCTGATACAAACAAATGTAATTATTTTGTTTTATACATTTTTCTCCCCTCTCTATAAAATTAACCCTATATAATCTTATATGTACATTGTAATAAAGTAGTTTCAATATCTCTTTTGGCCGTCCGGCCACGCGGCGAGCGAGCTCCGCGTTTTTTGGGTCTGAGATGGAGAATGTGGAGTTAAATAACCCCTTTGAGGTACTGGCTGAAAGCCAAGAGAATGGGCTGCAAGCTCATGCCAACCTCGTCAAAATCGCCCAAGTCTCCGCCGAGGAATCACCAATTGAATCTGAAATGCCTGAAAGTCATTCAGATTCAAAAAATGACAAGCATGCAAATACTAAGCCGGCGACGGAAGGCGGACATGCAAATTCTTGCCGCAATTGGGCTGATTGCCCGGAACAAGAAGACCAGCTTATCGAGAGACAAGATCTGGGCTTCACCAAAGTGGGCGGCTCCAAGAAGAGGCCGCATGACTCTGACCACGCCAAGTCAGGGACCAAAAAGGGATGCATCCAGGCACCGGGAATCCCTTCAAACAGCAGCAGGCCGCGATCCACACCAACACCCAGCAAGGTGCAAGTGTGCCAGACCACCAGGCAGAAGCAGGCAACCTTCTGTGCAAGATCGGCAGCGGGGCAGGCGGACCAATCTGTCTACCTGGAGTTCAGCCCAGACTTCACTCAAGAAAAGTACTTCCGTGCGTTGGAAGCCAAAATGGGCAAGAGAACCATCTACCAATTAACAAAGATGGAGGGGCACATCCTCGGTCGACCTCTCCAGCGTGCATCTCGCAGACAAACTAGTAGAGGAGGGTCTCAACATCGAAGATGTCACCCAGCATGCCGTTCCCCCCAGGAAGAGGGCTGTGAGAATCGTGCTCGGCAAGATGCTCTTCTTCATAGAGGACGCTGACCTCATCACTGCGCTGCGGCCCTACGGACAGGTCACGTCCATCATCCAGAAGATGATGCAACTGGAGGATTCCTGCTGGGCTGATGCTCGTTGGGAGGCTTTTATAACTCTGCACGACGGAGTAAAGCTCTCCCAGATCCCTGCTCGGCTGGACGTCAAGGCCAAGGGATTGGTCACGCACGTCTACGTGACCTACGGCATTAAGTGTTCCCTGTGCTACAAGCAGGGACACAAGCGTGCCAACTGTCCCCGTAAGACTGGTCTTCAGGAGGACAAGCTGGTGCTCCCTCTTAAAGCATGGACCCAACCGCCTTCCACTTCGAATGCCCCTCCTGTTGCAGCAGCACCACCTGATGGGGCTGCTAGAGCGAGCCATTGTGAGGTGCTCTCCCTTCGTTCACGGACTGTCTCTGGTGGGTCCTGCACGCGCGGCCAACTGCTTGGTCCTGGGTTCCATCTTGCACCACCTCCATGGCTACGTTCCACCTGAAACCACCATCGGCCGGTTGCTGGCGCGCTTTGTGTGGGGTAATAGCCGAATCTTGTGGCTCCCTGGGGGCATTCTGGCTCGCCAAGCCTCTGTGGGTGGTGTCAGCCTGCTTGACATTGCGGGCCAACCTCAGCTTGCCTGTCTGAAGGGCGTTCAGGCTTTTCTGCGTGGCACCGCCAACGGCTACTCTTGGCTGGTCCGTAGCCGGACGTGGATGACATCGCCGGCCCCTGATGTCTGGCTTTCACCGAGGAGAAGGAGGCTGCTGAGTCTCTGGGAATCCGTGTCCAGCATTGAGCTGAACCACCGAATTCTCCATCCTGCCAGCCTGAGGTTTCTGCGTCTTCGAGGCGACAACAGGTTTCTGCGGCCGCCAGACTTGCTGGCTCCCGACCGCTGGCTTCAGACGACTGTCGGGGACTTCTCAGATGGCTCCCCTGCTCTTGTACGCTCAACGCGAGCTGTGCTGCTGGACGCACAGCACCTCGGGATCTTCTGCCAGCGACTCCTGCAGGTACTCCTGCGGAGTACGAGGCGGAGAACATCGTTCTGAGGGGCTCAACAACGGCCATTACCCACCTAAACAGCCAGAGCGCGCGCCGGGCACTGGACGCGGCACGGCTCCAGGCGCATCCTGCTGCAGAGCTGGCTGCGCTGTGGGATCCTACCGTAGATGTGCCCTGCTCCATCTCCTGGGCTGACCTTTCGCAATTGCTTTTCGGGGCACGAGGCAGATGTCGCTCTACGATTGGCCCTCCACGCGCTACCACATCCTGACCATCCTGCCTCGAGGCGTGCCAACTGTGCCGCCTGTGGGTCCAGCGACGGGTCGCTGACCCACAGATATTGGAGTTGCCGTGCCGTGCGACCCCGGCTCCGGGAGGTGTTCGCTTTCTGCGAAATGCCCCTGGATCTGCAGGCCTGGCTCTTCGGTGTCGGCCTCCATCCCGAGGGGATGAAGATCACAAGTGTGGGGAAGGCTACCATCTACAAGTTCCATCTTGGTCTTGAGGTGGGCAACGCCAGCCAACACCTAGACCTGCCCACTCTGTGGGAAAGTACTCTCGCAGTCCACCGGTGGCGGAGTCGTTACCGCGGTTGGCTACACCAATAAAGAACTTGTATATATTTTTGTATATATGTATATTTAAAATACAATATAACGCGGCTGATGATTGTAAAACGAAAATTGCAATTATACAGCGAATGTTTCTTTTAAACGAAAATCAAAATTAATTTTAAAGAGAAATAGCGTTTATTTCTAACTTTAAGGATGAAGTATGATAGGATGAATTGTGAAGAGTACTGATAAATGGGAAAATAAAAGTGTCCAGGGATGGGAATCGAACCCACAGTGTTCCGCTTACCGGGCAGATGCCATGTCCACTAGGCTACCCTGGACATATTTTTCCGTTCGTAAATATTATATAAAGTGATTTAAAATACAATATAACGCGGCTGATGATTGTAAAATGAAAATTGCAATTATACCGCGAATGTTTCTTTTAAACGAAAATCAAAATTAATTTTAAAGAGAAATAGCGTTTATTTCTAACTTTAAGGATGAAGTATGATAGGAGGAATTGTGAAGAGTAATGATAAACGGAAAAATAAAAGTGTCCAGAGATGGGAATCGAACCCACAGTGTTCCGCTTACCGGGCAGATGCCATGTCCACTAGGCTACCCTGGACATATTTTTCGTTCGTAAATATTATATAAAGTGATTTAAAATACAATATAACGCGGCTGATGATTGTAAAACGAAAATTGCAATTAAGTTAGAAATAAACGCTATTTCTCTTTAAAATTAATTTTGATTTTCATTTAAAAGAAACATTCGCGGTATAATTGCAATTTTCGTTTTACAATATATGTATATTTGTCAATTATTATATGTATTTACATTTATTTATACATATATATATTTATCATTACATGATCTTATTTACTCATATTTATGTATTTAACCTTGTATAACCATATATGAGCGATGGAATAAAGAAGTTTCAATCTCAATCTCTCTCTCTCCCTAAAACTATAAATAATTTGTATATACTGTAGAACAAACTCCCTGTAAAGGACACCTAATTACAGAGCCAAAGTGTCCTCTAGGGAGAGGTGTCCTCTTACCAGAGACTTGATAAATAGTAAAAATGGTAAATTTACAAATGAAAACTGTCCTTTATAGAGAGGTGACCTTTAGCCCGAGTATCCTCTCATGGAGGTTCTACTGTATATTTAGAAACTATGTTCATAAAATAGTTTAAGCATTTACAAGCAAATATCCACATAGGATATAGTGTGTTTGTTCTGTAATAAATAAATCCTAAATGCATGTAATTCAATCATGGAGCCCTGGAGATAAAGTTAAGATGTACAGGATGGCCAGAGATATGATGATGTGGTGATGAAGAATGCCCAGCTTCTCCTCCAGAAGAATCTCCTAGAGCAGGTAAGGTGAATCTGCAGCACTTGTACTGTGAAGTGAGAGTTGAATTACTATTGAATCATGTTCTATTGTCAACTTTAGTCTCCAATATTCTGTAGCGGCCTACTCTATGGATCATCACCATCATGTTACATGACTTCAGCATTTCTATCGAAGGATAAGTAAAAAAAAAAAGCATTTCTATTTAAAAATATATATATACAGTAGAAGCTCCCTGTAAGGGACACATAATTGCAGAGCCAAAGTGTCCTTTAGGGGTAGGTGTCCTCTTACCGGAGAGTTGCTAAATAGTAAAAATGGTAATTTTTCAAATAAAAACTGTCCTTATTAGAATGGTGTCCACTAAAGGAAGGTTCTACTGTATTTGTTATGCTATAAAAAAAAACCTTCATTTCGTCTTAAGTTATATTTCTGAGATCAAACTACTCTGTAAAGTCAACCGCCAGATGTCGCGGCTTTGCATTATAAAAGCCCATTGTTGTTGTTCTACGTTGGCTGGCTCAAATATTTTGTAATTATGCAAATAAATCTTTTGTTTTCTTTATTCTTTTTGCCTCAAGTCAGGTAGTACTTTCTCAAATTATGTATTCAATGCTTCATTAGCACGATTAAAGCAAATTGTGTTTCAAAGCTGTTTTTATTATTATTACCATGACTGCAATATAATAACAATACCATAATATTTGTGTATTCAAAAGAACCAGTAAATCTTTTATCTGAATAATATTTTTTATAATATTGTTAAATTTAATATATTCATCGCTTTTGCGTGTGCCTTGGCACGCTAGTCATGAGGAAAAGAACTCTTGTATATTTTGTTTTGGTAAATGAATGTGATAGCATTTCTTTCAGATTTTGATCTTTATGTTCATAAAAAAAATATTCCATCGATAAATTTAAATTGCCTAATTAATTACCTTACAATATATAACTCGTCTAATATGAACCCCAATGGGACTGAACTTTTGGTTCACTATAACCATGGTTTGGCTAATTTTTTAACTTTTCAAAATATTTAGGTTGTATAACACAGGTCTACAAAAAAAACTTTTTTTTTTTTTTTTGCCGGAGAAAACCTGATGTTGATTCTAATGTAATTTTTCATTCTGAATTCAAAAATGAAATCAGAAGTTTTCCATCACCCATAGTTCTTGCAGAATAAGCATTTTTTCTATAAATTGGTATATACAGTAATAATGCTGAAAATCTTACGTAAGCATTTTTTAAGTAAACATCATTACATTAGCTAGCGCTTTATTTTTGACAAGACGAGTTGATATGTGGGGCTAAAACCTTTATTTTATTTGTTATTAATCAAATTTTACTCTTTAAGAATCATAAATTTGTCGGGAATTAACTTTCAAAGTTCAAAGGCGTAACTTTACACCTCTCATCAAAAAGTGCTATCAACTTTATTTTGGCTGTAAAGTCGGTGACCAAGAAAAGACTTGGGCTCCTCATCATTGTTGTGAAATTTGTGCTCGACGTCTTACAGGGTGGATTAAAGGTGAACGTCATATGCCTTTTGCGGTTCCAATGATATGGAGGGAACCTAAAGACCATTCTTCAGACTGTTATTTTTGTTTGACGAAGACTACAGGTATTACATCCAAATCAAGACATACAGTTGAATATCCAGATTTGCCTTCTGCTATGAGACCGGTTCTTCATAGTGATATTTTACCTGTGCCACAGCCTCCTGAAAATGTAATATTTAGTGACGATGATTCAGATAGATGAGAGCAACAGTCGGATGACACAAATTTTGAAGCAGGTGCTTCATCTGAACCTCATTTGTTAACTCAAGGAGATTTGAACGACCTCGTGCGTGATTTAGATTTATCCAAAAAATAGAGGGAACTTTTAGTATCTAGGTTAAAAGACTGGAATCTGCTGCATAAAGGCACAAAAGTATGCTTTTTTCGCAAGCGTCAAGATGAATTTCAAGACTTCTTTTCACAAAAGAATGATTTAGAATATATTGCAATGATGTTTTTAGTTTAATGGAAGCGCTTGGTCATGACCATGATACAGAAGAGTGGTGTTTATTCGTTGATTCTTCAAAAATTAGTTTGAAAGCTGTTCTCCTTCACAATGGAAATAAGTTCCCATCAGTGCCAATAGCCCATGCATCCAACATGAAAGAGACTTACGAAAACATTAAACTGCTTTTGAAAAAGATAGAATATGAAAGATACGGTTGGAAAATATGCAGCGATTTGAAAATCATTGCTCTCTTGCGTGGATTACAGCTTGGATATACAAAATTTTGTTGTTTTCTGTGTGAGTGGGATAGCAGGGATAGGGAAAGGCATTACATTAAAAAAAGCTGGACAAACCATGAAATCTCTACTCCAGGACATAAAAATATTGTAAATCCTCCCCTGATCGATTCAGAAAATATTTACTTACCATTATTACATATTAAACTGGAATTAATGAAGAATATTGTCAAGGCAATGGATCGAAATGCCAGTGGATTCGCCTACCTGAAACAAAAATGTTCTAGCATAAGTGATGAGAAAATTAAAGAAGGCATTTTCGTTGGACCTCAGATTCGAGAATTGCTGCAGGATGGAGATTTTCAAAATAGTTTGAATGAAATTAAAGTAGCAGCATGGAATTCCTTTAAAAACGTTTGCAAGAACTTCTTAGGAAGTGTCAAGGTTGAAAATTACCGAGACATAGTTAATGATCTGTTGCTTTCCTACAAGGCACTGGGATGTAACATGTCTCTCAAGATCCATTTCCTGCATTCACATCTGGATTTCTTTCCAGACAATCTTGGCGCAGTTAGCGATGAGCATGGTGAGAGGTTTCATCAAGATATATCAAGCATGGAGAAGCGGTACCAAGGTAAATGGAGTCCCGCTATGCTTGCCGACTACTGCTGGACACTCAAGAGGGATCAACCACAAGCAAAGTATAGAAGAAAATCCACTGTCACTGCTTTTCAATAAAATAAATATATTTCGTTTATATAGGCCTATATATTAAAAACATTTCCAAATTTCAAGTAGGTGTATCTCAAAATTTGCGTGATAGAGAAAAAACTAATGGTATATTTGTAATCAGCACAAAGAGTTGAATTTAGATAAGATGCTGTTTCTTTTGGGACAAAGAAAAATAATTTTTGATAAACCAGTGTAATGTAATAAGGTTTATGCAAAAATGCTTACGTAATATTCTTTGCTTTTTTTGCTGTATTTATCCCAATACCAAAAAAGGCTGTCACACAAAAACCATGGGTGATGGAAAGTTTCTGATTAGATTTTTGAGTTCAGCATGAAAAGTTACAGTAGAAACACCATTAGGTTCTCTTGGGCAAAAATGTTGTTGACCAGTGTAATTAAAGGACAGCCATACACACAGGAAACAAAACTACCTCTTTATATAATGGTTACTTTGTTTATTTCCAAATTTGACCTATTTCCATATATTAATATTGAATCATATAATAAATCACTCGATTATAGGTGCTTCATTATAACCCTAGTATTTTAAATATAATTTTTTATTTTGGGACTTAAAATTGGTTATTTATAGGATTAGTTCATTAATTTAAAAATCAAAAAGTTGGTCATAGCAATTGTATTTTCATAGGAATAGAATTAGGGATTGCCTTTAGTTCTTTATAAGGGAAAGTTAGCAATTTCTCGGGTTCATATTAGCTGGGTGTCACTCTATATCTTTTTTTTTTTAATCTTTTTTTGTCTCTTTTGAGACCTAAAAAAGGTTGTAAATAGTTTCCTTTGTAAAAAAAAGGTAATGAGCCCAAATAAATAAATAGTGTGTGACATTTTGTTAACAGCGTTTGTTCTGTACACTTTTAGATTGGTGCACTATGATGTTGGTTCGTTTAAATTAAAATGGTCTCAAGCAAAGGTGACAATATATATATTTAAAGAGGATCAACGTTGTATACAAAAGCAAACTAAAATCGAATAAAAAACAACTGTTTTTCTTTTTCTCGCAGATTACATTAGGCCTAGCGAAGAAGTACGTTTATCTCATCAAGCAAGCTGTGCGCTCTACTCTACAAGCCTCACTACCCTACCACGACAACTGCCGGCACAGGCAACATCGCCTTTTATAAAGGCAATAGATAAAACAATAGAAAAATGCAAATTAGCTATTTACACAAAATATAAAAATACAAATTATCTATGTTCCTAACAGTGTTGTTACCATCTTCAAACAGAAGTGCTGAATGAGAAATTATACCCCAGCATGTTGTCTTCTTTCTTATGTCCACTCAATCATATTAGGATATCAAGCATGTAGAGCTTGAGACTTTTGATGGTGTGGGTGAAATAGAATGTTCCTGCCTTTGCCATTAAGACTGGGAGCACTACTCAGTGACAGGCCGACTTAGCTCCAAAAGAAATGGCCGCCTCTGACATGAGGAACAGACGCCATGTGCAGCCACTCCTAAAATGGAGTTCAAACACTGCTCATCCTGTATTCCTGCATCAGGAGCCCTTACAGGGTATTATCAGCCGGGCCAGCTGAGCCCAGGTTTTTTAGCAAGCTTGTTAGCTCCCACTCCTCTTTTTTCATCCAGGCTTGGGACTGGCAAAGGTGGAGTTTAACAGCATGTTTTAAATAGTAAAACATGCTGTGGTATAATTTCTCTTTCAGTAATTTTGTCTGAAGATGATAACAACACTGTTACCGAAATGTCACATACTTTATTTATTTGGATTTGGTCTTATTACCTTGTATTTATAATCTACTAGGCGAATGACCCGGCTTCGCCCGAGAAATCCCTTGGGTGCAATTTCCTTCATACTAAAAGTATATCAATAATAAATATTAGAAGTGCCATAGAATAGCAATACAGAAGTAACACATAAACTACAGGAAAAAAGTGTGTGTGATGGCAAAAATTGTATTAGTGTTTAGGTATTTGATTTAATTAATATATAGTTGATATAATAAAATATATTTATATTATATATAATATAAATGAGTTTTAAAAATTGTAAAAAAAAAAAAAAATGCATTGGCCGGGAATCAAACCCGGGCCGCCCGCGTGGCAGGCGAGCATTCTACCACTGAACCACCGATGCTTAAAAAAAATGGCCATACTTAGGTATTCATTCCATTCCGGATTAGTCCGCGTAAAAAAAAGTTCTTCAAATGAAAAAAAGAAATATCCAAAAATACTAATCAAAATGCAGCCGAAAATTTTCCTCAGGTTTATAAAAAGCGACATGCAAAATTTGGTACCAATTGGTTCAGTAGTTTTGAGTTTATCGCGAAACAGACAGACAGACATTGACTTTTATATATATAGAGATAATTAAAATTGTTCTTTATTTGTAAAACAAAATGTTAAATGACTGCCAGTTCTTGTCTTATTCATCAAGATATTGATGAGGCGTTGATCAGTGGGTTTATTTTGTGCAGTGCTGGTGGACTATGGTCACCAAGGTCCGGTCCAATGCTGGGGTCGTTGGGCCGGTTGTAGGAGGGGTTGTAGAAAATTTGCAAATAAAATTGCAACAAATATTTATTTCAAATCAAATTCAAACCTGAAACTTTCCCAGTAGTATAGTAAATAACTTCTCAAAGTTTCACGGCGATTGGATAATCTTACCTTTTAAAAGCATTCATCGTGTACACAAACTAACAAACTACATGTAAAATTATTAACCAATCAAATTCTTTATTGTCATGACCAATGCGGCGGTAAAAGGCTGGAACTAACGCTTTTTGGTTTTACATAAAAAAAAAAAAGCACATTAACCTTTTTAGTTTTTGAATAGCTTATATGTTAAACAAAATCTTCAGCTACCTACATGCGAAATTTCATAATGATTGATTTTGTAGATTTTGCGCAACGCTATAACAAACATCGATTTTGGATTTCATTTTTATAGATATAAAGGATTTATGTATGTGTCGGCTCTACACTTTCACAATACATAACTAATCTGACTGAAATTTTAACAGTATATACAGTAAAACCCTGCTAATACGAACCTCGGATATAACCGGATATATAACCTTCCCTTATAACGAACCTAAGGTGATTTCCGATTCCGTTCCATTGAAAATACCATCGTTATAACGAACTTTGCGATTTTTAATATAACAAACTACCCCTATAACAAACCTATTTTCTGTCCCAAAATAATAAAATCTATTTAAAATACTATGCTTATAACGAACTTAAAATTGTAATTAAAAAAAAAATTAAACAAAAATTTTTTTGCATGTTTCAGCTCACGGATCGTGATTTAAAAACAATAAATTTAGCTGCATTGTTTGTTTTCATTTATATTCTATTTTTGCTGTATGTTGTATTAATATTTACACATTATACTTTTATTAAATAGAATATCTTTGCAACCATCAAATTTGAAATAGAAAAAATGCAAATGGCTTCTAAAATAAAGAATACAAATGCATTCTAAAATAAAATTTAAAAACTTTTCAAAGTGAAACAACACAGGCAAAAAATTTCAAAACATGTTTAAATAAGAAAATATAACTTTTTTATTATAAGAGATAAAATATAAGACTTAAAAATTGTTTCAATTGAGTAATTAACCTCAACTTTTGCCGCGATCGTACATGTTAGGGCTAAAAAAAAAAAGTCCAAATGAACGGGCCAGTGATGCAACAAAATTTATTTTTTATGCCATGAAGTATGGCAATTTTAAAGCGAGCAATGGTTTGCATGACAGGCTCAAAACAAAAGGAAATCTAGACTTAAGAGGAATATGTGGAAACATGAAATGGAAGAAAAACACATTAACATATATTTGAAAGGTGCAATGCTTGAAGAGTGCTCTGAAGCAACAAGGTATTAGAGCCATTTTTCCAAATAAACATATTATCTAATGTGATAAAGCTGTTTTAAAATCATTTTATATCTTTTAATATATTAGACATAGAGGTACATGTATACTAATGATAAGAAGAACCTATCAACAAATGCATTCTTTTATTATTCAGTATTAATGTAAGGAAATTGGTCAATTATGGGAATTAAAACCAAAATGACCACTATTAAGAGGCAGCCTCTTCCAGTGTGTATGGCTGTCCTTTAATTATACGGTCTAAAAATTTTGAAAAGAGAAAAAAAAAAAAAGTCAAACCGTGGCTATAGTGAACCAAAAGCTCGGTCCCATTGGGGTTCACTATAGAGGGGTTTTACTGTATATTAGAATCTGGAAAAACTTATAGTGAAAATTTCAGGTCTCTATACCGAATATTTTTCGAGTTATTTGAAAATTGCGTTGAAAATTTGCCCTTTCGTTCACAAGCAGCAGCTCTAACGGTGAAGATGGGAGGTAATATTAGCTGGCCTAATGTACATGTAAAACATGTTTTAACAGGACAGAGAGAAAAATCTGAAGTATATATCAAATTTTTAGCCAAGAAAAATTGAAATTGACAGGCTCTGGGCAAAAATAGTTGTTTTTAGTCAGAAAAGGATGATGATAATATTGCTGTATCATGTTTGATTATTAGATACAAAATTATATCAGTAAAAATTCCAAAAAGAAGAGACACGAGTGAAGCCAGTTTATTTTTAGTATGCAGGAACAAAATTTGTTGTTGTGCAGAGATTTTTTATCTTAGCTTTTTAAAGAAAATCTTCTATTTTTTTTTTTTGCTTATCCCTAGTACACGTGGTACAGGCCATGATAATCATGGTGGGTAGTTAGCGGCTGCTTTTTTTACTGTAAGCGCACCACATGTCTAAACATGTGAAAGCAGTTCGACTTTGCACTTACAAATGTGCCAGAGCCCCGTTTGGTTACTTGCACTCGCTGGTGGGGTTGGACTTTTGCAAGAAACGGGGGCCATTGGAGCATTTTTTTTTTCAAACAGAAAAAAGTGTCCAATGCGGGAATCGAACCCGGGTCGTAGTGGTCGAAAACCAAACGGTTTAACCAGCCTTCCACTGACCCCCCAAAATCTTCTATAAAATCAATAAGTCCTATTTTCCTACAAACTCATCTACACTTCACCAGCAACCAACTCAAGAGAAAAAAAAAAAAAATATATATATATATACATTATTCAGATATGCAAATAAATCTAATTAAAAAAATACTTTTTACAATAAGGAATTTACATATTTTCTTCCAAGAAATTTCAAGATGATCGCCTTCAACATTCGGCCCCATGATCATCTTATATCCTTTACATCATTAGTTATATTTACAAATACTCAAAGTCAAATAGGACAAAGTAGTGACAGGCTCCCCTCTGCTCCAGGTCAGGTGTCATCTGCAGTCTTGAGGGAATGTATATGATCTCCTTCACAAATATTCGTTCAAGGAAATAATTCAACCTGTCTTTGGATAAAGGTTTCGTTAGGAAGTCAGCCAAATTCAAGTTACTTCTTACAAATTTTAATTTAAATTTTTCGTTTTCAAGTTTTCGAATAAATTGTAATCTTCAATTAATGTGCTTAGTTTTTATATTCTCTAAACTATTTTTTGCAGAAATATATAGCAGATTGATTATCACAAAATTGGATAGGTTTTTCTATGTTAGGTAATATGTTAATTTCTTTTGATATATTGTAATACCATATTATTTTTTCACACTTTCAGTTAAAGCAATAAATCCTGATTCCATAGAGCTTAGTGCAATACATTTCTGTTTCCTAGATTTCCAGGTAAACAGGGTGTCATCAAGATATAATATGTGACCACTTGTAGAATGTCTATTGGTCAAATGACTTCCCCAGTTGGCATCTGAGTATGCTGTCAAAATTCCATTAAATCTACTACAATTTTCCAATGTTGATAATTGTATCCATTACAGAATTGAGTCATAGTGTTTACTGAAAAAGATATATCTGGTCGGCTTCTGTCTGCAAAGGAATGATAAAAAAACCTATCATTGATCTGTATGGGTATTTTTATATCTTTGGAGGTAACCAGGTACCTGTTTTAAATAGTAAACTTACCAATGTCTTAGGTAAATCCATAAAACCATTTGGCTGTTTCATGTAGATTTTCTCTTTTAAATTTCCATAAAGGTAAGCAGACTTTACATCCAGCTGTACCTGCTTCCATTTCAGCAAAGATACTAATATTATAAATAAGAATCTAATTATTGAAAAATTTACAACTGGAGAAAAAATTTCAGTATAGTCTGTTCCATATTTTTTTGTTTGAAACCTTGTGCCACAAGCCTAGCCTTATATCTCTTTATATTATTTTGATTTTCTCTTTTAAGGCTATATACCCATTTATTACCTAATACTTTAACACCCCTTGTAGTGGACAATCTACCAACTTCCAAACTTTCCTATCCTCCATTATCTTCAGCTCACCCTTCATTGCCCTATCCCAGTTCTCCTTTTCTTGTGATTGTTGGACATCACCAATGGTTTTAGGAAGTTCCACATTATAGATTTCCTCTTGAAATATACATTCGTATAAATTTTCTTCCAAAATATTTCTCTCCATTTTTATCTCATTTTCTTCCCTATAGCCCTGTTGTGGTTTAAATGAAAACAATTTAGGCTCAAATTCAAGTTTTTGTGATTCACAAATTTTTTTGTACATCATTAACTGATCTTAATTTTTTATTACTAGAAGGTGGATAGTAATATACATCAACTCTTGGTCCTGTTTTTCTTGGTACTTATATCCTTTTCCATTTTGTTCTATCTATTGGGGTATGTGTGTTAATATCATGACTATAATCTTTATGGTCATTGTAGGGATATCTATCATCCTGAGGATAGAAAACACTTTGTTCTCTAGACGCAGTACTAAATATAGAATTTACGCCTTTTCTAGCTTCCTCAATATACACATGTATTAACACAAAGCAACAACGCGCCATCTATACATATAAAATAAAAGGACTTAAAAGCACGAATGTTTCTTTTAAACATAATACAAACTTCTACTGTCCTACTTTGATGAAAATTTTCTGGGATTCCATCCTTCGGTGTAGCATTTAAGGGCAGAATGATCCAATACAGTTTTAGAGCTCTGAGAAGCGGTCTGGTGGATTAAATTGGCGAAACCGCTGGGAGGGTTCACCACTGATGAGCCAAGCCCTCCCAATATATTTTTTCATCAAAGTAGGACAGTAGAAGTTTGTATTATGTTTAAAAGAAACATTCGCACTTTTAAGTCCTTTTATTTTATATACACATGTATTGTTCCAATTACTTTCCTTTCTTTTGGTAACCAAATTCTATATCCCTTTGTTTTATTTGCATACCCTACCATTATACCTAGATTGGCTTTGGATTGAAATTTATTTCAACCTTTGGTACATAAACATAGGCTAATGAACCAAAAATTTTAAAGTGTCTTATAGCTGGTTTATGTCCTAGCCATAATTCTATTGGATTTACTCCTTTAGTCAGAGCATGTTCACATCTATTTTTGGTGTACACAAAGGTATTCAGGGCTTCTGCCCAAAATCTGGCTTGTAGTAGTCCACTGTCCAAAAGCAAGGCACGAACACCCTCAATAGCAGTTCGGTTAAATCTCTCAGCAATTCCATTTTGCTCAGGGCTATAAGTTGATGTTCATTCTATTTTAATTCCTAAATTTTCTAAAAAGGTTTCAAATTCTCTATTACAAAATTCTAATCCATTATCTGTTCTAACACATTTTAACTTAGTATTTAATGCTCTCTCTCAGATTCACTCAAATATTGTTTAAATTTGTTAAAAACTTCAGATTTTTGTTTTAGGAAATAAACACTAACCTTGTTTTGTTCGAATAAATAAGCTTGAGGGATGAGTATCTTTTAATTACCTTTATTTCAAGCTTTCGGGCTCAACCGCCCTTCGACAGGACAAATTATACGCTACTAAAGTTTTCAAATCTATCTTTAGTAGCGTATAATTTGTCCTGTCGAAGGGCGGTTGAGCCCGAAAGCTTGAAATAAAGGTAATTAAAAGAGACTCATCCCTCAAGCTTATTTATTCGAACATAATATTATGGGATTACCTATTAATTGTTAGCCAAAACACTAACCTTTCTTGAGTAGTCATCAATAATATAGAGAGAAAATATATACTGCCACCAAGTGATCTCACTGGACCCCAGATATCCATATGTACCTTTTCTAATGGCTTTTTAGTCAGAATGTTATATTTAAATGATGATCTGGTTAGCTTAGCCATTTTACATATATCACAAGTGTTTGGTTTACCTGTGATATTTTCTGATTCTTTAACTGTATTTTTCCTACTCATGGAATTTATAATTTCTGAATTAATATGACAAAATCTCTTATGGAGAAAATCCAGATTTGAATTATGAGACACTGAATAATATTGAGAGCTAGCTTTATTAGGGAATCCATTAACTATATATAATTTATCTACTCTTTTAGCTGTAAAGAAATATTCCATTATTTCTGAAAATTACCATTTTACCATCTTTCCAAATGATCTTATTTCCTGCCATATCTATACATGAGCCACTAATTAGATTCCTTCTCATATTAGGGGCATATAGTGCATTAAGTAAAGTTACCTCTACATAGGAATTATTTATTTCCTCTTAAAGATAAAGTTTATATCTCCCTCACCTAAGATTTTTGACTTGCAGTCGACATCTCCTATTAACGAATCCATTGGGGGTATTTCTTGATAGTTGGTAAACCAATCTTTCTCTTTACAGAAATGTGAAGTAGCTGCACTGTCTATCAGCCATTCTCCCAGTTGATCATTTATATTTTCGTCGACATGGTGGATGCTTGAGATTTCTGAATGGAACGCAGAAGATTTTCCTTGCTAGTCTTGATTCCTTCTATACAGTTGTCTCGGAGGATTCTTGTTTTTCAGAAAACAATCTTCCATAAGATGACCTACCTTTCCACAGAAATAACATTTTCACATTATGTTTCATGGCAGTTGGATGCACTCTTGGCTCCAGCATGCTTCCACTGTTATGTTGAGCTTGTGTAGGATAATTTTTCTTCTTTCCTTGGTACATCTTTGGATATTTCGTTTGATATGCATTGGCTACAATATCAAGCCCTTCATCTTTTTCTTTTGTTGTATTCTACCTGATTCATTTACTAGATGAGTCTCAATGTTCTCTATGTTGAACTGCTTCTCCTCCAGTCTATATAAAATTTGCACTATACCTTCATAATCTTGGGGTAATTTCATTATCAGTTGAAAGCAAACTAAAACATCAGGTATTTCAAAACCAGCCTCCTTGATTAGTTGCTTTTTTTCTTGAACTCTCTTACAAAATATTACTATAGTTTCCTCCTCAGTAGTAAATTTGAGATCATAGAATTCATCAATCAATCCAGCCAATCTTGCCCTTGAAGTGGTTCAAAATTCTGCTTGAGTATATTCCATGCTTCCTTACCGTCATTTGCATTAGCAATAAGAGTTTGGTAAATTATTTCTACACCTTGGTAGATAGTGGTGAAAGCTCTAGCTTTTCTCCAATTATATTCTCTAGCCTCTTTTGTTGTAGCATCTACAGGTAGTTCACTTTGATTGTCAATAATAAATTCCCAACAGTTTCTATCAATCAAAATGACTTTCATATCAGTCTTCCAAGTACTATAATTAAAAGCATTTAGCTTTGGAAAATTAAAAATATAATCATTCATTCTTCCTTTTTATTTCTTTCTTTTCTTAATACAGCCCCAGAAGTTTATATTACTAATTTTGAATTGCTAGAAGTATGCCAGAGATTAGGTAGTGGTTTGCTACGGCCCATAACCCTGTTGTTGTGCAGAGATTTCTTATCTTACCTTTTTAAAGAAAATCTTCTATAAAATCAATAAGTTCTATTATCCTACAAAAATTATTTATTATACATTGCTACACACTCATCTACACTTCACCAGCAACCAACTCAGAGAAAAAAAAATCTATAAGGAATTTGCATACATAACTTCTAACAGCTTGAACAATTTACATATTTTCTTCCAAGAAATTTCAAGATGATCACCTTCAACAAAATTCTAATAGAAAAACATTCATTCGAGCAGAAGACACAAAGCCAGATCATCTCTCTATAAAAATATTGCTTCTCAGACACAAAGTTTGGAGCAGGATGTTTCACAAGAGTGACTTCCACAGCCTAATTTATAATTGTAACAAATAGTATTTGAATAAAAACATTTAATCGGGTAAAATTGGGCGTTGCCCAGGTCATTCGGCTAGTCTTTTATAAAATAAATAAATTAATTTAAATCTTGAAATAAAGGGAGGAAGGAAACAACGGCCGCTGGAAGAAAGCCTTGTTGTCCGACAGGACATGTACCAAGCATCTGGGATGCCGGCTGCACATGTGTAATGAGGTGTTCGAACAGTACATGTACCAAGGGTCCTGGATTTCACGCGCCACTGGCGCGTGTGGGCCAAATTGTTCTCTAAACTCACGTGCTGCCTGAGAAGTGGTGTGACCGCCAAAGGTTCAAAAATTAATAAAAGAAAAAAGGCATCCAACAGCCCAAAACACGTACGTGGTTAGCTTTTCTTGATTAATCAAGAATGGGTATTTGGCTAATTCTGGAATAATTAAAAATTAATGAATAATTGATATTTATTGGCACAAGCCATCAGCAACTTTAAGTTGCTCAAAAAGGAGATGCTTTTTTTTCTTTTCTTTATTATATTTAAACATTTGGTGACCCATATGAAGAATTATTGTAACATAGATAATGTGCTGCAACCTGACACTGCTATACAGCAATATTCTGTTAGTCCTTCAGTCCTTGGTGTATAAATTGGTGACAGTGTGATTGAACTGTGCAGGAGCTCTACCGCTTAGTGCGGATATCAGGTCAGCCAGGAGGGCCCCTCAAGTCCAGTGTTCCCCTGGTGGTGAGACATGGCACCCCTATTACCCCTCGGGTATGTGACAATCTATGTCTAGTGACATCATTTAGTTTACAAATAGGGAGTCGGTGGAAGGTTGGTCTAAACCGTTGGTTTTCGACCGCTATGACCGGAATCGAATCCCGCAATGGACATTTTTTTTCTAATTTAAAACAAGCCTGATGCTTGAGTTGGCGACATCTCTCAAGCCATACACACTTGTTCTCATCCATGAGGAGCTGAACTTTTTGGAGCTTGTACCTTCAGGTTGAGTTCACTATTCGATGTACCGACGACTTGCTGGTCTCACAGACAAATTTTCTCATGGACACCCTCTAATTTCGTTAAAGTCACTTTTTGATGATCTTACGGTTGGCAGAATTGATTGCAGTGCACTTTCTTCCTCTTCCGCAATGGTCACCTTCATGACCAAGCACATTGAAACTATGGATAGCTTTGGAATTAGGTTTTTGAGGCACTTTGACCAGTCTAGCAATTCCACATTGACGTTTTCCTTGACTAAACAGCTCAATAATTGAACTACGTTTGTTAGACATTCTAAAAGCACAACAAATAATTTAGCACAAAGTCAAAACGTGATATAATTATTATCATATACAAAGCTCGCGATATCCGTCTTGGATATTTGCATGCATACACAAGTTTGGGAGCTTATTTACAGTAATTATTAATACGATTTTAGTTATTATAATAGAAATTATTAACATATTTGTCAGTTAGTTAACGATTTAATTACCCTATAATGAATATTAGTGAACATCACAGATAAGAACAGAAATTTAGAGCTATTTACAGCATATAACTATATATCAGTTATTACAGCCCAGGCTATCTATTACTAAAAAACATTCTACAAAATCTATTAAAATTTATATACATATATCTACTATTAACTATTTGATTTAGACAATTTATATTTATTTGATTTTTGACTCTCAAGTCCTCTACAAGTCGACAGTCTGTTAGAATATGTACAGGATTTTCTTCTTCTGCACCACATGAGCATTTAGGCGAATCCGTCTTTCTGACTTTGTACAAATATGATCTAAAGTTACCGTGTCCAGTAAAAAATTGGACATTGTAAAAATTTGGCTTGACATATTTGGGTATTTGGGAATCAGTGAAGAAGGACTTGAAAATGGTATTAGTCTTCTCATAGTATTTCTGCAATTTTTCCCTTATATAATTAGAAATTAAGTTCTTCAACCGGTTTAATTAACTTGCTACCTGAGACTATTATATCGATATTGCATTTATATAAATATAATATTTTTGTTTTTTCATCTGACAATTTTAATTTACGGCTTTCACACCACTTATTGATTTTTCTTAATACATTATCTATTGTCTTTCTTAGTTGTTCAGGAGTTTTATTCCAACATATTAACGTAATATCATCTGCATATCCTATTGTTTCACAATTATCATCCAGATTATTATTCAGTATCTCATTAATAAGAATATTCCATAATGTGGGAGACAGTGGTCCTCCCTGTGGACATCCTTTACTTAGTTTCTTATTAATTTCAGTTGAGGAATATCTAAATATTATTCTTCTATTATCAAAGTATGATTGTAGAAGTTTTATCATTGAAGCCTGCACACCATCTTCATCTAGTCTTTTCATCAAGGCTGGCCACCATGCATTATCAAACGCTGCACTAATATCCACTGCAATTATTGTAGCATATTCTCTTGTTTTATGTTCTAACGCAATTTTTATTATTTCAGTTAGTGCAGTAATAGTAGATTTCGATCTTCTAAAGCCATGTTGTCGATCACTTAGTAAATTAAAATCTTCATAATATTTTATTATTCTGTTATTAATTATTTTTCAAATATTTTAGAAATGTTGGAATTAAGACATAAAGGTCTATAATTTTTATAGTTATTAAAATCTGTGTTTCCAGGTTTCGGAATAATTATTGCCTCTGCTCTTTTCCATTCAGCAGGATAGTATTGTAGGTCTAAACATTTTTGAAATAGTTTCACCAATATAGGAGCTATAAATTGTTTAGTGTGCCTTATCATGTTGTTAGAGATGTTGTCTATTCCGGGAGATTTCTTTGGATTTAATTTGTCAATTAAGTCGTTAACTTCAGTAATCATAACCATCGGTTTTTCTTTATGGAGTAGTTTTAAATTATAATTTCTTATACTTTTATGGATGTTTGTATCTTCTTCACATTTATCATCTGGAAATAAGTTATTCAATAATTCCTCACCCTTCTGCAAACATTCCATATCAGTATTACCCTCCAAAATTTGCATATTTCTCTTCCGCTTAGATCCACTTTTGATGTTTTTGTACACTTTATATAAGTTTCCATAAGGGTTGTTCGATTTGTTTTCCTCCAGAAAAATTCCCCATGATGCTTTCCTAGCTTTTTCTATTTCCCGTAAATACTTATTTCGTATGCTTTTATAGTATTGTTTAATATGATTAGGGCAATTTTTGTTTCTATAGTAACAGTTTCTAAGATAATGACACACAGTGATCCTTTAGAAGCTGTAAATTCGTATTCCACCACTTATTACTAATATTATTTTTTGTTGTCATATTATTATTTACTTTAAGTGAATTATGTGCTGCCTCAATCAGTATGTTCGTAAGTTCTTTTACCGTTTGATCAATCATTTCTGGTGTATCCACTATGTCTAGTAAGTTTTCAATTTTTTCTCGTTCAGTACTGTTAATTCTCTGACTAAAACTTAACCAGTTCGCATTTTTCTCATTAAATTTCCAAGTGGAATAATATTTTCTGAACTAAATTGTTCATTTGTATATATTTCAAAAGATATAGCTACATGATCTGAAATTTGCGATATATGCTGTGTCTTCCAATTTCTGATCGCCGCAATTGCCTGTTTATTTGTTAGTGTGAGATCAATCACACTTGCATCACGACACGTGAAAGTTTTATTATTATGGATAATTAAGTTTATTTCATCTATGATAGGGATCAGTCTATGTCCATTATAATTTTTCCTGATATCATACCATAACGGAGCTCTGGCATTGAAATCGCCGCAAATTATCACCGGTATATGTAAATTTGTATTAATTAACTTCTTCATAAATTCCTCGTGCTCGCTTTTCATTGAATTCGGATGTATATAAATGTTGGAAAGATATATTTTCTTACTTTTTGTTTGTATGGTTATAGTTGTAGCGAATGAGTTAGTGAATTCTGTACTTAATTGAATTTTTAAGCTGCTATTTCTTACAATTATTGCCGTATTTATATTGGTATATTGATATATTGGTATAATTTATATTGATATAATGGTATATAAAAACATGGATAATCTGACCAAGCATAAATTAATTTATTACGGTTCAATAATTTCGTGTTAGAATAGATTAAATATTAACTCCGTTATTTTGGCACACCCTGTATAATCAAAGATATAAAAATTCAAAAAAATCAAAAATTTTGGGAGTGCCAATCCTTTTTAATTATTAATGGTTCTCTCAGAATTTTTCCTATCTTTTATTATATTAATAAGCATCATATATGATTATATATATATATACAATGGAACCTCCATTAGAGAAAATTTTTGTTAGAGAACACTTCTTTAAAACAATTTTCACTGCCAAAATTACTATTTTTACCCAGTATCAGCATGCTGTTTAGAACACACCTCTCTCTAAAATTATTTTTCTATAGAGAGAGGTTTTACTAAATACAGTAAAACCCCTCTATAGTGAACCCCAATGGGACAGAGCTTTTGGTTCACTATAGCCACGGTTTGGATATTTTTTTTTTACTTTTCAAAATTTTTAGGCCGTATAATTAAAGGATAGCCATACACACAGGAAAAGGTAGCCACTTAATAATGGTCACTTTCTTTTAATTCCCTAAATTGACCTATTTCTTTACATTAATGCTGAATATCAAAAGAAGTCATTTGATAATAGGTTCTTCTTATCATTAGCATACATGTTTATATATATACCTCTATGTATTATTTAAAAATTAAGACAAACTCCCAAGGCAAAGCTTTATTAATTATATATTTAAAAGGTATAAGAGTATTTTAGAACATCTTTGTCAAATAATACTAAATTTATTTGAAAAATGCTTCTAATACCTTGTTGTTTGGAAGTGAAAAGTAAAATTTTAAAATCAGGATTGTCTTAAAATATCATTATTTCCATCAAAGGAATAAAGCTCTGTGTATTCTGAATCAATTGAACATGAATCAAAAGTATCTATTCATAAAAATCGGACGCGAAACATAGCACAATCAGTAAAATTGCGAATAAAAAAACACCAATTTGCAAATACAAAATCGGTGGTAAAACGGTCAGCCAGGCGAATATCCGCAAATCCTGAATGAGTCATATACCTAACAATGCTTCCGTTCTAAAAATAGAACTATAGTGGTAGTTTTTGACGGGGCACTTTTTTTTTCTTCCATTTCCAGTTTTGACATATTCTTCCGAAGTATAGATTAAATTTTGTTTTTAACCTGTTAATCAAACCATTATTGACTTTTAACCCTTAACTGGACGGGTGGATTTTTCTTACGTAATTGGACGGGTTGGGTAGATTCAACCCACTTATGTAACTTTATAAAATAAAGGCTAAATGATGATTGAAATCAATATTTAAAAAAATATATTTAATCAATATATAGTTAATATACAGAATTTAACTTTTAAAAATTCTGAATATAATCTATTTACAGTTTTCACAAATTTATAAGAAATGTTTTTGCAAACGCTTAGTTTATATTCAGAGCAAAGGGATTTTATTTTTACTGTGTGTTTTAATGGGCATTTGTAGCACCTTCTTGGAGTATCAGATTGTTGTGGCATCATAGATTCCCTTGGTGTACTTGAACCATCTTTCTTCTTGAATTGTCGTCTGTAATTCCAGTGGGAGAGAATTGAGATTACATGTGGCAAGGTGTTTATCAGTCAATGCTTTCCCAAGATCAACAATAAAATGACTCCTTTCTTTTTTACCCTTTTTATCAATCTGATTACAGATTTTATTATTATTATTTTTTTTTTTTGGGAACAAAGGAGACTAAAGTGGTTGTTCCAGAGAAACCAAAAATAGATGTTCCTGATTCTCTATTAGGGTGCGGTTGAAATTGTGGTGAATCTAATGTTTGTTCTTTCTCATTGTTCCTAAATATGTAAGGCCATGTTCTTTCAACTTATCAACTAACTCTACTGAAGTGAATCAATTGTCCGCTGGAATATTTCTTCCAAAGTGTGGTCGACTAATCTCTAAAACTTATATATATTTTGGGTTGGCAGGGATAGTTCTCTCTGTTGACTTGATTGATAATTATACTTATCCAAAAAAAGAACCGTTATTTTATAAAAGGAAGCTAAAAATAGTGGAAGATAGAGACTCAAGTATGAGCCACGAGCTAAAACTGACATGAAAAATTCTCGCGCTTCTGGACGGGCTGGATAGAATCCGCCCCAACATGCAAATTTAACCCCCCTCCCAAAACTGAAATATATAAACGGTGAATGGAAAATGTTTGTATAACTGTAAAATCAGAATATACGAAAGCTGGTAGCTCTAGGGGTAAACGGAAAATATATATTTTTCCTATATTAAGTTTATGCATGGGTAGAATCTACCCAACCCGTCCAGTTAAGGGTTAAAATTATTTGGAATTATTTTTTAGCCCAGGTTAAACGATATAGAACGCTTCTAAAAGGGCATGCTGTCACTGTTTTTTTAGAACGGCATTCTTTGTTTCTTTTCTTTATTTTGGAAGCCATTTGTATTTTTTTTTTCTATTTCAAAATTGTTGAATGCAAAGATATTCTAATAAATAAAAGTATAATGTGCAAAAATTTTTACAACATACAGAAAAATAGAATGGAAATGAAAACATACAATGCCCCAATTTTTTGTTTTGAAATCGCAATCCGTGAACTGAAACATGCTCACAATTTTGTTGTTTTAATTTTTTTTTAAATCACAATTTTAAGTTCGTTATAAGCCTAGTATTTTTAATAGAATTTTATCATTTTGGGATCGAAAATATGTTTGTTATAGGGGTAATTCGTTATTTTTAAAATCACAAATTTCGTTATAACGATGGTATTTTTAATGGAATGGAATTGGGAATCGCCGTAGGTTCGTTATAAGGGAAGGTTCACTATATCCAGGGTTTATATTAGTGGGGTTTTACTGTATATCTAATTGTGTGTAATATTAGATATATAATATCCACCTATATATAGTGTGTAAAATAATTATTAACGCAAAAGCACCCCATTATTATTTAAGAATATAAACTTTTTATGCAACTACAGTTGAACTTCTCTATAAAGGACACCTTGTTGCAGAAACAAAGTGTCCTTTAGAGAGAGGTGCCCTCTTATCGAAGAGTTGTTAAATAGTAAAAATTGTGATTTTGTCGAGATGAAAACTGCCCTATAGAGGGAGTGTCCTCTCACAGAGGTTTTACTGTATTTATTTTTTTAGAATAATCCACGTGTATATGTAAATAAAATCAACATCTGTACCAAATATAAAAATAAAGTGATGTTCCACAGGACACTCTGGAGGCAGAGAATGACAACCTGATCCAGCAGATTTCTGAAATGCAGACTCACCTAAATTCTATCAAGGTAAGATTTGTTCATGTCTGTTGTCAAGGGGGTTCGTGGAAGGATGGTCTGAACCTTGGTTTTCAACCACTACGACACAGGATCAAAACCCGCATTGGATATTTTTTTTGTAATTATAAAAAAATGCTCAAATGCCCCCGATAGTTGCAAAAGTCCAACCCCACCAGCGAGTGCAAGTAACCAAAAGGGGCTCTGGCACATTTGTGAGCGCAAAGTCAAACTGCTTTTCACATGTGTAGACATATGGTGCACTTTCAGTAAAAGCAGGCAATAACTTCTAGCCACCATGGTTATCATGGCCTGTACCATGTGTACTAGGGATAATAAAAGAAGTCTTGTCAAATAAGGCTCTGGTATGTCTTTAGTTATGAGTTTATGAAACTTATTTTATAACCATTGACCCTGACTTGGTGAGAAATAATTTTGCTCAGTTCTGAATGTGAGGAGATATCAACTACACCAACCTCACATTTGGAGATATCATGTCAGGTCAAATCATGTAGATAGACCACAACTTACAGCATGTAAGGGAAGCAATTGGAATTATATGGTACAATTTGGATTTTAAATTTGAAACATATGTGGTGAATAAACCAAATAAATTTGTGGGGTTTTACCAGCGTTTCATTTAACAGTTGTTGAAATGCAGAGAATATTTACCTGTTTTTTATAAGAGCAAGCACAGACCTCTATTCTTCTTTGAATTTATTACACAAAAAAAAAAAGATAAAAAATTATTGAGGTTACAGAAAAAATAAAAGTAAGAAAAGATATTCCTCTAAAATCAACCTCACATCATGTCTATTATCCTCAGATATTACACTCTACTGCAAAAATATATACATTAGAACCTCTCTTTAGTGGACACCTCTCTACAAAGGACTGCTTTCATTTTCAAAATTACCATTTTTACAATTTAGCAACTCTCCGGTAAGAGAACACCTCTCTCTAAAGGACACTTTGGCTCTGCGACTAGGTGTCCTTTACAGGTAAGTTCTACTGTATATACACACACACACACATCAGATTATGCAAAACTTTTTCTTTTTCTTCAAAAAAGAAATTATTCTTTATGATGACTGTTCCTAGCCCATTTCAAATAGCAAATTTGGCTATTGTGCCCCGCTTTTCTGGCCGAATGATATAGACCTCCGGCTGGGCTAGCTTGAGGCCAGCTTTCATTATGGTAAATACAAGGGGGGATCAATAAATAAGGTGAATTATCTTATTTCTTAAAAATAATTTAAACCACAGAATATTAAAATATAACATCGAGAGACTATTTAAGGTGTTCTGTTCTTTTTTCCCATGCGCGGCGCGATACTTATAAATAAACTAAAATGGAAGCTGCCTTGAAGGATTGCACCACGCTTGAACAACGTGCAGTTATTCCTTTCTTGAATGCAGAAGGTATTCAAACATCTCAAATATGCCAAAGAATGAAAAATAAATATGGTGAGTCTTGTTTGTCTCAAAAAAAAAACATTTATAAATGGGTTAACGAGTTCAAAAATGGACGAATTACATGTACAGATATTGAGCGACCTGGACGACCAAGTGTTACAGCGACGCCAAGCACGATAAATGCGGTTGAAAACTTAATTTTAGAGGATAGAAAAATATCCATTTTTACCATAGCCGACAATTTGAATATAAGCTATGGAACTGTGCACACCATTATTAAAGAACAATTGCAATTTAGAAAAATATGCTGCAGATGGGTTCCACATTTCCTTAATTTGGACCAAAAACTTAACCGTATTCGGGTTTCAAAGGCTCTGTTAAAGCGGTATGAAGAGGAAGGTGATCATTTCCTTGACCAAATTGTAACTGGAGATGAGAGTTGGTGTTGTTATTATGATCCTTCGACAAAACATGCATCTATGGAATGGAAACGAGGCGACTCTCCAAGACCAAAAAAATCAGGTCTCAACGTTCGGCCGGTAAAGTTTAGTTAATAATTTTTTGGGATGTTGATGGACCAATCTGTCTTGATTTTTTATCCTCAAGGCAACGTATGAACAGCGACCTTTATTGTGACATTCTTGTAAATAAGCTAAAGCCCGGTATAAGAAACAAAAGAAGAGGGAAGCTTAGTAAAGGTGTTCTCTTCCTTCATGATAATGCAAGGCTGCATACATCATGTAAAAATGTATCTACAATCATTAAATTAGGTTTTGAAGTTTTAGAACATCCTGCATATAGTCCAGACCTAGCCCCCTCTGACTATTTCCTTTTTGGACTACTAAAGAAGGAGTTAAAGGGAAAGCGATTTGACTCGGATGAAGATGCCCAGAAAGTGGTGCAAGATTTTTTTCACACGCTTCCTAAGAGTGCCTATAAAGAGGGTATTTACAAGTTGCCAGAACGATGGAGACTATGTATAGAAAGCCAAGGTGATTATTTTGAATAAATCAAGTCCTAATTTTCAATATCGTTCTTATTGTTTTAAATAAATTATAATTCACCTTATTTATTGATCCCAACTTGTATATCACATGATGACAACAAATTCTATGTGACAATTGCAAATCTAGACCAGTTGACTCTCACTTGCGTCACTGACCTTGTGAGAGCTTCCCCAGTATTGGAAAGTTTCCATCTCTTAGAGAACTACTTCTTAAACGGTTAGGCCAATCTTTCCAGGAACCATATTGAAAGGAATTGCTATGGACCAGAAACCCTTTATATGCCTGTCACATATTCAAAAACTGGCTGGAGGAAATTTTACAAAAGAGGTCATAAAAGTCCTATGGACGCAGCGTCTTCCTGCATCTGTACGAGCTATCCCATCAGTTTTGCGGGAACTGAATTTGGTCCATCTGGCAGAATTGTTAGATAAAATTTATGTAACCACAAGTTCAACCTTAGCGGGGGTCGACCAAACGAGCCCAGACAACAGCAGTACTGCTCGTTCGAATGCCTCGTTCCAGCATATGTCAGCCCAGTTTCAAACCTTCTAAATGCAAGTGGATGATCTGAGGAGAAATCAAAGTGAACTGTTATATGTGATCATCTTATTCATTGTTAAAAGAAAATATGTATATGTATTATTTAAGAAAAATGTAAATTTTTCTGTTATGAATTTAATACAGTAGAGCCTCCATGAGAGGACACCTCTCTATAAAGGACAGTTTTCATTGACCAAATCTAATTTTTACTATTTAGAAACTCTCCAGCATGAGAGGACACCTCTCTCGAAAGGACACTTTGTTTTGCAAATAGGCTCTACTATATATGTAAATTAAATTCTTGTAAAAGGTAATATATTTTAGTAGAAAAATTTGCATACTTTGACTTGTATGTGTATATTTTTCAGCTGAGTGTAATCTTTGGAACAGACATGATGAGTCTCAAATTGGTAGGGATGTCTTTTCTAATTTATTTTTTACTGTAAATTTAATAAATTAATTATTATATACATGTATTTTGTGAAAAAAAAAAGAAGTCTTCTTGAATTTAATTATAAAAACTGCACAACAAGGACTGTAGCTACATTCTGAAAAACTTCTGGCAATTAAAAATTGATAATATATATTTCTGGGGCAGGTTTAAAAAAAGAAGGAAAATAAAAGATATACACAAGGTAATAAGACCAAATCCAAATGAAGGTGGTAACAACTCTGTTACTGAAACATCACACACTATTTATTTGGATTTGGTCTTATTACTTTGTGTTTATAATCTATAATCCAAATTGTTCTTTATCGAAAATGAAAGATAATATTTTTAGTTTTCCAGAGCTGAATGCTCTCAATTATAGTACTTGGAAGATTGATAGAAAGTTCTTTTAATTGATAGAAATTGCTGGGAATTTATTATAGGGATCCAAACTACCAGCAGATGCTACGACAAAAGAGATTAGGGAAAACAATTGGAGAAAAGATTTCATTACTTCCATCTACCAAGGTGTGGACCAAACTCTTATTGCTATTGGTAAAGAAGCCTGGAATATACTCTAGCAGAATTCAAAATTAGCTGGATTAATTGATGATTTTTATGATCTAAAATTTATACCTGAGGAGGAAACTATAGAGATGTTTTACCAGAGATTTCAAGAGAAAAGACAACTAATTAGAGAGGCTGGTTTTGAAATCCCTGAAGTTTTAGTTTGCTTTCAACTGATAAGAAAATTACCCCAAGATTATGTACAATTTTATATAGACTGGAGGAGAAACAGTTTAACAGAGAGAACATTGAGACCCACCTAGTAAATGAATCAGGTACAATACAACAAAAGATAAAGGACTTGATATTGTAGCCAATGCATATCAAACAAAATCTCCAAAGACGTACCAAGGAAAGAAAAAAAAATTATTCTACATAAGCTCATCATAATAGTGGAAGCATGCTGGAGCCAAGAGTGCATCCAAATAACATGAAGCCTACTAATATAAAAACTTGCTATTTCTGTGGAAGGGCAGGTCATCTCATAGAAGATTGTTTTCTGAAAAACAAGAATCCTCCGAGGCATCTGTATAGAAGGGATCAAAACTATAGAGGAAAATCTTCTACTTTCCATTCAGAAATCCTAAGCATCCATCCTGTCAGCAAAATAATGAATGATCAACTGTAAAGATTGGTTTATCAACTAGCAAGATGGGTTAATGGATGTGTTAATAGGAGATGTCGACTGCAAGTCAACAATCTTAGGTAAGGGAGATATAAACTTTAAGATATAAATAATACCTATGTAGAGGTAACTTAATGTACTATATGATCCAAATATAAAAAGAAATCTTATTAGTGGTTCATGTATAGATATGGCAGGAAATAAGATAATTTGGAAAGAATGCAAAATATATATATTTTTTAATAATGGAGAGTATTTCTTTACAGCTAAAATAGTATATATAGTGCACCATCTAATGGGATCACATTTGGGATTATTCACCCTACAAAATCAAAGCCTGACCTAGACTGATGAGGGCCATTAGCCCGAAACCATGGTCTCCAGGTAGGTGCTTCTAGTTGCCAGAGAGGGTAAATAGAGAGCATCTAGTTTTGGCGTCTATTTTTACGAGAGAAACAAGCTTTTTTTAGATCATTATCCTCCCAGAAGAGTTTCCATCAATACATTTTAATATTTTTGTTCATTCATATCTTACAAATTCAAAAGGTTAGAATATTTACAATACATGGTATACATAGGACATAGGTGAATATATGTAGGGACAGTATAGTTTAGCGAGCCAAACACAGATATCACATCACGGTGCACCAGATTGTGCTATAACTAATATTTCCAAACAAATTATCAAAAACAAACAGCATACACACAATAGGTAATTAAAATAATACTGTAGCTAATAAACACATCAACTAATAATTTGAAAATTTATATTATTTTTCCAAGATATTAAATGGTATATATAAAAATGAAAGCCCCCCCCCCCCCCCCCCCCCCCCCAATAACTAAATAATAAAGTATTAATTCTGTGATTTTTTTGTATTTAATTAATAAAAATTAAATAATTTAAGATGAAAAGACACAATTTGTATTACAGATTATAAACTCAAAGTGATAAGACCAAATCCAAATGAATAAATAGTGTTTTGTTTCAGTAACCGCGTTGTTACCAAAACGTCAAATACTATTTATTTGAATTTTGTTTATTACCTTGTGTTTATAATCTATAATCCAAATTGTGCCTTATCATCACTCTAGTAAAAAAACTTTACTAGTGATGAGATGAAGAATGAGCCACAAGTTTTGGCAAATTCAGACAAAATGCCAACCAACCTGTATACCATAGTTTTGGGCTATAGCCTTTATCATACAGGTACATAACATCCTACGAGAGAGAAATCAGTCTTATTCGCTAACAGTCTAATATTTTGAATCTTACTAAATTTAAACAACTGTGTTTTTGCCAAGCTCCATGATCTTGTAGTTTGTCCTATTTTAGGAAGAATCATTCCTTAAACTTCAATACTCTGCAGTTGCAGGGTCAACGGGGCAAAGAACCAGTCCAACCACCAACAAGTAGAGGTATTGTCCACCAAAATATGCTAAAAATGCTAGAATCTGATCACAAGGATGTGCAGTTCGTATGACGGCCAGTACCTCGATTCCCTAAGCAGAGTCCTAGAAGCCTTGGTACAACAACGTGGACAGTGGCCCTACTCATCCTGACCATCACCTTGTTGTGTCAACAGATTGTTGTTGTTTATTTCTTGTGTTCAGATCTTCTATCTGTTACATTTCTCCAAGTCTACAGACCCCGTTTTGTTGATTTTTCTACGCATTTGTCATAAAGAGATATTTTAATTGAACACATCTTGTCATAAGTTTTATAGTAAATAGAAGAGACTATCTCCTGAGCTAGAAATCTGGCTGCACAACTATTTGTGAAGAATTAGAAATACCATTTTTATCATTTTTTATAGTTGGATACAAATAAAGATTATTTTATTCCAAGTTCCCCTTTATGCTTCTTTTAACTGTTTGTGGAAAGTTAGTTTTCACATTTTTAAAAATTTATATATAAATATTTTTTTTATTATCCCTAGAGAGAGAGACTACACATGGTACAGGCTATGGTAATCATGGTGGGTAGAAGTTGACGACTGCTTTTACTGTATGTGCACCACATGTCTACACATGTAAAAAGCTGTTCGATTTTTGCAATTTACAGATTAAAAAAAAGTTTTAAGGAATATTTTATAATGAAAATATACTAGATATTAGAGAAATATTCAGTTACAATACTAAAAAGAGTTAATTACTAAATAAAAGCGTTCCAATGGAATTTAGTAGTTTATGTAAAACATATGGTTCTTGAATCAAAAGAAGTCAGTATCGCATAGGTTATAGCAACCACAGTATCTAGACTTGCACTGTATCGCAGTAAAACCTTTTCTTATATTTTGTTGAATACATCTCACATTTTCAATCATATAGGATATTAATCTATTTAAGATTGAGCTTCAAATTATATTTGATACATCATTTCCCTCGTATATTTGTGAATATTGTGTCCTTTGGATAATTCTGTCTATTTGTGATTTGTAAATCGGGCATTCACTTGAATTTGATTTATGGTTTGTAGAAAGGTTTTTAAATTTAGGGTGCTTAGAACAATTGTGACAATTTGGTGCTTCAGTACAGTTGTGGCTACCCTGTACACCGCATATTTTACATATTTTAATGTTTTGGCAGTCTTTTGTTTTGTGGTTCGGATTAAATTCAAAACAATTTTGGCATTGTCTTACAAATATTCTGTCTTGTGTAGAACATCGCTCAAAATTGGTGTATATCTCATTACCCATTTTTCTTAAAATTTGATAAACTTAATACACTGCGTGACATTGAAAATGGAACACCAAGAAATAGTGGCCTGAAAGTGATGAAACTCGGCAGACAGAGAGAGACAGGGACGAACAATAAGTGATCTTTATTTCAAATTGATAGTCATAATACAGAGCGAGAATGGCGTCTGCTTAGTAGCAAGTAGGACCACCGCGGACGGCGATGCACGCAGCAACATATCTAGGTAGAGAGTCAATCAGAGTACGAATGGCGTCCTGAGGGATGGCTCTCCATTCCCTCTCAACCATTTGCCACAGTTCGTCTTCTGAACGCGGCTGTGGCAAGGCATGCAAACGGCGTCCAATGATGTCCCAGACGTGCTCGATTGGTGAGAGATCAGGAGAGTACGGTGGCCAGGGAAGCATCTGTACATCTTGCAGAGCTTGTTGGCTAATGCGAGCAGTGTGCGGTCGGGCGTTATAATATTTAGAGCAGATTGTTGAATTATAACAGATAAATTATAATATTTATCTTGATTATTTTTAGGCGAAAAGTTATTTCAAAAATTTTATTTGCTAGAAACCTTCCCAGTACTATACTAAATAACTTCCCAAAGTTTCATGGCGTTCCATCGAGTGGTTTGGTCAGGCATAAAGGACACACACACACATACATTCATTTTTATCTATATAGATAGATAACTTTTATTATCTCTACCTCTCCTCGTTCCTGTATTACATCCCTGAAACAATGTTGTAAATACTCATGGCACCTTAAGTAACAAAAAAAATGTAAATAGTTTATCTAACTTTCCCAAATATTTACCCTCGCTATTGTGTGTGTTTACTTCAAATTTATCCTTCTCTTTATATATATATATTTTTGTAGTTTTATAATATTATATCAATGTATCACCACCACTCCCCTTTATCCTTATTTTTATTCTAGTAACTAATTTGTGCCCCAAATTATTTCCCATTTCATAGGTTTGCTAGCTTCTCGCTCCATTTTATTTCACTCCCCTATTCAAACCTTTCTCACCGGGGGCACATTCTATCGTAATTTAAACAATGTGATATGTAAGTGATAAAGTATGACGTCTTTTCTAGTCGTCTCAAAGTGACACAAGCTTGCCACCGGATACCCGGGGGATCCAGGGAGAGAAAAAAAGGGGCGTTGGTCCGGATGTTGACAGTTAGTTAGGTTACAGTGGATATTTTCGGACAGGCCCGCTATATACTAAGGCAGTTGTCATCTCACGGCGGCCCTCGTGGCCGCCGTTTTGGTTCCTCCCTGCCTCCGCGGCTTCATGCAGGACGCCGAGCTTTCCTCAGTTAATGCTCAACTTTCCCCTGGTCCTGGTGCCACGTGAGACGTCCTAGGAGAGCGTCTTTTGATCCCAAACTTTGTTTTTACTGTCCCGTGCGGACTTCCCACTCTGCACGCCTTGCCACTCAACCCCGACTGCTTCCAACTCACTTGTTGTCTCACCCGGGTTTATGACATATATATATATATGTGGTAACCGAGGGTCAAACCTGTAGTAACCGAGAGGGACAGTCAGGGTGTGGAGAGTTTTCCAGTACCTCTCAGCACTTTGGAAGACCTTTAAAGTTTTCACAGAGTACAGGCAGTCGTGGTCGAGGCAGAGTGGAAAGCTTGGGAATGTCCACACACACAAAAAACGAAGAGACACAGCTGTAGTAGGAAAGTTCCGTGAACAGATAGGAGTCGAGCTAAGAGCAAGATGGAGAAAGAAGGTTTCTTACTGTTTTACATGGTCGATGAGGTGGACCTGGCTGCAACCAACAAGGGCTCACGCCGACGGTGAAGTCTGACTGTCTATGTTGGGCTAAAACCGAGGTTTTTATATACCATTCCCGAGGACGGGGGGGGGGGGGGGGGGGGAGATGTGAGAATTTGGACTTTTAACGTCTGCGGCAGTCTGCACCCTTTGACCTCGATGGCAACGGGCTGCCAAATTCCTCTTCAGGGTTGTTGGACCTCTCTCTCGATTTTAGACGTTTTTGAACTTCTCAATCTTGCTTTAACTCAGCTCTTAATCTATTACATAAGTTTATTTATTTATCCTCAGTTTGTACAAAGTACATTACATATGGTGATGCAATGACACATGTCAATCATGCGTATAATTATTTATAGATGTGTTTCTATATACAACATGACAATCTTGCTATAAGTATTATACAATATAGGGTTGTTGGTTTAAATTACCATAGATGGGCCCCGGGAGTGAAAAGGTTTATCCGGGTTTAAACGGGTAAAGCCTCTCTAGCACAGGTAAGTAATTGAAATTTTTCTTTTAATTAATTTAAACTGTGAAGGTTAAAAAGGGCTATAAAAAGATGTTTTTTTTTGGATATATCTGCAAATTATAAAAAAATAAAACTTATGTTTAATTTAAAAGTTATGATATTCATTATAAAAGAGAAATTTAGATAAAACCTTTGTTTGATAAAAAAAATAATGATGATAAAAATAAAATGATTTTCTAAGAGATTGTTGGCTGGCGTTGGAAAGGGTTAATGGTTAAAGAATATGCAATTGTAAGTATTACACAGGCAATCAAATACTTAGATCTAGGTGCAAAGCGAGGATATTGACTTGAGCGTCTTCCTAGGCAATGTTTCACCTGTGATCCTGTATAAGGTTACAGTGCTTTGTTACAATTGTAGGGTTATTGGGTTGAAAAGTTGTTGAAGAAAAAGTTGTTCATTAATATGATTGTGAAAGGGGTGAAATATAGAACCATGCTATAAGTAGAATTGTTTTTTTTTTTTTTTTCCCGCGTTCGATTCCCGCATTGGACACTTTTTTCTGTTAAAAAAAATGCTCCAATGGCCCCCGATTCTTGCAAAAGTCCAACCCCACCAGCGAGTGCAAGTAACCAAACGGGGCTCTGGCATTTGTAAGTGCAAAGTCGAACTGCTTTTCACATGTGTAGACATGTGGTGCGCTTACAGTAAAAAGCAGTCGCTAACTACCCACCATGATTAGCATGGCCTGTACCACGTGTACTAGGGATAAGCAAAAAAAAAAAAAAAGAATTGTTATATCGACAGTAGGTGATCTGACTTGACTTGAAATCAAAGGTTGATTGTGGTCCGCTAGAGCTAAAAAATTGAGAGTTGTGAACGCTTTGTGCATGCGTTGGTGATTGTGCTCTGTGGATGATTGACATAAACTTTTGAAACGTGTTCAGGCCAGAAGTTGGGATTTTTAAATCTGGGGAACTATGTTCAATGAGTTTGTTGAAATTACGAAATAAAAAAAATTATCAAGCAGTACTGTCGTTTTTCTACGTTGATGTGAAGCAATGGCGGAGAAATAGATTGTAGTGTAAAGTACACTGAAGTGGTTAGAGAAATAGATTGTTGTATGCCCGATAGTTAATGATATCATTTGTCCTATTATAAAGGTATAAAAACAAATATAAAATGAATAAAAATATAGCAATGTGATTGTGGTTGAATAAAGTTTAAGAAACAAAATCAAACATACACTATATAAAAGTAATAATAATGAAGAATTAAAGTGATTTTTGACAACAAATAAATCTTTTGTAATAATAAAATAATATTATGAAAAATAAAAGTAACATTGATTTTTTTTAAAATATTGTTGGAGAAAAAACTTGTGATTATATAATTGAAAGGTAAAAAATAAAATTTAAAATATTTTATACAAAAAACAGAATATAATTGAAGACCATTAAAATGATTAGATGAAAGTTTGGTAGAGAATGCGACAAAAATATTTCTTCTAAAACGAAGTTACAAATGTGGTCTGTAGGTTTTATAAATCGAAAATTGAGAAGTGCAATTTATTGCTTGGATTGGTTACAAAAATGTTGTGTATTGTGATCTCAATTTGAAATGTAAAATGTTTGATATGTAGAAAAATTAGAGATTTACACAGGATTAAATAATCAAAATGTTCAATTTAAGGTAGGTCTTGTTCAAAATTTAATATCTAAATGTTTTAAAAAGTTAGGTTAAGATATCGACCGCTAATGTAGTAAAAGGTGTGATATAAAAGGAATGTAGGACACAGAGAATGTAGGACTGGGGGCCAGTTAGGGGGAAGGGTGGCAATGGATTTATTGACGCGGGAATGGTGTCTCGAGATATTTAGTCTCTCGTCACTGGGGCCAACTAGCGGTATTTTTATGACTCTGTCTGGGAATTTGTGAAATTCTCGAGGAAATATAAATGGCTGATGTGAAACGCATGTTACACATGGGGGTCATTCCAATAGCGGATATTTAGTTGACAGCTTTGTTAGCGGGGAGAGAGGATGTTGTATATACATGAAACGAGGTCGACTAAAGGGCAATTGCCGCTGTTTATCGTCGGGGATTATATTACTGGGGTCTTGTCTACAGCGCACTGGCTTTAAATTCTTTCTCTCCTAGTTTGGATCTGGTGGGTTCAAAGAAATCTTTATATTGTGTGAAATAGAGTAAGTAATACAGATCCAAATGGGTTGGTGTAATGTAGCTAGAATAGGATTTTGAATTTAATGGGAAATTTTCTGGTCGCTACTTGAGGTTTGTTTTAAAACGATCAATATTAAATAAATCTGGATTTAAATGTAGGAATGGCTGGGAAGTTTGAGGCGGTATAATTCGGAATAGTTGCGTCTCGAAGATATCTGGAGTCAAGTGTTTGAATTCACTGAGATATACATCTTGAGACATTCGCTGTGGGTTTTGAATAAATCGGGTTTGTGGAGGTGTAATGTACAGAACATTCTCTGTGTAATATTTTAATTTATTGACATGTATGGTGTCACTGTCTCTATTGAGAGGTTGATTGGGGCGATCTATTCGAACGACATTGGGTGAGATTATTTCAATTATTGTGTATGGTCCAGTAAAATATGGTGCTAATTTACCTGTGTCGGGATGTCTATAATTTTTGACCAAAACAAGATCATTCACTTCGAAATGTGGTGTTCTGTGCTGCTTATCAAATGTTTCTTTATCTTTTTTATGCTTATTTTGGGTACGAGAGAGTGCTATTTCTCGAGCTATATTTATTTCGGGGTATGGATTAAGATGAGTTTTTAGATCTGGGGGGATAACCTTGAACATTAAGTAGGTGGGTGGAAAACTTGTGACACAATGGGGTGTGTTATTATACGTCTGAGTGACGCGTTTAACCAGTTGTGTCCAGGAAGCTTTCGGATTTTCTAGATAAGCTAGTCTGAGTTTGCCTGTAATGGTCGCATTTAAGCGTTCTATTAAACCGTTTGCTTGTGGCGAGTAGGGGTTGTATACCATATGTTATTAGAAATTTGCGGAATTTGTCTGAGGTAAAAGCGGGCGCTCTGTCAGATAACAGACGTTTTGGAGATCCTTGTTGTAGTACAGTTTTGAGGGTTTGAATGTACGTTAGGGTACTGGTGGACTTCGATGGAAAGGTCCAAGCATATCGCATTAAATGATCCACTATTACGTGTAGATATGTCTTGGAGTGTCCATATTTCGAAAATCCAGCTATGGTTTATATAGAGATTAAGTCGAATGGTTGTTGAGGTGGTGGAATTTGTCCGAGGGCACCATAGGGTTTACCTTTGGGCCTTTTAATGATTTGGCAGGTGTGACACGACCTGACAAATTTTTCTATAGATTTAGAGATACCTTTCCAGTAGTACTGGGTAGTAATTATGCGGGTCATCTGAGAGATGCCTGGGTGGTTATATTCTTGGTGAACTTTGTTCATGAGAGTATGTTGCAGGGTTTCGGGAATTATTATTTTAGTTACACCTTTTCGGATAATGGTATGTAAGCCGTTTGTATCAATGTTGAATGTGGATGCTGTGTTGGTTGATGCTGTTTTATAATATCAGCACTGATAAATCCTACAAAGGGGTTTCGTGACAGTAAATCTGCCTCGTACTGTTGGCTGCCTTTGAGGTAGTGGATTTCATAATTATAGGTAGATAGTCTCAGGCTCCATCTAAAGAGTCGTCCAGACGGATTTTTTTATAGTTTTAAGAAATTGTAAAGCTTGGTGATCTGTGTATATGGTGAATTTTATACCGGTGAGGTATATTCGGAATTTGTCTACACTTTCGACGATGGCGAGGCACTCGAGTTCGGAAACGGTGTAGTTTCTCTCATGTACTCTAAGGGCGCGGCTGAAATATTGTACAGGATGTACTTGTCCGTCTGGATGTACCTGTTTGAGTATGCCGGCGATCCCTTGGGTGGATGCGTCGCAATAAAGGCGGCATGGTAAACCGACTTGATACAAGTGTAATACTGGTTTACTGGTTAAACTCTCTTTGAGAGTGGTGAAAGCTTGTTGACAGTCTGGCTCCCAATTCCATTTCACATATTTTTTAAGTAGTTTATTTAAAGGTGCTCGTAAGCGGGCATAATCTGCTATAAACTTATTATAAACGTTCACTGCTCCTAAAAATGATTGTAGCGTCTTTTGATTGGTAGGTGGTTTGATGGCATTTATGGTATCAAGGTTGCGTGTCTGTGGTGCATAAGTACATGCGGTAACAGTGTATCCTAAGAAATCTATAGATGTATTAAAAAATGAACATTTATTATAATTGAGTTTGATGTTTTCGTGTTGACACACCGTTAGAAATTGCTGTAGGTGTTGTAGATGATCCTCTAAGGTGTCGGAAAAAATAATGAAATCGTCAAAGTAATGGGTAACAAAATTTAGTTTATATTTTTGCATGACCTGGTTTATGGCACGATGGTAAATCTGTGGCGAATTTTTAAATCCGTACGGAAGTCTACAAAATTCGTACTGACTATCTAACGTCACGAAAGCCAGTAGATTACGTGAGTTAGGTTCTATTTCCACTTGCCAATATGCGGTTGCTATATCTACAGAAGAGTAGTATTTGGCTTTCGACAATTTATCAAGAATGGTTTCTATTAAAGGTAAAGGATGTACGTCTGGAGCGATGATTTCATTGCGTTTTCTGTAATCAATACAGAAACGTTTTGTTTTGTCACGTTTCGTAACAAGAGTTATTGGACTGGCATAAGGTGAGACTGACGGGGCAATGATTCCATGTTGGAGCATTTGCTCTATTTGGGTTTGTATTTCTTGTTGGTCGTGTAGTGTCACTCTATATGGGCGTGTTCGTGTTCGTTTAAAAAACAAAAAAAGGGTGATCGATTGAAAGGAAAAACAATGGGGGAAATAAATGCACATAAAACACAGTATAACAAAAGATTTTATTTAAAAATTAAAACAAAAAGGGCTAAAAACTATTACACTTATATATAAAGAATTATGGTTTTATTTAAAGATTAAAACAGAGCTAAAAACTATTATACTTATATATGTAAAGAATTATGCATAAAAACAAGATAAAAAAGGTTAAGCAAAAAAATTAAAGTAAAATTAAAGTAGTCTTAGGGAAGGGAGATAAAAATAAATGGCAGGGGGGTGTCGAGCGTTGTACAGTACCTCGGGTGGCAACGCCGTCGCTGGCTTGACTTGGTTTCCACTTTGTCGCGCGTTGTGCGATGTCCAAGACGTTCTTTCCGTGTCCTTTCCGTCCACGAGACTCTGCTTGTGGGATCCTCCAAGACGTTCTTTCCGTCCACAAGACTCTGCTTGTGGGATACTCCAAGACGCGTCTGCCCCGCCTGGTCCGCTGCTTCTAACTAAAAGAAAAAAAAAAGAAGACGCCACATGGCGGGCTGTCCCGGGCCTGCAGAACAACCAAACAAATTCCAGACGTCCACTTGACTTCGCCTCCCCGGGCCATCTGGTGACCTTTGCCCTCGGTCGGTTCCAGCTGGGAGTTTCCCCGACTATGTCGATATCTTGCTCGTCTCCCTTCACCTAAGTCCTTCATTCTATGTACAAAGTAAAAGAACGGTAAAATAGTTTTAACATTCTCCCACAAATTTTTGCTCCGAAAGAAGCCAAAATTAAGTATAAGACAAAAGAGCATATATATACACAATACACACAAGAGTAGATATGCCTATTAAATTACATAAAATACACATAAAAGAATACACATATTACACTTTTTTTTTTTCCATACAGGTACTTTCACTAGTCCTTCGAGTCATACCTTGCAGGCTTTCTGATTACCCTACCATATCTACTTCTAGAGTCCCTGGATTCAGTATTGGGCCTATTTCCTAAAAATGCTTCAGATTGGGGTTCGGTATTTGAATTGTCCTTTTGAATCGTCTCAACATTCGAGGATATTTCAAGAGGGTGTAAGCGTTGTAGAGCCCTGATCAAGGTTCCTGTGGATGTTTTAACATGGGCCACTCTCACTATTCCATCTTTTCCTGGTATGAGATTTACTATTCGCCCTTTAGGCCAAAACATTCTTTTAAGATTTTCTTGCCCGATCAGTACAACGTCTCCTACTTTCAACTGTCTTCTATCAATATTTTCGGATTTCTGAATCAGCGCGCCTAAATATTCTTTTAAGAATCTCTGCTTCAATTCTCTCTTCAGTTGACCTAACTCTCTGTATCTTGTGTGCAACATTTCTGGCTTTAAATTTTCAAATTCAGGAAAGCTAGACTCTGGACCATTTTGTAAAAACTCATTAGGAGTTAACGGTTTTAGATCATTGTCGTCTTAAGAGACATAAGTGAGGGGTCGATTATTAATGATAGACTCGATTTCACAAAGGGCAGTCTGCAGTTGAACATATTTCAGCTTCCTGTGACCTAGCATCTTTATCAACATTTCCTTTATTGTCCTAACCATTCTTTCCCAAAATCCTCCCCACCAAGGAGCAGAGGGAGGGATAAAAATCCATTGTATCCTTTTAATTGAGGTTTCCCTTTCAATTCTAGTCCAATCCAATCTCTTGAATATTCTATTAAGTTTTGCGAAATTGGTGCCATTGTCGCTATATATTTTCTCGGGGCGCCCTCTCCGACAAATAAACCTATGGAGGGCCATCATGAAGACTCCTGTCTCTAAACTCTTCACCAACTCCAGATGAATAGCGCGATAGACGGCGCAAGTAAAGGCGGCTACCTACACTTTCCCACCTTCTTTCAAATGAAGAGGGCCTAATAAATCAACTCCTGTAATTTGGAAGGGTTTGCCCAGTCCAATTCTGTTTTCTGGCAAAGCTGCCATTGGCATTGCCATATGCACTTACTGATAATTTTCCTTATCGTTTTCCTTCCCCTGATTATCCAAAATTTCTCTCTCAGCTTTGATAAAATGAATTGCACGCCTACATGTCCATTCTTCAGGTGCACTTCCCATATAAGTTGCTCTACGAAGGGATGGTCGCCTGGTAGAATGATAGGAGTTTTAAATTCTTCTGGGACCTGTCCATGTAAAAGTTTGCTTTCTACACACCAAAGTCCGTCAGTGTTTTTTAATATTTTTAAACTCTTGGTTGCATTCGATTTCTCTATGGAGACTTTCTCCTGAATCATTCGGATAAGCTTTTTTTCTGCCAAGTCTAATTCTGAAACTTTCAAAGGTCCTGTTTCAGTTGACTGTTTTTTAAGTTTCCCTAAAAATCTTAAAACATAGGACATTACCCTGATGTTGAGAGAGTAATTAGACCTCCTTGTCAGTAACCAGTCTTTATAATCGATGTTCAAATTAATGTTGGTTTTCATAATGTTTTCTTCAACCTTTATTTCTTTTGGATTTATCGAGAACTCTGAATTGGGCCAGAATTCTTTAGGTTTTTTCAACCATTCGGGGCCCTCCCACCATCTGCTTTGCACAAACTGGCTTGGAGGGCAACCTCGAGACAGAAGATCGGCCGGGTTCAACTGACTAGGAACGAACCTCCAATCGTTCAAATTGGTAGTGGCATGTATTTCTCTGACTCGGTTTCTCACGAAAACTCTCCACTCAATTTCTTTCTTTATTCAACTTAGCGCGGTAGTAGAGTCAGACCAAAGAGTTGTTTCACATTTTCTCTTCAAGGCAGCTTGGATTGCATTGGCTAGTCTAGCTCCTAGTACCATGGCCATTAATTCCAAGCGAGGGATCGTAATACTCTTCATAGGAGCTAATCTGACTTTGCTCCAAATCAAAGTTAGAGTGTTTTCTCGTCCCGTTTCGCTCCTTAAATAGGCTACAGCTCCATAGCCTATTTGACTAGCGTCACAAAAGATATGAACTTCTGTAGGGAAAATGAGATCATTCCACATATATCTCGGTATCTTTATTAACTCTATGAATTTTATTTGATCCAACCAGGTTCGAAATTCCTGGGCCATACTTTCGGGTAGAGGTGTATCCCAACCTAGTTTCAGCCCCCATGATCGCTGCAGTAACAACTTTGGTGGCAAGAATACTGGAGCGCAAAATCCAAGTGGATCAAATATCCGCTGAACCATGGACAGTACCAACCTTTTCGTTAATTTGGGTTGAAGACTCAAATTGTCAGGGAGTTCGCATTTTAATGAATCTTCCATTTTATTCCAAACAACACCCAATATTTTTGTACAAGTCCCCTTTTCAGGGTTTTCCTCCAGAGAATATTCCCACTCTCGTAAGTCCATTTTAGCCCTGTCCATAATTTCAATTGCGGCCTTTTGAAATTCCTGCACTTCCTGCTTTGTTTCCAGCGAGGTAATACAATTGTCCATGTAGAAGGATTGAGCTAAAATCTTTGCCCATTGAACAAGTGGGCCCCTTATTGATTGAAGATGGTATTCTATTACGGCGTTCAGCACAAAAGGACTACAGTTTAAGCCAAATACAAGTCTCTTATGCCTGTAAGCTATTAGTTCTCTATCGCTCTCCTTTTCCCACCAAAGGAATCTAAGATAGTTCCGTTCAGATTCTTCAATCGCCACCATCTGGAATGCTTTTCTTATATCTGCCGTGACTCCAAATTTATTTTCCCGAAATCTTATCATCATTTCAGGGATTCTTTCCAATAAATTCGGTCCCTTTTCTAAACATTGATTCAAAGATAGTCCATTATGGCCTAGACAAGAAGCATCGAAAACCGGACGTATGGGCGTCGTTTTAGATTCCATCTTGTACACAGGGCGGTGAGGTAAATAATAGCCTCTTCTCTCGAGAGGATTTTCCTCGACTTTTTCAATGAGTCCTTCAGTCAGCCAGTCTCTAAAGATCTGACTATATTCGGTCAACTTATTCTGTGAGGTCATTTTCTTAGTGCTTATATCTAACCTTTTTATCGCTATGTCAAGATTGCTGGGGATTGACTCCTTTTCTACCTTCCAAGGTAGACCTACAGAATATCTCTGATCACTTTGTCTTTGAATTTTTGTTATAAACTTTTCTTTTATTTCCTGATATCTGGTCTCTTTGGAGCAAGTTTCAACAGGATCCCTAATGCCTAGTACTTCTAGATCCCACAAATCCTTTAAATCGCATCGCGTTGTTAGCAGATTCAAAGTCTGCTGCACATTGTCATTGCTATCAATAATTGGCGAATTGCCCATTAGTGTCCAACCTAATTTCGTTTCCACCGCAGTTAAATCTGCTTCAACTTGAACTATTTTTCCTGTCAAAATCATACCTAGATAGTTAGCGCCAATCAATATGTCAATCTCTTGTCCTTTAAAATTGTCCTGGGACAATATTATGCCCTTAATCTTCAATTTTTCTAACCAGTCTCCTTTTGGCAAAGGTGGTATGGCGTCGCAAATTTTACGTTGATCCAGCGCCTCAATATGGATCACATCTCTTTTATTACCTAAATTCTCCAATTCTAACATAAATTTACCGTGCTTTTCTTCACCAATCTTATTACCTCCAAAAAGACTTTTAGCTATAGTTATTTCTCTTTTCTTTCTATTCCTATACTCCAGACTAACGACTGTTTGATATACGAAAACTGACTTCCACTGTCGAGGAGAATTCTAACCCTTCTAGAGGCATTTGGGCCTCTTAACAGTGCTACCGTGGTCATCAGCAAGACCTGACCTGTGCAGGCTTGACTAGAAAGCGATGCAATGGGTTCAGTTGCATTTTCCTTTAGATTCTCTCTTCCGGGTTTCGTTAACCGGTTAGAAGAATTTCCTTCACATAAAACTTCCAAGTGGTTTCTCCCACAGTTTTTGCACTCCAATTGTTCTCGGCACTGACTCTGTATGTGTCCCTTTCTTAAGCATTTGAAACATAGATGGGCACTACGTATTTTATCATTTCTCTCTCCCGGAGACATTTTCATTATGGAGCGGCATTGATGACTCGCATGATTTGTTCTTTCACAAAAGAAGCATTTTATATTAGTTCGCCCTCCGAACAGACTAGACACAGTGGCGGGTCTGAAATTGCTCCTTGTTCTGGTCCCATTATTGTAAGACCTTTTATAGGGCTCCTCCTGCTTAAAGACTTTTTCCACAAATTTCAGCCGTTGAGCACTCCTTACTTCGGCTTTTAGAAAGTCCAATAATAACCTGAGCCTTTCTTGAGCTCCTCCAACCCCTTTATCTGACTCTTCCCGTTTTGCTAACTCCATACCATAACCCGAAGAAGGATGCCTGTGCCATATTTTCAAAATATCCGAAGGTAATGAAGACTCGACAAGAGGGTATAAAAAAATACCCGACAACTGGGGATCAATGCCCAATGTCTCTAATGACCGGAGGTGACTGCTCAGTTCGTCGTACAGACTGCTTAAATTTCTATTTTCTTTCTTTACATTAGATATAACCGAATTCAATAGACGTCTGACATACAGTTCTGTCAGTATATTCGGGTCACCGAATCGCTCCTGTAGGGCTTGTACTGCCAAAACATAGTTGGCGCCTGTAACGGGATAGCTTGCTACAACACGATAGGCTTCTGAATTTGGTACAATTGCTTGACGCAAATATAAAAACCGGTCGCTATCGGATAAATTCTTATTTTCGTGAATTTTCGAAAACTGCGCCCACCAAGGCAACCAACCTTCCAGAGAGCCATCATAGGTTTTTAGGGCTAACTCTGGTAATTTCACATTTATTACAGTGTCCTCGCTAGCAATCGGGATTGTTTCTTCTTTATCGGGATTCCGTAGTACACTGACTTTCTGTTGAATATCAAACTTTTCCACTTCATATTTATCGCATTCTTGCCATTCCCTATCAATACTTTCCTCTGTAATCCCTTCTTTCACTACCAATAAAGCCTGATATTTTTCGTTTAGATCTACAAGTTTCGTGTAATAAGACTCTAGTCTATTAATCTTAGAATAAATATCATTCCTATCAATTTGAGACTTTCCAAATTCCCCATTTATTTCATTAATGATTCTAGTGAAAGTACCTCTTATGGCTTTTCTGCGCCTTTTAATTGCATCAATTTCCTCCATATTTCCTTTAAATCGATCACGTCCGGCTCACCAAAATGTTCGTGTTCGTTTAAAAAACAAAAAAGGGTGATCGATTGAAAGGAAAAACAATGGGGGAAATAAATGCACATAAAACACAGTATAACAAAAGATTTTATTTAAAAATTAAAACAAAAAGGGCTAAAAACTATTACACTTATATATAAAGAATTATGGTTTTATTTAAAGATTAAAACAGGGCTGAAAACTATTATACTTATATATGTAAAGAATTATGCATAAAACAAGATAAAAAAGGTTAAGCAAAAAAATTAAAGTAAAATTAAAGTAGTCTTAGGGAAGGGAGATAAAAATAAATGGCAGGGGGGTGTCGAGCGTTGTACAGTACCTCGGGTGGCAACGCCGTCGCTGGCTTGACTTGGTTTCCACTTTGTCGCGCGTTGTGCGATGTCCAAGACGTTCTTTCCGTGTCCTTTCCGTCCACGAGACTCTGCTTGTGGGATCCTCCAAGACGTTCTTTCCGTCCACAAGACGCTGCTTGTGGGATACTCCAAGACGTTCTTTCCGTCCACAAGACGCTGCTTGTAGGATACTTCTCGGACGTCTTTCCGTCCACAAGACGCTGCTTGTGGGATACTCCAAGACGTTCTTTCCGTCCACAAGACGCTGCTTGTGGGATACTCCAAGACGCGTCTGCCCCGCCTGGTCCGCTGCTTCTAACTAAAAGAAAAAAAAAAAAGAAGACGCCACATGGCGGGCTGTCCCGGGCCTGCAGAACAACCAAACAAATTCCAGACGTCCACTTGACTTCGCCTCCCCGGGCCATCTGGTGACCTTTGCCCTCGGTCGGTTCCAGCTGGGAGTTTCCCCGACTATGTCGATATCTTGCTCGTCTCCCTTCACCTAAGTCCTTCATTCTATGTACAAAGTAAAAGAACGGTAAAATAGTTTTAACAGGGCGTAATGCTATTATTTTATCTGTGGTGGTATTGATTTTTACCGGTGGTATTTTCAATTTGGGCACGTTGTATTTATTAGTAGAGAACACATGCGAGAATTCGTATAGAATTCGGTGAAGTTCGTGTGTACAATGTTCTAACTGAGGCGCCGCATTACAAGGTATAGATAACTCAATATCATGGGCAGGAGATATAGGGGGTGATACAACAGTAGGGGAAAATAAGGGGCAGGCTCCGCCACATGTAAACAAGACTGGTTCGAGGGGAGGGTGGTAAAAATAGTTGTTTCCCTCGGTTGATTGGGACATAAAACCTTTTTGCGCTTGGTGAACTTATAGACATTTGTTGGGAGAGCATCATTATTTTGATAAATTTGGAGATTATTAAAATCTATAATTAATTTAAATATTTTAAGGGTATTAATAGATAAAATACCAAAAGGTAGTGAAGCTTCTACTATATACAATTTTAGTTTTAGGGTGAGATTACCGATTTTAAGTTTAAAAAAAATATATCCAAGGGTATTTACATTGTGGGCTATTGCGTTTATAGTTAAACTGTACTGATGGATAATAATTTTATATGGTAATCTATTTTCTATGGTTCTTGAAATATCAAAGTTAAGTATGTTAATAGATGCTACCGTGTCTATTAAAAAGGGAAAATTTACATTTGGTGACTGTTCAGTCCATATTATGAGCTGTTCAACGAAAAAAGGTTGCAGGTTTTCCTACCGTTGAGTTGCTCGCGGGGCTTGTAGAGTCATCTTGGCTTGCAGCTTGGACTTGGGGAACAGGGTAAGGGATTGGACCTTGGGCCGAGTGTAGGTACCACGTTTTGGTACAGTGGTTGTGCGTGGTCTAGCGCTGTAGACTGGGCGTGTTCGGCTCTGTGGGAACCGTTGTTCACACTGGGAGTGCCAGTGCATAGCATTTCAATACTTGCAAGGCGAGGGTGGAGGTGTAACCTGGTAGGTTACACGTAATGACCGCTGGTTGTTGTACCGCGGTGGTAGGTTGGGTGTGGAGCCTTGTCTACTTGGCGCTGGTACACTGCACTGGTGGCACACTGAGTTATTCTTGACACACTAGGTCAAACCATTCTTTAATGGTGTTTGGCTTCACAGTTGCGATTAATCGCTGGTCTGCGACGGGTAGTCCGTCGGTCAGAGACTCTATTAATTTGTCGGTGGGTGGGTTTAATTTCATGCCTATTACCGTTTTGTTTTGGTAGTAGTCTTCTAGGGGCATTTGGGGTGTCAATTTGATGGCCAAAAAGCGAGCAAACGACGCTCCTGTCGTTGCTGGGAATAAGTCTATCAGTGTCTGGCGGGCATCATTATAAAATAACCTATCTAACCGTAGGCTTCGGAAATATTGGAGTGGCTTACCTTGCAGGTAGCAGGGTAACTTGCGTAGGCGGTCCGTGTAGGTCATCTCCGCTCGGTCTGCTTGGGCATCAAAGTTGTCGAAAAAGCTCTGGGCTTCAAAGGTACCATCGTATGGACTCACGTCTATCTCCCTCGGAGATCGAGTGACCAGCAGCTTACTCAGGGCATCGGCGATCTGTGTCAGCGGGTTTGTGGAGGTACCTTGGGGCGGCGACGTTTCCTCCTCTTTAAATGTCGTCTCTTGTTTGGGGACAGATGGCTCGGTCGTATCGTTGGACTGGTTGGTTTGTTCTTCCATCTTGGCTCTTTCTCTCTTTTCTATCTAGACAGTCTTCTTACCTTCTTCGTTGTGGTGTCCTTCGTTTTGGTTATCCTGTCGGCTCTTCTGTGAAAAGGTCCTGTCGACCTATCTGTGATGTGTGATCCTGTCGACTCTCGCTATAGCTGTGGTAACCGAGGGTCAAACCTGTAGTAACCGAGAGGGACAGTCAGGGCGTGGAGAGTTTCCAGTACCTCTCTGCACTTTGGAAGACCTTTAACAGTTTTCATAGAGTACAGGCAGTCGTGGTCGAGGCAGAGTGGGAAGCTTGGGAATGTCCACACACACAAAAAACGAAGAGACACAGCTGTAGTAGGAAAGTTCCGTGAACAGATAGGAGTCGAGCTAAGAGCAAGATGGAGAAAGAAGGTTTCTTACTGTTTTACATGGTCGATGAGGTGGACCTGGCTGCCACCAACAAGGGCTCACGCCGACGGTGAAGTCTGACTGTCTATGTTAGGCTAAAACCGAGGTTTTTATATACCATTCCCGAGGAGGGGGGGGGGGGGGAGATGTGAGAATTTGGACTTTTAACGTCTGCGGCAGTCTGCACCCTTTGACCTCGATGGCAACGGGCTGCCAAATTCCTCTTCCGGGTTGTTGGATCTTTCTCTCGATTTTAGACGTTTTTGAACTTCTCAATCTTGCTTTAACTCAGCTCTTAATCTATTACATAGTTTTATTTATTTATCCTCAGTTTGTACAAAGTACATTACATATGGTTATGCAATGACACATGTCAATCATGCGTATAATTATTTATAGATGTGTTTCTATATACAAAACATGACAATCTTGTTATAAGTATTATACAATATAGGGTTGTTGGTTTAAATTACCATATATATACTGATGAACCAGCCCCTCCCATTAATTTTTCATTGCAGTAAGGGCAGTAGAAAATTGTTTGATTTATCAAAAGTATCATACGCGTATAAAATAAATTTGAAACTATTATAGACACGCATATGATTCTTTTGAAAGTTAAACAATTTTCTAATGCCCTTACGGCATACTAAAAATTTCAAAATGACCAAGAAAAGAATCATGTACAATGATTTTTGTAGAGTGAGCAACGCGATAATACTGAAAATAGCAAAAAGAATTAGGAGGACAATACATTCAGGGATCTTGGTAAAACTGGCTATGTGTTAATGCTGGAAGATTCGATAAGAGCGAGAATAACCACACCATTCAGGAATTTTATTAGGGCGGACCATGTGAAAATGCTGATGATTTCAAGAAAAATGGAGGAAACATACGAAATCAGGGATCTTAGTTGAGCAGGCCATGTTATAAGGCAGATAATTTAGAGAAGACCGAGCAGAACTACACGAATTCAGGGAGCTTTGTTGAGCAGGCCATGTTAAAGTGCTGATAATTTCGAGTAACCTGAGTAGAACCACAATAATTCAGGGATCTTAGTTAAGCAGGCCATGTTATAGTGCTGAGAATTTCGAGAAGACCGAGCAGAACCACACGAATTCAGGGATCTTAGTTGAGCAGGCCATGTTATAGTGCTGAGAATTTCGAGAAGACCGAGCAGAACCACACTAATTCCGGGATCTTTGTTGAGCAGGCCATGTTATGGTGCTGAGAATTTCGAGAAAACCGAGTAGAACCACACGAATTCAGGGATCTTAGTTGAGCAGGCAATGGTATGGTGCTGAGAATTTAGAGAAGACCGAGCAGAACCACAAGAATTAAGGGATATTAGTTGAGCAGGCCATGTTATAGTGCTGATAATTTCGAGAAGACTGAGCAGAACCACACGAATTCAGGGAGCTTTGTTGAGCAGGCCATGTTAAAGTGCTGATAATTTCGAGTAACCCGAGTAGAACCACAATAATTCAGGGATCTTAGTTAAGCAGGCCATGTTATGGTTCTGAGAATTTTGAGAAGACCGATCTTTTAAATAGAGATGATCATGTCAGAATACTAAGAATTCCTAGAAAACCGAACCAGAGATTACATTTGTAGTAATTGGTGTAGGACGGACTACACATGTGAGAATGTAAAGAACTTTAAGAGTGCCCAATTTAATATAAAAAAACAATTAAAACCGAGTAGAATTGGCAATTTGTGAATGCTGTGAATTTCTAAGCGACTGAGCCAAACCCCACACATACACACATGTGCGGGAATCTGAATGGACCATGTGAAAATGCTCAGAATTTCAAGAAGACCGACCGATTCACATGTGCAAATTTCCGAGTAGAGTGGTACATGTTAGAATTTCAAGAGGACCTAGCCCAGCCAACCACACACATGTGGGGATCTGAGTAGAGATGATCATATAATGATAAGAGTTTCTTTAAGACGTTGAACCGAAAAAAAGACTTATACACACGTGCGGAAACCTGATTAAATTGAACCATTTGTAAAGGCTACAAAGAATTTCAAGCGAAATTTCCCGAAACACACACACATTCGGATATCTGAATAGTGATAATGGTGAAATTCTTCAAGAGGTCCGAGCCGAACCACGTGCGAGGATCGATGAGCGCATGCGCCTGTGCAGCGCTCCGCCATGGGCTGCAACGTCGGCAAGGACGTCCGCGTGGAGGACCAGCGCGATGACACCGCTAAGGCGATCAACGGGACCGCAACTTCAAGTGAGTAACACATTGCAGGAGGTCCTTTCGGTCAGCCGCTAACGGGGCGACAGAAGCTGGTATCTCTACAACACGAACATGTCTAAGACATACCCTCCCTATCATCAATCGATAATTCCTCTACTCGAGATTTAAAGATGAAATGCTTATTCTTGCCCAACCCTCTCCTTCCTAACGGAGGGATATCAAACAAGGCCGACAGAGCGAACGGTCGTACCGGCCTCTTGTCAAGAACTCTATAGATGAGAATACACCAATCCCATGAAAATACTCATAATTTTCACCTCAAATTGGTAACTTAGTTTTCTTTGTGAAAAATAGTACAAATGTTACATTGTACTGGAATAAGGTGCATAAATTGAGGCATCTCCTTATCGTGCAACTGAAAGTTGCTAATGGCTTGCCATTTTTAAAATTAGTTTTATTTATTTCTAAACTTGGAATAATAATTAATTGGTGCTGATATGGTACCGCTTATTATTAAAAACTCAAATTATTGAATAATCTTATTCATTTTGATATAATCAACACGAGATCTACCAAGAGAACGAGAGAATTTCTCAGTATACAATGTAAATACTCCTTATTTACTGACATAATTTTTATTCCGAGATAACCGTATTATACTATGTCTCTAAAGTTAATATTTTGAAAATTATTTATATATATAAATCTCTATTCATGATAAAATTGTGAAAAACGTTTTAAAAAATACAAATTATTTCTCACAATGAGTTTATTTTTATTTTAAAATTCTAGCTTTCAAGCGATAATCTCTCTTCAACGAGCTTAATAAAAAACATCGACTATATCTTACAAGAAATATTTACAAATACATAAGGCGTATATATTTAAAATATTTCTTGTAAAATATAGATCGATTTTTCTTATTAAAACCGTTGAAAAAAAAAGAGCGATTATCGCTTGCAAACTAGCATTAAAAAAAAAGACTCACCATATATATATATCGATTTTTAATATATTTAATTGGAAATGATTCTCAAAGCAGAAAATACATTATCATTACCCACCCAGAATTCTATAAACCAAACGGATCTAGATGAGTATAGCTCGGTACACACCCCAATGAAGATGCAATAATATAGGTGGAGATGTTTTCCTTATTTTCTATTCAGACTTCAAAAGCTTTCTTCTTATAGAAAATTCCTAACTTTAAATACCTCATTGGTCCGGTGTAGCTTGGATTCCAAAAATGTTTTAATAACTCTGATAATTCGATGAAGTAGATAACTTATCAAGGTGGCCCTGAATCTATAGAACTTTGGCCACACAAGATCTTGGTAATATTGCACGCTGAAACATCAGTTTTGAAAATAAATTATTTTTTAAAAATCAAGATAGGTTTTCAGTTCAAAAAATAATCCCTTGTATGAATATTGAGTGAAAATAGCAGGCCTCCAGGCCTTAAACTTGAAAAGATACTTTTCCCTGGAGGCCTGATACACAATAAGTTTTCAGTCTCTGAAATGTGTCCTAGCGAATACTTTTAATTGTAGAAGCTTACTGACGTTAGTTGTAGCTAGAAGTTCCATAATTCCAATTAATACCACACCAGGAATAAACCTCAAACACAGACGATATAAGCAGAAAAAAATAATATTCAATAGTCGTTTTATAAATTTACTTGATGTAACCCTGGGAAGGTATAGCAATAATAATTTAACCATCAAAATATTTTATCGTATGTTTTATAATTGTAGAGATATGAGTCTTATTCAATTTGAAAAAAAAAAGGTTCAAAATCATTCTAGCCTTAACAAGTAATTTCAAAAAGTCAAAGGCTGCACCTTAATTGTAGCGTACCCACAAAGAGTAAATATAAAACATATTAAAGCCTAAATTTATACGCAAAACCTTTTTTATTTTAGCAGAAATGACTAAAACCTTGAAATCTTTTTTATTTATTTTTGACCATAAATGATGTGTTTACGCGCGGCCATTCCAATCCTTTCTAGAGCTATTGATTTCACTTTAGAGTGTATTTACACAAGTCCTAATTGTATTTTTTCAGCGATTCTATTTGAGCGAAAAGAATATAAATTAATACTTATATTTAGTAATATTGCAAATAAAGTAATCAGATACAATCTCTGTCTAGGAAAGTATCCTCTTTTTATTTTTTATCTCTTTTATTTTAGTTATTTAATACAATACAAAACACACGCTATAAATCCTATGTGGATATTTGCGTGTAAATATTTAAACTATTTTATGTACATAGTTTCAAAAAATATATATACTAGCGGATGTGTACCCGGCTTCGCCCGGGTTTTATCCGAGTTAAAGTTTGCCTAAAGAATATTATTGATAATAATATTCCGGAGCACGCAGAATATTATGATAATAATGATAATAATATTCGTTACATTATATATTTATATAATATATAAAATATAATTTTCGAGCAAACATATCCACTCTCTCTGCTGAATAGATTTTTAAAAAGAGATATATATAAATACGAAGGCCATCCAATAAATAAGTTTCCCTGTTTTTTAACAAATAAACAACATTATTTACAATTATGCAGTTATTTTATTTTCATTATACAAATCAAAGACTACTTCTCTACATAATAACCATTTCTGTCCAAACTTTTTTGGTACCGTTGTAGTAATTTTTTGATACCACTGTTGTACCAAGCCGTGTCCTGTCTTCGTAGCCAGTGTTCGCCTCCGCCTGCACTTCGTCATCATTCGCAAAGTGCTTGCCTCCAAGGTGCAACTTGAGCGCTGGAAAAAGATGGAATTCGCTTGGGGCAAGATCCGGAGAATTAGGTGGATGTGTGAAAATTTCCCATTTGAAGTTTTCCAGCAACGTTTGGGTCGTCCAAGCTGCGTGAGGGCGAGCATTGTCATGGACGAGTAACACTTTCCGAGACAAAGGTCCAGGACGTTTCCGTTTTATTGCAGCTCTGAGTTTAGTGAGGACTTCGCAGCGTTAATTGTAGTGTTTGGGGGCAGGTAGTCAACCAATAAAACACCCTTACTGTCTCAAAAGACGATAGCTATAACTTTGCCTGCAGAGATTGTGATCTTCGCCTTTTTTGGTGCACTTTCCTTGGGCTTATTCCACACCATGCTTTGTCGTTTTGTTTCTGGAGTTGAATAATGAACCCAGCTTTCATCTCCAGTGACAATACGAGAAAACAGTTGATCTCCATCTCTTCGATGCATTTCCAGGAAAGCTCGGGCTGCCTCCATCCGTTGTTGCTTGTGATTTTCCGAAAGCAAACGCGGGACCCATCTAGCGCAGACTTTGCGAAAATTCAAAACATCTGACATGATTGTTCCAATCGAAGAGCGTCCAATTTCGATTCCAGGAGGCAGTCGAATCATTATTTCGTCAATGGTGACGCGGCGTTCTGCTTCCACCACATTCTGAACAGCAGCAACGGCTGCATTGTCCGTAGCAATAACGGGCCTGCTGCTTCGCTCGTCATCATGCATGTTTTGCCGTCCTTCCAAGAACCATGAACGCCATTTGGATGCTCATACATCCTTCACCATACACTGACACTAAATTACGATGAATATTGACCGCAGTTCCATTTTTCGCCGTGAAAAAACGAATTACAGAACGGAGTTCGCTAGTGGACACGTTCACCAGTGGTAGCTCCATGGAAACTGAAGCGCTACGGACTTGCGCGTACGAGTAGCGTGATTTTGAAGGTCACGCCCTTCCAACGCATGCTAGTGACCATTTCTTACACTACTAACTAATTTTTCAACGCTTCGTTCGCAAAAAAAATATATGGAAACTTATTTATTGGATGGCCCTCGTATATAAATATCTAGAGATATACTACATGATCTTAGCCAAAAGGCCGAGAAACGATATTTTATATATAGAAATGACCTGGCTTCGTGTGTCTTCTGCTCGAGTGAATGTTTCGCTGGTAGAATTTTGTTCTTGCCTACTAAAAATTATTATCTGGCTTCGCCCGTGGCCTGCTTTAGTGAATATTCCCCTAAAGAATTTTGTTTGTGTCAATAAAGCATGATACAGCAATATTGTCATCAACATTTATGACTAAAAATATTTTGTTGCTCAGTACTTGGTTAATTATCATTTTTCTTGGTTAAAATTGCGACAAAAACTCTTCCATATTTAACTCTCTGTCCTGTTCAAATTTCAGCGAGATTAGTTACATATTGAAGTCGTGCATAGCCGACAAACATTTAAATATATATTTGTTCCCGGCTTCGCCCGGTTTTTACCCGAGTAAAGGTTTGCCTATGAACATTTGTTAAACGATTCTAGGAAACATCCAATCTACTGAATCTATACTTGTCTATACTCTCGATAATTTGAATTTTTTTCCCGCTACCTTGAAAAATACTCAATAAGTTGAATAAAATCAATATTAATTGGTCCACTCGGTAATTTGAAGTTGAAGGAATAGTATCTTGCCACAAACGAACATTTGTAAATAACTGTATTTAGCGAATGTGCCCGGCTTCGCCCGGTTTTTACCCGAGTGAAAGTTTGCCTAACGAACAATTGTTAAAACGATTCTAGAAAACATCCAATCTACCTATATATAGATTTATAAACGTATATAAATATTGTTATATGCGTTTAAATATATTTTTGAAACGCATATTTTTTAAAAAACATTTATTAAATTTTGAATAAGATATTTTCTTTAAATAAATATTAATATTGATATGTCAAGTTTTTTTACAACGTCATTGGAATATTATATTATTAAATCCTCAAATTAAATATAAAATTTATTATACTTGGAACACATTTTAGCATTTTTACTATTTATAAATGTAATTTCATCAGAAACCGCGAGAGGCGCTGCTTGCGAGTGAAAGTAGAAAATTTGCAAGTAAAATTGCAACGAATATTTATTACAAATCAAATTCAAACCAGAAACCTTCCTAGTAGTATAGTAAATAACTTCCTAAAGTTTCACGGCCATTGGATAATCTTTCCTTTTAAAAGCATTTATTATGTAAATATACTAACAAACTACGTGTAAAATTATCAGCTAATCAAATTCATTTATCGTCGCGACCAGTGCGGCGCCAAGCGGGAAAAGGCTGGAACTAACGCTTTTTGGTTTTACATTTAAAAAAAAAGCACATTAAAATTTTTAGTTTTTTAATAGCGTATATGTTAAACGAAATCTTCAGCTACCTACATGTGAAATTTCAAAATGATTGATTTTGTAGATTTTGCGCAACGCGATAACAAACATCGATTTTGGATTCCATTTTTATAGATATAAAGGATATACATTATTTATAGTTTTAGAGAAAGAGAGAGAGAAATATTTTTAAATTTATATTTCAGAGCAATATTTATACAAGAAATAAAGTATATTTACATATTATCAAAAATATTTAATATATTGTTAGAATTAACCAATATTTAATGATATATAAATATAGATTATTTCAAAATAAAAAAAAATATATACTAATTAAAACTAGAATTTTTAATTCATTAGTATAACTTATACTTATCTCTGAATCAATCATTTATACGTTAATGTTTCTTTTTTTAAAGCAAATCATTCCATTCTGAAATTATTGTGTTTTAATTGATAACATTCCTAGTGATTGTGATTTATTTGTTGATAATTTTCGATATCAATAGATTTAAGTGCCACAGGTTTCTGGAGATGAGAGAGTTTCTTTAGCTTATTAAACGTAATCACAAGCTTTGCGGCATCTCTGCCCTTCTACGGGAGTACATAAAAGGAGTGTAATTTGGGAGCAATATTTCAACATTTTCATACTGACTTTGGTGCTTATGTCCATAATTTCATTTAAAATATTCACCAAGAATTCACCCTTTTGTCCCTGCAAAATAAATATAATATTAGACAATTGACAAGTAAAATAATTTTATTGACCTCTTTTCAATACATGCAAAAGTGCACAGTCTGCACTATTTAAAAATATAATTATAAATATATACATAATACTATGTACAATGAACATGGCCCCTCTGCCACCGCTGCAGAGTTTGGTGGAGAATCACCAGCGGTCTCCAGCGACACTACGTATTTCACGACCTACGAAGAAAACGTAGATCGCGTGCTGAGGAGATGGTGATGTCCTCGAGACCAACTGTAAATATATATGTAATATATGATCCAAAAGTTATTACACTGCAATATTTGATGTATTACACTGTTGTAGAATCCTGTCGACTTATCCGTTCTGTGACAATATCGTTGCGGAATTTCTTGTTGGTCGATTTGAATGGTGAGGATTGGTTGAAACGCAGTCGTTGAGTGGCAAGTGAAGCACACAGTTAGGAATAATCAGGACACGTGATGGGGTTTGAAAATAAAAGGCAACTGGGTTGGAGGAAAGAAAGCTTGAGAAGAGCGGAGCGATTTGGATTGTTAATTATCTGATCACATGGCGGTGATTGAACTTAGCTGTGGGATGAGCAGAGGGAGAGAGGCCTCGAGAGTAGATGTCACCTTGTTGGAAGCGGAATCACAACTAGGTCCGAACTCGGCGAGAACGAGTGAACAACTGACCATTCTTGCTTTTCGATTTAACACCAAGACTCAGTTTCTTTTTGATTGGTCGAGAGATGTCACATGATCTTTTCCTATTGGTCGACCTATTTAGGTACTGTCTTCTGATTGGCCCGGCGGTTTTCTTTGGTGTTGCTTTTGCCGGAAGATATATCCGATTTCGCCAGGAAGTGTTGGGTAGCTCGACGCTTATAACTTCGGCGGATATTAGATACGTCCTGTCTTTGCCGGAAATATTGGGCGTTAGCTTAACATTTATCACTTCTGCGGTCACTAGATACGTCCGGTCTTTGCCCCTGCAATATTGACGGGGGTGCCAAGAATAGTCGTGCCAGCTTTAGGCCTACTTCCTATGTCTTATTGCTACTTGCTTTCCTCCAGTTACCTTATTCTTTATTAAATCTTTGAAAATCATACATGGTACATACATAGGGGGTCGGGGGTGCATTTAATTATATACAAATTATGACATATATAAATATATATTCGGTATAATATTAGATAAATATAATATTAGAGCGAGGGGGTTTACCACTAATGAGTCAGACCATCCCAATATATTTCTCATTGCAGTAAGGGCAGGGCAAGGAATCGTTTATTAAAAAAAAAACATTCACACCTAAATAGTTTATAAAATTTAGAATATCTTTACATTAAAATACATGTCTATGTTTATAGCCACTTTTAAGTCTAAATATTCCTTCTTTAGTTTTAATTCAAAGTTTTAATTCAAATTGAAGAATAGTAAAAATAAAGAGTCTTAAAAGTCTTATGTGATATATACTGGTTTACAAAAGTAGATCGTCAAAAGCGTGTGATAAGTAGAAAAGTGATAGTGATATTGGACATTCTAAGGGGTCAAGAAAACATAAAAAACAAAACTTCAGACCTATTAATTTCGAAATTGGAATATGTAAATATAAGTTTGTCCCAATAATTCGTAAAAATATTATCATAATAAATAGTATTTTGTAAATTTTTACGAACTTTTGGGACAAGCTTGGTGATAATTATAACAGAATTATTATAGAAAAATAATTTAATCTCTGATGTTCTATATCAAGGGTGGCCAATCAGCAGGTGGGCCAAGTTTCAGAATTATCAGGTTGTCCCAAAAGTTCGTAAACACTTGCAAAATGCAAGTATAAATCATAATCATGTTTACGAACTTTTGAGACAACTTTATATTGAATCGATAATTATTGTGTCATTCCAGTTCGGCACAACCCATCTATATCCGCGTTATAAAAGTGTGATTGCCAATAAGCAGCAACACAACATATGATGTTCCATGTGGTAATTAGATAAGCATGGCGTAACTACCACAGTTGGGTAAAGCTAACTTTGTTTGAAGGTCCTGAAGAAAGGACTAAAGGGAAGACATTTTCCCTCGAGAGAGAATTTCCTTATATAGTTAATTAGATTCTGGTTGGAATATCGACCTGGTACCGCTGATTGTTGCTCCTGAAGATGCAACGGGGGGTCATAAGGGCAATGTAGTCAACATACATCTATCGTCTCTAGATATATCAGGCGGCCTCCTGACCTGCAGGGCTGGACTTCGGGTGAGACCTGGATGACAAAGTCTTCCTGGCGTCTGCCAAGTCATGTCTCTATAAGTATCAACATCGAACTGAGAGATCCTGTCCTTGTCTGGAGGAGGACTCTCTCAAGATGGAGGAGCCTCCCTTCCTGAGAACAACTTTTATAATTTTATCACAAAATTGTAAATAATCACATTTATCTTTATTTAATTTCTCAATTAATTTTCTAACAATTGATTAAGAGTGTCATTAAAATATTTTGAATTGTCATAGCTTCATCTGTATTAGCATATATGTTACGTTTCATCTTTAAGTGGTTGAATTTTCGGCCTGTATAGAGCCGTGAATTGGTATCATATCCACTCCCAGATAAAACGTTACTTCGCAACCTTGGGGTGGAGTTGGCTGTGGGTGATGAATCTATCCTTGAAGACATCTTAACGAGGAATAAGGATATATTCATTGAAGGAATTGTTTTATTATGACAAATCGTTGCTTCCATCTCGCTCTAAGTATTTACTAAGTTTCAAATTCCTAGTTTACAAGGTTGTCCCAAAAGTTCATAATATGATTTATATTTTTCTAAGTGTTTACGAATTTTTGGAACAACCTTGTAATTCTGAAAGCGGCTCACCTGCTAATTGGCCACCCTTGATATAGAACATCAGAGATTGAATCATTCTTCTATAAGAATTCTGTTAAAGAACGAAGTTTGACCATTATACCGCAAATGTTTCTTTTGAACGAAAAATAGGAATTGATTTTGAGGAGAAATAACGATTATTTCTAACCTTGGGGATGAAGTATGAAAGGATGAATTGAGAAGAGTAATGATGAACGGAAAAATAAAAGTGTCTAGGGAAGGGAACATCTCCTTAAAATAAATTTCGCTTTTTTGTTTAGAAGAAACATTTGCGGTATATAATTGTCAAACTTCGTTCTACAATCATAAGCCGCATTATATTGTATTATAAATTCTGTTATAGTTTTACCAAGATTACCAATATTACCAAGGTTGTCCCAAAAGTTCGTAAAATCTTGCAAAATATATATCCTAATCATAATATGTTTACGAACTCTCTTTTGGGAAAACCTTATATTATTCCTAATAAAAGTTCGTAAAGGCAATGATAGTCATGGTGGCTAGTAGTTAGCAAATACCTTTACTGCAAGTGCACCACATGTCTACACAGGTAGAAAGCAGTTCGAATTATGCACTTAAAAGTGTGCCAGAGCCCCCATTTGATTAATTGCGCTCATTGGCGAAGTTGCATATTTTTGCAATAATCGGCGGCCTTTAAGGCAACTTTTTTCTTCAGTAAAAGATTCCCAATGTGGCTTCGATCTTTGTCATGGCTATCGAAAAATAACGGGCCATACCACTCATCCACAACACACAAAGATAAGGAAAGATCAAATATGCGAAATAAACTCTGAGAGGAGAATTACAAAAACTATAACAAGACTCAGAACGAAACACTACAAAGTATTGACAATACATCCAGATGGCACAAAAACCTATAGTACATGCAACAACTGTCCTGGTGTGGAACTAACACCTACCCACATTGCCTACCCTCATTCCCAGAAATGGCCGCAGCATTCAGAAAATTGACATGGACCCAGAAAAACAGCTCTACACACCCAAGATAGTGGACATTGCGACTGCTGTGATAGAAATGCATGGAGACACCTGAGGTTCTTTATTAAACAAGACAACAACAACATAAAATCGACATGGACCCAGAGCAGCATCTTTACACACCCAAGATAGAGGACATTGCTGTGATAGAGATGTATCGAGACATCTGAGGCTCTTTATTGGACACTACAACAAAATCCACACACACAACCCCATATTTATAATAAATAAATACATTAAATAAAAGATAGCTTTATATATGCTGCTAGATTATATGCTTTAATAGCTAGATATATTTTTTATGAAGTCTGACCAGTTAACGCCAATAAATATTGTCACATTCCACAACGTCCAATTCCAGAGCGACAAAACGGCCCTGTAGAGAGAGAAAGAACTATTGGAAAATCGATGTCAAAAGCTAAAAATATGGCAGCAGTTTATATTTCGGCAGCTTACATTCCTCGGTATCCCCGTTGGTATCGTCTGAAACTTTTGTTAATCACTGATCCACCGTTTTATTAGACTTTAATAAATGACCACTAGCTTCATAAGTCTCTATTATGATCATAACATTTGTTATTATCTTGAAAATATGAGTAGGTAATTTATTAAAAGCAAATGTTTTGTATTTTATTTTTTCTTATAACTCAACAAACTGCTCTTCACCTTATCTACGACTGTCCGAACTTGACAGAAGTGAGACATCGTTTTCTCCCTAATCTAAATGATCTAACTATTCTACCTCAACCACTTCCTTATATCTATAAAAATGATATTCAAAATCGATGTTTGTTATCGCTTTGCGCAAAATCTACAGAATCAATCATTAATCAAATTTCGCATGTAGGTAGCTGAAGATTTCGTTTAACATATAGGCTATTCAAAAAAACTAAAAAGGTTAATGTGCTTTTTTAAAATGTAAAACCAAAAAGCGTTAATTTCAGCCTTTTACCGCTTGGAGCAGCACTGGTCGCGACGATAAATGAATTTTATCGGTTAATAATTTTACACGTAGTTTGTTTACGCGATGAATGTTAGTTTGTTTACACTATGAATATTTTTAAAAGGTAAGATTAAATATATTGTAACGTTTTTGTGTTAAATGTTAAAATGTTGTAATGTTGAAATATATTTTTTACATTGCTAATTTATTTTGTTGTTATTTTATAATAATGAAGATGCAAATTACACATTGTTGTTGTTTATTATCGTTTGTTTATAAAAAAAAGTACATTGTATGTGAAGATAACAAAAATGACTTTTTATATTAATATACAAAATTCTTTGAAAAAAAAAATAATTAATTTTAAAATTCACAAACGTGAAAAAATATACATTTAAACTTTTTGGAAATAATATTAATTGATCGTTATCAAATTTATATGCCCCCGGAACCTGTGTTAATTAAAACTGTATTGTTTATATTAAAAGTGCAAAAATTGCATTTCGAATAATATTTTCCACCTTTTTAGTAGGTAAGATTTATTTAGTTATTTAGTAATATTTTTCAAATTAAATTAATTGGAAATATCATTTATTAGCGGATGTGTACTCGGCTTCGCTGGGTTTTATCTAAGTGAAAGTTTGCCAAACGGATATTATTGATATTCCGGAACACACAGAATATTATGATAATAGATTGTGATTCGTGACATCATAACCTATTTATTCTTTTTATATCTAGAAAAATGAAATCCAAAATCGATGTTTGTTATCGCGTTCGCAAAATCTACTAAATCAATCATTATGAAATTTCGCATGTAAGTATATGAAGATTTCGTTTAATATATAGGCTATATTCGAAAAACTAAAAAGATTAATGTTTTTTTTTTTTTAATGTAAAACCAAAAACGTTAGTTCCAGCCTTTAACCGCTTGGCGCAGCACTGGTCGCGACGATATAAGAATTTGATTGGTTAAAAATTTTACACGGATGAATGTTTTTAAAAGGTAAGATTATCCAATCGCCGTGAAACATTAGGAAGTTATATATTTACTATACTACTGGGAAGGTTTCTGGCTTGAATTTGATTTGAAATAGATATTCGTTGCAATTTCATTTGCAAATTTTCTACACTCACTCGCAAGCAGCGCCTCTCGCGGTTCTGGTGAAATTACATTTATAAATTACAAAATTTCAAAAATGTATTTTAAGTATAATCAATTTAATATTTAATTTGAGGATTTAGTAATATAATATTTCAATGACGTTGTGAAAACTTGGCATTTCAATATTAATATACATTTAAATAAAATATCTTATTTAAAATTTAATAAATGTTTTAAAAAAAATATGTGTTTCAAAAATATATTTAAACGCATATAACAATATTTGTATACGTTTATAAATATATATATAGGTGTATTGGATATTTTCTAGAATCGTTTTAACAGATATTCGTTAGGCAAGCCTTTACTCAGGTAAAAACCGGGCGAAGTCGTGTACATTCGCTAAATACAGTTATTTGCAAATGTTCGTTTGTGGCAAGATACTATTCTTTCAACTTCATATTACCGAGTGAGTGGATCAATTAATAATGATTTTATTCAACTTATCGAGTAATTTTTGAGTATAGACAAGTATAGAATCAGTAGGGATTTGGATGTTTGCTAGAATCGTTTTAACAAATGTTCGTTAGGCAAACTTTTACTCGGATAAAAACCGGGCGAAGCCGGGAACATATATATATGTTTGTCGGCAATGCACTCCCTCAATATGTAAATAATCTCCCTGAAATTTGAACAGGACATAGAATTAAATCTGGAAGTTTTTTTGTCGCACTTTTAACCAAGAAAAATTATAATTAACCAAGTACTGAGCAACAATATTTTTTTATTCAGAAATGATTATGACAATATTGAAGAATAATGCTTGATTAACATAAACAAAATTATTTAAGTGAATATTCACTAAAGCAGACCAGGCGAAGCCAGATAATATTTTCTAGTAGGCAGGAACAAAATTCTACCAGCGAAACATTCACTAAAGAAGACGACACACGAAGCCAGGCCATCTCTATATTTAAAACTAGCCGAATAACCCGGGCAACGCCCGGGTTTTACCCGATTAAATGTTTTTATTCAAATACTATTCGTTACAATTATAAATTGGCGCCGTGGATGTAACTCTTGTGAAACGTCCCGCTCCAAACTTTGTGTCTGAGAAGCGATATTTTTATAGAAAGATGATCTGGCTTTTGTTTTCTGCTCGAATGAATGTTTTTTCTGTTAGAATTTTGTTCCTGCGTACAAAATAATGAACTGGTTTCACCCGTGGTCTCTTCTTGGAACGCGTTTCGCGCTGTTGGCGCTCGTCAGCGTGGAGAAGGCTGTAACCATTGCGACCAAAATAAAAAGCACATGTGCTTGTGGTCAGGAGATGCCTTCTTTATTTTTAATATCAACACCTGACCCACTTATCTTTTATTTTTTTTCTATTGTTTTTTCATATATATATATATATATGAGAAAACAATTATTATTTTTTGGTCCCAATGGCTTCCCGAAAAATCAAGAAATGGGTATTTAAAGCCAAATTTGCGTAAAGACGCTTAACACATGAAAAAACAATAGAAAAAACTAAAAGATAAGTGGGTCAGGTGTTGATATTAAAAATAAAGAAGGCATCTCCTGACCACGAGCACATGTGCTTTTTAGATGGCAGAGCGCCATCTAGTGGAGCAAAATTAAACTTAACGTTTATTTAGCTTGCTCCGAGATATTTTGCCAACCCAATTTCTTGATAAATCAAGAAAAGCCATCCACGAACGCGTTTCGCGCTGTTGGCGCTCGTCAGCGTGGAGAAGGCTGTAACCACTGCGACCAAAAATATTTTTTGGTCCCAATGGCTTCCCGAAAAATCAAGAAATGGGTATTTAAAGCCAAATTTGCGTAAAGACGCTTAACACATAAAAAAACATAGGAAAAAAATAAAAGATAAGTGGGTCAGGTGTTGATATTAAAAATAAAGAAGGCATCTCCTGACCACGAGCACATGTGCTTTTTAGATGGCAGAGCGCCATCTAGTGGAGCAAAAATAAACTAAACGGTCAGGAGATGCCTTCTTTATTTTTAATATCAACACCTGACCCACTTATCTTTTTTTTTTTCTATTGTTTTTTTCATGTGTTAAGCGTCTTTACGCAAATTTGGCTTTAAATACCCATTTCTTGATTTTTCGGGAAGCCATTGGGACCAAAAAATAATAATTGTTTTCTCATATATATATATATATATATATGAAAAAACAATAGAAAAAAAATAAAAGATAAGTGGGTCAGGTGTTGATATTAAAAATAAAGAAGGCATCTCCTGACCACAAGCACATGTGCTTTTTATTTTGGTCGCAATGGTTACAGCCTTCTCCACGCTGACGAGCGCCAACAGCGCGAAACGCGTTCGTGGATGGCTTTTCTTGATTTATCAAGAAATTGGGTTGGCCAAATATCTCGGAGTAAGCTGAATAAACGTTTAGTTTATTTTTACTCCACTAGATGGCGCTCTGCCATCTAAAAAGCACATGTGCTTGTGGTCAGGAGATGCCTTCTTTATTTTTAATATATATATATATTATAATAGTCTTGATAATTACATGGATTTTTAAATGTACTCATAATTCAATTTAAAAAAAAAAAGACATATTGAAAGGTTTTATTAAAAATATACACCTTGTAAATTTTGTTGATTATAATTCGAAACGCTTGAAACTTGTCATTGAACATATTTACTAAGGTTTAAAAGTAAACATCAAATATGCACACATAATTACTCTTTTTAAAAAAGTTACAAACACAAGAATATATACACACACTTAATCTTTAGAAAATACACATAAACACACACACAGACTAATACACATACAAAACACACATATAATTCCAACCACACACAACAAAACAAAATTTATAAATTTTAAGTCCTTTTTTTTTCTCAACTCTTTCTTCTAATTTAATCCAAATATTCATTGGTCGAAGAGATTGGTAGGTGAGTCAATTAGCAGGGACGAAACTCCCGCCGGGTTTAATTTTGACAAGTCCCGGCCCGGTACCAATCTCTTTCCATCCTGGACGAAACATTAAGGTTTCCAACAAAACAACACAAAAAAATTTTACTCCATCTTACAATAAAATTTTGATAATTTTAAAAGTGCTTTCCACACAAAAATATATTTAAAAAATATATAAAATTACACAAAATATAACTAAAAAAAAAATAATAATAATTTTCTTCCTTAATAAATTTAAATTGTTTGATAAAAAGATTACATGGTTCTGTCTTTGCTCTTTTTCCTACTCTAATATCTTCAATTCTTCCTTTTTTTTCTATGTTCTGCTTCAATGACGTGTAACGACCGAAGTAATAAGCGTGAACTTGTTATAACCCTATATTGTTACTTAAAGAATAAAAACTTTTTTGTTACCCTAATAATAATATTTAATAATTTGCTTTAATCATCTTCAATTTACAACTACTTTTCATATAAATTATTTTTAATTCTACTATATATATATATATATAAGTAGAATTAATTATAATTTATATGAAAGATAGTTGTAAAATTAATGATAATTAAAAAAATTATAAAATATGACTATTTGGGTATCAAAAAGGTTTTAATTTTTTATATAACAACTTAGGGTTATAACAAGTTCACGCTGTTACCTCGGCAGTTACGCGTCATTTAAGCAGAACTTAGAAAAAAAGGAAGAATTGAAGATATTAGGGTAAGAAATCCTCATAAAGAAAGTTGAAATCCTCTGAAGAATATAAGTAAAAGATTTAATGCGAACGAGGATACGTTTCTTTTAGGTTTTAATAAGGACGAGCTTTCGGGCCGATAACCCTTCTACAGGACCTAGGTCATGTAGAAGGGTTATCGGCCCGAAAGCTCGTCCTTATTAAAACCTAAAAGAAACGCATCCTCGTTCGCATTAAATCTTTTACTTAAGAAATCCTCATCTTCAATGAATACAATCAATATCTTGAATTCTTCCCTTTATTTTTCTATGCTCTGCTTAAATGACGCGTAACTGCCGAGGTAACAGCGTGAACCTGTTATAACACTAAGTTGTTACATAAAAAAATCTAAAATTTTTTGATACCCAAATAGTAATATTTTATAATTTGTTTTTAATTATCATTAATTTACAACTATCTTTCATATAAATTATACTTAATTCTACTTTATCGTTCAGTAATAGCTTGCTATACTGACATTATACTCTCAATTCGACATCGAAATTTTCTATAACTTTCCTTAAATATTATAAAACCTTTTCATATATATATAAAGTAATTATTGGTGGCGCCCACCGCGGGAAAGACTCCGCCACCGATGGACTGCGAGAGGTTTTTTCCCACAGAGTGGGCAAGTCGATGTGATGTCTGACATTACCCAACTCAAGACCAAGATGGTACTTGTAGATGGTAGCCTTCGCCATACTTGTCATTGCCTCGGAGAGAGAGTGTTAAGAGGCTAAATTACCAGTTATGATCATTCTGTTCACATTTGTGATGATCTATTCTCTCTCTTAGGTTGAGTACAACATAAAAAATAGAATAGGCAGAATCTGAAATAAGTGTCATTCTTCCTGATAGGAAAGTCATTTTGAGATTTCTTCGATTTCTCCTTAAAGTGTAGAATCAGGCCGCCAACAACCGAGTCCGACAGACATGATCTCTTTACGCGATCTTTTTCTTTTAAAACTTGGCGTTTTGTTCAATTTTTGGATGAAAATAACCCTATCTATAAAATTGTTTATAGTATAAAAATGGGTATTAAAAATTATATCCATATTTTATATTATGCTCGACTACTTCGCGAAAGGTTGGAATGCAGAACAGTCATTTTACAATCTCAACGAATTTTTGGCGAAAGATCATTGATAAAATAAAAACGAATCGAAAGTTGATGCCTGGAATTCAATTCGAAAGATAAAAAAGTCGCAGATGAAGACGGAAGAGGTTGAACATTAAATTTCGACGATCTGAGACATTTGTCAGTCGTGGAAGAAGACGAAAGCTTAATAAAAAATGTTGGCAAAAGGCAGCAATGTGTACCATTCGATAAATGTTTTGTATAAAAAAATAAAATAAAACTCTAGGAATCTGTAATTGAAGTAGTAGTGAATATATATGCTCTTTAATATGATTATTAAAAGATGATTTCTTAAATTTGGTTGTTTTCTTTTGTTGAATGAAATTTGTTTTACACACGTAAAAACTTTTAAAAACGACACAATCACCATGTACCGACATATTAGACAGATACCCCGATATTAGCAAATCCTCTCTAGAAGACCAGTGAAGATAGAGGGTAGTCGAGGGAGGAACAACCAAGAACTAGATTTTGACAAAATCAATAAGAAACCTAGCCCTAGATTCCTTATTGATTTATCAAAGTATAAAAGTAGGGAAGAATCTATATCAAGAACTAGATGGATAGACATTATCAATGGACCATAAGATACTTTCTCCAGTACCCAAGGAAATGGTGCGACGAAGCTAGGATAAGTAGAATCCAAAGATCACCAGAAGTCGTCCATGGCACACGATAAGAACAAAGAAGAGCTATAGGTACGAAATTCGTGAATCCAACTAAAGATGACACCTTGGTAAAAAAAATATTTATTTTAAAAAAGGTCTGTGAAAGAGAAGAATAAAACTTCAAGAAACTTACCAAGTGATCTTCAAACAATTCACGGCACTTTAAAAAAAGAAATATTTCGGCAGCCATCAACTTAAATTAAATCCCATAAACTTCAATTTTATTGATCTGGAGGGGAAAGCTCAGATTTATTACTTTGACAGGTTTTGCGACTTGTGGAGAATTCTGTGTCTAAACAATGGTTGAATATTCTTCTTCCAAAAAAGTATCAAGACTGAACCTATACAACTCTGGTGACTCTCTGAAATATATGAGACGTCATATTTTATTTGAATATATTGTTGGATCATGCACCTATATTTATTTTAATTTGTAATATTATTTTTCATATATTTTGTAATAAAATTGATATTTTATATTGATTTATTTTAGTAAACAGAATATGTATTATCTATAGATTATGTATCATAAAATCATCTTTTGTATTTTGATTTACTATGTGAACTCACAACTCTCTAAACTTTGAATGTGAGAAATAAATATATTATTCTGGAGACTACTTAGAGTTATCTCATTATTCACTTATCTAACCTTGTAGGATGGTGTAAACGCGTTCTGACATGTCTGAGGAAATAATAAAGGTTGAAATGGGGTTGGTGGAAGGATGGTCTAAAACGTTGGTTTTCGACCGCTACGACCCGGGTTCGAATCCCGCATTGGACACTTTTTTATGTTAAAAAAATGCTCCAATGGCCCCCGATTCTTGCAAAAGTCCAACCCAACCAGCGAGTGCAAGTAACCAAACGGGGCTCTGGCACATTTGTAAGTTTAAAGTCGAACTGCTTTTCACATATGTAGACATGTGGTGCACTTAGAGTAAAAGCAGTCGCCTACTTCTACCCACCATGATTATCATGGCCTGTACCACGTGTACTAGGGATAAGCAAAAATAAATAAATATAAAGGTTGAAGATTCTGCCAAACACGGTAACCTGGCGCAACAATATTACATATATAAATTTAATTCACAAATTCGACTCCATTTTATACGATAGATTTGTTACACGCGTAGATATTCTACGTGTACATTCTTAACATATACAATATATATGAAACCTTAATATCTTCCTATACACATTTTAACATATTGGAGATAAGCAAAGCATTCATATTATTCTCTTATACATCATTTGATTGATTTTCTTTCTTAAAAAAAATCCCCCAAATATAACAATAAGAAGAATCTTTATATAAAAGGGCTTACCTGTATCTGTAAAGAAAACGAAAACAATTTTTCTCAAAATATTTCGAGATATTGCTCCCTCTTTTTCAATTTATTGCACAGTAAACTTAATTTACAAATTCTTGTAGATCATATGAAAACAACTCGAAATCTCTCGAAATATTTTGAGAAAAATTATTTTCTTTTCTTTACAGATCCAGGTACGCCCTTTTATATAAATTTATTTAATGGGTCTCCTTTTGATTCAAACAATAAGAATTGTCGTTTCAAAAATAGAGCAATCCCTAAATAGATTATCAATTAAAAAGGCATATATGGAATCTAAATAGTATTTATTTACCAATATTTCAGTTGGCTGAACACCAACCCTTTTCGAAATATTACAACATATTTATGTCAACAACAAACATAACGTCAATAAAATTAAAAATTAAAAATATGTTTTTCCTATACTCAATAGGCGTTATTGTTAATATTCACACCCTTATTACAAAATGTATTTTGTCTGTTATACATATATTAATATAGATGGACATTTTGCCGGGAGGATATTGATCTAAAGAGACAAAGGTCGCCTCTTCCGTCAAAATATACGTCAAAACTAGACGCCATCTCTTGACCATCGCCGCAAACTAGCGGCCTCGGGTCTGTGACAAAGCCACAACACCAGCTTTGGCAAACTGAAAAGCGCCCACCTAGAGACCATGGTTTCGGGCTAATGGCCCTGGTCAGCCTAGGGCGGACATTATTCCATGAGATCCACACGGGATCTAATGGAATCTTGACAATCTGCCAAAGAGGTGTTTAGCTGGCAAAGTGGCTGGGCCAAATTTATGTCTAGTTTTGACGTCTATTTTGACGGGAGAGGCGACCTTCGTCTCTTTAGATATATTAATATATTAAATTTTGTATCCCTCCCCCTGAGAGTATAGGCAAAAATATTGCTAAACTTAATTCTATTGACGATATGTGGCGCTGAGTTTGTTGTTGACACATAAATATATTGTACTAGCCGAATGACCCGGGCAACGCCCGTGTTTTACCCGATTGAATGTTTTTATTCACTTACTATTTGTTACAATTATAAATTGGCGCCTTTATTAAATGCATATATTAGTTAATAACTATAGCCTATGTGCTTAATCTGTCTATGTACTGTTGGCTTCCGTAGGCGTCTCTTACTGGGAAAAAGAAAGAGAGGATTCCATTTAGTTATTAACTAATAAATGCATTTATTTAAGGAGCGACCCGCTCCAACACAATAGTTACAAAAACGAAAAAGCGAGTGGGGGGGGGGCAAAGGTGGCGTGATCGTAGCCAACCAATAGGAGGGCGCCATTCCAAAAAAAAAAAGCAAACGGTGACAGGAATGATAAATGATTAGGAGATGGAGAATGACGCTCGTAACTGTATATAGAATTAACTTCAAAAAGACTTTCAGCCAACTAAAATATTGGTAAATAAATAATATTTTGATTTAATATATGCCTTTTTAATTGAAGAAAGTAGAATAAACTTACATTTAAGAGGCTTTTTTTTTCACCAACCAAATGATCCTCAAATTGAGGTTTCACAGAAATGCAATCCAAAGATTAATCTTTCGAAATCATTTATTTTCTTCAGGCCTAAATTTGAAAGTTTGGCTAAATGTCTAGAACTTAGAAGAAGAATAACTATTTGGTCCCAGTCTTGAGGATATGGTGGGATAAGATAATAACAGTTGATATATAAGGTTGTCCCAAACGTTCGTAAACATATTATGATTTACATTTTGCAAGTGTTTACGAACTTTTGAGACGACCTTGGTAATATTGGTAACCTTTGTTAAATTATAACGGAATTCTTATAGAAGATTGATACAATCTCTGATATTCTATATCAAGGGTGGCCAATCAGCAGGTGGGTCAAGTTTCATAATTACGAGGTTATCCCAAAATTTCGTAAACACTTGCAAAATATAAATCATAATATGTTTACGAACTTTTGGGACAATCTTATAGTAGTAAAGAAACGCATCACCTTTTATTTTAAACAACTTCCTCGTTCTTGGTCATTAAGACATCAAGTCTTAGAATCTGAGAACCTCCTACAGAAGCTCTTTTGTTTAGATTACTGCTATTAGACACGTGCTGTAGACACTCCACCGTATTCAAAATAGTTTTTAAAAGAATTTCTCTCTATCAAATTATTCGTCATCTACACTAATCAATTTGATAAAGTGGTACATCATTAATGAGACAATTATGATCAATGTAACTATCACATCATAATTCATAGAGCATTCTATCACTTGATTGACCTTTAAACAACAAGTTGTTTTAACAATAAACTGGTGAAGGAAGATGATAGTTATTTAAGGTATTACGGGCAGGTTTAATGCCACGAATTGAGCTTTGAATAAAATTAGAGTTAAATTTTACGATACTAGATGATATAACTTGTGCTTCAATAATGTATAGTCCCTATTAATGTCTTCATACGGGGGTCGGTGAAAGAATGGTCAAAACCGTTGGTTTCGACCACTACGACCCGGGTTTCGATTCCCGCATTGGAAACTTTTTTATGTTTAAAAAAATGCTCCAATGGCCCCGATTCTTGCAAAGTCCAACCCCACTAGCGAGTTCAAGTAACCAAACGGGGCTCTGGAATATTTGTAAGTGCAAAGTCGAACTGCTTTTCACATGTGTAGACATGTGGTGCACTTACAGTAAAAGCAGTCGTCAACCTCTACCCACCATGATTATCATGACCTGTACCACGTGTACTATATATACATAGGGATAAGCAATTATATTTATATATATATATCTTCATACTAAAGGGAAAACAGTTCGAATTTTCACATATAGAGTGCCAAAGCGATGTTGAGGACATCCATTAACGGTAAAATTATGCAAAATCAGAAGATTCACATCAGGATCATTTAGAAAACAACTTAGTTCTAGTTGGACAAGAGTTTGGGGGTTAACGGAAGTGGCGATTTCTACCCCTCGCTCAGACTTTATCACATCAATCGATGACGGTCTATGGCCCCATCAGCAAGCACGATACGGCTGCAATTTCACAACATCCTACATGGGGAAATCTCGACATCCATATAAATATTTATAACAAAATTTGTAACCGCTCATATCTCTAGAAATCAACATTTTTCTGGTCAATATGGTTATTATGAAATAGCCTCAATGTCGTATCTCTTAACGCAAAATTCGGAATTTATGAATATATTATAATATTGGCTTTGTTGCAGTCGTGAACTTAAAAATACAATAAAATCAATTTTAAATGACAATTTGCTTCAATTGTGCTAATGAAGTGTAGAATATATAAGAAGGTATAGTATAGAAAGTAAAGTATAGTTATATAATTTGAAAAAGTACTACCTGACTAAAGGCGAGTAGAATAAAGAGAACAAAAGACGTATTTACATAATTACAAAATATTGAGCCGCCAATGGGAAAAGAGAATATGATTTACGGGCTACTAACCAAAATGTATGATTTTCAAGCCCAAATCTTCCCAATGGGAAAAGAGAGAGATATTTATAACCCAGGTTCCTGGAGCGCAGAGCGCCAATTACCTGGGGAACCAATGGGAAAACAACAACAATGTGTTTATATAGAGAGAGCCGCCACACCTGGCGGTCGACTTTACAGAGTAGTTTGTTCTAGAAATGATGATTGTAAAATAAAATAATATCTATTTAAGATATATATATATATGCAATATAATTCCCACACTACTTGTAAATAGTCAACACATTTTTATTTTACTATCCATATTTTTTAATATCCATATATTTTAATATCTATAATCAAAGAGAAAATAGTCAATGCTTGTATATAATTTTTTGACCAACGACCCGAGGGGTAAGAGGGAGAAGAGGAGAACAAAGGAGTTGAAAAATAAACAAAGGAAAATGGCTGCGTTTCTTTTTGTCGCGTCTATTATTTCTTATATACAAATTTAGAGTTTTAAATTTATAATTATTCAAAGACTACCTTAATACGACAGTATTTAGCCGACATAGGATATAATAACCGGTACGTTTTTCTTTTTTTTTTTTTTAACTTTATTGGATTTAGCCTTTAGCCTACACCCATTCGCCACAAAAATGCCAAAAAGGAAGCCAGATACCGACACTCATTTTTCTGACAGAAACGATAATATGGAATTTAAATTAATGAAAGAACAAATTAATTTACTAACACAAATTATACAACAACACACACACAACAGACGATCTCAAATAAAAATTATATAAGTAAATTCTCTGGCCTCAATCAAGATATAAATATTTTCTTTCGTAACATTGAGGATGCAACGAACGATGAACGAGACAGAAAAAATTTGGTTATTCTAAATTTAGAAGAAGAAGCTAAAAATATATTTTATCGATTGGGCTTAGAACAAGAGACTTATTTAAATATCAAACAGAAACTGTCCACAATCTATATATCAAAGAAGAAGACAACGTTGGAAGAATTGTTCACTCGCCAATTGGAAAAGCCAGACTTCCAGGTTGGAACATAGGTCTAGCCAACTTGTGGCCAACGATAGGAAGAATAGGGATCGTAGGATGAAGAAATATATGAACATTTTCAAAGTGAGTAATCGTGGCCGAGATATCTACCATCTGTAGTCTTAGCTTTTTAACCCCGCACTGTTCGAATCCTATCGACTTATTAGAGAATAAAGATGTAATAAATAACAGTTTAAAATATCAATAGTATATCATAACCTCGTTAGGATATTTTCAATTCAGAGAAAATTAAACATTTTATCTAGACTGTGCAGCTACGAATTTCATCTTGCGCACACCCACACAGGTTCACTGCAATATAATTCCCACACTACTTGTAAATAGTCCACACATTTTTATTTTACTATCCATATTTTTTAATATCCATATATTTTAATATCTATAATCAAAGAGAAAATAGTCAATGCTTGTATATAATTTTTTGACCAACGACCCGAGGGGTAAGAGGGAGAAGAGGAGAACAAAGGAGTTGAAAAATAAACAAAGGAAAATGGCTGCGTTTCTTTTTGTCGCGTCTATTATTTCTTATATACAAATTTAGAGTTTTAAATTTATACTTATTCAAATACTACCTTAATACTACATATATATATAGGTATAATTAACAGTCGTTTCTAGAATCGTTAGCTACTATACGGCCTGTTGAGAAATGGGCACTTGGCCTTAAAGATCTGGAGCCAAACATAATTCATTGAATAAACATTATTTTAAATAGTGTTTAAAATCATTGATATTTTCATTTTCGGCACTTGATATATTCTTCAAACCGAATAGTTTGAGGTTTTATAATTAATTTTCTCTAACCACACACCACTGATAGTATGGTAGTAATTCCTTTAGAAAGCTTGAAGGTATCAATTAATGATTTGATTGTCCGAAAGGACAATTAGCTAGGTTTATGTGAGCAAATTTTTAGTATTTTAAATCAAAGACCTATTGGATATTTTTCGAAATTTTTCAACATCAACGAGTTCATAAACACAACAAGTTAAACCCCAGGGAATGACCCCGCGAAAGCCCTTTCATCAAATTACCATCAAGAAGATGGAAGTCAAGCAACTGTGAAAGACTCCACAATTACAAGGGAAATGGGCAATAACTTCTCCAAAGCTAAAGAACACAACGTCCAGAATTTTTCATCACAAACAATGGTATTCACAGAGAGGGATGACAATTAGGCTTCATGTTTCTACCATTGTTGAATCTAACAATGGGAGCTATTGATCGACACTGAGTTACGTCTTGTTGCTCGCAGCGAATTCGTACATCATGTTACAGCATTATTTAGAACTTCAGGCTGTGTAGGTGCATCTGTGCATTGTCCCGTACATCATGTTACAACATTATTTAAAACTTCAGGCTGTGTACGTGCATCTGTGCATTGTCTCGTACATCATGTTACAGCATTATTTAGAACAATCTGGAACTCTACGATCTGTACTCGACCTCACATCCGTACGATGTCCCATGATTAAGACACCGGCTAGGTAAATCGTGTTACAACACCACATTAGATAATCAGGGGACTAACGAAAACTATCGACAAATTCACCAAACCACTCTGAAGCATGAATAGCGTGACCTCACCCAGATATGTACGGCAGTAACCTAGGAGAGCATCCGGAATTATTCAAATGAAGAAAATATTTTATTGGGTGCGAAGAGCCAAGAGATCGTATAATGATAATTGAAATGGCGCTCTTACATCTAAAGTGTCCATGTGAACTGTCAAGATATGCATTTAAATTTTTAAAAAATCAACATCTAACACGTTTCTATTTTTTAAAACTTTTTCACACACACGCAAAACACACCTACATACATTACAAAATAACATATTCAGAACATAGTGAAAAAAAAGGATGAGGTGAAAATAGTTAGGGTAGAAAAAAGGCTAAATATAGAACAATTATAATACAAAGTCTAAGGGATTGGTAGCGCCCTCAAGTGAAGGATCGAAAAGGCTGCCAGGTAACCTTTGGCAAGGCCCAATCTAATACCAACCTCTTTCCAACCAAGTTGAACCAATAGAGAGATTCCATCATTTAATAAATGAAAATAACTAAAAACAATAAAGGTATGTTATCTCCAATATTTTTAATATGGAATTTTATTAGAAAATCTGAAACTTAAAAATAATAATAAAATATAATATATATTATACATAGAATTTTATTCTTTAGGAAATCCTTTTATATTTCTATACGTTTTATTTGTTTGATTATACGTACATTATTATGGCTCGGTCATTTGCTCTTTTCTACGCTCTCTTATTCTTTTCTTTTTTTCTCTCACTATGTTCTTTCTGCATATAGGACGATAAACTTCTGAATCTTTCGCGCGAACCTTCCCCTCTCCCTCTTTTTACTTAGTACCTCCTTGATTTTTAACTTAGTTACTTAATTTATCCATTCGATAAATTTGTAGAATTATAATTAATATTTAAATTTATGTCACATTTCGCATTTTATGTCATAATACAATATTGTATGTTTTTATACATTGTTCAATTTTGTTGGGAAAAAATTATATATTCGTAGAAGAAGGCTGATAATTACTAAGATCTTTCATTTTACTTGAAGATATTTAATAAACAATAAGGAAGGACAAGGAGATTATGAAGAAAATTCAAGGAATTGAACTAGATAAAATTACATTACTCTAGCAGTTCACGCCTATCAGCAACCTGCCCTATCCAATAACCGCTAGCCAATACACAACAATCTAATATGGCTGCGATATATCGGTAGAGATGCAAATTAGAATAGACCATATTAAAACAATATACAAATTATAACAGAGCATTACATCATTGAAATATCTAGAATTGCCACTTTCAACAAATTCAAATAACCATTTATATTTAAAACTAGACGAATGACCCGGCTTCGCCCGAGAATTCCCCCGAGTGCAATTTCCTTCATAATGAAAGTACATCAATAATAAATAGTAGAAGTGACATAGAATAGCAATACAGAGTAACACATAAACCACAGGCAAAAAGTGTGTGTGATGGAGAAAATTGTATTATATTATGGTTAGGTATTTGATTTAATTATTTTTTTTTTTGTAATCCATTTAGTTGTTTCAAAAGCAATATAGTGTAAATAGATGGCGGCTTTTCCACCCAACCCCCGAGGTACCCGCCCCAGCGCATTAGCCCTTGAAATTGCCTCAGTTGAGTGAGTGACTGCGATGGATATTGACTGCGATGCCCATTTTCTCAATAAGAATAAGAGAAAATAGGTTTATAGAAAAAAATAATCCAAAATACTGGCATATAAATATTTTTCTGTGAAAAATAAAAGAGCACATGGAAATTAGGTAAACATATGTGTTTGCTAATGGCTGCGATTGCATTTTAAACAATTTTTTTCAAAAAATATATAAAAAAACAAAGGCGAGAACAAAAATGAATACAAAATACGAAAGCCATTATTCACATACAGTGACGCTAATTTTGTATTTTTTAAAATTGCATTGTGTACGTACCGTAACTTAGTAATGTAAATTTATCTCTCAATACTCAATAACTTTGTAAAAAAAGTAACACTCGTTTAAAAAGATATTTTTAAAAAAGTACTCAAGCACCTTGAAAAAAATGCAGAACGTTCATTGGTCGCTTAATTGTTGTAATTGTTACTTCGCCTCGTATTTACTCCTCGTAAAAAAGTTATTAGAATAAAAAAAAAAAAGCATAAATAATAATCAAAGTGTAGCCGAAAACTTTCCTCAGGTTTATAAAAAGCGACATGCAACATGTAGTTTTTGAGTTTATCGCGAAATAGACAACAGAATTTGGCTTTTATATATAAGTTTTTAACTTTTAATTAGACATTTTAAATTTAGACATATGGACTTTTTTATATAATATTTATTTAAGATACTTTTAAACACAACTATGACAACATCAAATATAATATTAAAATATTATCGTCTCGTTTCTAATAATATTTAAAATTGATAGAGACTCGTATCAAGCAATATCAAATGAAAACAGGAAACTTTAATCAGGTTGGTATGCTTACAAAACGAAACTATGCAAAAGCTTCTAAGTTATTGAACATAATTTATAGTTCTGCTATGAAAAATGATAAAAAAGAAGGCTAATTAAAATTAATAAAGAAAGGAGGATTTAGACAGAAAAAATTTCATTAAGTGAAACGTATATACGAGAGAGTACAAAATAATTTTAGTATTATCTTTCAAAAAATTAGGGATGAATTGAAAAATATTTTAAATCTAGAATATCGCAAACAACAATAACCAATGCAATAGTAACTCTGATAAAATAACTCTGAAAAAGCATCTATTGAGTTGATCAACATAAAATCAGATGAAACTAAGCGAAAAACAAAAGAAGATGCGGAATTATTTTTTTTTTTTATAATTCGCCTTATTTAAAAATGATGACAAACATCGCTATTTCCATTTTGTTGAAGATATTAATCAGCGATTTCAAATGTTTCTTTTTGACCAGTACTTTTGTTTTGTTTTTGCTTTTTCCCTAAAATGTTTTTTTTTCTTCTTCTTCATTATTATTTGTTCTATATGCAAAGCTTTGTTTTTTTGAGACTTGAATAAACAAATTCAAGTTTATTATATTTTTGTGTGCTTTTAAAGTTAAAGCACAACACATTTCAAGCCCTTCTTTCTTATAATAAGAACTATATTTAATATCTTTAGTTGTTTCAAAATGCTCCTAAATAAGGAATATATAGAAATGTCCATATGTCTAAATTAGAATGAAAAATGTTCAAATTCAAATTAAAAATGTCTAAATTGAAATGAAAAATGTCTTAATTAAATTTGAAAATATCTAAATATAAATTTAAAATGTCTAATTAAAAGTTAAAAACCTATATAAGAAAGATATAGAAAAGTCCATGTGTCTAAATTGAAAGGAAAAATGTCTAAATTAAAATTGAAATGTCTAAATATAAATTTAAAATGTTTAATTAAAAGTTAAAAACCTATATATCTACTTATATATTTGCCTTATTCTGTCTGTTTGCTTGTCTGTTTGTCTGAAGCTCACGGATTGGATTTTTCATAACCATCGGTGGTTCAGTGGTAGAATGCTCGCCTGCCACGCGGGCGGCCCGGGTTCGATTCCCGGCCGATGCATTTTTTTTTTTTTTTACAATTTTTAAAACTCATTTATATATTATACAAGAATGACATCCACGGCGCCAATTTATAATTGTAACGAATAGTATTTGAACAAAAGCATTTAATCGGGTAAAACCCGGGCGTTGCCCGGGTCATTCGTATATAATAATTGTATAAACGAATGCAAGACAAAATCACCGCGAATGTTTCTTTTTTTTAAGGCAATTTCTTTTTAAGGCAATTATCGTTATTTATCGTTAATTTTTGTTTCGATTTTATTGAAAAAAAAAACGATATGGTGCCTTTAAAAAATGATCTTTATTACTATGCAGTTTTCTATTTAGTCAATATACCTAAGTTCATGTTGCAAATGTAATTATCTCTATCGATTTAGTAGGTGAAATGCAAAAAAAAAATCGACATGATATAATCTTTATGAAAATTCACATTTTGACGTGACAACGTCTTAAATTAGGTTGCGGCTGGGAGTCACTTATGAAAAAGTGTAACGCCCGGTAACGTTACGATGAGTCACCGAACGAGAGTGCTGCGCGCGCAGCGCTAGAGAATTAGGCGCATTGAATCGGCGCATGCTTGTCTCTGTCTTTGTCTTTCTCGAACGTTCTTGGCGTTGGAAAAACAAGAAAGCGTCATAATACAAGTTCACACGTGTGGTTAAAGTATCGTCAGCTGTGTCTGTAGTGAAAATGTGGAGTGCTTAGATTCGTCATTTACAACAACTACAACAATAAAGGTAAATAATTGTACACTGATATTTCATTATCGTAAACTATGATTGATTGATTAATTGTTAGATTGACACAAAAGTTGAGAAACTGAGTTTATAGGTTATGTCATACTATTGATAAATGTTGATAGTGTTAAGTAAATTATTAGTTTAAAATTAATTAATTAATTAATTATTATTTTACAAATTTTAAATAGTTTCAAATTTATTTAGCAAAAATTTGAACCTTCGATCTGAATAAATGTTTTGATTTTCGAATTGATTATTTAAAATTACAAATATTAAGAAAAAGTGGCAGATATAAGAACACTTTATTTAAACTGTGTTGAGCAAGAATTTCAACATCTAATATAAGTAAATGTTTTAATTTTCAACTTCATCATTTACAATTACAAATTTTATTTAATTTCAAATTTATTTAGCAAAAATTTGAACCTTCGATCTGAATAAGTGTTTTGATTTTCAAATTGATTCTTTAAAATTAAAAATTCATCCATTCAATTCCAAATGTTCAACAGGAATCACCACTCTCAAAACAATGGAAACGGTGCCTTCAACTTCCAGTACTTCAATGGAGACGGAGGATATCGTGCCGTCAACGTCTGCAGTACCTTTCGTTGTTCCACACACCACCTCTACCGCCAGAACGAATGCTCAGCGACAACGTGAGTACAGACTACGAAAAGCATTGACCAGAACTCCTGAACAAGTAAGAGCCTTTGCAAAAGCGGCTGCGGAGAGGCAACGCAGGTTCAAGCTACGTAAATCTGCTAACATAGCCCTCACCAGCGGTACGTCAGAGTCACCTGCTTCAACGTCTTGTTCTGTGGTGGAGAGAACAAGCGTTCCTGTCGTGGCGGAGAGAACGAGCGTTCCTCTAACTAACGCTCAACGGCAACGTGCATTCCGACAACGTAGAGCAGCATCTTCTCGGACTGATGTACAACCGACTACTTCTTCAAGCCAAACAGCAATACAACTGGAACAATCCACCTGGTATACCAAATGGTCATCGTCAATACGGAGATTTCAATCTACTTTCCTGGACAACGATTTTGGCCATGCTTGCTCGGTTTGTGACAGATTGTGGTTCAAGAATGACCTTAAAACCATCACTGCACTACAACTGAAGGTAATCTCGGATTGGTACGTTAAGGAAAATCGGCAGCTACGCAAGGAGGATTATACAAAGTCTTGCAACACCTGTAGACAATCACTGAATAAGCGTAAGCTTCCTACTCTCGCAAAGGTCAACGGCTTCTCATATCCTGACATACCTCCAGGTCTACCGCCTCTGGATCCTATCAGTGAACGTTTGGTCTCACCGCGCCTTCCATTTATGCAAGTGCGTCGACTGCGTCATGATTTCTCTTATGGAATTATTGGACAAGTGATAAACGTCCCAGTCAACGTACAAGACATGGTAAAATGCTTGCCTCGCCATCTAGAAGAGGACGATGTTATCAACGTTAACATCAAAAGGAATCTTGCACACAGAACAAATTACTTCAGCGGGTACATGTCTAAGCGTACGGTCAAAGAATGGTTAGATGTACTTCAAAATTCAAGTCTATATCGTTTGTACGATATCAAAATAGATTTGTCAAGACTGCAGCCTGCATTGCCATCAGATGAAGGCCTTCAAGATGATCCTGCTAATCGGATCGAAGCAATCTCCGCCGAATATACGCCCGAGTCTGAAGTTCTTGCTGCGAGACAGCACACACTACTGTGAAATGAAGAGGATTGTCTTGACATCGCACCAGGACATCGAGCAACGCCTCTTAACATGTACATTGTTTTAGTAAACAAAATATATTTCTATAGTTAAAATTTGTGCAATTCTTATTTTCATTCAATTCCTTGTTCCTATTGTGCAATTTAATTATATTCATATCAATAAATATTCTACCGTTGTCACGTAAAATCTTCACCCGTAAAACCGACTTTAAAGGCAACCATTGTTTTTTTTTTATTTTTATATTTTCAAGACACACACAGTTTGGGGCGGGACGTTTCACAAGAGAAACATCCACGGCGCCAATTTATAATTGTAACGAATAGTATTTTAATTAAAACGTTTTAAAAACACACAGTTTGGAACGCGACGTTTCACAAGAGTGACATCCATGGCGCCAATTTATAATTGTAACGAATAGTATTTGAATTAAAACGTTTTTAAAATATATACGCACTCGGGTAAAACCCGGGCGTTGCCCGGGCCATTCGTCTAGTAGATTTATAAACGTATATAAATATTGTTATATACGTTTAAATATATTTAAAAAAAAACGTTATTTTTGAAAACATTTATTATATTTTAAATAAACTATAAGATTTGAAAATATAGCAATCCATAAATAAATCTTTAATTAAAAAGTCATAAATTGGGTCAAATTATATTTTGAGCCAATTTATGCCTTTTTAATTAAAACCTATGTTTTCTCTTGCGAAATAAGGCAAATAAAGTATACTAGACGAAAGGCCCGGGCACCGCCCGGGGTTTACCCGAGTGCGAATATATTTTAAAAACGTTGTCTTGGGTGGTCGCTATTGACAGGGTGGTCTGTATAGACAGGTGGATGTATCACACAGCTGATAACAGGGTTGTCTAGAGTGGTCGCCATAGACAGGGTGGTCTGTATAGACAGGCGGATGTATCACACTGCTGATAACAGGGTTGCCTAAGGTGACCGCTATAGACAGGGTGGTCTGTATAGACAGGTGAATGTAACACATTGATGATAAGAGGGTTGCCTAAGGTGACCGCTATAGACAGGGTGGCCTGTATAGACAGGCTGCTGATAACAGGGTTGTCTAGAGTGGTCGCTATAGTCAGGGTGGTCTGTATAGACAGGTGTATGTATCACACTGCTGTTAACAGGGTTGCCTAGAGTGACCGCTATAGACAGGGTGGTCTGTATAGACAGGTGGATGTAGCACACTGCTGATAACAGGGGTGTCCAGAGTGGCCGCTATAGACAGGGTGGTCTGTATAGACAGGTGGATGTATCACACAGCTGATAACAGGGTTGCCAAAGGTGACCGCTGTAGACAGGGTGGCCTGTATAGACAGGTGAATGTAACACACTGATGATAACAGGGTTGCCTAAGGTGACCGCTATAGACAGGTTGGTCTGTATAGACAGGCTGCTGATAACAGGGTTGTCTAGAGTGGTCGCTATAGTCAGGGTGGTCTGTATAGACAGGTGTATGTATCACACTGCTGATAAGAGGGTTGCCTAGAGTGACCGCTATAGCCAGGGTGGTCTGTATAGACAGGTGGATGTATCACACAGCTGATAACAGGGTTGTCTAGAGTGGCCGCTATAGACAGAGTGGTCTGTTTAGACAGGTGGATGTAGCACACTGCTGATAACAGGGTTGTCTAGAGTGGCCGCTATAGACAGGTGTATGTATCGCACAGCTGATAACAGGGTTATCTAGAGGGGGGCAGGGAGGCCACGTGTTCGCTGGCAGCCAATGGGCGCGCATTCTATCCGTGAGCTTCAGACAGACAGACAGAATAAGGCAAATATATAAGTAGATATAGAAAATGTGTCTAAATTAAAATGAAAAATGTTTAAATTAAAATTGAATTATCTAATTCAAAATTTAAAATGTAGTAAATTTGCAAATAAAATTGCAACGAATATTTATTTCAAGTCAAATTCAAACCAAAACCTTCCCGGTAGTATATTAAACAACTTCCCAAAGTATCACGGCGATTGGATATATGGTTTTTGAATCAATCGAGTACAGACAGGCAGACATTCAATTTTATATAAATAGATTTAAAGCTGATATTTTAAACAATAATAATAAAACAAATATATTTATTTACAAAAAGGAGAAATATTTCTAACATAATTTAAACTTTATTTTTTAGCATGCAACCCGTAAGCTCGTGGGATAAGTTGTAGAGTGCGCCTCTGATACGTCTGTATAAATGAACGTATTTGACAGTTGAGCCGTTCTTGACGCGGTCGAAACTAAACTACCTCCCCACTAATTTTCATCCAAATCGGTTCAGCCGTTCTTGAGTTATAAATAGTCTAACAATTTTCACGACTTTCTTTTATATATTTAGAAGATAGATATAAAAATTATTATTTAAAACCCAAATTTAACTTGTTATATTTACAACTTGTTTGCTATTTAAATAGTTCCCTCTTCTTTTACCTTCCGGGCGAAGTACTCGTACCTACTGTACATATGAACACCAGGCCGTGAGGGCAGTCCGTTATCTGCAGCGGTCCTCTTATATAAATATATAAAATCGCTCTAATGAAAAAAGGTTTATTATTATTTTTAATTGTATCCACTCAAAATAAAAACCTTACCACTTGCCCCCACTACTTTATTTTCATAAATAATATTTAATCCTTGGCGAATAGTATTGCAAAAGACTGTATGTATATTAATATATATATTTTTAATAAAGCGGCTTCACAATTACTTCCCATTTTTCTCACGATGGTAATGTTGAGAACATGGTGATGAATCATCGCATTGGCCATCGTGAGAAACAGTACTGCGGTGGTGTGAGTGTTGTGTTGGAGACAACCTCTCTTACTTTTTTGGGACTCGAGGTTACACTTCTGGGGGAACTCTGGATTACTTCTATATGCCAATGATGCTAAAATATGTTTGTTGTTGAATAATCATTGAAATTTATTTTTCTTTCTAATATTAAATTTCTAATCAGAACAGGACATTTTAAAGGAATGAAGATAAACCCAGACATGACTAGATCCTACAGGAACTACAATAACTGTCACAACACCCAACTCACTCCGGACCACATATACAGTTGACCAGCCATCCTTGCAGCCCTATATATAGCAGACATTAATCCAGAAGAGGACATCCATACCACCTCGGTTGGCCGGTATTGTGATCTGGGTGAAGGGACCTGCTCCATGGACAAGACACCATCTCTAAATATAAAGGTTAGAATTGTATATATAATCGACTACACTTGTTTTCTTATCGTAAAGATAGAGGCTGCCTGGCTGGCATTCATAGTTCTTAAATTTAAAGATACTTCGGCCAGGAAATCTCGACGTTTCGACATTTTGTCCTCGTCAGTAAAAAATGCTTGAATTTTTATTTGCTCCTGACGAGGACAATTTTTTTTTGTCGAAACGTCGAGATAATAAAAATATTTACTGGCCGAAGTATTTTAATTTTGTTTGCTGTGTTATTCTTTTTTTCTAATTTTGGATTTTGTACCCAGAATATGTATAAAAATATGATATTAATAAAGGCTTTATGTGTGCGTAATATTAGGGAAGACTGATATAAATAATAACAAAAAAAGCTAAAAGTCGGAATATTATCTTCTTGAAACGTCGCAGAGACAAGATAATTCTCAACCAAGAATATTTCCGAATTTTTAGAAAGTAATTTGTTCAACAATACTTTTGAAATATATTTAAAGGAGATTATTAATTATCAAATTTCATCATTACAGTAAGGAGACAGTATATAATTGTTTAGTTTAAAAATAAGCATACGGCACGCTAAACGAATAGTTTATATTTTCGAATACTATAATGGCACGCTAATGTAATTTCTTACTAAACTCTGTGTTAAAATAGGGTGCTATTGTTCACTGGGTGATTGGCTTCCGTCAATTTGGAAATTACGACTGGCGGTAAAAATCGAATCTCTCAATAATTTGCACCTCAGGTGGGTGGTCAGGCTAATGGAACAAGCCACTTAGTGACGGCGGGCCTCCATGTTTGATGATGCACTTCGACTGCCAATAATTTACAAAACTTTTGGTTGAAGTTACGATAATAAAATATTTGCCTATTCAATCTCAATACAGGCTGAAAAAGGGTGTCGGTGGAAGGGTGGTATAAACTGTTGGTTTTTGACCGCTACGACCCAGGATTGAATCCCGAATTTGGCACTTTTTACTAATTTAAAATAAATGCTCCAATAGCCCGCGATTCTTGAAAAGTCAAACCCACCAGCGAATACAAGTAACCAAACGGGGCACTGGCACATTTGTAAGTGTAAAGTCGAACTGCTTTTGACATGTGTAGACATGTGGTGCACTTACAGTAAAAGCAGTCGTTAACTACCCACCATGATTATCACGGGATAACTAAACAACAAGCTGAAAACATCACACAAAATAGCACCTTAATATTAATTCATAATTTATCAAATTTGCGAAGATAAAAATTTAAACGATATTATGCTATTTGAAACGATACATTTTTTTATTGATTTATGCTAGGCTATCTCCCGGGTTAAGTGCCCTTCAAAAGACAGCATAATACGGTCTTTAGTGCTTCTAAATAATGAAAACGGTCAAATTTAATATTAGAACGGTTTTGTATATTAAACTGGCGAAACCGCTGGGAGGGTCCACCTATGATGAGCCAGACCCTCCCAAAATTTTATTCGGGGAATCGTTTATAATTTGAATATATCCATACGTTTTACTAAATCCAATGATGTAGGTGTTACTGATCCAATGATGTAGGGGTTACTGATCCAATGATGTAGGTGTTACTGATCCAATGATGTAGGTGTTACTGATCCAATGATGTAGGTGTTACTGATCCAATGATGTAGGTGTTACTGATCCAATGATGTAGGTGTTACTGATCCAATGATGTAGGTGTTACTGATCCAATGATGTAGGCAATGATAATCATGACGAGGGTTCTACTGCTTACACTTCATGTCGACACTGTAATTCTACTTTTGCATCCACAAAGTAACAGAGCCCTGTTTGGTTACGCTCAATCACTGACGTGTTTGGACTTGAACAAGCATGCCTGACTCATCAGTGGAAAATATCCTGGAGATTTCGCAGGTTAATCATTCATAAGGCTTCTTATAGAGCTCGAATAATGCATTGGACGATTCTGATCATACGGCGACGCTGTAGGAGGAATCTTGGTTATGGTATATATACAAAAAAATAACGCGTCATCTATATATAACAAATGAGAATATAAATCAAACTTCCACTGTCCTTACTGTGTTGAAAAAATATTGTGAGGGCTTGACTCATCAGTGGTGAACCATCCCAGGGGTTTCGCCAATTTAATCTATCAGATGGATTCTTTAGAGCTCAGTATTACTATTCAGTATCAGAGCTCTAAAGAAGCGGTTCAGTCGATTAAATTGACGAAACCGCTGGGAGGGTTCACCACTAATGAGCCAAGCCCTCTCAATATTTTTCATCGCAGTAAGGACAGTAGAAGTTTGATTTAATTGTGAAGAAACACTCACGCCTTAATATTCTCATTTGTTATATGCTATTTAAGCAAACCATGTACCTAAGTTTGAAGACAGTAGAATTACATGTAATTATTTTAATCGAGCAATTATTCCTGACGTGTATGATCAGCGAAGTAAGTACAGTCGGGGAAGTTATGCTTTAAAAATGGCGTTTAATTATTTTATTTATTACATATGATGGCGGGTTATTACATTTTTTAAATAGGATATTTTATTCAGCTGAGTAGAAAGGGTTTAGTAAACATTTATAGGAAGGCATAAAGGTGTAACAACACTTCAAATATTAAATCTGCCAAAAATTTGGCGTTTAACTTGTGTCCGAAAACAGTTATGTGAATCTGTTGTTTGTGATATAGAAATCTGAGTTATGTATAAATATATTTCTATGTGTAATTAATATATACTCTATAACAAAAAAAATCAACGCACCAAGAAGCAGTTGTCCGATTTATATGAAAATACGTATACAAAGAGGTTTCGACCAAACATGCAAATGATTGAAATTTGGTGGCCAAATTGTGCAAAGCAAGAGCTCCAGCGCATCTGAACTGCGCATCCAGCACGAGCATTCTAGACTCAATATTCGGCGCGGCACGAGCTGATTTTCAGAATTTCCGTTTAATATTTCAGCAGTACGCCTATTTCTACTGTATCAATGCCTCGCCGAAAGATTCGTGCTCATTACGAACATATGTCAGAGTTTGAAACTGGTCGTGCCATTGGATTGAAAGAGGCTGGTTGGTCTAATCGACTAATCGCGCGACATCTGTGTCGAAGTGATGCGGCTATTAGGCGATGTTGGCAAAAGTGGGTCAACAACGGAAGATTGCAATGTCAGGACGGCAGCGGTCGACCAAGGGCAACAACAGAACGGGAGGACAGAGCAATTGTCAGAATGGCTGTCGCAGCACCGGAATCCACGTTATCTACCATCCAACGTGTGACCGGCACACAAGTGTCCAAAATGACCATAAACAGGCGACTGAGAGAGCGGAATCTAAGAGCTCGCCGACCGTTACGATGCCTACCCCTCACACCCGTGCACCGACAAGTCCGACTACAGTGGTGTTGGGAGCGATCAACTTGGAACTGCGCTGACTGGGGACGTATAGTCTTTAGTGACGAGTCCCATTTCTTACTGTGTCCTGACGACCGTCGCAAACGTGTCTGGAGACGTCCTGGGCAGCGTGTCGATCCTGGCCTTACTGTCGAACACCACACAGGTCCACAACAGGGCGTTATGGTCTGAGATGCCATTTCATTTGATAGCAGGACCCCATTGGTAGTCATTCCTGGCACCCTGACAGCACAACGGTACGTAGATGACATTTTACGGCCTGTTTTGTTGCCGTTCCTCTCACATCACCCCGGGCTTACCTTTCAACAAGATAATGCCCGGCCACACACGGCACGTGTTACTATGGATTGTCTTCAATCTTGCCGAACTCTTCCGTGGCCAGCAAGGTCGCCTGATATCTCGCCCATAGAGCACATCTGGGACGTGATGGGAAGGCGATTGCAACCATCCCGAAATGTTGACTAATTAGCCCGACAGTTGGAGACATTTTGGCAAGAAATCCCGCAGCACACCATCCGGAATCTTTATCAGTCCATGACACGCCGGGTGGCAGCCTGCATCCAGGCCAATGGGGGTCCAACGACATATTGACATTCTCAATTTGTGACGATAAAACTCTGAAATAAAACAATTAATTGTTCTGAAATTTTAATCGTTTTATCCCCTATACATGCTCTTTTTACCAATTTTTGTCCTAATCTGACAACCCCTTCTTGGTGCGTAGATATTTTTGTTATACAGTGTATATGTAGATATGTCTTACTATAAATATTGTACTCAATTCAAAATAAAGTTTAAGAGCCAGTTAGTGGCATTAGATCGACGAACTCAGTCAGGAGTATAAAGACGTCATATGGAGAAATGATGACCTCCCGGAACCAGAAGTTTAGGAAGTCTAGGCGAAGTAGAGCCTGGGTGTAGACACGCTTTTTGCGGCATCTTGTATAGTTTTCTCAGCAAAGCTTGATACAAAATTTGTTTTCCAATGTCTTCTTCCGTCTATGACGTTGGCAAAAGAAGTTTGGCTCTTCTGCTGCCTTTGAGGTGATTTTTACTCCCAGAAACAAGCGATATTTCATATTTTTATATATATTTATGACTTTTTAATACTCAAACACTACAGATATATTAAATGATTCACTTCCAACTTATTACGCGGGCCATGCAATATATGCAAAAAATTCAAATACTATATATATAATTTATACACTGCACCTAGCATATGCATTGTGTCTCGTTGAACGATGTTCTACTGGCTTGTTTATGTTCGTGACAGGGCGGGGCTCCTAGGTGTCGTTTGCCAAGACAACAGTTCCTATTGAGTCACATACGGTAATTTGGTGAATGGATGGTTTCTTACAGTATATTCTCCTTAATGGTGAATAGTATAGTTTGGCCCAATCAAACCATTCTGTAAAATGTGCCTTGACATATCATCATATAGGGTTTATATATTTCTGGGGTTGGACGGTGGACGGATATTTGGACGGTGCTTGATTTCTAGAGTTTAACTGCACTCGGCACGTCTCTCGTGTAATGAATTTATTTCATTATGTTTTGTAAAATATCATTGTTTTTTTTATTTTATAATTTAAACTCTAACTCCCTTTTCGATATATAACTTCTTTTTACATTCAAAAGGCTCTCTATACACATACAATTTCACAATACACACCGCTATACCACTCACAATTACACACCACTATACCACTCACAGTGACACACCAGTATGCCACTAAACGCGCGTACACATTTAATATCGTAGAGTTCTATTTTTTATTTTAAAATTGGGGAAGCCATTTTACCTCTGGCGATCTGATCAACCCCTGACGTTATGAGTCCTGTCAAGACGACCACTAGTAGATAAGCCTAAGACCAATCGCCAGCTCGGCTAAAAAAATGACCTATAGTCAAATCGTCATCGCTAAACCATGGCCTATGGCGGAATACCTATGGCCAGTTGTCTTGACAGGACAAGTTTTCACCAGGAGGTAGCCAGACCCGAGGTTCATAGAGGCTTCCCCGGCGGGCGCTGGGCCGGCAATGACAACAATAGGTCGTTTCTAGGAACTCTATAGACTTTATACTCTATCTATCGACGGATGAAGCAATCCGTGTGAGATACATTAATTATGAATCCAGGATCAAACTTATTTATTGATATCTTCCAGTATTTCAACCTTGTTATCTCTGCTATTCAATACAAAACTATTCACTTGGAATTCTATCCACAGCCTCGGATTATTGGAAGAATAAAATATTTTTGATCCAAGATATAGGCGATCTCTTCCTAATTTATATTTATAAGAATGTTAAAATGGATATGTAGGGTTAAATAATTCCAATTGCCACACCTAGATGGCGCTGTGTTAAACTTTGTGTGTTATAAAAGTTACATTTTGTAAATGTAAATATTTAATTATTCTTTTTTAAATTATTTTATATTTTTATTGTAAACAATATGTTATATTTATTGTTAGAATATCATTTACCTAAAAATTGTATGCCTAAATAAGTTGAGAGACTTTTTGAAATAAAAACAACTTTTAATGGCTAACCGTGTCTGTGGTGATTAATGATCCTACAGTGGTGAGCCGGAACGCTTCTGGTCAGGCCCAACTGTCCCCCCACCAGTGGTAAGGCTGCGGGATACTGCCAGAGGTAAAAAGACTCACTTTAATAGTGGTTTCTTAATTATTTGAGGTGGCTAAATAGGTCTCCCTTGGTCAGTCCTGACTGTTCCCCTACCAGTGGTAAGGCTGAGGGATACTGCCAAGGGAAAAGGTGCGCAAACCTTAAGTTTGTCGACATCATAATATTTCATAGTACCTCAGATAGTGCCACAGACCGGTTAAAGTTGCCACGGTCCAGTTTGAAAATTAATTTTGCATAATTTTTATTTTATTTTTTTAAAAGTAGCTTTTGTAATATCAATCTTGCATTTTTGATCTAATTTGCATTTTTGATCTTTGAAAAAGTAGCTTTGGTTATAGTTAAAAAATGCAAGTAAAACAGGAATCGGAGATAAATAAGGTCTCGATCAAAATACTGCCATTCTGGTCAGACAAACCAGATATTTGGTTTTACCAAGTGGAAGCTCAGTTTGTCATTTCGGGAATCACCCATGAGTCCACAAAATTTAACTATTTAGTATCTTAACTAGAGCCGCAAATAGTAGAGAATTTGTGGGATATAATCCAAGATTCCCAGAACAATAACAAATATACAACGGCCAAAAATCGTCTCGTTTCAATTTTTAAAAAGAGCGAAGAAAAAATCTTAAGGAAGCTACTAACTGGACTGGAATTAGGCGACCTAAAGCCTACCCAATTACTGAGGAAGATGAGAACCCTCAAAACCGATAAAGACATCTCGGAAAAAGTTCTCCAAACATTATGGATGAACAAATTACCTGAAATCATAAAAAAATATATACTAGTAGTGAGCGAAGAAGGCCTGGACAAGCTTGCAGAGATAGCTGACAAGATTCAGGAAATGAACCCTCGACTACAAGTTTATGAAAGTAAGAACAAAGACCCAACATTTGAGGAAATGACTGCTACAATTGCGTCACTGAAAGAGGAAATAGCAACTTTGAATCTAGAGAATCGTACTAGGCAGAACAGGCGTTCCAATTCGCCTTGTCCAAGACAGCGATCACGATCTCGCTCAAGTAAGTACAACCCAAGTGGCAAATACTGCTATTTCCATTACAGGTTTGGAAACAAGTGCCGCCCAGATAAATGCACTTCGCCCTGTCAATGGAAGAAGCCATCGGGAAAACTCCAGCGGGTAGGGGAAGCGGCGACAGATCCTACTGCCCAATGGACAAACGCTTGTCGCAAATCCAGATTATTCGTCACGGACGCAAAAACGGGAATGCGATTTTTAATAGACAGCGGGGAAGATGTTTCCCTTATCCCATTCCAAGGCAACGGTACACCTACAGAGGACATCCAATTGTATGCTGCTAATGGAAGCCTCATTCCAACTTATGAATTTCAGATATTGGAGGTCGACTTGGGACTACGAAGAAATTTCAAATGACGCTTCATCACAGCGAGAGTGTCCAAAGGTATTTTGGGAGCTGATTTCCTTAAAGGGCATAATTTATTAATTGATTTGAAAAACAGGCAACTTATTGATGGTTGCACTAACCTGAAAATTAGAGGCGCAGTAACCTCAATGAGTTGTGGCATCAGCACCCTAGACAAGAATTCAAAATTTTATAATATGCTTTCTTCGTTCCTGAATATAACCATTCCAAACTTGCTGAGGCCCAAAGTCCAGCACAATGTTAGGCACTTTATAACAACAAAAGGTCCTCCAGTTTTGGCAGACCCTGCGGTGATTATAGAAAACTCAACAGTGTAACCATTTCAGATAGGTATCCGATCCCCAAACTCGAAGACTTCAACCACATATTGAAGAAGACCCGTTACTACTCAAAAATAGACCTCTTCAAGGCTTATTACCAAATTCCAATCAATGAGGAAGATCGAGAGAAAACAGCTGTTATCACACCGTTTGGACTGTTCGAGTTCGAAGTGATGAGTTTTGGATTATGTGGCGCACCTGCAAGATTCCAGGAGATTCATCAACGAAGTTTTATGGGGTCTGGATTTTGTTTTCCCATATTTGGACGACATCCTTGTAGCTTCGAAATCCGAAGAAGAACACGAGAGTCATTTGAGAGCAGTTTTTTCAAGACTGGATCAATATGGACTACGCATCAACCAAGCGAAGACCGTCCTAAACGTCAATAACGTCGAATTCATAGGATATTGGATCACTCCAGAATTAATAAGACCAACAGATTCGAAAGTACAAGCCATAGTGGATTACAAAAAACCTGAAACAGTGCAAGATCTAAAAAGATTTTTAGGGATGCTAAATTTTTATCGTCGATTCTTGAAGAATGCAGCTGATGATCAAGCTATCTTGAACGATTTCTTGAAGGGCTCTAAGAAAAATGATAAGCGCCCTATCCCCTGGATGGAAGAAGCTGAACAGAAATTTATAAAGTGCAAAACAGAATTATCAAAAGCAGCACTATTGACATTCCCTGACCCCGAATGTCCTTTGGCTCTATTTACCGACGCTTCCGACAGAGCAATGGGTGCAGTCCTACAACATTTCATAGATGGAGCTTGGAAACCCATAGCGTTCTTTTCAAAGAAATTGAGCAAAAGCCAGACCAAATATAGCACTTATGATCGCGAATTGCTAGCTATTTTTTCGGCAATCAAACATTTTAAATTTTTCTTGGAGGGTCGAGATTTTACCATTTTTACTGATCAGAAACCACTGATCTACGCCTTCCAACAAAACCTCGAAAAAGCTTCTCCCCGTCAAGTTAGACAGTTGCGATACATCTCCCAATTCACGACTTCGATTCGGCACATCAGCGGCAAGGACAACATGGTGGCCGATACGTTGTCAAGAATATCTGAAATCATCTCAATTGATTACGACATCATTGCTGAAAAACAACAAGACGATACTGAATTATCGAATCTTCGCGGTCAAAAAACAAGTCGCTGATTTTTAAAGAGCATCGCTTGCCTTCAGGAAAAACCCTTTGGTGCGATATCTCCACTTCCAGAATAAGGCCATACTCGTATATTCCAGAAGAATTCAGGATGAACGTCTACACATCAATTCATGGACTGTCTCATCCAGGAATTAAGACTACAGTCAGAGAAGTGACCTCGCGTTATATATGGCTTAATATTAACAAAGACATTAGGAATTGGACTAAGGGATGCATAAACTGCCAGAAGAGTAAAATAACTCGTCTAACCAAAACTGAGTATGGTGAATTCGGAAAACCTGATGAGCGGTTTGGAACCGTCCACATCGACTTGATTGGACCTCTACCACCATCGGAAGGAAAAACCTATTGCCTGACCCTATCGACCGTTTCACCAATTGGGTGGAAGTTCTGCCACTGGAAGACATAAAAGCAGATACCATAATCAAATCATTCTACAAGGAATGGATCAGCAGATATGGAACCCCATGCCATCTAATAACTGATAGAGGCATGCAATTCATGCCTCAGAAACTTAAGGAATTTGCCAAAATGTGCGGAATCCAGTTGAAGCATACGACTTCATACCACCCCCAGAGCAATGGCAAAATTGAAAGGTTCCATCGAACTTTGAAAACCGCAATAAGTTCTCACAACTACATCAGGTGGACCGAGAGGCTGCCTTCAGTACTCTTAGGATTAAGATCCTCAATCTATTGTTCTTCTGATTTTTCCATAGCACAAATGGTATTTGGCAAGACCATAAGACTTCCAGTAGAATTTTTCCAGGACTCTCAACAAACGAGAGATAAAGATGATCTAATCAAAAACTTGTAAAAAGACATGTCTTCCCTCCAACCCATGAAATCAAGGATCAACCGGAATCCTAATGTTTTCATTCATAAGGACCTGCAAAGTTGCTCCCACCTATTTATTAGAAAGGACAGAGTTAAAAAACCTCTCGAACCGGCTTATGAAGGCCCATTTAAGGTTTTGAAGAGGACTGTAAAATATTTTACAGTAATGGTTAAAGGAAAAGAAGACAATGTTTCCCTCGACCGTTTGAAACCAGCTTATCTTCTGAAGGAGTCATACCCTGAAGATGATGACCGGGGCCAGCAACCAGGGATCCAGCAGGACCTGCAACCTTCCAAGGCCCGTACCCAGAAAGTCCATTTTGAGGAACCACAAAGGACTCGTAGTGGTAGAGTGATTCATCCTCCCCAAAGAATTTTAACATAACGTGACCTCGGTCACTGGAGGGGGAGTGAATGTAGGGTTAAATAATTCCAATTGCCACACCTAGATGGCGCTGTGTTAAACTTTGTGTGTCATAAAAGTTGCATTTTGTAAATGTAAATATTTAATTATTCTTTTTTGAATTATTTTATATTTTATTGTAAACAATATGTTATATTTATTTTTTGTTAGAATACCATTTAACTAAAAATTGTATGCCTAAATAAGTCGGAGAGACTTTTTGAAATAAAAACAACTTTTAATGGCTTACCGTGTCTGTGGTGATTAATGATCCTACAGATAAATTGTAATGAAACGATATTTAGAATAGTTAAAAATTTGACTTGTTAATTCCAGCTTAGCGCAAGATAAAACTGACATATTAAATTACGAGTTATTATAATTTTATTATATATATTTATTTATAATTATATAATTAAGAGTCGGTGAATGAGTAGCTAAAACCCTCGGTTCCCGACAGCCATGAATCGGGATCGAATCCCGCGTTGTACACTTTTCTCTGTGAAGAACCTTTTCATATTTTCATTGTAAATAACATAAGCTAGGTTGCTCATTTTGAGCGGTACCTAATAAAATTATTTTGGAACATAATATAATTGATGTATAATTTTAATGGGCTCATCAACAAGGTTCTTTCTGCGGAAAATTCACTCGAGCAGCTTATAAAGATAAGAAATATTAAAAAAGAGAACCATCACTTTTTCTATTAAAACTTCTAATCAAAATTTTATGAGTTTAACAAGAAGGTGAATAGATGACGTTGAAGCTTAAAATATAGGCTATTGAAAGCCTAATCAAATAAACCAATGCCTAATTTATATTTTCTGTGAAAGAAACGAGAGATCTGGAATATGAATTCGTCCCCATATATTTTAAAAATAGTCAAATATGAGAGAATATATTTTAACTCTATTATTTTATTTTCATAACGCCTGATGCTAATACCACTGCATATGTTTGTTAATAATGCATGATATCTAATTTTCATTCCAGGGATATTTCATTTTATAAAAATTCAAATTAACCAAGTAATCGACTGATTTACCAATTTTAGGTATTAATGATGATGAAATATTGCTGTATCATGTTTGATAGACAATAACAAAATTCTTTCGAGGGTCATTTACTCGAGCAGAACATAGGAAAATGAAGGTAATATATTTTAATAGGCAGGAACAAGATTCTTTCAGTGAAACATTCAATAGAACACGGTCGAAACCAGGTTATATATATCTATAAAAGGAAATTTCAAAGTTCACTTTATACTTGTAGAATAATAAATAACATATGTTAAAGTCATATTCGTTTGACAAATATTCACTTGCGAATAAGCCGGGAAAAGATAGGTTATTAGATGTCATATAATAATTATCTCATAATGTTATAATTCCAAAGTATGCAAAATGTTTTGTTTATTATATAAATTTAGTCTTTTTGATTAGCTTATATGTTGATTTATATATTCAGCCATTAACATATAAAATATTCTAAAGGTTTATTCAGTAGTTTTGTGGAGAAAGCAACAAACTTTCATTGATCTTTATAAAAGAATATATTAAGTAGAGAGAGAATAGATGTTTGCTTGAAAAATATTTTTTTTCAAAAATATTTGTCAGGCAGACTTTCACTCGGGTAAAACCCAGGCGAAGCCAGGTACATTCTCGCTAGTTGTATTATAGGACTTAATAAAAAGAAAAACGATATAAAAATGAAATATATAAATATATATATATATTATAAATGGACGTTTAATATACATAAAGAGAAACCGTTTGCAATACTTCAAATACGCCTAATACTATGTTCTCTTTACAACAATCGTGTTTTCTTATATCGTGAAAATATTTGTTAATCAGATATGATATTAAAAATGAAGAGGCCTTTGCGCTATTTATTTTTATTTAAATAATGAGAGGAGCTTTCGGAATATTTTCTTCTTTTACTCAAATGTACAAAGATATTTACAAATAGACGAAGAAAAATATATTCCGAAGCTTCTCATTATTTGAATGACAATAAATAGCGTGAAATTTACTCCATTTTAAATTATAGTATAAATCTCTATTCACGATAAAATTGTGAGAAACGTTCAAAATACAAACATATTTTCTCACAATGAGTTTCTTTCTATTTTAAAATAATCGCTTGAAAGCTAATATTTTAAAATAGAAAGAAACTCATTGTGAGAAAATATGTTTGTATTTTTAATATTATAAATATGCGCTAATTATGAATCTAGTCAATGAGATGTGAGCTATATCCTAAATTTTACAAATAAGAGTGTTATAAGAACGATAAGGGTAATAGCTTCATACCCAAGGAGTATTTAGTAAGGCCAACAAAACAAAGGAGTAGAGGAATCCGTGAATGGATTTTGTGGGTAACGAATGGCGTTAATGTCCAATTACCTCCGACAGACAAGATGACAACAAAGAGTTTCCATGGAGATTGTCCATATACTCCGGGACATGCATCCAGCGCGCATGCTCCCCGACAGATAAAAATAGTTCTGCCACTTGAAATAAATATTGATCTTTGTTTTTCTGTCTACCTCTGTAGGGCAGGGTAGCTATTGCCAGGTTCAGTGTACTTGGGGTCAGGTCCAAGGACGAACTGGGTTTATCGGCCTTCTTGTCGAGGTACATTGGACCTATTTTATTCCTTTGTCAGGTCTAATTGGTCCCTGGAATAACTGACGATACTTTTTTGGGTTTATGGATTGGGAATTCGGATTACTCTTGTAATGTATACTTTGTCAGAGTTAAAATAATGACGTTTCATTGATTTTATGACAAGTTGTATACACCTTGACCTTTCCAGGTCTAATTTGCTCGTGTTGAGATAATCGTTATTTTTGTTGGGTTCATACCTGGTTAAATTAACGTTTTGCCCTTGTCAGGTTTTTACTCGTGCTTAAAGTCATCACTATTGACGGATTTAGAGTTGGTTATATATTCTTGTGTAGCCCTCATCAGATATAATTACTCGTGTTGAAAGAATCATTGTCATTATTAGATTTGAATCTGGTTATATTTAGGTTGCTCTTGTCATTACTAGTTGTTGTTGTCGTGTCCAATGAAGAGCCTTAGATGTCTCCGTGCATATCTATCACAGCAGTTGCAATGTCTTCTATCTTTGGTATGTGTTGTGTTCTCTACCTAACAAAAATAGCACTTGACGAACACTATAAGGTATAAACTATTTATTTCTATAAAAAATATACTTTCGCTCTCCTCTTACACTCTATATGCATCCAATCATTTTACATAATTAATTTTCTATCAGAAAACTAATACATATCTACATATATGCTGCATTTTATTCTTTAAGAATAAAATTTGCATATGGAATCATTACAGCACCCGCCACCGAAGCTCCATCATCACTCCCGAGATAATTTTATTCCCACGGTGGTTCTCTTTGTCCGGATGTTGAAAGGCTGGACATTGGATATGTGAGCGGTTCTGGTCTGACGATTATGGAAATAGTATTCTATGTACTTAACCAGACCGTCCATTTCAGTTACACGACAGACTTCATGTGGTCCAGTCTGGTGCCATTATTTTCCTTTCCTTTGATGACGTACCAGCACATGATCTCCAACTTTTAGCTGAGGTGGTGATCTTCTTTGTTTTCTATTATAGTAAAATTTGTTTTTGTCGATATTGGTGTTGTCCTTCTTCGTCTCTCTCCTTTTCTTCAAGTTGGCAACTTATACCAAGCTCATCATCAGCAAGTAAGCGTGGAGATTGTTTTGTATATTTAAATATAGGCGAGCAACCAAGATAAGAATTGTAGGAGCGGTTATGATACCGAATTGCTCCCTCTAGACCGGACTTCCATCCTCCTTTGAAACGAGGGTAACAGGCGAGAAAGGTGTTTATTTCTTTTATGGTTCTTTCCGCCAGACCATTTCCAGCTGGATGATAGGGAGTTGTCGTGATCAGTCTTATGTTTTTAGATTTTGCCCATTCCGGGAATTTTCCGTGAACAAAGGACTTTCCTTGATCTGTAATTATAGTGCGCACTTTCTTAAGATTTTCATGTTGTTCGAAATAATTTATCGATGATCGCCCATCTTGTTTTATAGCTTTAGCCTGGGCTAATCTTGTTGCTTCATCTATTACTATTAAAAAAAGGTTGATTTAGCATCTCCCTTAGTTGGAGCTTCGGCATAATCTAAATGCACAGTATGGAAAGGCTCTTGTTATTGTGGCGGCAAAAGCTCATATGATTTGGTCTGTACCTGAATTTTAACTTGACCTGTTGACAAACAGGGCAAGAGGCTATGTATCCGCGTATATAATTTTTCATCTTATACCAGTAGAATCGCTGCTTTAATTTATGATAGGTTCTCAAAAACCCAGAGTGGCCACCTGAGAGAGGATCATCGTGATATAAGAGCAAGATAGAATCTCAATCCTCGGGAGGAACCAAGTACTTGTTGTTATCTCCGAGCTTCAGATCAATGCTCCGGTGATTCCTCCATAATATGGATTCATTTGGATCTGCGGGAGAATCAATGGCGAATCTCGACAAAGCGTCGGCATCTTGTAATTCCTTTCCGGATCGGTGATTCATTTCAATTTCAAACGAGCTAAGGAACAGTTGCCATCTGGCAAGTCTGTCTCTGAGATTTCCGCAGGAAAGCAGTTGAGTCAACGCGCGGTGATCGGTGTGGACTGTAAAAGGTTTACATTCCAAATATGCGCGGAAATGTTACATAGCAAGACATTCCTTTTCGGTAACAGATTAATTATGTTCCGCTCATGTAAACGTATATGAATAATAACTTATTACTCGTAATTGTCGGTTTTTCTTTTCGGTAATATCTCGTTGGTGTAATACTGCTCCCGTTCCATAGTAAGAAGCGTCGGTAGACAGCTCGTATTGAAGGGAACCATCGGGATTCCTTAAAATTGGGTCGGATGTAATCAGGGCAAGTAATTTCAAATACGACTCCTCACATTATTTTGTCCATGTAAAAATGGAGTCTTTTCTTTTCAAGGCATCCAATGGTCTTATTCTCATAGCATAATTCGGTATATACCGCCTGAAATGCCCAGTTAAGCCAGTGAAACATTGTAGGGATTTCAAATTGTAAGGTATCCTCATATTCTTCACCTTTTCAATCACCTGATCCCTCATGTGTTTGAAATCGCCATTTATTATTCTTCCTAGTAACTCCACTTGAGGAACGCAAAACTGACATTTCCCCAGGTTAATGGCCATATCAAATTTCGCCAGTCTAGTGAGAATCTTGTAGAATAGGGCTGCACATTCTTCTTTAGTGGGTGCACCACAACAGATGTCATCAATATAGACAACTACTCTTCGATCTAGCAGATCCCCCAATATTTCAGTCATTATGCGTTGGAATTTGGGAGGAGAATTTTTCCAACCAAACGGTAACCTCGTGAATTCGTACAGACCTTCTTGTGTTACAAACGCAGAAAAATTTCTGGATTCTCTAGTTAGTCCTTTTTGCCAAAATCCGTCTCGTAAATCAATTTTTGTAAAATAATGTCAACCCCCAAATCGGTCTATAATCCTATCAATGCTGGGAAAGGGATCCAAATGAGTTTCCTGATTGAGCCTTCGATAGTCCTGACAGAGTCTAAAGGAGGAATCCTTTTTTGAAACAAGTACGCATGGTGATGCAAATTCTGAGGTAGATGGAACAATGAATTCCCGGTCAAGCATTTATTTAATTTTATTAGATATCCATTTTCTTTTATATTCAGACGTTGAATATGTTTTAGACCGAATAACATTGCAATCAGGTTTCAACAAAAAGTCCACCTCAAATTTTGAGACCATAATCCGAGAAAATCCACAAAGACTTGGGAAGTTTTCCTGAACATCATTAATCGTAAATGCATATTCATTAAAATTCAAGGCCAAACATTTGATGTTATCAGAATGAAAATCCCATTGGATTTTGAAATTTTTCATGATTGGCTTTCCTAGCAGAATCTCGAAAGGCATCTCTTCAAGAATTACTGCAGTTACCTCGATTCTACGATTATCTGCTTCAAGCTCAAGGTCAATACATTCAGATGCAAACGTGCTATTATGATTTTTATAGTTGTTAATTTTGTCTTTGCCGGATAACTTTTCCAGCCATACTTTTCTAGAGTGTTTTTTCGAATCAAATCAATAGATGAGCCAGGATCCAAAAATGCATTTAATTTTACTCCATTAACCTTAACCAGAAACATTGAGTTAGGGGGAAAACAGGAAAAGTATAATACCCCTTTTGACGGAGGGAAAGGCCAACCCTCATTTTCTAGTGTTTTGGAAGTGTGCTTTTCTTTTCTAATGAGCGAATGGAAGGCCTACATCTCTCAAAAACTTTTCTTAATTCCATAGTGGTGGAGAATGGGATCACAGCCAAACGTTGTTGCATTTCTTCTGGTAGGCCGTGCAAGATGCCAGTTATCAAGATTCTCTCTGAAGCTCCCGGCAAGCCTAGCTGAAGTAGCCTCAGTTTTTATAAAAATAATCCACATAGGAGTCACTGCGATATTGCCATTTAACAGCTTTATCAAATCTGGAGATGGGATCCTCGCGAAACGCCTCAATGAAATCATTCTTCCATTCCTCCCAATCTCCATCTGCTACCTTTTTATCTTGGCAGTCATACCAAAGCAAGGCCGTATCTTCCAACAATGCACGCATTCCGTTTACTTTAGTTTGAGAAGATTTCCAGTTATTATTCTGGCAGATAATTTCGTAATTTTGGATCCAAATCAACGGATCAACATTCTTTCCATTAAACCTTTCGACTTCCATTTTAGCCATCCTCTCCTGTCCCGTGGCCAGATGCAGCTCTACAAGTTTATTAAGCAACTGCTGTTGGTTATTTAGTACAGTAACGAGTGCAGCGACGTTGGGCTCGACTTGAGAACTCCCAGGAGCTATGTCTGGCTTCTCATCCTTAAGTAGATTTTCTTTACTTGAATCAGTTTCTGTTTGATCTTTGCTGTCACTTTTCCCTCCGTCCACAATTCCAAGCTCCTCCTGCAGTGCTTTCTTGGTTCCGCTTCTAAGAGAATATCCTGTCGGCTGCGCCATGTTGTTGTGTTCTCTACCTAACAAAAATAGCACTTGATGAACACTATAAAGTATAAACTATTTATTTCAATATAAAAGATACTTTCGCTCTCCTCTTACACTCTATATGCATCCAATCATTTTACATAATTAATTTTCTATCAGAAAACTAATACATACAATCTACATATATGCTGAATTTTATTCTTTAAGAATAAAATTAGCATATGGAATCATTACAGTATGTAAAACTGCTGCTCTGGGTCCATGTCGATTCTCTGTTGTTGTTGCTGTCGTGTTCAATGGTTCAATGAAGAGCCTCAGATGTTTCCATGCATCTCTATCAAGCAGTTGCAATTTACACTAACTTTGGTTTGTAAAGCTGCTGCTCTCGGTCCATGTCAATTTTATGCAAGGATGCGGCCATTGCTGGACATGAGAATATGTGGGTAGGTGTTAGTTCCATACTAGGATAATTGATGCATGTCCTGTAGGTTCTTGTGGCATCTGAATGTGTTGTTATTTCTTTGTAGTATCTCGTTCTGAGTCTTGTTATTGTTATTACTAGTTGTTATTACTATCTGCTCGTATTGAAATAGTTATTAACTTTATTGAAATTAATGTGGCTATATTCAGGTTTCTCTCTTCAGGTTTATTTTGCCTTTGTTCAAACCATTTTAACTATTCTTATTGAATTTTTCTTAAGACTAGTTGATTCTTGATTGCAAACCTACCCACATATTCTCATACCCAGCAACGGCCGCAGCCTCGCAGACAATTGACATTGACCCAGAGCAGCAGCTTTACACACCCAAGATAGAGGACATTGGTACTGCTGTGATGTACGGGGACATCTGAGGCTCTTCATTGGACACGACAACAACAACAACAACATTTCAGATTGCCCTTGCCAAGCTTAATTTTACTTTTGTTGGAATAAGTACACCCAATGTCTTTATTCCTAAGACTAATATAATACAATTTTTGCCATTAAACACTTTTTTTCCCTGTATTTTATGTGTTTCTTCTGTATTGCTATTCTATGGCACTTCTACTATTTATTATTGATGTACTTTCAGTATGAAGGATACTTCACTCGGGGGATTTCTCGGGCGAAGCCGGGTTATTCTTCTAGTATATATATATATATATATATATATATATATATATATACGAGGTGTGTTCAAAAAGTATCGCGACTTTTGTGTTTTTTCAAAAATATTTTATTTATTCATGAATACCTATTTTGTCCCCTTCAAAGTAATCCCCATGAGATATTATACACTTGTGCCAACGGTTTTTCCAATCTTCGAAGCACTTCAAAAAATCATTTTTAAAAATCTTTTTCAGCTCCTCCTTCGATGCCGTCTTTATCTCGTCAAGCGTAGCGTAACGTCGTCCTTTCATGGGCCTCTTCAGTTTAAGGAACAAGAAAAAGTCACAGGGGGCCAGATCTGGGGAATACGGTGGCTGCGGCATCATTAGTGTGTTGTTTTTGGCCAAAAAGTCGCGCACAAGCAACGATGTGTGAGCAGGGGCGTTATCGTGGTGCAAAAGCTAATTTTTGTTCTTGCACAAATCCGGGCGTTTCTGGCGGATTGCTTCGCGCAAATTGCGCATAACTTGCAGGTAATATTCCTTATTGACCGTTCTACCCTGTGGCAAGAACTCATGATGCACCACGCCCCTGCAATCGAAGAAAACTGTCAGCAAAACTTTCACATTCGACCGAACTTGGCGCGCTTTTTTCGGTCTTGGTTCGTGCGGCAGCTTCCATTGAGATGATTGAGCTTTGGTTTCCACGTCATAACCATAAACCCACGCTTCGTCACCAGTTATGACCCTCTGGAGCAAATTTGGGTCGTCGCGGACAAAGTCCAACATCTCATTAGCAATGTTCATGCGATGCTGTTTTTGGTCGCAATTGAGCAATTTTGGTACGAATTTCGCGGCGACCCGTCTCATGCCCAAATCATTGATAAAAATCGAATGGCACGAGCCAATCGATATGTTTAGGTCCTCAGCAACTTCTCTAACGGTGATTCGACAATTGGCCAATATCATTTTCTCCACTTCATTAATTTTTTCGTCTGTTGTTGAAGTGCTCGAGGGTCCGGCACGCTCTTCGTCGTTCACATCTTCTCGGCCTTCTGAGAACATTTTGTACCACCGATAAACGTTGCTTCGGTCCAAGGTAGCTTCTCCGTATGCCACAGTCAACATTCGGAATGCATCCGCGCACTTAATTTCGTTTTTCACACAAAATTTAATACAGGTTCTTTGATCCATTTTTTTTAATAGGTAAAAATCGTAGACGATCCAAAACACCTGCAAGCAAAGCAGCTGTCAACAATTAAGTAAACATTCAAAATGGCCGAGCTTGTCGGCATAAGTGAGAGGCATGAGTGCCAACATAAAGCCACAAAAAGATCGAAATCGAATATACATAACCCGCGAAAATTCAAAAGTCGCGATACTTTATGAACCCACCTCGTATATAATGTCATCGTTGGTGGCGTCCACCGCGAGTAAGACTCCGCCACCGGGTGGAGAGCGAAAGTTCTTTCCCACAGAACGGGCAGGTCGATGTGATGTCTGGCGTTTCCCACCTCGAGTACGAGATAAAGAGACAATTATTTTGACAATTAAGAACCTCATATTGAATTCTTGTCAACATCAAAATCAATTAAAATTATAATACACACAATGTTGAGAAATAAAAATATATAATATAATTTGACATCAGATGGAGCCTTCTCTGAAGGGATGTCTGGACTATATAAAATAATACAAGAAGCCCTCAGTTTGTACAGGCCCTTACTTATAACGGAGGTTTTGTCCCTAACATGCTAAATTGAATTGTTGAGGAATTCGCACAGAATGGTCTTGTTTCCAGGAGAGAGTTGCCTGGGGAGTCCTTTCCTCTCGGGGTTGTATAAACAGCGTGCACTACTTCATCATCATAAGCCTCTTCATAGAGGGGGCTAGAATAGAATCAGCGTTTAGTTGTTTCAAAAGTGGATTTACCTGCTACTCGAGCTTCTTCTCCTAAGGGGTCCGAGAGGGAACTTGATTTGGGCCACGGGGGTAGTTGACTGGATGGATGGTGTAGATACTACTCTGATCAAAAAGTTTCGACACTTTTCTCATAAAATCCTGAAAACTCAATATATTTTTTCCCGGTTTGTGGCAAACGCAAGCGTCGCCCTTGGCTTGGAGACCTGCCAATTTTCAAAAATCACGCGCCACAACAGCGCGAGCAGCGGCTGTTCGAAGTGAAGCCATTTTGACCGTGCTTCGATTTCGTTAGTCACCGAAATGGAAGATCAACGAATTTGCATCAAGTTATGTGTGAAAAACGGATTCAAGGGTGCCGAAATTTTTTGGATGTTGCAAACAGCCTACGGGGATGCCGTCATGAGCCGAAAACGAGTTTTCGAGTGGTACAAGCGCTTCAAGGAGGGTCGGGAAGAGACCGCCGACAACGAGCGTTCCGGGAGACCGTCCACATCAACCACGCCTGAAAAAGTGGACAAGATGTTGGAACTGGTGCGTGAAGACCGACGAATAAATGTCAGGGAGGTCGCCGAAGAAGCAGATATATCATTCGGGTCGACTCAATCGATAATGAAGGACATTTTGGGAATGAGAAGACTCAACGCCGATCACGTTCCCAAAGATTTGACTTTTGATCAAAAGAACGCCAGGAAAGAAACGGCCAGTCTCAATCTCGAAGCGACAACCGACGACCCCTAATTGCTGAAGAGGGTCATTACTGGAGACGAAACATGGATTTACGGCTTTGATTCGGAAACTATCCAACAGGCATCGGAGCGCCGCTTCAAAATTAAGCCGAGACCAAAGAAAGCGAGGAAGGCTCCCAGCAAAGCCAAGGTCATGTTAACGGTGTTCTTCGACTACCAGGGCATCGTTCATCATGAATTTCAACAACAAGGCTCTACAATAACTGCTGACTCCTACCTGGGAGTTTTGAGGCGATTGAGGGAAGCGATCAGGCAGAAACGGCCGGGGCTGTGGAGGAGCAAGTCGTGGATCCTCCACCACGATAACGCGCCGGCGCACACAGCCCTCAAAATCTCGAAGTTCCTGCAGGACCACTCAACCTCTGTGTTCCCCCAACCCTCCTACAGTCCCGATTTGGCCCCCGGGACTTCTTCCTTTTTGGAAAGCTAAAAAAAAAGTTAAAGGGTCGGAAATTTCAGAGCATAGAAGAGATCAAAGTGGAATCGAAGAGGGCCATGGATGCGAACCCAAAAACAGACTACCAGAGGTGTTTTGCCGATTGGAAAAAAAGGTGGCTGAAGTGCATCGCGGCCAACGGGGACTACTTTGAAGGGGACAAATCGAATTTGGTAGAATAATAAGGTTTTTTTTAACTTATGAGCAAAGTGTCGAAACTTTTTGATCAGAGTAGTATGTCTTGATAATTTTGCAGGAGCCGCTAATGGCTCAGTATTGGTCAAGGAGGGCTCTGGTCGTGACGGCAACTGGCTGGTGCTCGGCGCCGGAACAGGAGATTCGGATGTGTCCTGGGGATTGACAGAGATGTTCTCCCCGGGCTGGATGGAGAGATACGGACGGACAAAACTACTTCATTGACTACAAGTCAACGAATCAACGTTGTCTACTTGATAATGAAATAAAATGGAATTTAGAATTATTATTTACAATTTCCAGGGCGCTCTCAACGACGAAATGTCCTTCTAAATGTGACAAGAGGGTCTCTATTGACACCGCTGAGGTCGAGGATCAGGAAGAAGCTGTACTCGCTTCGAGGAGAGCACGGCCGAGGATATTATGGCCAAGGTTTCCTCGTCGAGCGCATTCCCGAAGAGCCAGCTCTGCAGGTGTAGAGGCGCTGGATGATGTTGAAGGCCTCCCGGACTAGGGGGCTGACGGAACGGCACGACCAGTACCGGTAGACCAACGATGAGTCACTGAGCCACAAGCGATGCAGGACTCCCTTGCGGAGGCTGGATGTGCAGGGTGAGGAAGGGCATAGAGGGCCAGTCGTACCGCTACTTCGGCGTTGTGCTAGGAGAAAGCACACCCGCGGAGCGATGACCAGGCGATTATAACGGGCAGGTCGACGTGGGGCTCAATAGATGGATAGGGCAACCAGGCAACCATAGCCGTTCCGCGAAGCAAAACAGCCTCGCCGAAACCGTTGATCCAGTAGGCTCCGCGGCAATTTTCGTTCATGAGCCGACTGGTGAACCGCAACAGAGCAGCGGTTTACCTGCTGGTGTATCTACGGGTACTGCGCTAAAGAGGGGTGCATGTGTAGGAAGAGCACGGGTGAAGGATGTATGTGCGAGAAGAGCACGAGAGAGGGAGTGTATGTGCGAGAACAGCACGAAAGAGGGAGTGTATGTGCGAGAACAGTGCGAGAGAGGGAGGGAGTGTATGTGCGGGAACAGCACGACTGTGCCAAGAAAGCAACCAGCGATCGATCAAGCGACGAAGGGCTCATTAATTCTGTGCTAGCCCTAATTTAGCAATCCAACTTGGAAAGCTCTTGTCCTATAATTATTCTTAGTTTTCTCAGGAAATTTGAATATTTTATGCGTGGCGCGAGTGACTTTAAATTGAACGTCGGTTTTAAGTACCTTGATTGAAAGGGGGAATTCTCGTTATTTTTATAAACTCTACGCGAATAATGAATTTAAATTCTTAGCTAAACATTTTAAAAACGTTTCTGTAATTGCACGCTTAGTTTAGCTAACTGACTCTCAAGGCGCTGCATGACATTTTCTAAGTTAATTTGAATATATTGATGTATATATATATACACAGTCTAGCCATAAATTCTGTTACAAACAATTTTATAAATTAAATGATAAAGAACAAAAACTAATGGAATATAAATACATATTTTATTAGCCAATAGAACATAGATTTTAAATATATACAATCATTCAAAATGTCCTCCCTTATTTTTGACACAGGATCTCAAACGTTCGGGCCACTGATCTATGGCGGCACGTACCTTTTCTAAGGGTATTTCTTTCATTGCTCTCACCAATGCTGATTTCAATTGATCCAAATTATGATATCTTTCATAGCACACCTTCTCCTCTAAATATGCCCACAAACTGTAATCAAGGGGGTTTAAATCAGGGCTTCCAGAGGGCCATTCATTAGCCTTTATGAACTCCGGAACATTCGTCTCCAACCATTGTTGAGTTTACTTAGCTTTGTGAGTAGGAGTTGAATCTTGTTGAAATATCCAATGTTCGCCATTAAACATTTTCGTATTCAGAGGCTTTACTATTTGTTCCAAAATATCTTCTTGATAGTTTTTATCCGTAGTTTTTACCCCTTTGGCACAGAAGTGTAGATCTGTTACACCTTGGTAGCTAACTCCCCACCAAACCATGACAGAAGAAAGAAGGTGACTTTTTCAAGTCTTCTAACTTTCAAAGAAGCTTCTAGAGAGCTACAAGCATATATCTTATCATTCTGATGATTAATATTTTCCTCGACAATGAAAACTTTCTCGTCTGTGAAAAGGATTATCTCATGCCACCGATCATCATGCCGCGCCAACAACATTTTTGATCTAACCCTTCTAATATCTCCAAGAGCAGGGGTTATCAAATGACCTATGCGTCGTTTGAAAGCTCTCAGTCCAAAGTCTTGCTTGATTATCCTTGAAACGGTTCTTGGAGTTAAATTCATCTGCTTTGCTAAGATCTTTTGTTTGTGGTGTGGATTTCGACGAATTCTTTCGCGAATGGCTTTTTTAGCTGTTGCGTTCGTTGCACGCGCGGTCGACCAGATCTTTCAAGGTCATTAATAGTGCCAGCCTTGTTGAACCTTTCAATGGTTCGATAAACAAATTGACGCGTAATATTCAAATTTTGTAAAAGTTTAAAAATGGATGAAGGACTTTGGCCTACCTTGTGTAAGGCTATTACAGCTATACGGTTTTCTTTAACACCCCAATCCATTATCAAAAAAACATATATTTTTTATGGAATAACTCTTATCATGATCAAATTAGTATGAAATAAAGTATGAAGAGGAGCTTCTTTATACACATTTATTCGCGCTAGCTTTCGAACCTATATGGTTCTTCATCTGGCATGGATAGCTTTTACACTAACAAAAGTACTGCAGCACAGGGACCTTATATACACCTAGGAGGAAATTTACATACTTAAGCTAATGGATTAAAAGAGATTATATGACGCCGACGTTAAAATTGGAATATTTACATATAAAAACCGAAAACAAGATTTGTAAAATTATGAATATATGTAAAAACAGCCAACATTGTTGCGACAAATGAGTAAAAGTCCAAGGGCAGAACCAGGGGCCCCACTCAATGTCACAACTAATGGGGAAGGAAGGGGGGGTGGGTGGGAGGAGTAGTACACACTATTAATAAAGGACTTTGTATATATCGGGAAGGTCTATTTTGCGGTTAATACTGTTGGTTTGTGAGGAAATGATGGATTCTAAACAAAGTCTGTTGTGTTTATGGTTGATATGTCTGTATTTAATGTGTGGATGTTCAAGATCAAAACTGTGGCCTGTTTGTGCGATATGGGTGTAGATTAGGGATTTAGTATCTTTGTTGAGAATATTGCGATTATGCTCTGAAATTCTGATGCGTGTGGTTCTGCCTGTTTCCCCGACATATGATGCTGGGCAATTATTACAATGTAGGGAATAGATGGCGCCTGTAGAGTCTGCAGGGAGGGTAGGTCTATCTGATTTGGTGATGCTATTTCTGAGGATGGTGGGTAGGTTGGGGGGACTGTTGTAAAGAACCTTGATGCCGTATGGGCGTAATATGCGGGATATTGAAACTGCTTTGGGGGAATATGGAAGCCAACATGTGGATCTATAGATTGTAGTGGTTGTATGGACACATGGATCGAACATGTGTTTGTCTATAAAGGGCAAGAGGTAACCTGTAGCCATAAGGATCAAACGGATTCTAGATTTTTCGATAGTTTTAAATATGGGCAATTGTCAATGGGTGAAGATTCTCTTGGATAGGGTCTTAACTGTATTTATTTTATATGCTATGGGGCTACTGGAGGAGAAGTGTCTCTACTGGGGGGGAATGTTCTTTTTGTGAAAAACTGTGGTTTGAAAGGTGTGCGGTGTGCGTATGACTAAAATGTCTAAAAAGGGTAAAACGGAGTTCGATTCGGTTTCATAAGTGAATTTTATATTTGGGTTGAATTCATGTAAGGTATTATGGATACGTTGGAGGCTATTTGAGTTAATGATACAAAAAAACATCATCCACATATCTCCTCCAGTAGTGTATGTCAGAGGGGAGGGTTTGGTTGATCCATGTGTCCAGCGAATTCATGACTATTTCTGCGATTATTGATGAGAGAGGGCTACCCATAGGGGTGCCTCTGATTTGTTTGTAATATTGCATGTTAAAAGTGAAGGAGCTAACGGTTAAACAGAGGGAGGTTAGTTGTAGGATGGTAGAAGCTGTCTGCCCATACGGCATCAAGGTTCTTTACAACAGTCCCCCCAACCTAACCACCATCCTCAGAAATAGCATCACCAAATCAGATAGACCTACCCTCCCTGCAGACTCTACAGGCGCCATCTATTCCCTACATTGTAATAATTGCCCAGCATCATATGTCGGGGAAACAGGCAGAACCACACGCATCAGAATTTCAGAGCATAATCGCAATATTCTCAACAAAGATACTAAATCCCTAATCTACACCCATATCGCACAAACAGGCCACAGTTTTGATCTTGAACATCCACACATTAAATACAGACATATCAACCATAAACACAACAGACTTTGTTTAGAATCCATCATTTCCTCACAAACCAACAGTATTAACCGCAAAATAGACCTTCCCGATATATACAAAGTCCTTCATTAATAGTGCGTACTACTCCTCCCACCCACCCCCCCTTCCTTCCCCATTAGTTGTGACATTGAGTGGGGCCCCTGGTTCTGCCCTTGGACTTTTACTCATTTGTCGCAACAATGTTGGCTGTTTTTACATATATTCATAATTTTACAAATCTTGTTTTCGGTTTTTATATGTAAATATTCCAATTTTAACGTCGGCGTCATATAATCTCTTTTAATCCATTAGCTTAAGTATGTAAATTTCCTCCTAGGTGTATATAAGGTCCCTGTGCTGCAGTACTTTTGTTAGTGTAAAAGCTATCCATGCCAGATGAAGAACCATATAGGTTCGAAAGCTAGCGCGAATAAATGTGTATAAAGAAGCTCCTCTTCATACTTTATTTCATACTAAAAAAAAACAAATATATTCCGATTTTTCTTTTAAACACGTGTGCACGAGATATTCAAATAATGATTACTGTATTTTGAATACTTCATGCTGTCAAATTGAAATGTTTATCACTGATTTGTTTTTGTAACAGTATTTATGGCTAGACTAAGTATATATGACTTTAATCACAGTTATTTTCACAATATTTTATCTACATTGCTCTGAAAAATGACAATTGAGAAATATTGGTGGAAATAATCAGATTTCAAATACCCCCACCTCCCAAATCATTTGAGATATTTAGAGAAGTCAAATTCCTTTGAAAGATTGTGAACTCGTACTTGAAGACATAGTTGAAATTCCTTGAGTTATATTTTTATGCCCTGAATGCCTTTTCTCCAGTGTCTGGAATAACTCAACGTATATACATGATATAACTTCAATTTAACGTTATTCCCGACATCAGCTACCGTATATCTATCACATCAGAATCATGTCTTATCGTAGAGAAGGCCAGGTTGTGATGGGACTCGGGCGATCAATGGGGTCGGAATGTGGCGTGCCGTCGAGCTGTCCGTCGCGTGCTTCGCCTGGAGTAACCTTGGTGAACTGGGATGTTCCCTCCGTCGGCTGCTGTAGGAATTGAATTAGACACTGAGACACGCTTAGCCAGCCTGCACCTACATACTTAACCCATATATATACTTACCTTTTTGTCTGAATATCTGTCTTCCTTAAATTACACACTTACCTATATACGTACATACTAACGTATAATTATTTCTTCATACTTACCTATATACTTACTTACCTATGCATATTTACTTATCTTCATACAAAACTATATACTTAGTTACCTATATACTTACTTATCTTCATAATGACATATACACTTACTCACCTACATACTTACTTATCTTCATACTTCTTTACCTACATACTTACTTATCTTCATATTTACCTATATACTTACTCATATTCATAATGACCTAAATACTTACTTACCTACATACTTACATACTTACTTATCTTCATAATGACTTATACACTCACTTACCTACATATTCTTACTTATCTTCATACTTACTTACATACTTACTTACCTACACATACTTACATACTAACCTTCATAATGACTTATACACTCACTTACCTACATACTCTTACTTATCTTCATACTTACTTACATACTTACTTACCTACATACATACCTACATATTTACTTATCTTCATAATGACCTATACACTTACTTACTTACATACTTACTTTTCTTACATAATGACCTATGTACTTATTTACATACATACTTACTTATCTTTATAATGACCTATATACTAACAAACCTACATACATACTTATTAAATTAAATTTTATTGCCATCTATCGTTAAAATTTTACACAAATAAATTTACTGGCAATGCGTTTCTTTTGAATATCATCAAATATTATCTCTACCGACCTTACTGCAATGATATGAGTTATTGAATGAGAGGGCTTGGCTCATCAGTAGTGAACCCTCTCAGCGGTTTCGCCAAATTAATCTCTAGACCGCTCTACTATTGTATTGGACTGGTTTTGTTATATAACCTGCATTTTCTATGGAAGGCAGCTTAGGGGTGTTTAAGGAACTATGGACATAAGCTTATAGGTCTGTAGAGGTACATACATATAACTTCAAGGTATTGCATCGAGCAAAGCTCTTCCGCAAAATATGCTTTCATAACAAATATATATTAGTAAATTAAATTTTATTGCCATCTATCGTTAAAATTTTACACAAATAAATTTACTGGCAATGCGTTTCTTTTGAATATCATCAAATATTATCTCTACCGACCTTACTGCAATGATATGAGTTATTGAATGAGAGGGCTTGGCTCATCAGTAGTGAAAAAAATTTACACAAATAAATTTACTGGCAATGCGTTTCTTTTGAATATCATCAAATATTATCTCTACCGACCTTACTGCAATGATATGAGTTATTGAATGAGAGGGCTTGGCTCATCAGTAGTGAACCTCATCACTACTGATGAGCCAAGCCCTCTCATTCAATAACTCATATCATTGCAGTAAGGTCGGTAGAGATAATATTTGATGATATTTAAAAGAAACGCATTGCCAGTAAATTTATTTGTGTAAAATTTTAACGATAGATGGCAATAAAATTTAATTTACTAATATATATTTGTTATGAAAGCATATTTTGCGGAAGAGCTTTGCTCGATGCAATACCTTGAAGTTATATGTATGTACCTCTACAGACCTATAAGCTTATGTCCATAGATTGCTTAAATACCATTTCTCAGATTTTACCCTTCAGTGCAGCGTATATAAGCAGAATCGTCCAATACAGTATTAGAGCTCTAAGAAGAGGTATGGTGGATTAAATGGACCGCTGGGAGGGTTCACCACTGATAAGACAAGCCCTCCCAATATATTTTTTCATCGCAGTAAGGACAGTAGAAGTTTTCATGATGTATATAAAAAGAAACATTCGTGCTTAAATCCTTTCATTTTATATAAATAATATACATAACCAAAACAAAATATAGTATATGAGATAGTGTATGCTAAAGTTATATAAATTGAAAATAATAAAAAAGAAAAAAACCAAACATCACAAAAACTTAAGAATAACATTACCTACTTGCATTTTATAATAAACCTAAAGTTTATATACTAATATAACATATGTACATATTGTTGCCTGTCCCGGAAGAAAATATTGGTGTTTCTACGACAAAATAAATATTGTGAGGGAAATTCCATGAATTCCTGTGCCCAGCTGGTCACCCAGCGTTTCTTCCAATATCAACAATGACGTTGGAATTTAATCCTCTCTTGTAGCTCTTCTACTGGGGAACCTATATTAAACTGGCCTTCTTTGGGACGTCATCTCAAAAGAAACTCATCTCCAGAAACCTGTTCAATTGTTCGTGTCTCCAGGAGAAATATTTAAATCATTGACATTGGAGAGAATATATTGAATGTGGATTCAATATATTCTCTTCAATGTCAATGATTTAAATATTTCTCCTGGAGACACGAACAATTGAACAGGTTTCTGGAGATGAGTTTTTTTTCTATCTATAATTTCTAAAATACTTCAAATAATAGTAATTATCGTTTTGAAAATGAAGCAATTAATAAATAAATCTTTAAAAAGGCATATATTGTATCAATATATAATTTATTTTGCCAATATTTCAGTTGGCAGAACGCCAACCTTTTTCAAGGTATTATAACATATTATTGTGATATGATGCATTTAGCGCGCCATATGTTATGAAAAATCGAAACTATTATAGACACATATGATTCTTTTTAAAAATTAAACAATTTCTACTGCCCTTACTGCAATGAAAATTTATACAACTAATGAGCCAGGCCCTCCCATTAATTTTTCATTGCAGTGAGGGTAGTATAAATTATTTAATTTTTAAAAAGAACCACACGCGTCTATAATTAGATTCGAATTTTCATATTAATGTGTGTCAACAACAAACTCAGCGCCAAAAATTTATATTTTGATCCAATTTACACCTTTTTAATAAAAAAAAGTAAATATTCAAATACATACTAATTAAATAAGTATATATTCGAAATATAAACAATATGCAAAGATATCCTAATATATATATATATATGTCATAATTTGTATAATTAATGCCCAAGAGATATAATTTATTTTCGCCATAATTATATTTTAAAATGTAAATACAAATTCATCCATGTATAAATCTGTACCCACTGGAACAATCAGTGCCCACAACGGTCCACCTTGCCTGGACAGCGTGCCGATCATCCTCGACTATCGACACCGCCGCGGTATTTTCGTGACCCAAGAGACAGCACTACCAAGTAACCAGAAGTACAACCCACACGCCATTAACGGCGTAAGTACCCTGACTCTCGAGTTGCTACTAGCCAACCATTTATGTTCATTTCTAATAGATATTGGCGCTAACATTAATATTATTTGTTTAAACAATTCAAAACATTAGGAACTAAAATGTTACCTTTAAATAATGATATTACAATTAGGACTTTGTCTCATAATATCCAACCTGTGGGATTTGCATTTATTTTGGTTACTGTAGGATCCATTAAAGAACACTTGTTATTTTATATAATAGATAATGATCTACCATTTGGCATTTTTTCTTTAAACTCATTAGGGATATTCCGATTGACTATTGATTTCTTTTCAAAAATAATATATCAGGCTAATATCATGTTAGCACCGTCACAATATTGTTTTAAAGATTATTTTACGCCATCATTAAAAAACCTTACAATTCAACCCGACCCTAACAACCATACCATGCTTCAAACCACTCCATCTTTTCTTCATGACAACCTTATTAGTACCTTAAATGTAGAAAATTATATAGCTGCACATCCTCATCTAATAAATGAATGTAAAAATCTTATTAGAGCAAATATTGGTTTGTTTCCTATCGATATGTTCTCAGTACCGGCTTTAAATATCGACCCGGTTAAAATTATACCTAACAGTGATAAGATTATAACACTAAGACCATATAGAATACCATATAGCGATTACCCTGAAATAAAATATCAAATAGAGATAATGTTAGAAATTGAAATAATAGAACCATCGAATAGCCCATATGCCGCTCCCGTAACACTTGCCAGAAAAAGGGATGGCTCGAAACGTTTTTGTGTAGGTTTTAGAAAACTTAACGAATTAATGTCTGTAGATAATTATCCCATACCACTAATAGAAACAGTACTAGATCAATTATCTAATTCCAAATACTTTTCCACCATAGATATAACCTCCGCCTTCTGGCAAATTCCGATCCATCCAGAATCTAGGCCCCTACTTTCATTTGTAACCCACCTGGGGCAATACCATTTTAATAGACTACCATTTGGTCTCAAATTAAGTCCCCAAATATTCGAAAGGCGCTTAACTCAATTGATACAGAAACACAAATTAACATTTACTAATCATTATTTTGATGACTTCATAATCCATTCTAACAGTTTAGAGGAACACTTAGGACACTTACTGGAATTTTTTAATTTTTGTAAATTAGAAAATATAAATTAAATCTTAATAAATGCCAGTTTTTCAGGACATCTATTGACTACCTGGGATATAAGATTAGTTCAGGTACTTGCACTCCACTTGTTAGGAATATAGATGTAATTAATGCCATAAAACACCCTACTAACGTAAAAACCTTGCAATCATTCCTAGGCGCCATTAATGTTTACAAAAAATTATTCCAGATTATGCGCGCATTAGAAATCCTCTAAATCAACTTTTGAAAAAGAAGGTTAAATGGGAATGGACGTCAGACTGTCAAAAGGCATTTGACAAACTCAAACAACTACTTTCATCAGGTCCCATTCTCCATCTTCATAAACCAGATTTGCCCTGTCAAGTGTACTCTGATGCATCTTTGCAAGGGATAGGAGGAGTACTGAAACACTCCCATCTCTCTCTCTCTCTCTCTCTCTCCAGATGGAAACTCATATCCAGTACAATATTATAGTCGCACACTGCGCAAATACGAGCGCAATTAAACCATCACAGAATTAGAGTGTCTGGCCATAATTGAAACAGTAGATCGTTTCAAGGTCTATCTGGCGGGAAATTGTTTCACTATTTTCACCGATCATTGCGCCTTACAGTGGCTGAAAAACATCAAAAATCCGACAGGAAGACTCTTTCGATGGAGTTTGAGATTGTCAGTCTACGACTATCAGGTCAAGTACATCAAAGGCACCAAACAACTAGAGGCTGACCTTTTTTCCGGAATCCGTTTTGTGGCCTTCTTGACGCCACGCAATTAAAAATGTACCAAAGCAAACTTCGGGATAATCCCAAGTATGTTCACCAAACCTCAGGCTTGACTAGCGTCACCAGACGTGGTGTGAGCAAAATAGTTGTTCCACCATCCTTACGACCCACCATACTTAGAGAAGCCCACCAGAAATTCGACCATCCAGGAATTTCTCAATTAACTAGGATAATCTCCGCCCAATACCTTTGGAGAGGAATGTCGATCGACATTCGTGCCTTCGTTAAGAATTGTAACATCTGTCAAATGAGCAAAACCACAAAAGGACCGAAGTATGGAGAGTTGGGCGAATTGCCAGAATCCCCACTGCCATTCGATCTGGTCTCTATGGACACTATAGCCGGGTTTTCTAGATATGGAAGTGCAAAAAATTACCTGCATGTAGTAGTAGACCACGCGACTCGATTCGCATGGACATTTCCATCTCGTTCCACCAGTACGACCACATATATTGAAGTAATAAAAAAGGTGCTACAAAGTGGTTGTCCGAAGCGTCTCCTTACAGATAGAGCCCCTGCCTTTACATCACCGAGGTTTAGGAGATTTCTAATCTCCCATAACATTCAACCACAATGCTCACTACAAGCAACCATCCACAAGTAAACGGTTTATCCGAACGTTTGAACGCAACCCTGACCGGAAAACTTAGGCTCCTCCATCTTCAACATCCTAGAGCTAGTTGGACTATGCTCCAATCCAAAGTAGTTAAGGCATATAACGATACCCCTCGTTCCGTCACGGGATTTCCCCCATCATACCTTATAGACGGTTCCCTACCGAAAGAACTGTCACAACATTTAGATCCTTATCCATCAGTCACTGAATCCAGACGCCTAAGGTTACAAAGAATGAAAGAACGCCATAAGCTAGATAAGATCAGATTTGATAAAAATCACAGGTCCCCCGACTTTGAAGTAGGCGATCTAGTCCTAACCAAAATTTACCAACACCCTAATACGGGTAAATTAGTGCCTTACTTCAGTGGACCATATGAGATAATTGAAGTGATATCTCCCTATACAGTTAGAATCAATAGACCTAATCAAGCTCAAAACTTAGACACGGAGATTATCCACGTACCAAATTGAAACACTATTCCGAAGACACTAAGTACATCTCCACACCTCACTCAACAAACAACAACAATAGCGCGCCAAAATCACATTTTATTCACGATCATTTCCCACCTGAAATATTTCCTGATGATTATAAGAATTATGCATCTACATTAAGTAACCCATTTAATCACATGAACCCCGATATTTTCTTAGATAATGACGAACAAATATTAACAGCCAGATACATTTCTACTCCTGACACCATCCCAAAGATTGCTATCCGATTAGAACCATCCCCTACAACGAAGATAATGCTCCCATCCTCACCAACACGTAATCATACTCCGCAAATTAGCCCTCAATTCAGTGCTCTCCTTATTAACTGTGACAATACGAAATTGGAAAATAGGTCAGTTATAAGCAAATATACGTTAGTACCGTTGCCCATAGTTAAATATTTTAATATAATTAAACAATTCCCAATATTTTTTTTATCCCTCCTTACAATGGCGTGTATTAACCCAAACGTCTCCATGACGATTATACATTTGCTGATTTATTTATTACCGTCGTCCCGATTAAGACAAATTCAATCAATCTTGATTCATTGTCTTGAAGAGCTTTCAATAGTCCTTTGAAACACCTTAAAGGACTTCATTAATCACTCAGAAAAGAATGGTGACCACGACATTAAGATTGATGATCCCCCATAAGATCCTAACGTCAGGGAATTCCTATATATAATTCCTATTTTGAATTAGAATAACAGCACTTGCGTTGCCCATTGACCACCCCGAACTGATAGTTTTTCCCAAATTTATTTGCTTTTAAGAAGTCAGCAGGATTACTGATAATCACAAACCCATCTTGAAACGATCCGTTCAGGATGTACGTTACAGAATTCAGTACGTTTCCCTCTGACTATTTGCAATAAACCATTATGTCCACACACCAACATCAAGATATATTCTCCTTGCGCTACTCCATTGACATGATAACCGTCCCCTTTTCTCTCCATCCCAAACGAGAAACCTTCCGAGGACTCCAGTGACCCAATTTGGATCATCCTACCAAATTGTTCGCCACGACCAAGTCTTCATTCCTCAAACGTATCCTGCCATATCAAACATTCATTCCTTATAATCCCTGAGCACCTTTTTACATCCCTCTTCTTACGTTCCCTATGGAGAGTACGGTACATAGGAGAATGCTCAGCCCATAATCAATCCACCAACACTCCAGCGCATGAGATCCTCTCACGCACAGAACATTCTCACAAACAGATACACAGTCGTAGCCACACCACACAGGTTCGTCTTCCTGCTACATTTAAAACTTCATTATACTTGTATTATATATCAGACTTAATGTTGTGTTAATCCCTACTTGTATATATTTTAGTACAATATCACACAAATTTCCAATTTTGTACATAGTATCAGAATTCAATTTATAAAATTGCCTCCCAATCTCAACTAAATAATTTTAAAATAATTTTAAATTTATTTATCGCACACAGGTTCCATCTGTCATAATTTGTATAATTAATGCCCAAGAGATATAATTTATTTTCGCCATAATTATATTTTAAAATGTAAATACAAATTCATCCATGTATAAATCTGTATAAAATAAATCTGGGAGCCAGCGCGCGCGGGGGAAGGCCACGCCTCCGCCGCGTTGCGCGTGCTCACGAGTGTCGAACAAGTTCTTTTTTTTACGCGTACATGCACAACGCTTGCGCCCTTTCATTTGACCACGGCAGCTACGACATATATATATATATAAAGGTTTCATAATATTTTTTCAAGGAAAGTTATCAAAAAAAAATTTCGATGTTGATTTAAGAGTATAAAGTCGAATTGAGAGTATAATGTCAGTATAGCAAGCTATTACTGAACGAATAAGTAGAATCAAATATAATTTATATGAAAAGTAGTTGTAAATTAATGATGATTGAAGCAAATTATTGAATATTATTATTTGGGTATCAAAAAGGTTTTAATTCTTTATGTAACAACTAGCTGAATGACCCGGGCAACGCCCGGGTTTTACTCGATTAAATGTTTTTATTCAAATACTATTCGTTACAATTATAAATTCGCACCGTGGATGTCACTTTTGTGAAACGTCCCGCTCCAAACTTTGTGTGTTTTTAAATATAAAAATAAATATGTAAATTTTCACAACGATATTTGAAAATTATATTATTTTGATTTTCAAATACTATTCGTTACAATTATAAATTGGCGCCGCGGATGTCACTCTTGTGAAACGCCCCGCTCCAAACTTTGTGTCTGAGAAGCGATATATTTATAGAAAGATGATCTGGCTTTTGTTTTCTGCTTGAATTAATGTTTTTCTGTTATAATTTTGTGTGTTCCTGCGTACAAAATAATGAACTGGTTTCACCCGTGGTCTCTGCTTTTGGGATTTTTTCCCGATATAATTTTGTATCTGATAATCAAACATGATACAGCAATATCGTCATCATCATTTTCTAACTAAAAATATATAGTTTTAAAAATTGATATATATATTTTTTAAAATAGCCTATCGTCTTCCCCGTATTTTTTTACCTATGTATGGAAATATTGGTTTAAATTAGTGAACTACTGCGAATTTGTATACCGGACATACAAACAAACATACAAACATTCATTTATATATATATATAGATATATAGATATAGGGCTATAACAAGTTCACGCTTATTACATTGGACTTTACTCGTCATTGAAGCAAACATAAAAAAGGAAGAATTGAAGATATTAGAGTAGGAAAAAGAGCAAAGACAGAACCATGTAATCTTTTTATCAAACAATTTAAATTTATTAAGAAAGAAAATTTTTAAATATTTTTTAAAGTAATATTTTGTGTAATTTTATATATATATATTTTTATTATTATGTGTGGAAAGTAATTTTAAAAATATCAAAATTTTATTGTAAGATGGAGTAAAATATTTTGTGTGATTTTGTTGGAAACCATAATGGTTCGACCAGGATGGAAAGAGATTGGTACCGGGCCGGGACTTGTCAAAACTAAACCCGGCGGGAGTTTCGTCCCTGCTGGTTTACTCACCTACCAATCTCTTCGACCAATGAATATTTGGATTAAAATAGAAGAAAGAGTTGAGAAAAAGACCTTAAAATTTATAAATTTTGCTTTTGTTGTGTGTGGTTGGAATTATATGTGTGTGTTGTATGTGTATTAGTCTGTGTGTGTGTGTTTATGTGTATTTTCTAAAGATTAAGTGTGTGTAAATATTCTTGTGTTTGTGACTTTTTAAAAGGAGTAATTATATGTAAATATTTCTTGTTTACTTTTAAACTTTAGTATATACAAGGTGCGTTCATTAATTTCCAGGACTGGTTAAAAAATAAAATAAATAAAAAAGCTAGAGAAAATATTTTTTACAGAGTTGAATATTGGACATTCGACCACACCTGACTGAAAACACGAGTCTCGTGGCGCACGCGCCGATCTAAAAATAGAACAAAACAACTTCCTTGTAAGGTTCGCATTTCTAATTTTAAAATGGCCATTTTCGAAGAGCAGAGAATCTGCATTAAGTTTTGTTTTAAATTGAAAGAAAAGTGATACTGAGACGTATGAATTGATTAAAGAAGCTTTTGGCGATGCAGATTTATCCCGTTCAAGAACTTTTGAATGATTTTCACCTTTCCAAAAAGGTCGGGAAAAGGTAAACGATGATCAGCATACTGGGCGTCCAAGATCATTTCGTTGCGAGGAAAACAAGCTCAAAATAAAGGAGTTAATTAAATCTAACAGAAGAATTATCTTCAGTGACTGGACTATCTGTTTATTTGGGGATAATGAGGTGCTTAAGGGAGGCAGTGCGCCTTAAAAGACCTGAAAGATGGCAAAACAATGACTGGATACTTCACGTCGGTAATGCGCGGCCGCACACAGCCCATGTTGTTTTGCAGTTTTTGGCCAAGCATTCAACCATACAGATCCCTCATCCACCCTATTCCCCCGACTTAGCCCCCAATGACTTATTCCTCTATCCTAAATTGAAAATTAACTTGAAAGGACGGAAATTTGACAACGTTGATATGATACAAGCTGAATCGAAGGCAACCTTGAGGAACCTCTCAAAAAGTGATTTTATCTCCTGCTTCGACAATTGGAAAAAAAGATGGAACGGGTGTATTGAGGCAGGAGGGGCATATTTTGAAAAATATTGAATTAGTTTTTTTATTTGTTTTATTTTTTCAAAGATACAGAGCAGTCCTGGAAATTAATGAACGCACCTTGTATGTTCAATGACAAGTTTCAAGCAGTTCGAATTATAATCAACACAAATTAACACGGTGTATATTTTTAATAAAAAAACCTATCAATATGTCTTTTTATTTTTTAAATTAAATTATGAATACATTTAAAAACCCATGTAATTATCAAGACTATTATAATATTACTACATTGGACGGTCGAATAAAACCAATAATAACAATGTTATCCAAATTTCAGTTTTTCATTAATTACATTTAGATCTATTTATAAACAACTATAACATTGGGTTGATTGATTAAAAAATTCAATTTCTTTCTTTCCTTTAATAGTCATGTCCTTTAGGACAAATAATTTAACTTAAAGAAAATCTAGAAAGCTCGATTTATATATATATATTTTTTTTTAATGAAAAAAAAGGGGGGGGGGACTTTCTGAACAGAAGTACTGAACAAAGAAAACACATCAATTCGACCACAGACCTGAACCATTGGCCAAAGCCAACGCGGGAACGACTCCGCCACCGGTGGACAGCGAGAGTTCTCTCCCACAGAGTGAGCAGAGAGAGAAGAGAAGAATCTGTATATAAAATTTAAGGTCTTAATAAAGGTGTCAATTTGATTATAAACTAATCGTTTATAGAAAATTCTCCTACCAGATGGATGATGTCTTGGCTGATTCTTGTGGAGTGGGCTGCGATGAGGCTTGGTGATCACTTTTTGCGGTGGTTGCCATGGGACATCGTCGATGCTGGTTAGCGAGGCAATGCGAGGATTTCTCGACGAATCTTGTCTGTCTGTTCAAGCCGATGGAGGAAGATGTTCGTGGCGCAGGAGCTGTCGATGGGGGAGATGATGAATTCCTCGGTGCGAGGTACAGCTAGTCCTCGCATGGCGTCTTTGAGAGGGTCCACTGCATCGTCAAGGTGGAGGGCAAGTAGAAGGAGCATCCACACGATTGCGCCGTTGACCACAGGTGCCTCTGTCATCCTCTGCATGTCGCTGTCCTCAGTTATCCTGTCGACTTTCTGTAATATTGTTGCAAATGTGATCCTGCCGACGTATGGATAAACTGACAGTCGTGTACGTGAGGCGAGTGTTTATGTTCTTCCCACACGCGGACAACAAGAAGCAGAGGCAGGGCTAGATGTTAGCACCCAGAGTGATCGGGGACAGCCCACGGGACAGAGGTAGAGCCCATGACAAAAACTTGGATGCTTATCCCCGAGACATGGAGGGAGAGACTGAAGTGAACTGCCGAGAAACACACCCTAGAACCATCTGCTGCTGACCCCCTGCCAAAATCTGTCCTGTTTTCAGGGGTCGTCTATAAAGAGTCCAGGGGGCCCCACATGGGCTGGGCGTTGGCTTTTCCTCCCCTCTGTCCCTGTCACCAGCTGACAGAACACTCTTTGGATCTTTATTTTGACGTCAACATTTTTGATTTTACATACAAATAGGGGTTTACAGGTATTATTAATAAAGATATAGCATATATACAAAATATGGAGGTGGTAGCAAATAGAAACAGTGCACATTTTAATAGAAGGGTAGGATATTATAAGGTATCGGTTCTAACTAATTGGAAGATATGACATATACTAAAAGTATCATTTTATACAGTTTAAAATATACGATATATATATTTATTTATTTTTTAAATGAGATAAACAATATTTTATTTTAATGAAAAACACATAAATCGAAGTGACATTGCAAATATTTTTTTAAAATCAGTCTTGAAATAGTTTTATAGTTTGAATTTTTAGAACTAGTTCATTGAATATTTGCTAAGATTTGACCCACCGTGAGCATTCCATTGTTAGTCTTGATTTGTTTTAAGATTACTCGTTCTGATCTCACTTATATATTGATATGGACCAATCTTTATCTTTATTAAACATCTCGAGCTTTCGGACATCTCTGCCCTAGAAACATATGTGTTCTATGTACTCCTGTGGAAGGGCAGATATGGCCGGAAGCTCTAGATTACGTTTAATAAAAATAAAGAAACTCATCTCTAAAAACCTGTAGCATCTCAAAAAATAAATATTCAGGAGATTTAAAATCAATTAATACTGTTTGAAATGAAAAAGGGAAATACTTCAAGACTATGTGCAATTTATAAAATCCTGTCCCAGTAAAACTCATCAAGAGTCCACCTTAAGTCCACATATGAAGACACGCAATCATTGATATTTGAACGAAAACAAAAATCTTCGTCTCTCGAAATAATTTGTTTATTTTTGTAATAAAACAAATGTTTTTAATCATTATTGGTCAATTCTATAAGATCATTTTAAAGATAGAGGTTGCCTGGCCAGAGAGTATTCATAGTTCTTAGAATTAAAGATACTTCGGCCAGTATAAATCTTTTTATTATCTCGACGTTTCGACAAAAATATTTTGTCCAATTAGGAGAGAACAAAAATTAAAACATTAAGCAAGGCGTTAAAGAATAATTTTGAGGTTGCAAATAAAAAGATTTATACTGGCCGAAGTGTTTTTAATTTTAAGATCTATAAGATCAGTGAACAAAAAAAGGATCAAAATATTGAAATGGTTACCATCTACCAGATCATTTCATCTATTGAGCTATATAGATGCCAACATGCTGAAACTCCTCAGCTAGCCATAGATGAATGTATGAGTATCCAAATATGTATATGATGCATCAGCGCGCCATCCGTTATAAAAACTCGAAACCACCATATACGCGTATGGTTCTTCTAAAAATCAAACAATTTCCACTGCCCCCACCGCAAAGGAAAAATTAATGGGAGGGCCCGGCCCATCACTGGTGAACCCTCCCAGCGGCCTCCCCAGTTTAATCCATCCACCATACCGTAATTTATCCATTGCGGTGGGGCAGTGGAAATTGTTTGGGTTTTAAAAGAACCATACGCATCTATGGTGGTTTCGAATTTTCAAATATGTATAGGATTAAGAGGGGGAGGGGAGAGAGTTAACCATTGTAACATAAAACTATAACTTGCCAATTATATAAATATAGGAAATAAAACTTTAAAGCACGAATTTTTTATCTTTTCCAAACATAACAAAATTATATTTTCCGTATTACAATGAAAAATATTAGCAGGGCTTGGCTAATCTGTGGTGAACCTCCTCATTGGTTTCGCCAATTTAATCCAAAGACCGCTTTTTAGAGCTCTATTATCGTATTGTACAGATCTGTTTTATATATACGCCAGTAAGGGTTTGTATTTTAATTATGGTATTCAAATAAACTATAGACATAATCTATCATGATAGTAGTCCTAAATTTGTTGGTTTTTATCATAATCTACAATTGCTAGATTGTTAGGATTTTACAAGTTGTTTTATCATAGATTTATATATTTATATTTGACCAGATGACCGGACGACTTTACATGTATATATTTGGTTTTAATGATGTAAATTAGTTAGTCATAGTTAGTCATGAAAGGAAATTAAAAGTGTTAATTTTCTGAGAGGTGTTTGTGTTTACTCTGCTCGATTGGTAGACTAGGGAAGAATTGGTTTCCTAACAGGTTATGGGCCCAGCAGAACGCTTCCACTGCGCCGTAGAAAGAATTTAGAGCTGAAGAAAGAAATTTAGAAGTTTATGTTAAGCTAAAGAAGAAACAGCTGAAGTTAAAGCTGAAGGGAAAGCCAAAGAAGAAAAGTTTGTTAGGCTAACTAAGATAGAGAATAGAATTTGATTATAAGAAATTTGAGTGATTTAAAGACTGAACTTTGTGCAACGAAGAAGAAAAGCTTTGAGTTATAATTTTTTGTCAGATTTGCATAACTAGAAAAGCTAAGAAGGTAAAGAAGAAAAAGCTGAAGTTTAAGCTAAAGAAGAAACAGCTGAAGTTAAAGCTGAAGGGAAAGCCAAAGAAGAAAAGTTTGTTAGGCTAACTAAGATAGAGAATAGAATTTGATTATAAGGGATTTGAGTGATTTAAAGACTGAACTTTGTGCAACGAAGAAGAAAAGCTTTGAGTTATAATTTTTTGTCAGATTTGCATAACTAGAAAAGCTAAGAAGGTAAAGAAGAAAAAGCTGAAGTTAAAGCTGAAGAAAGTAAAGAAGAAAAAGCTAAAAGGGAAAGCCAAAGAAGAAAAGTTTGTTAGGCTAACTAAGATAGAGAATAGAATTTGATTATAAGAAATTTGAGTGATTTAAAGACTGAACTTTGTGCAACGAAGAAGAAAAGCTTTGAGTTATAATTTTTTGTCAGATTTGCATAACTAGAAAAGCTAAGAAGGTAAAGAAGAAAAAGCTGAAGTTTAAGCTAAAGAAGAAACAGCTGAAGTTAAAGCTGAAGGGAAAGCCAAAGAAGAAAAGTTTGTTAGGCTAACTAAGATAGAGAATAGAATTTGATTATAAGAAATTTGAGTGATTTAAAGACTGAACTTTGTGCAACGAAGAAGAAAAGCTTTGAGTTATAATTTTTTGTCAGATTTGCATAACTAGAAAAGCTAAGAAGGTAAAGAAGAAAAAGCTGAAGTTAAAGCTAAGAAAGTAAAGAAGTGAAGCTAAGGTTTGAAAAGGTAGAGTTTAAAGAAGTGAAGGTAAAGTGTGAAGAAGTAGTGTTTGATGAAGTGAAGATAGGGTTTGAAGAAGTAGTGTTTGAAGAAGTGAAGGTGAGGTTTGAATGAGAATAAGTAGAAAGTTTAAAGAAGAAGAAGAAGAAAATATTTGAGTTATAATTTTTTGTCAGATTTGCATAACTAGAAAAATCAATAGCTGTAGATGGTTGATGAAGGTTATGCCTACAGCTGGTTGGAGATAGCTATAGATGTTTGATGAAGGTTATGCCTACAGCTGGTTGGAGATAGCTGTAGATGGTTGAAGAAGGTTATGCCTACAGCTGGTTGGAGATAGCTATAGATGTTTGAAGAAAGTTATTCCTATAGCTGGTTGGAGATAGCTGTAGATGGTTGATGAAGGTTTTGCCTACAGCTGGTTGGAGATAGCTGTAGATGGTTGATGAAGGTTATGCCTACAGCTGGTTGGAGATAGCTGTAGATGGTTGATGAAGATTATGCCTACAGCTGGTTGGAGATAGCTATAGATGTTTGAAGAAGGTTATTCCTATAGCTGGTTGGAGATAGCTGTAGATGGTTGATGAAGGTTATGCCTACAGCTGGTTGGAGATAGCTATAGATGTTTGAAGAAGGTTGTTCCTATAGCTGGTTGGAGATAGCTGTAGATGGTTGATGAAGGTTAGGCCTACAGCTGGTTGGAGATAGCTATAGATGTTTGGAGAAGGTTATTCCTATAGCTGGTTGGAGATGGCTATAGATGTTTGAAGAAGGTTATACCACAGCCGATGGGAGAACATCACGACCGATGGGAGAATACCATGGCCGATGGGAGAATACCACAGCCGATGGGAGAACATCACGACCGATGGGAGAATACCATGGCCGATGGGAGAATACCACAGCCGATGGGAGAATACCACGACCGATGGGAGAATACCACGGCCGATGGGAGAACATCACGACCGATGGGAGAATACGAAGAACTGAGGAGAGAAGACTAGGAGGAAGGCCAGAATGAAAGTATAATCCCAAGAACGTCTTCAAGAATTGCGGCTTGGTGGAGGGAGTATTGCGGATTTTCTAACTAGGGGAATTGGAAGAATTAAACTGACCGGGATCTTGGCCACTATAGGCCTCCGATGAGGGTATGAAAACAACTTTAAAATGGGGGGGGCATTGTTAGGATTTTACAAGTTGTTTTATCATAGATTTATATATTTATATTTGACCAGATGACCGGACGACTTTACATGTATATATTTGGTTTTAATGATGTAAATTAGTTAGTCATAGTTAGTCATGAAAGGAAATTAAAAGTGTTAATTTTCTGAGAGGTGTTTGTGTTTACTCTGCTCGATTGGTAGACTAGGGAAGAATTGGTTTCCTAACAGAATCTGCCCTTAATTTTATATTCTAATGTTTTAAATTAATATAAGGCAATGATGCGCCATCTACATATAGAAAATGAAAGCATTTAGACACGAATGTTTCTTTCACACATTTATCAAACTTCTACTGTCCTTACTGCGATGAAAATATTGGAAGGGCTTGACTCATCGGTGGTAAATCCTCCCAGCGGTTTCGCCAATTTAATCTACCAGGCCACTTCTTTAGAGCTCTAATACTTATTGGATCATTCTGCTTATATTTGTTACACTGAAGAGTGAAATCTCAGAATTGTTATGCAAGCAAACTATGGACATAAACCTTACCTTTAGGACAGTAGAATTACATTTAAATATTTGCATCGAGCAATGCTCTTTCGCAAAAAAAAAAATATATATATAGGGAAGGTTCACCACTGATGAGCCAACCACTCCCAATATTTCCCCCGCAGTAATGACAGTAGAAGTTTTATATATAGGTGAAATAAACATTCGCGTCTAATTGTTTCCATTTGCTAATGTTTTAAATACCGGCAACTATTGAATTATCACTCAACCTCAATTGAAAACATCCGTCAACTCGTTCTATGAAAGTTTGATATAGAGAATAAAGGACGTTGCCATAGGTACTAGCGGCACAGTTGACAACCATATGTACTGCACAGTCGTTCACCGGTCGTTGCAGCAAAGCCAGCAACAGCGCCGTCTTATCAAGCGACCTCACGCAGCATACACGGTGGGCGGGGACATCGGTGTCGATTTGAGAAATCGCACCTACCGTGAGGTCCATTAGATCTGCAAAATTACAACGGCAATAATTTCATAAATTGAAATGCTTGAATAATAGACTTGTCCAAATAGCTTGTCAGAGAGTATACGCTAAATCTCTTGATTTGATGGTCCTGTGTATCCTAACATAACTAATACGATTATGAACATTGTTAATTAATCAAAAGAAATATCAACAACACAATAATAAAGAAATTTATTGATGTCAAAAATAGGATAAAACGGGAAAATCAAATCTCCGGTGGGCAGTTCGAAGAGGGATTAGAAGGAAGGTCCGGCTGCACTGCGCCGCAAGGGTGCGCTGTGTGTGGTATGACGTATCGGACATCTTCCGACCCCAACTGGCTACCTTTCAACAGGATTCTTCACGTACAACATACTGGATCTTCAGAAATCGCCAGAGAAGTGTTTATTTATCAAAATGACAAAGCCATATTCGATAATCACAATTGGCTAGATACAGTAAAAAAATACATCGATCTAAAATACACTGGTTACTTATTGAATGCTCTCTCTCTCTCTCTATATATAAATATATATGTGAAAAATAATATAAAAAAATAAAAGATAAGTGGGTCAGGTGTTGATATAAAAAATAAAGAAGGCATCTCCTGACCACGAGCACATGTGCTTTTTAGATGGCAGAGCGCCATCTAGTGGAGCAAGAATAAACTAAATGTTTATTTAGCTTTTAGCTTGCTCCGTGATATTTGGCCAACCCAATCTATATATATAAAAATGAATGTCTGTCTGTCTGTCTGTGTGTTTGTGTGTCCTCTATGGATTCAAAAACCATACATCCAATCGCCGTGAAATTTTGGGATATTATGAGGTGTATCCCCGGAAAGGTTTACGAAAAAAAAATTCTTGAATATCTTGAATATCCTTAGAGTTATTTGCAGATTTGTATATTTAACTCGCAAGCAGCGCTACCATTGAGACGGAGATAGGCTTAGTTTGCTGCTCCTGATGACCTTGGGTCATCGTGTGAGTCACAGCATGATGCTACAAAAACACTCTCTCTGGGGATTTTACAGCGTCGACAACCTGTAAGATTGCCTCTCTCATATATTATACTTTAAACATCTGCTTAATTAAAGCATTTTTCATTTGAAAGAGACTGCTCTCTTAACCCCCTTTAGACAACATTAAATGATATCCCGTGTCGATGATTTTGTAATGTATAGAATTAGGAAAGACAAAATTCAGGATGACACGGCTCACAGGGAACGGTAAAAAATGTTCACTTTATCGAGGAAATACAAAATTCGGGATGACACGGCACACAGGGACCGGGAAAAAATGATCACCTTATCGAGAGATTCACGACCATGATTTTATTCAACTTATCGAGTATTTTTCAAGGGACCGGGAAAATATGTTCACTTGAAAAAACGATTATTTTGTAATATAGAAAATTAGGAAATACAAAATTCAGGATGACACGGCACAAGGGACCTGGAAAAAATGATCACTTTATCGAGAGATTCAAATTTACGAGTTTCAAATCATCAAAATATATCTTTCTTTTTTTATATGTTTATAGAGAATTGTTTTAACAAATGTTCGTTATACAAACCTTTACTCGGGTAAAACCCGGGCGAAGCCGGGCACATCCGCTAGTTTCTTGATAAATCAAGAAAAGTCATCCACGAACGCGTTTCGCGCTGTTGGCGCTCGTTAGCGTGGAGTAGACTGTAACCACTGCGACCAAAAACGTTTAGTTTATTCTTGTTCCACTAGATGGCGCTCTGCCATCTAAAAAGCACATGTGCTCGTGGTCAGGAGATGCCTTCTTTATTTTTAATATCGACATCTGACCCACTTATCTTTTATTTTTTTCTATTGTTTTTTCATGTGTTAAGCGTCTTTACGCAAATTTGGCCTTAAAAACCCATTTCTTTATTTCTCGGGAAGCCATTGGGACCAAAAAATATTTTTGGTCGCAGTGGTCACAGTCTACTCCACGCTGACGAGCGCCAACAGCGCGAAACGCGTTCGTGGATGACTTTTCTTGATTTATCAAGAAATTGGGTTGGCCAAATATCACGGAGCAAGCTAAATAAACGCTTAGTTTATTCTTGCTCCACTAGATGGCGCTCTGCCATCTAAAAAGCACATGTGCTCGTGGTCAGGAGATGCCTTCTTTATTTTTAATATATATATATAAATAATATTTGGGGTTGAATCCTGTCGACTTACTGTGGGATCCTGTTGGGTCCTGGTGAATTGTGTGGTTGGATGGGTTTGATTGGAAAGGTGGCGCAGTCTTGGTCGAATGGTGGGTTTCCACAGGGGAATAACGAGCACACCTGGATGGGATAGAGAATGGACTTTGCGAAAGGGAGAGTGATGAGGCTGGAGGAGGTACCTTTGCCTTTCACATGATCGAGAGGACTTTACCTTGGTTGGAGCCTAAGTTGAGCACATCTTGCTTCTAGCCCCGTCACCTACCTTCTCTAACTTCTTGTCCGAGATCATCGTCATTAACTCTCTCGGCTTCTCATTGGTGGAGATCATTCTACGTGCCTACTTCTGATTCGCTATTAGTTGGTCATGCTTAAAGGTGATTGGTTGTTGATTTGTCATGCTTAACTGTGATTGGCTTAGTACCTCCATTGTCGCCATGATTTCAATCTTCCAGGAAGAAGAAGGTCTTTGAACTTTAGTTTTATGGGTCCTGGGCAGTGACCTTTACTTCCTGGATGATGAAATCCTGTTAATTGTTGTTTCCTTTTTCGCGAAGCCTAACTTTTATTAAATCTTTTGACTATACATTGCATAGTTTGTGGTGGGGTTACATATTGCTATATACAAATTATCACATATATATTTATAGTTCAGGTTATTGGATCGCAGAAAGATAACTACCCGGGCTGTCCAGCTCACTAGTATGCATTAATGCAGTGATTCTCAACCAGTGTTCCGCGGTAATTTTGTGTGCCGCGAAATTCTAAAAATGTGCCGCCGAATTTTAGTCATATGATTATGTTCACGTTTGTATTGGTTTTTCTTTTTTTCTTTTTCATTTTTTTACTTTTTAAAATAACGAAATTAGCAAATTGAATGTTAGAGATGTATATTACTTATATTTTGCATAGAAATATTGATACATAATTTGAATTTTCTTGCATTCAAGTTAGCAAAAGTGTGCCGCGAAATTCTAAAATTGTGCCGCCAAATTTTCAAATCTTTAAAATAATGCCGCAACAAAAAAAAGGTTGAGAATCACTGCATTAATGCTTTTAAACACGTCCTAAGTGGATTGCTGAGCAGAACCATTTGACCTTGAAGTTCCATGTTAAATTCGAATCTAGGAGGCTGGCCATAGATGCAGGATTTAAATGTGTCAGTCCAGTTGCATGCTTAAACGTTTTCCTTTCTTATATATAGATGGCACGTTATATTGCCCTATAGTTGTTGGCATCCCATGTCTCCGGAAAGCCAGGAAGGTGAAAAGGAGATATTTATATGCTATTAATTGGACCGAAAATTGTGAACTCAACTAGTGTAAAACTCGGCTCACGAGAGCATCTTCTCGCAGAAGCCCTTTTACAAAAGTTTACGAATTACCAATTTAATAATTCTGCTATAGTAAAGTCGCCTATAAAAGACCATACACCAAAACCATGGATGACACCGGTCTCTTTCAGTGGTTATCGCTCATTAAAGGATGGAGTATAAATCAGATTGAAGTCATCGTCGAGTTTAGCAAAATATTGACTCCGAAATCCTTGCTCGTCAGATAAGGATTGGTTTGAATGTAATCAACTAAGTACGTTTGTTATATAACGTATTTTTAAAATTTATCTTTACAAAAAAAGTGAATAATTAGATTTATTTATTCTCCTCACAAAATATTTATTCTTAAAAATATTCAACGTATATATACAAGGCATTAACGTATATCTTTCAGACAGAGAAAATGTATTGAAGAAACAAGGTTGTCAAAAGACGCCCTGATGAGATGGTCGCAGATAGCAACAAGGGCGGGCGTGGCCAGCTTCTCCCGCCCAGATCGATCGTCACCAACTTCCTGATTAACTCCATCTCCAAATTAATTCACGGACTGTTTGCCTCTCTTGAGAGCTGTGACACAACCATTGTGTGGTTTATAGAATTCGGGAAATTTCCAATGCTCATCTAGGAATTGCAGTTCAATCATAGCGTATGTACATACTTATGAATCCAGATAGAATCAAACCATTCAAAAATCTCATATTCCGGGATTCCAAGAATTTTTTACGACTTTGGGCGGGGGGCCGAATAATTTTTTATCTGAGTATTAAAGTCGTGGAACATTCTTGGAATTCTCAAATGGCACGGCCTGGAACAACCAAGGCAAAGATGGCCTTACATCTCAAAATATTTTAATCTATTAAGAATAGAAGGCAATGGAAGCTAAGGAAAAATAACTGGGAGGAGGAAGTATAAGGATGTCTATATATAGAAGGCCCTTATATAGAGAGGGTATAATAAGAACGAATTTCAAGAGGAATCAACGCGTATAATAATACAAGGGGGGATCAATAAATAAGGTGAATTATCTTATTTTACACCTCAGAATGATGACGAAAAATCGAGGGGCCATCGTGTTGGTCGACGATGAGATTGCGGAGCTGGTAATATGGATGGCTGTGCTGGAGTAAACCTCTTTTTTTTTGTGTCTGGATGCTATATTTATGGCGAACTAAATAACTTAGTCCCTATTTCTGCTCCGCGCTTATGGAATTAAAGACTTGGGGCGATGGCGTCGACCTTTCATATCGAATCTTACTTTTCCTTATTACTAATAATTGTATATAGTTGCGGAACTACTGGTTTCCTGTGCTGCTTTTTTCCTGATATTGCACCTTGTACGGAGAATCTGTATAAGACTAATGTCTTGATAAAGGCTTTTTGTTTGTGTGTGTGTGTGAATTATCTTATTTCTTAAAAATTGAAAAGCAAAAATAATTTAAACCACAGAATATCAACATATATAGTCACGACCGTCATGGGCCGGCTGGCCGGTTCTGTCACGGATGCGCGCGCATCATCATTATGATCATTATCATTATCTAATGATAATAATAATAATAATAATAATAATAAAAATTATTATTATTATTATTATATTATTATTATTATTATCCCTATATATAGTCACGACCGTCATGGGGGGCCGGTTCTGTCACGGATGCGCGCGCATCATCATTATGATCATTATTACTTATCATCTTATTATTATCCATCAACATATATAGTCACGACCGTCATGGGCCGGTTCTGTCACGGATGCGCGCGCACAGGGAGGTCACGTGTTCGCCGGCAGCCAACGGGCGCGCGTCGCCGGCATTACGTCATAGATTATAAACACAAGGTAATAAGGCCAAATAAAAAAATAGTGTGTGATAAGGCACAATTTGGATTATCTACTTATATAATTGCCTTATTCTCTCTGTGTGAAGTCCACTGTGTGAAGTTCACGGATAGATTTTGGTCAGAATGGATAAAATAAAAAAAGTGTCAAGGGATGGGAATCGAACCCACGACCTTCCGCTTACCGGGCAGATGCCATGACCACTAGGCTACCCTGGACATATTTTTCCATTCACATTTTTATTTTTATATTTTCAAGACACACACAGTTTGGGGCGGGACGTTTCACAAAAGATACATCCACGGCGCCAATTTATAATTGTAACGAATAGTATTTTAATTAAAACATTTTAAAAATATATACGCACTCGGGTAAAACCCGGGCGTTGCCCGGGCCATTCGTCTAGTTAAAATATAACATCGAGAGACTATTTAAGGTGTTCTGTTCTTTTTTCCCACGCGCGGCGCGAGACTTATAAATAAACTAAAATGGAAGCTCCCTTGAAGGATTGCACCACGCTTGAACAACGTGCAGTTATTCGTTTCTTGAATGCAGAAGGTATTCAAACATATCAAATATGCGAAAGAATGAAAAATATCTATAGTGAGTCTTGTTTGTCTCAAAAACATTTATAAATGGGTTAACGAGTTCAAAAATGGACGAATTACATGTACCGATATTGAGCGACCTGGACGACCAAGTGTTACAGCGTCGCCAAGCACGATAAATGCAGTTGAAAACTTAATTTTGGAGGATAGAAAAATATCCATTTTTACCATAGCCGACAATTTGAATATAAGCTATGGAACTATGCACACCATTATTAAAGAACAATTGCAATTTAGAAAAATATGCTGCAGATGGATTCCACATTTGCTTAATTTGGACCAAAAACCGTATTCGGGTTTCAAAGGCTCTGTTAAAGCGGTATGAAGAGGAAGGTGATCATTTCCTTGACCAAATTGTAACTGGAGATGAGAGTTGGTGTTATCTTTATGATCCTTCAATAAAACGTGCATCTATGGAATGGAAACGAGGCGACTCTCCAAGACCAAAAAAATCATGTCTCAACGTTCGGCCGGTAAAGTTTTGTTAACAATTTTTTGGGATGTTGATGGACCAATCTGTCTTGATTTCTTATCCTCAAGGCAACGTATGAACAGCGACCTTTATTGTGACATTCTTGTAAATAAGCTAAAGCCCGGTATAAGAAACAAAAGAAGAGGGAAACTTAGTAAAGGTGTTCTCTTCCTTCATGATAATGCAAGGCCGCATACATCATGTATAACTGTATCTACAATAATTAAATTAGGTTTTGAAGTTTTGGAACATCCTGCATATAGTCCAGACCTAGCTCCCTCTGACTATTTCCTCTTTGGACTACTAAAGAAGGAGTTAAAGGGAAAGCGATTTGACTCGGATGAAGATGTCCAGAAAGTGCTGCAAGATTTTTTTCACACGCTTCCTTAGAGTGCCTATAAAGAGGGTATTTACAAGTTTCCGGAACGATGGAGACGATGTATAGAAAGCCAAGGTGATTATTTTGAATAAATCAAGTCCTAATTTTCAATATCGTTCTTATTTTTTAAATACATTACAATTCACCTTATTTATTGATCCTACCTTGTATATGGAGTGCAATTGAACACTGACAAGTATCTATAGGGTTCCACCATCAGGTAAATACAAATTTTGCCCAAACCTTGCACAATCTGTAATAATCTTTTATTAACAAATTAGAAAACTGACACTCTATGTATATAGGAAACAGGGCCATTAGCCCGAAACCATGTTCTCTAAGTGGACCCTCCCAGTTTGTTAAATATGGTGTTGTGACTTTGTCACAGAGCCGAGGCCGCTAGTTTGCAGCGACGGTCAATTTGGTGTTTATTTTGACAGAAGAGGTGTCCTATGCTTTTATATATCAATTTCCTCCTGACGAGATTTCTATATATATTTTGGCCATAGATTTCTCTCAGCCACTTTGCAAGCTAAACACCTCTTTGGCAGATTGTGAATATCCCATTATATCCTTTGTTGATCTCATGGAATAAAGTCCGCCTTAGGCTGACAAGTGCCATTAGCCCGAAATCATGGGGTCTATGTGGACGCTTCTTGTGTTATGGCTTTGTTACCGAAGCGAGGCCGGTAGTTTGCCGCACAGTAAATGAATGACGGGAGAGGCGCCCTATACTTTTATAGATCAATTTCCTCCCGGCAAGATTTCCATCTGTATATATCAACAAGAACTATCAGCCACGGGGTCCAATGATTCAGGCATCAATGGGTAAAACAAAGGGCGAAGCAGGTTGGATGGCACCTCAGAGAGAGGCCAACGGCTAAAGACGCGGTAAGGTCTAGGAGGGTGTTTGATCTGCAAGAGAGGGAGATATTATCTGTTTGCTGTCCGGCGACGCGCTTTCGTGAAACTCACTAACGACTTATGGAAGTTTCCTGGGAGGAAATAATGTAATTGGACGAAATTGGACCTCACCATACCTGGTTGTGGCTGCCTCTAAATAAAACTCTATCATCTTGTTTGTGATTACATGATGGCCCAACTGGCGCGTTAAACTGTATCGACATTTTGGGGCGGTTACACTATTTATAATTATGGTATGTATGAAATCTAGTATATATTCACGTATATTACTACATATATATGTTGAACTGCCTTTAAATATGAGAAAATGACTCTACTACAGACATTTCTCTATTGCTTAAAACTATTTAAATGCTAGTTAAAATTTTGACGGAAAAAAAAAGATCTATTAAAATAAAGTTCGCCTCTCTCTTCAAAATAAACTCAAAAACAAAGGTCCTTCTATTGACTGTCTCAGCAAACTAGCGGACTCAGGTCGATGACCGAGTCACAAAATCATTCAGGCAAACTGAGAAGCGTCCACCTGGAAATCACAGTTTCGGACTAATAGTCCTCTTCAGCACAGGGCGGGATTTATTTCACGAGATTTTCAAGGCCTCAAATGAAATCTTCACAATCTTCTAAAGAAATGTTCAGCTGGAAATGTGGCTAGACCAAATATACTCGTAAACTCGGCCAATATACACGTAATATTCTGTGGTGACCTACTCGGTGAATCATCACCAGTCACGTGACGTTGAGTCAGCACTTCTTTTGTAAATATTTAGTTTACAGATATCTCTATATAGAAGCATAGGGCGCCTCTCCCGCCCAAATAAACGTCAAAACCTGACGCCATCTATTGACCGTCGCCGCAACTAGCGGCCTCGGGTCGGTGACAAAGCCACAACACCAGCTTTGGCAAACTGAGAAGCGTCCCCCTAGAGACCATGGTTTCGGGCTAATGGCCCTCGTCAGTCTAGGGCGGTCTTTATTCAATGAGATCCACTCGGGATCTAATGGAATCTTCACAATCTACCAAAAAGGTGTTTTGATGGCAAGGTGGCCGGGCCAAATCGATGGCTAGAATATAGATGGAAAATTGACCGTGAGGAAATTGATCCATAGAAGCATAGGACGCCTCTACCGTCCAAATAAATGTCAAAACCTGACGCCATCTATGACGCTTCTCAGTTTGCCAAAGCTGGTTTTGTGGCTTTGTCACCGACCCGAGGCCGCTAGTTGCGGCAACGGTCAATAGGTGGCGTCAGGTTTTGACGTTTATTTGGACGGGAGAGGCGCCCTATGCTTCTATGGATCAATTTATTCGCGGCAAATTTTCCATATAGATATCTCTATATAATACAAATCAATAACGCGCCATCTATATATAAAAAATGAAAACATTAAGACGCGAATGGTTTATTTGTGATAAGAGCATTCACGTCTTTTAATTTTTACATTTGTTAGATAATCTCTATGGCTGTTTTTGATATTCTGAAAAGTTCGTAGGCACTTTATTGTGTGAAAATATGTTTTTACTTAATATTGACGTGAAAATAACTTCCCATGACAGTTTAACATCTGGTGGAGATACTTTATTTGACCCAGTAATCATAAGTGGGAAAATAAATATCTGCAAGTACCATTTTGATAGAACAATGAAATTTGACGTTTGCTGGACATGTGATGCGCGGATCAGCAGGAGAGACATTGCTGACAGTGTTGGAGGGAAATCTCCGGGGGAAGAGATCGAGGGGAAGGTGACGACAGGGAGATACAGACGATCTAAAACAATGGACTGGACGACATACCTACGAGGAGATGAAGAGGATGGCGAAGGAAGTAGGGAGAGACCATGTGGCCTACCCTCAGTAGAGGAAGGCATTGAAGGAGGAGAAGGAAGTATGATTGGAGAGAAAATTTCCGAGAATCGATTGAATCCCTAGAGAAACAGGATTCATATATAAGTGGGCAGATTATTTTATCGCCAGATATGGTGCCATGAACTCATTAGGTAGAGCTAAAACATGGTATGAGACCTATGCAAGCCCAATTTCATAAAATGGGAATCACTAGAGGACCATTTTATTAAAGAATTCTCTATAAAGTATAACAAAAAATACCTAAGAAGGAAACTGCGCAAAAAATCCTTAATACAAGATAGACAGAAGAAATTATACTCTTCTGCAATAAATTCGACTCATCAATGGATCTCCCAATATTTCGTTCTCACAGTAAGGACAGTAGGTCATTGTTTGATTTAAAAACAAAATAATTGTGCTAAATAGTTTCATTTCTTACGCGCGCTAATGCCTTATGTTTAATATTTATAGATATTGTTCCGTAGAGACCTCGCTATCAGACTAAATTTCTCCAGTTATTTATACACTCTATTCTCCAATATGTTACGGAAATATATATAGAGAAGGGCATAAGATATAATACCTATATAATATTATAGCTCTATATTTATATATTTCACATACACTTTGTAAATTAGAGAAGAGAATAATTTGTTTCTTCTTATTTATAATCTCTGGTATAAGCCTAAAAGCCTTAATTAAAAAAAAAGGTATTGATTGATAAATTAATTTGAACCTTCTAGACAATCCTATTCATATTTACATTTCATTTTGTCTCCTCTCTAATTGTAAATACGCTGCTGTATCACCTCATAAGCATAAATAAATAAATATTTACATTTTGTTTCCATATCTTTGTTTAATCAAATGTATTATTCGGTCAGGAATTGTTATGAAAAAAAAAAGGCCTTTCAAACCAAATAAAACATTTTATGGACATTTCAACAAAACATCGGTTTTTGTCTGGTAAAATTATGACCAGGCGGGGTGTCATTTCAAACAAAATACGAAATCTGGCTGGGAGCCATCTCTATTTTTATCATTCTTAGAATTGTATTCAAGGGACGTAAAACTTTTTATGGCAAAACTTCCAAATGCAACATTTGGGTTACTGGATAGCTGGAAGGGATTTCTAAAAGAGCCAAAAGGATTTTCTATTTTTACCTCCTAAAATTGAAAGTGGAATATTGATTTGAATATCGTTAGGTGGAGTCTTGCTATAAAGATAGTTTTTCATGGCAATAATGAATGCAACTGTTCTAAAAGTATTAGCAAATCCTATAAATATAGAGTGGGACGCATAGTTCCATTTTAAAAATAACTTATTAAGTACTGATCAAAGAGAGCAAATTAGATCATCACGTGGAAGAGTGGTTAAAGCCCTCGATTCCCGAAAGCCATGAACCGGGATCGAATCCCGCATTGGACACTTTGTTTTAATATGTGAACAACCTTCACATATTATCCATTGTTGTAAATATCATATGCTAGGTTGTTCATTTTGAGCGGCACCAATTAAAGGTATTTTGTAACCAGGAAGATATTTATATTAAAAATTATTTAAATAGATGGAATCTTCACATTTGAAAATTTATAAAATCAATAATTTTGATTTTCTGAAATCTCCAGTGTCTCCTTGGAAATCTTGTTCTTAGTTTGAAAAGTATTTCTGGCCTCTCTGTTGGAATTTTAGGAAGACATGTATTTTTTATTTTTATTCTCCTTTCTCTATAATTTTGAGTAAGTAGGAAGATAACCTGTTTAGATTTTATGGATTTTTTTTTCATGTGCTCTATTTGTAGTCGCATGCTTCCTTGAAGGTATTGCTTTCAGATTTTTCATTAAATTTGAACGTCTGTTATATTATTTTATGTTGTCCTTAAAATTTTAAATCTTGAGAACGCTGATGTTTATCGTAATTCTGACGACTCAGGGCGGTCTTAGTTGGATAACTTTGAAGGGGAAGCTTTTTAAAATATATATACAGCCTTGCAATTTTAAGGGCAACTTAAAAAAATAATTCAAAGCTATTGAAAATCGCAAATATACTTCAAACATTGGTAAAATGTATGTTCGGTTATAGATTTATTTCCAATAAACGCATAAAATACATTCTAAAAATGAATATTATGTATGGCCTATTGGTTATAATAAATGTATTTATTATATATTTATTGTAACTTTCATAAAACATTTTAGCTATAGAAGGGTCGTTTAAAATCCGAAAGCTTGTAAACTCGTTAAAAGTGTAATCAAGAAACTTATACTCGGAGATTTATACAGTGGTACCTCGACATACGAGCGCCCCAACATACGAGTTTTTCGAGATACGAGCCGACGAGCAAGTGATTTTTTGCTTTTAGTTACGAGCGAAATTCAAGATACGAGTTCGGTTCGGTAGTGTTGAAGATATTAATCTGTGATTTTAAATGTTTCTTTTTGACCAGTACTTTTGTTTTGTTTTTGCTTTTCCTAAAATGTTTCTTTCTTCTTCTTCATTATTATTTGTTCTATATGCAAAGCTTTGTTTTTTGAGACTTGAATAAACAAATTCAAGTTTATTATATTTTTGTGTGCTTTTAAAGTTAAAACATAATCTTAGGAATGTGGGAGAGAGTTTCACAGTTCGTGGAAAAAAAAAACACCCAGAAAAAGTTGCAACAGGTCGTGCACCTGACCTTTTTAATGACACTTGCCTAACTCATTTCCGGAACATTCTGAGAGGGAGGAAGAAACAAACCTCCTTGGACATGTTTTTTTCTAAACGGCCTACAGGTGAAAGCGAGAAAAATGTAGCGAAAAAGGCAAAGACCAATGAGGATATCTAATTTATTTCTTTACATTCTCTTTTTTGTTTTTGTGCAATAAATATTTGATATTTATAAATACGTTTTTATTATTTAAAACCACGTTACAAAAATAACTGGGGTGACATTTTGGAGGTTGGAACGGATTAATGGTAGTTCAATTGTTTTGTATGGGGAAATTTGCTTCGAGATACGAGTAATTCAAGATACGAGCAAGGTTGCGGAACGAATTAAACTCGTATGTCGAGGTACCACTGTATTTGATTACTACAGAGAGGATTATAATTCTAATATAATAAATGTACTTTTTAATTAAGAGGATTTTAATTTTCTATACATTTTTATCATTGATATTTTAAAGCGTTAAGTAGCATTATTGATATAATTTTCCATTTTTAAAAATATATTTTAAACATTTTAGAGCGATTAGATTGAGACCATTAGTGTATATACATGTTCCTTTGGGTTTTCAAATTTTCTTTTAAGGATTGCAAACAACGTTCTATGATAGAAGAGGTACAATTTAGTTCCCCTGTTTAAGTTCAAGTGTTGCAAACTAGAATGAGGAAAGCCCACTACGTTTAGACTTATACTTTATTAACTCAACTAAAATTAAAAGCGAGTTAAAACAAAGTAATGTGCAGAATACCTATGTGATAGAAGTCGGCGGACGAATAGTTAAAACCCTCTCGGTTCCCAACAGCCAAGAACCGGGATCGAATTCTGCATTGGAAACTTTGTTTTAATATGTGAATAACCATTTCTTGGTTTCTCAAGAAGCCTCTGAGACCAAAAATATTTTTGGTCGCAGTGATACCACGCTGACGAGCACCAAAAACGCGAAACGCATTTGTGGATGGCTTTTCTTAATTGATCAAGAAATTGTGTTGACCAAATATCAGGGAACAGGTTAAATCAATGTTTAGTTGATTAATGTTTCACTAGATGGCGCTCTGCCATCTAAAAGGCACATGTGCTCTTGGTCAAGATAGGCTTTCATTATTTTTAATATTATTCAGTGTTGCAAATATCATAAGCTAGGTTGCTCTTTTTGAGCGGTACCTAGTAAAGTAATTTTGGAACCAAGTTACACATGTGTTGAAGAGCCGAGAGGTTTGGAAGCTCATGTGTTGACCATGTAATGAAATAAAATATTCTTATTCGCTCTAGTCTGATATGTTTTGTGTGTCTCATATATATAAGATTATTATTTTGTTAAATCAAACAAAGTATTTTCAAATACACACACATACAGCTTTATGATTTAAAACAACGAAAACTGACGTTTTCTGGACAGATGATGCGCGGATAAGCAGGATAGACATTGCTGACAGTGTTGGAGTGAAAGCTCCGGGGGAAGAGATTTAATTTTTACATTTGTTAGATAATCTCTATGGCTGTTTTTGATATTCTTAAAAGTTCGTAGGCACTTTATTGTGTGAAAATATATTTTTACTTAATGACATTAATCGTTCTGGTCTCGCCTATAACATAGAGATGTAGCAATCAAATATTGACATGAAAATAACCTCCCATGACAGTTCAACATCTGGTGGAGATGCTTTATTTGACCCAGTAATCATAAGTGGGAAAATAAATATCTGCAAGTACCATTTTGATAGAACAATGAAATTTGACGTTTGCTGGACATGTGATGCGCGGATCAGCAGGAGAGACATTGCTGACAGTGTTGGAGGGAAATCTCCGGGGGAAGAGATCGAGGGGAAGGTGACGACAGGGAGATACAGACGATCTAAAACAATGGACTGGACGACATACCTACGAGGAGATGAAGAGGATGGCGAAGGAAGTAGGGAGAGACCATGTGGCCTACCCTCAGTAGAGGAAGGCACTGAAGGAGCGAGATATGGATAAACCATGTGGCCCACCCTCAGTAGAGGAAGGCACTGAAGGAGAGAGATATGGAGAGACCATGTGGCCTACCCTCATTAGAGGAAGGCGCTGAAGGAGAGATATATGGAGAGACCATGTGGCCCACCCTCAGTAGAGGAAGACATTGAAGGCGGAGTAGGCCAGCTATGTTAAGACCGCCGGTCTTATATAGATTCACTGCAGGAAAGAAGCATAGATGGAGTTTCTATACTCCAAGCAGCACAGTACCCAAAAACAGTCTTCAGTTACGACGCATGTCCAGTGGTCACAGTTTCCACCATACATACGTCAAGGTTATCATATCACTGAAAAGGCGAGTGTGGAATCAACCACGTGGAATCAGTCTTCGCTTTCCTCATCCAAATAAACCACGACATTCAGTGAATCCATTAATATAGAAATACATAGAGAATATATAGAAAATAATTTATTAAAACTCAAATTATCTATTACTTATTATTAAATAACGTTAATCAAGCTCTTTATAGCTTCAAGTGACTACTTTCATGTTTGTAAAATCTGAATAAATAATTTGAGGCAAAGATAAAATAAAGATAACTTCTAAACTCAAAATATTCTTGATATCATTTACCACGGGTAGGTGAATCTGTTATATCACTTGATTAACCAGGAATATATTAGAGTAACTTTCAAATTGTTTTTTAAAATTATTATTATCCCTAGTACACGTTGTACAGGCCATGATAATCATGGTGGGTAGAAGTTTGCGACTGCTTTTAAAGGTTAAATGGAAACAGCAGGTTATTTCCTTTATATCTTCTTATATTCGATAAAACAACATCATAGAGAATCTTTTGATGACTATGACAGGAGCATTACATTGTTTGGAATGCTTAACTTGTGATCTTGGTCTTCAATTTCTAACGAGTCTGCTGTTGAATCTATATGAAATTAAAATAAAAACATTAGGCCTCCAGAGAAAGGTTTCTTTTTAAAAAGCTTTTTTTTAATTAAAAAATCTCTTTAGTTTTCGGAAAGGTGGGCCCTCCTACAGGAAATATATAATATACTATTCATATAAAATGAAATATTTTAAAAGCACGAATATTTCTTTTATACATAATACGAACTTCTACTGCCCTTACTGCGATAAAAAATATATTGGGAGGGCTTGGCTCATCAGTGGTGAACCCTCCCTGCGGTTTCGCCAATTTAATCCACCAGACCGCTTCTCAGAGCTCTAATACTGTATTGGACGATTCTGCTTATATACGCAGCACTGAAGGATGGAATCTCAGAAATGGTTTTCAAGAAAACTATGGACATAAGCTTATAGGACAGTAGAATTACATCAAATATATATATTTTTTTTTTCATCGCAGTAAGGGCAGTAGAAGTTCGTATTATGTATAAAAGAAACATTCGTGCTTTTAAAATCTTTCATTTTATATGTATATATGGCGCGTTATTGCTTTGTGTTAATGAAATATACTATTCCCTGAATCCACCCCATAATCTCCAAATGAAGATATCGCCTCTGAATAGCAAACTTGATAAGAACGCGCAATGGAGGCCCGCGTTGATTCTGGATTCAAATAACTGTAAACACTCAAAGCATTTTATTTGATTTTAAATATTATTATATTGGCGATTTAATGTAAAGTATTTTCTCATGTAGAATGGTTACCTTTCCCAAAAGCTAGAGATAATTGAAAATAAAAACCTTTTAAAAAATTCCCTGAAAGCCTAGTGTTTTTATTCAATATTGATTCAAGGAATCATTTGGTCGAATTATATGAAATTATTGTTCGGAATTTAAAGAATATCAAATTTTGTTTGAATAAAATCTCTTATCGTCATCCTACGATAGCAAGAAAGGCATTTTATCTCTTCTCATTAATTCGTCCAGGAATTCAAAGATTTAAAAAAAGCAAGCAATGTAAATGATGATGTAATTATATAAAAAAGGTACTGGATCTGTGGAAAATATTTTTAAAAATATCTTGAGGGATTTCTTCCTCTTTATCAAAATATATTGCCTTTTTATATAATTATATTAATGGATAGGGTTTTAATAAATAAAATTAATTTCGTTTATTTGCTCCTGTAGAAGAGTTGGCACTACCCGACAGCTTTAGAAGTATTTATAAAAAATAGGAAACTAATCCTTGGAGCTTGCGTTTTATTGTAATTTAAATTTCAGGGGATTCATTCGATATAGAGATTACATATTAACTCGAAGATAGAGGTTGCCTGGCCGGGGGGCGGCATTCATAGTTATTTAAAATAGACACTTCGGCCAGTTAACGTTTTATTTTCTCATCGTTTCAACAAAAATATTTTATCTTTGTCAGGAAAAATAAAGCATTTGGCAAGGCGTTAAAAGTTATTCTGAGGTTGCAAGGGCGTTCTCACGCGATATTTCAACAAAATCTCGTTAAGATTCAAGTGTTTCATTTGTCCTTAGATTGTTTAAGTTCTTACATTAATATTTTCTCTTTTCTTTTAATAATTATAATAATTGAACAATTTTGGTGTAAGTATTTGATGGAAATGATTTTTTAAATTTATTTTTCCTTCTTAATATCATATGACTATTATTTACGGCCTAAAGTTATTATAAATATGTATAGACAAATGTAAAGAAATACATGTATGAGAGCGCAAGTATCCCTAGGGAGACATAGCGTTTTAAATTGAAATAAATAAATAAAAGAAATAATATAGTTTGAATAATTGAATTTATTTTAAAAATAATACAATTCATTCAGTTTTATCTCAACACATCTGACAGTTACTGACTTCACGGTGCTACTAAGTCAGCCCAATCTTAAATAGAATCTGGAGAGTTCTGTGAGAGAAACATTGATTCCATTAACCGACGCCCAGAGCAGATTTGCTGGGAAGTGCTACTTCGGCACCTGGCTGTGTGTCGGCTGCTGGATATATAGATATCTTATGTTCTTAAAATCAAAGATACTTCGGCCATCTTTTATTATCTTTATGTTTCGACAAAAAACATTTGTCCTCGTCGGGAACAAATAAAAATTAAAGCATTTGGCAAGGCGTTAAAAATATTCAAAGGTTTTAAGGGTGTTATCACGTGATATATAAACGTCGAGATAATAAAAAGATTTACTGGCCGAAGTATTTTCAATTTTAAAAACTATGAATTCCGGCCAGGCAGCCTCTACATGATAGATCTTTTGACTTGTGAGAGGCTTTGACAAAAAAAAAACGATAACAATTTATAAAAGTATAAATTCTCTTTGTATATCACACACACTAGGTATTCAAAATAATTATATTAAAGAAAAATCTGGAATTTAATATTGACACGTAGAAAATTAGGGAAGAAAAACTACCTATTGTATACTTAACACGGTTGTGCTAGCTACATGTAGGCGACTTTCTACAGTACCTACTGTCTAATTGACACTGTTGTACTAACTACTTGTGACTTATACAGTACCTACAATGTACTTAACATTGTTGTACTAGCTACATGTAGGCGACTTTCTACAGTACCTACTGTCTAATTGACACTGTTGTACTAACTACTTGTGACTTATACAGTACCTACAATGTACGTAACATTGTTGTACTAGCTACATGTAGGCGACTTTCTACAGTACCTACTGTCTAATTGACACTGTTGTACTAACTACTTGTGACTTATACAGTACCTACTCTCTACTTAACATTGTTGTACTAGCTACTTGTGACTTTCTATTATATAGTAATTTATCTTATTCCAAAACCATTCAACCTTAGTTACAAAGAATAATTAGAGAAGTATACGATATGATCAATTTGATATGTATCAAAATTCAATTGAATAAGAGTAACTTATTTTAAAAATATGATAAATTATATTCCCTTATAAAAATAAATTATAATATAAAAATAAATTATAATTATCTATATAGATAATACCGTAACAGAGTTTTCCATTGTAAAGTCCTGAGCTATCTCCTCCGAAGATTCTGAACTACACATAACAATCTATATACCAAAATTTTCGTTATTTTTTTCTTCGTATGATAGGCCTGTTTTTATTTTCCTAATGTTAACAGTTATTTTTATTTTTTAATTTAATCTATTTTACAATCGTAGATTTTTTGCATTTATCATCATCAATTCATTTGTTTTGAAATGCGTAAAAATGTGTTTTGAAATAATATATATTTCTGATTCATTTGATTATGTAAGTACTTTGTTATAGTTTTTCATTTAAATATATAAATTTTTCGAATTGTAGATTGAATTATTACTTTTATTTTATAATAATTATCTTTTATAAGTGTTTGTTTTAGTTTTTCATTTGAATTTAGCACAATTTTTGTATCTGGTTATCTTTTTTGGCATCTTTTCATCTCTCTTTGGCATCTTTTTTTTTCTCATTAATAAGACCTAATCCAAATAATTTAATAGTGTGTGACGTTTCAGCAACAGCATCAGACAGAAGAATAAATGAATTAAAGAATAAAATCTCATTTTTTATTTTGTCTGATGATGGTGGCATTTGGATTAGGTCTTATTTTTTTTTATTAATTTGTTAAAGTTTTTCATTTGAATTTAGCTCCATTTTTGTGTCTTATTTCTTCTTTATATTAAAACTTAGAATTAAGCTTTGCTTTTTTATATACATGTTTATTACACATTTAGCAATACTTTTTCTTTATATTTGCTCTTATTTACTCATTTTTTTACTCTTTCACAATCAGATTTTGAAAATGGCTAAATGGCTTCACTTCTCCCTATTTGCTTTTGTAGCTTTTCTTATAAAAAAAAATATTAGAACTTAGAATTAAGCTTTGCTTTTTTATATACATGTTTGTTACACATTTAGCAATATATATACCAAAATATTTTTTTGAATACTTACCTCTTTTAGTGAATTTTTGTCAGGGGGGCTGCCAAAGTGCCGTACTTATGCAGTATTTTGATGCTTTTCCTGTGAAAAGGATAATGAAATTTAAAATTAAGCTTTGCTTTTTTATATACATGTTATTTACACATTTAGCAATATATACACAGAAATATTTTTGGAATATTTAACTTTTTTGGTGAATTTTTGTCAGGGAAGCTATGGACTGCCGTAATCATGCATTATGTTGATGTTCTTCTCATAAAAAAAATATTTGGGTTTGGAATTGGGCTTTGCTTTTTTGTATACATGTTTTTTACATATTTAGCAATTTACACACAGAAAAATTTTGGAATATTTAACTTTCTTGGTGAATTTTTGTCAGGGAAGCTATGGACTGCCGTAATCATGCGGCTGCAAAAGTGCCGTACTTATGCAGTATTTTGATGCTTTTCCTGTGGAAAGGATAATGAAATTTAAAATTAAGCTTTGCTTTTTTATATACATGTTATTTACACATTTAGCAATATAATATACACAGAAATATTTTTGGAATATTTAACTTTTTGGTGAATTTTTGTCAGGGAAGCTATGGACTGCCGTAATCATGCATTATGTTGATGTTCTTCTCATAAAAAAAATATTTGGGTTTGGAATTGGGCTTTGCTTTTAATAAAGAGCAATGTAATATAAAAAGCCAACAATGAAGAATAAATGTAAGATAAAAAGCCAACAATGAAGAGTAAATATAATATAAAAAGCCAACAATGAAGAATAAATGTAAGATAAAAAGCCAACAATGAAGAGTAAATATAATATAAAAAGCCAAAAATGAAGAATGAATGTAAGATAAAAAGCCAACAATAAAGAGTAAATGTAATATAAAAAGACAACAATGAAGAATAAATGTAAGATAAAAAGCCTACAATGAAGAGTAAATATAATATAAAAAGCCAAAAATGAAGAATGAATGTAAGATAAAAAGCCAACAATGAAGAGTAAATATGATATAAAAAGCCAACAATGAAGAATGAATGAAAGATAAAAAGCCAACAATGAAGAGTAAATGTAATATAAAAAGCCAACAATGAAGAATAAATGTAAGATAAAAAGCCAACAATGAAGAGTAAATCTACTTATATATTTGCCTTATTCTGTCTGTTTGTCTGTTTGTCTGAAGCTCACGGATGGGATTTTTCATAACCATCGGTTGTTCAGTGGTAGAATGCTCGCCTGCCACGCGGGCGGCCCGGGTTCGATTCCCGGCCGATGCATTTTTTTTTTACAATTTTTAAAACTCATTTATATATTATACAAGAATGACATCCACGGCGCCAATTTATAATTGTAACGAATAGTATTTGAATAAAAGCATTTAATCGGGTAAAACCGGGCGTTGCCCGGGTCATCTACTTTTATATTTGCCTTATTCTGTCTGTTTGTTTGTCTGAAGCTCACGGATGGGAATTTTCATAACCATCGGTGGTTCAGTGGAAGAATGCTCGCCTGCCACGCGGGCGGCCCGGGTTCGATTCCCGGCCGATGCATTTTTTTTTTTTTTTACAATTTTTAAAACTCATTTATATATTATACAAGAATGACATCCACGGCGCCAATTTATAATTGTAACGAATAGTATTTGAATAAAAGTATTTAATCGGGTAAAACCCGGGCGTTGCCGGTTCTGTCACGGATGCGCGCGCATCATCATTATCTAATGATAATAATAATAATAATAATAATTATTATTATTATTATCCATCCATCCATCAACATATATAGTCACGACCGTCATGGGCCGGCCGGTTCTGTCACGGATGCGCGAGCATCATCATTATGATCATTATCATTATCTAATGATAATAATAATAATAATAATAATTATTATTATTATTATTATATTATTATTATTATTATCCATCGGCCGGCTGCAAGCGCGGCTGGCGCGCTTTGTGTCGGGAACGAGCCGAGTCTCGTGGCTTCCCAGGGGCATCTTGGCGCTTTCAGTCTCCTAGGTTGGCGTCGGCCTGCTGAACATCACGGGCCAGCATCGGCTCGCCTGCTTGAAGGGGGTCCAGACCTCACTGCGCGGTGTCGCCAACGGCTACTCTTGAATGGTTCACAGCCGGGCGTGAAGGTCCCTACCGGCTCCTGACGTCTGGCTCTCGTCGATGAGGAGGATACTGCTGAGCCTCTGGGAGGCCGCGTCCAGAGTTTTTGGGCTAAAGCTTTTTCAACTAAATAAGCACGCAATTGATGTCGCGTTTGGTTCAGGATACGAATGTTCGGGACCTCTGCCTCGGCTTCAAGGCTGTCTTCGCGTCAACGTCGATTCCAAGCGGATACCTTCTCGCTGTCTTCGTTACGCCAAGAGTCACCCTCTTTAGCATCGCGTCCTGTGGCCAGGAAATATGGCCATAGTCAGCTTTAGCGTCCGGGGTTTCGCGAACTGTGCCATAAATTACCATTTGCCCAATACTCCTTGAGAACTACGTCTTCAACTGCAAGTGATCGCAGATCAAGCCGCCAAAGAAGATGCATGTATCGTCGGGACTTAATCATCTCCGAGATTTCTCCGAAGACATCGGGTCTGGATCAGTGAAGACCCTCGTGGAACTCCTAGACGGACTACCCTTGTTGATATCGCCATATTTTTTGGTCCCGCGTATCTGCCTACAAGTATAGCCAGCTACGGAAACCGGGTTGACGCTGCCCGTTTGGACCGAGCCTTAATACCATCAAGGCTTTTCCGACGGATCACCCATTACTGGACCTTCAAATAACGCGTCTCAAACCACCGTGCCATCTTTCTCCAAGTTGGAGATTTCCCTGAGCCACGAGCAGCTCCCGTCTCTGTGCTTCTTTGATCGGCCTAGTCGTTAAGAGAGTCGCGGATCTCCTAAAGGAAACTTTGCAGTAAATCTAAGACATCGCCCTGGATAACTGTAGGGATAACAGGACACGATAAAGAGGAAGCTTATTGACGACATCAAGTGTCTCTTCTATCCTCTTGTTGAATCTAAACAAGTTCAGCGCCACACACAATGTCAATAGATTACAGTTTAAAAAATAATTTTGGTTGAACAAGTGTATTATTCTATTGCCGTTATATGTCAGGTTACACTTGACAAAGGTTGGCGTTTAGCCAACTGAAATTTTGGTGAAATTATTTTTGTGTTCGATTCACAATATATGCCTTTTTATATAAATATATATTTATAAGATGCTTTATTTTCAAACCTCAGCTAAAATGCACTCGAAAAAATAATTGCTCGATTCAATCGTCTAGTATATAATAAACAAAATTTTATAGAAATAAGATAATTTTCCTTTTTTTAACGACCATTTTTCATTACAATTTCACTTCTGTATTATTTCAAAAGTTTATTATAAGTTTTATATAAAATAATATTAATATATATTAAAAACGAGTTTCAATTAAACAGTGGCCGGGACCAAAATATCGGTATAAAACAAAAGTTCGAACATATACGTTTTGAAATAAAAATGCTAAAATCTAATCTATTATCTTCAAATGTCTATTCTTCACTCAAAATTCAAATTGAATAATCATCCTTGAACATAAATCAAATAATTATAAATGAGCCGAACTTGAAAAAACACATCAAGTTGGAGAAAAGGCAATTATACTCACGCAACATTTCCATTAAAATAATTAAAAGATAAAGAAAGCAAAGAGAAAGAAGTATCTTTAAAAATAACAATTTATTACATGATCGATATCAGTGTTGCCGACTGCAATAGCTATTTTACCTTCTTCGCCCTTCGGTCTTTTGATTCTCTATAATAGAGGACATGAGAAATTTGTGATCGCCAATTCTTTTTATTGCAGACGGACAGAAAAAAAAAAGTAGAATTTCAAGGATTCTTCTTAATCGTAAGCTGGGAAAAATAACATGGCACACATGTTACTCTCTATATTGAACGATGGACTTTGAAATCGAACGTTTTCGGATTTTGGCATTAGACAGAAACGTTCCCTGTCTTCAGGTCAGGAGCGCAAGTGCAGGTTGGACATTAGTATTAGACAGAAACGCTCTCTTCTACAGGTCAGGAGCGCTGATGTATGTTGGTCATTGGCATTAGACAGAAATATTCTCTGTTTTCAGTACAGGAGAGCTAGTGTATGTTGAACAATGGCATTAGATAGAAACGCCCTCTGTCTCAGGGCAGGAGCGCTGATGTATGTGGACATTGGCATTAAACAGAAACGCTCACTGTCTTCAGGTCAGGAGCGCTAATGTATGATAAAAATTTGCATTAGATAGAAACGTTCTCTTTCTACAGGACAGGAGCGCTGATGTATGTTGGACATTGGCATAAACAGAAACGCTCTCTGTCCTCAGGTCAGGAGCGCTAGTGTATGTTGGACATTGGCATTAAACAGAAACGCTCTCTGTCTTCAGGTCAGGAGCGCTGATGTATTTTGGACATTGGCATTAGACAGAAATGTTTCTCTGTTTTCAGTACAGGAGCACTAGTGTATGTTGGACATTGCCATTATACAGAAATGTTCTCTGTTTTCAGTAAAGAAGCGCTAGTGTATGTTAAACATTGGCATTAGACAGAAACGCTCTCTGTCTTCAGGGCAGGAGCGCTGATGTATGTGGACATTGGGATTAACCAGAAACGCTCTCTGTCTTCAGGTCAGGAGCGCTATTGTATATTAGACATTTGCATTAGATAGAAACGTTCTCTGTTTTCAGGACAGGAGCGCTGATTTATGTTGGACATGGGCATACACAGAAACGCTCTCTGTCTTCAGGTCAGGAGCGCTAGTGTATGCTGGACATTGGCATTAGACAGAAACGCTCTCTGTCTTTAGGTCAGGAGCGCTGATGTATGTTGGACATTGACATTAGACAGAAACTTTCTCTGTCTTCGGGTCAGGAGAGCTGATGTATGTTGGACATTGGCATTAGACAGAAACGTTCTCTGTCTTCAGGTAAGGAGCGCTAATGTATGTTGGACATTGGCATTAAACAGAAACGCTCTCTGTCTACAGGCCAGGAGCGCTAGTGTATGTTGGACATTGGCATTAGACAGAAACGTTCGCTGTCTTCAGGTCAGGAGCGCTAGTGTATGTTGGACATTGACATTAGACAGAACCCTTCTCTGTCTTTTTTTTTTATTATCCCTAATACACGCGGTACATGCCATGATATTCATGGTGGGTAGTTAGCGACTGCTTTTACAGTTAGTGCACCACATGTCTACACATGTGAAAAGAAGTTCGAATTTGCACTTTAAAATGTGCCAGAGCCTCGTTTGGTTACTTGCACGCGCTGGTGGGGTTGGACCTTGGCAAGAATCGAGGGGCCATTGGAAGCATTTGTAATTAGAAAAAGGTGCTAAATGCGGGATTCGATTCCGGGTCGTAGCTGTCGAAAACCAAAGGTTTAGACCAATCTTCCATCGACCCCTTGTTCTTCTTTTAACAATAGAGTATTATAGCTCTAAAAAGCGGTCTGATGGGTTAAATGGGCGAAATCGCTGGGAGATTTCATCATTGATGAACCAATCCCTCCCACTATTTTTCATCGCAGAACGGAGAGTAGAACTTTGTTTCATGTGTAAAGGAAATATTCGTGCTTGATCATGTTATTTCTTATAGATAGAGATGGCTCGTTATTGTCCTATAATCATATAATATATACCTCCATAAGATTTAAAATTTCTTGATGAAACCCTGAAAACCTGGTCAAATACTTCCAATTTTCTTCCCATTACCCTTTAATAGGCTGCACATAAAAGACACCCTCAAATTTAAATCTAGACGAAATATTCAATTTTTTGTACATATATATATATATATTAAGTGTATGAAATGGAAATAAAAAAATCAAGAAGTCGGTAGAAGGGTGGTTAAAACTCTCGATTCCCACAGCCATGAACCGGGATCGAATCCCTCATTGGACACTTTGTTTTAAGATGTGAATAACCTTCACATATATTATTCATTTTTGTAAATATCATAAACAAGGTTGTTCCTTTTCAACGACACATAGTAAAGTTATTTTGGAACGAAGGAAAATCCCATCCCTGGACACTTATTTTTCCCGTTTATCATTACTCTTCACAATTCATCCTTTCATACCTCATCCCTAAGGTTAGAAATAATCGTTATTTCTCCTTAAAATAAATTTAGATTTTTCGTTGAAAAGAAACTCATGCGGGATAAATTTCAAATGTCGTTTTACATTATATTATATTTCAATTTAAAAATAAAATTAATATTACACGAAATGTAGCAATGCACCCACTAAGACAAACAACTACGTTGAGTAATATCAGGAGATGCTATTTCTATATTAAACAAAAGAACACAAGCTGTCAAGCAACAAAGTAGTTGAATATTTACGACAGCCTGTCCAAACCACACCTTAATGGGATCTCAGAAATCGGAGATACACACAATGCTGATAACGACTTTTTTGAAATTCAAAGAGGTGTCGTACAAGCACCGCGGGTTGCTCTGGTTACAGGGGCAACAAACACGCCAAGATAATGGCCACCTGGTGGTTGAATGTGGCACTAAACCGTACTGGAACCATGTTGGATGTTTACAGATAGATATTTAATGTTGCATCAGTTAAGATCGACCTTCGCCTCTAGGGGGTCTTGGTCTCCTATAAAAATCTGAATCATCTCTGGTGATTGTGTCATAAAGAGTCTAGTAAATAAATATTTTGAAGTATTTGAATGATAAATAAGTTCGTTTGTTTTTTTCGAAAATTGAAGCTTTATTGTGAAAAATTGGTTAGACCTTCAATGTTTAAAGTATTGTCCGTCGTTAGCCACTACATTTCCCCATCTTTCTGGCAATTGACGGATCTCATCGCAGAAAAAGGCCCGCTCTTTGGCCACAATCATTCATCGATCTATTTTTGACTCCATCGAAGTTGGAGAAGTGCTGGTCAGCCAGGCCATTGAATCGGAAAATATAATAATCGGAAGGAGCAATGTCAGGGCTATACGGCGGGTGGAGTAAGACTTCCCAATTGAGCGTTTCTAAGTGCGTTTTAACGGGTGCTGCAGCATGTGGCAGAGCTTTATCGTTTCTATTCATCATCCATTAACACTGTCATGTCTCTATTGGCGTATTGCAGTCATTTTTCTAGCAATGCTCGGCTAAAACGTATCAATTATCTTCAGTATACCTCCCCTGCGATCTTTATGTTCGGTTGTAGCAGTTCATAATATACCACTCTTAGCTGATCCATCAAATACACAGCATAATCTTCCCGCCATGAATATTCGGCTTGGCCGTCGTTGATGAGGCACGGCCAGGGTATCCATACATTGCCCGACGTTTTGGATTATCGTAATGGACCCACTTTTCATCGCCAGTTACAATTCGATGCAAAAAAAAAATATTTTTTTTTTACGTTAGAGCAGTTGTTCACACGTGAAAAAACGGCGTTCGACGTCTCTTGGCTTAAGTCCATACGACACCCAGTTTTCTACCTTTCGAATCATTCCCATTTCTTTTAAGCGATGAAAAATGACTGATTGAGTTGAGTAAATATATGTATGTGTGTCCTTTTGAAAAAAATATATATAAATAATAAAAAAGGCCCAGGTTTTGATATTAAAACAAAAAGGGCATATTATGGAATAAATTAAGTTAACGTTTAGTGGATTTTATTCCAATACATGGCGCTCTGCCAGAATGCTCGTGTAAACGGTTATATTATGTCAATTTTATCTTTAACATCATCACCTGAAACTTTTCAATTTTTCCCACTTATCACATATATATTCATACGTATATGTTATAAAAAAATGTCTTATTTATCACGATGTTTGAAGTATATCTAAGTTATTTAATCATTTTGGATTTCGTTCAACAAAAGATAAGGAAAGATCAAATATGCGAAATAAACTCTGAGAGAAGAATTTCAAAAACAATAAAAAGACTCAGAATGTAACACTTCAGAAGAATGACAATACATCCAGATGGCACAAGAACCTATAGGACATGCAAAAATTATCCTGGTATGGAACTAACACCTAACCCACATATTATCATGTCCAGCAATGGGCGCAGCCTTGCAGAAAATTGACATGGACCCAGAGCAGCAGCTTTACACACCCAAGATAGAGAACATTTCGACTGCTGTGATAGAGATGTATAGAGACATCTGAGGGTCTTCATTGGACACAACAACAGCAACAGAAAATTGACATGAACCCAGAACAGCATCTCTACACACCCAAGATGGAGGACATTGCTGTGATAGAGATGCATGGAGACATCTGAGACTCTTCATTGGACACAACAACAGCAACATTGGATTTCGTTTATTTCAATCAATATTGTTCTAATAAAGAGAATAATTTTGTATGGGTTCAAGTAATGGCACGACAACAGCTCAGAGAGGAAGAAGATACCATCGAACCAAAGATTTCCTGCAACTGTGGGGTGACCATAACCACCCCGCGGATGACAGCAGGTAGAACATAGCTCCAGCTGACCTGTGTTTCACCCAGTTAATCCGGCTCGTCCTTCCTGAGATACACCTTGGTGGTCTGCTACCACAATCCGCCATACCAACTATCAATATTTCCAAGCATTTTACAACGTATGTGTGAGTGAAATATAAAAGGAAAAAAGTTCAGGTGTTGATATTAAAAACAAAATTGGGATTTTTTGACCGCTCACATGAGCATTTTAGATGAGCATTTATATATAAACAATGCATTAGCGTCTGTTATAAGAAATTCGAAATATTTTTGACGCGTATGATTCTTTTAAAAATAAATCAATTTTCTATCGCCATTACTGCAATGATAAAATAATGGGAAGGCCTGGCTCATCAGTGGTGAATACTCTCAGCGGTTTCGCTAGTTTAATTTACCATACCGGTGTAATATTGCATTTTTCGGTTTTACTTTTATACTGATACTGAAGCTAGTCTCTTGGAAAGGGTATTTGAAATGAACTTTTTGGACATAAGCATTTATATAATTTACCAAGCTTTCATTGATTAATGCTTCTTTGCAAATAAATAAAAAAATGGCAAATAGAACGATCTAATAATAAAGATATATATAAACGCTAACTGGCCGAAGTGTCTATTTTTCATAGAAATATGAATGCAGGCCAGGCAGCCTCTATCTTTACGATAAATAATTTGTCACAAATATAATAAATATCGGTGTCGAGAGAGGACATCCAGGGATAGTGTTGTATGTTAGTGATAACTTTGTAAATTGATATATTTAAATTTCATCTTTTATTTAAATAGGTATTTTGCATTTATCTCTTTTGTTTTTTCACGTTATAAAAAGGAGATTCAGCCTGTGCCGGCAGTAGAGTGTGACTCGTAGTTTTCACCGCTTGCTGTTTGAATAAAGAAAACCTTTTTGGAAGTCATTTAAAGACTCAACGTCTAAGTTTATTCGGGGTATATCAGATGGTATTCCAGCACCAAGCCTACATGCAAAATCCATTACCTCCTCTCACGGAGGATTATTGTAATTAAGAATGTTGTGTGGCCATTGCGGTTAATTGGATTAAGGGTGGAGCTTCACGCCCCACTGTGGACTCAGTTTCACCACAAACGAGGATGGCTTTGTTGTATTTATCTTATGGCCTTTATCAGGAGCATTTCTAACTAAATTATATGAAATATATATAAAAATATAATATATATATATATTAATAGTAATTTTTTATATTTGGAAAATAGAGGAAAAGTAAACTATTAAGAACTACAGATTTTGAATTAATTTTGAGTCAGAACAGCAAGCTATAATTCTGTATCAAATAGTATAGTTATGTAAATTTTAAGATTAATAATTTTTTTTATTTAATTTAAATGTGTGAGGTTTCTTTTTTTTATTTTTTGTAATAAATAATTAGTTAGATAATTTTAAAAAAAAAGAAAAAAAAAGTAACACCAGCAAAGCATCGGCAGTTACGCGTCATAGGTTGGGTAAAAAAGGAATAAGCGAAGAGAAAGTTTTAAAGAGAAGAGCAAAGACAGAACCATGATAATAATTTTCCAAATATAAAATAAAGCTAATTAGAGAGAGAGAAGTATTTTTTTGCTCTATTTTTTCTCTTGATGAGAGAAGATAGATTTTTGTTAATTTTTTTTTTGGGGGAATTTTTTTTTATAATAAGCTTATTTTAAAGACAATCTAGTGTAAATGTGGAGGACACGATAAAAGCTAATATATTAAATTAGAAGGATGAAAACCTTAAGGGTTAGACCAGTTGAAAACCATAAAGGTTAGACCAGATGGAAAGAGGATGGTACTCAGGTGGGCCTCTTCAAATGAAGACCTAAGCAGCAGTTTCGGCCCTTACTCCATTACTGCCAAACCATGCCTCTTCGACCAAATAGAAAGCAAATTTAGGTTGGAACGGAGATAGGGTAATAGCTAAGCCTTAGATATACTACATAAATCAACTAATGAACTGACACAGTATCATCTTCTGCACTTTCAAACCTAACTCAAAAAATGTTGTTTTCCAGTTCAGAAGTTAAATTTATTAGATTCCTTAGACTTAATCAGATTGATACATACTTATCCTTAGTGTTAAACTTTAAATCAAATTGTGGTTTTTGTCTATTTTGGGTATAAGGACTGTAAGAGACTGATAAGAAATTAGTAATACAGTTAAATGATTATTACAAATACAGGAAAATATGATCATATCCCAAGCCTTTAACAATTTGCGTCGACAAGGGAACAAGAAATCTAACATTAGAACATAGAAAAATAAACTTTGTCTGATGTTGGTAGGTTAAGATTAGGGCCGAAACTGCTGCTCAGGTCTTCATCTGAAGAGGTCCACCTGATTTCCATCCTCTTTCCATCTGGTCTAACCTTTATGGTTTTCAACTGGTCTAACCCTTAAGGTTTTCATCCTTCATAATTTAATATATTATCTTATATCGTGGCCTCCACATTTACACTAGATTGTCTATAAAATAAGCTTATAAAAAATAAAATATTTCCCAAAAAAAAAAAAATTAACAAAAATCTATCTTCTCTCATCAAGAGAGAAAATAGAGCAAAAAAATTCTTCTCTCTGTCTAATTAGCTTTATTTATATTTGGTTCATGGTTCTGTCTTTGTTCTTCTCTTTAAAACTTTCTCTTCGCTTATTCCTTTTTTTCACCCAGCCTATGACGCGTAACTGCCGATGCTTTGCTGGTATTACTTTTTAAAATATAATCTAACTAATTATTTATTACAAAAAATAAAAAAAACTCACACATTTAAATTGAATAAAAAAAATATTAATCTTAAAATTTTCATAACTATACTATTTGATACAGAATTAGCTTGCTGTTCTGACTCAAAATTAATTCAAAATCTGTAGATCTTAATAGTTTACTTTTCCTCTATTTTCCAAATATGAAAAATTACTATTAATATTTTGTTCATAGAAGCTTGCTTCATGACAAGCTCACTAATTTTTTGTTATTACCAACAATTATCTGATAACATATATATATGAGGTGGATAAAAAATTAAGAGTATAGGTACTCGATGTAGTCAAGTTCGAAAGATCATCTAAGATGATCCTTCAAAGTTTTTTATGTTATTATTAATAATAATAATGATAAATAAATTTAAAAAAAAACAACTCATTATTGGGGTTAGCACCCGCATAAATATTTTAACCAAAACTCGCTAACAAATGTCAAAGTAAAAAATGTCAAACCTGCCCTAAAATTATGAACCATGATAAATTCCAAACAACTAGTTGTAAGGTGGAGAATACCATATATAAGTTAACATTAAGTAAATGCAACCTAATATACATTGGTCAAACTTCTAATCCCATAAATATTAGAATTAACCTTCATAGAAATCATGCGAAAAATCTAATAGGTAATAATTATATGATAGAACATCATAAGATTCACTCTTTTGATAACTATGACATAGAAATATTAGATATATGTAAAAACAAAAAAACAACGGCTAATATTAGAAAATCAATACATTCTGAAGCAAAATTCTCTCTACCCTTATGGTTTAAATGATGAATTAAATCATACGAATACAGTAACCGATCCAAATATCTCTATCTATGAAGTAGCTGTAAATACAAAAAAACAACCAAATACTATTCCAAGTAACAAGAAAGGAAAAAGCATAAACAAACTTGGTTATATAGACTTTGAACAGTTTTTAATTAATAATCAGGAATTCCAACCAAATTTTACGCAAAATTTATTAGATTCCTCTTCAAACTTAACAACAAAAAAATGTAAAAATTTATACAATATATTAGAACTAACAATCTATCTAATAGAATTACAGATGTCGCTAAAGATATCTACAAATTTAAAAAATTGATAACAGTACTTCTGTTAACATCGTCATAAAATTTACAAACAAAATCTTTGAACATATCAAATTTAATGATATATTCAACAACACTGATATCAAATACTTATTCCCAGTACAAAGTTTAAATTTTAAAACCACATTTAAATAAAACAAAGATCTAGGAAGTATGGTATGAAACTATAATACCTTCATAAAGAATATAAAAAACTTAATAGTTTTAATTGTAAGTGCAATAATATAAATGACCAACATAAATTAAAAGGTCACATCCTAACCAGTGACTTCACATTCTTAAATGAAGAAACACAAGTCTTGCTCAACAACGGATATAAATTTAAACCACCAATTGAACAAAATTACAACAACACAGTTAATTCAATCATCCAAGATCTTGATCATTTTATTATTAAAACAAGCTTAAAGTTCAAGATCCCCGAATTTACTTTCCTTAATTGGAAATTTGAAATTATGAAACATGTCAAGGATTATTACCACAATACACTGAAAATTGCAAAAATACCCCCTCAAATATTGGAAAATTAAAATAAAACATCAAAATTATTCAAGAAGAGTACATTATCACTCCAATTGTTAAATGTTCCAACAATTTCTCAATCACTTGCAAAAACCTAAACCACGACCTAATTATGCAAGAAATGGACAACACCGATAAATACAGCATAGCAAATATAACTCCGATTCAAATTAAAAAGGAATTAGAGGTTAAAGAAAAATTTTAAATATCTATAGCAAAAAAAAAACACTACCCCTATTATACCTCGTATTTACATTATACCCAAAATTCACAAAAATCTCTCAAATTCAGAACCATAACATCTGGAATAAATTCTAATTTGAACAATTTAGACCTTCAATTAGCTTCAACTTTAAAATTCTTAACAAAACAGATTCGCATTAAAGAAAATACAACTTTATTGACTACAATAAAAACATACTAAATTTTATTACCATAAACCTTCCCAAACTCAAATCAGTTTATACTTTTGATTTTGAAGACCTCTTCTCTAAACTGGAGTTAGAGGATCTTAAACTCAAAATTATGAATCTATTTTCAGAATTTTTAATAGACAAGACTTTCAATATTCCCTTAATTCACAATGGTAACAAAACTATTGTAATTAACTACAAGAAAGCAAAATTACTTTTAGAAACATTTCTTAAATTCAATTATATTCAAATTAAAAATCAAATTCACAATCAAAAACAAGGAGTACCTATGAGTACGTCATCGAGTCCATTATTGGCCAACCTCCTGTTATTTTGGTATGAGAGGGAATTCTTTTCTCTCAACAAAGTTAACTGGTGGTTGTTCCTATACGTAGATGACATTCTTATATTCAATAATAATAATTTTTCAAAATTAATAGAAAAAATCTATCCTCCTTATCTAAATCTAAAAAAATGAAAAATCAAATTTAATCAAAAAGTCAACTTCCTCGATTTATACATAAATCTAAAGAAAAAAGTATAGAAGTATATGACAAAAGATCAAATTTCGATTTCAACATTATTAAATATAATGGACAAGATCCAAATATATCAAAAAATTGCACCAAAGGTATCTATTTTGGACAATTTTTAAGATTCTACAGAATTAACAACAAATTAAACAACTTTATAAGTAAAATTAAAAACTTAAATGACCAATTTCAAAAAAATGGATTCAGCCAAAATACAATTTAAAATATTAACACATTTTAGCAATCAGAAAATATCTTCACAAAAATAAATTCTCATACAATTTCAACTTCAATGACTTTAAAAATTTCACTATGAGAATTTAATTAATTTTGATCGATTATTTATACTTGTTTTTCTCCGCTAACTTTTAAATCGAAAATTTATTTATAGACATTAACCGTTTCCCCCTGGGTGAGTAGAATTTGCTTGTGATGTTAATTGTAACATACATATATTGAATTTTAAGTTGATAACATAAACCGCAATTCAATACATATAAATGATGATCTACAATAATGTTACAGAAATACTGACTTCATCTGGAACGCTCAATCTAAATGCTACTTTCACTTGTAGACAATGATGCAACAAACAAGAGTCACATCATCTATCTCTCTTGATTTACTAACACTAACTACATTCCGCTAATCTAGATAATAAATAATTTATTTATAGGTAAATACTCTTGAAATCATAACATTCATAAGGAATGCTATCACACTAATTAAATGTACTTATAAGCCATTATAAATATTTTCAAAGAAATTTTCTTTTATTTTTCCACCTCATCTTTCTCTCCTTTCTAATTTTTTTTCAATTCTTTTTTTTTTTGTTTTGTTTTTTGTGTTCCTTGTTTCTTTTTTCTTCACCCCTTTTAATTGAACTTAGAACAAATAATAATTAAGATTTTATATTAATAAAATTAAAAAAAAATCCATCTACACTAATAGAAACTATTAAATTTAATATTCAGAAACACCAATATCATACTAATAAGGCACAGTTTGGATTATATAGATTATAAACACAAGGTAACGGGACCGGGTCCGAGTGAATGAGTGGTGTGTGGCGTTTCGGTAGCGACATTGTGGCCCTCTTCAGACTTGTCTGAAGATTGTAACGGCGCTGATGCCGAAACGTCGAACATTGTTTATTTGTTTGGATTTGTTCTTTTTACCTTTGCTTACCAATACCATACCTTTATTTCTGTGCTTTCTCTAATTCTTACTTTGTTTGATCCTTTAAATTTATACGATAACTTTAGAATATTTTTTCTCTCCTTATAGCATACATAACAATTATCTATGCGTGTTCAATCTTTATAAAGGGGGTATAGAGAATGAACATTAAATCTAATTGATATGAAGCATTAAAACTTAAATTCCTAAACTTCCTTATTTAGCAGAAATAACAGGTAATGGTTCACATATATTATACTTTAAAAAAAAGTATAAATAGGACTACATATAGAATATACGGTCCCGTTAGGACCAATTCAAATAAATTGATGATGTGAGTTATTATGGGAAAGCAATTTCACCATCTTCAGACAAGAGACATATCTTTGTCTGATGAAGCTGATATTTCCATTTATGGTATGACGCACATTCTTAACTTGTTTGAAGTTAATCGTACTTTCTTGTAGTTCCAATTAATCCTTATCCTCTCGTACTACCAATATCTTATTATTTTCCTGCAGTCCTATTATTTAGAGTGTTTGCGCACAATTCGGACCATAATCTGAACCTACCAACATCAGACAAAGTTTATTTTTCTATGTTCTTTAATGTTAGATTTCCTGTTCCCTTGTCGACGCACATTGTTAAAGGCTTGGGATATGATCATATTTTCCTGTATTTGTAATAATTATTTAACTGTATTACTAATTTCTTGTCAGTCTCTTACAGTCCTTATACCCAAAAAGAATAAACACAATTTGATTTAAAGTTTAACACTAAGGGATAAGTATGTATCAATCTGATTAAGTCTACGGAACCGTATAAATTTAACTTCTGAACTGGAAAAAAAAACATTTTTTGAGTTAGGTTTGAAAGTGCAGAAGATGATACTGTCTCAGTTCATTAGTTGATTTATGTAGTATCTAAGGCTCTGCTATTACCCTATCTCCGTTCCAACCTAAATTTGCTTTCTATTTGTTCGAAGAGGCATGGTTTGGCAGTAATGGAGTAAGGGCCGAAACTGCTGCTCAGGTCTTCATCTGAAGAGGCCCACCTCAGTACCATCCTCTTTATGGTTTTCAACTGGTCTAACCCTTAAGGTTTTCATCCTTCCTAATTTAATATATTATCTTATATCGTGTCCTCCACATTTACACTAGATTGTCTTTAAAAATAAGCTTATATAAAAAAAAAAAATTCCCCAAAAAAAAAATAATAAAAATCTATCTTCTCTCATCAAGAGAAAAAAAAAAAAGACTTCTCTCTCTCTAATTAGCTTTATTTTATATTTGGAAAATTATTATCATGGTTCTGTCTTTGCTCTTCTCTTTAAAACTTTCTCTTCGCTTATTCCTTTTTTCACCCAGCCTATGACGCGTAACTGCCGATGCTTTGCTGGTGTTACTTTTTTTTCTTTTTTTTTTTTAATAAACTCTAACTAATTATTTATTACAAAAAATTTCAAAAAACCTCACACATTTAAATTAAATAAAAAAATTCATTAATATTAAAATTTTCATAACTATATATATATATATAATACATAGCAATAACGCACTATCTATATAATACAAATGAAAACATCAAAACGCGAATGTTTCTTTTCAGAAATAAATCAAACTTCTACTGCCCTTACTGCGATTAAAAATATATTGGGAGGGCATGGCTCATCGGTGGTAAATCCTCCCAGCGGTCTCGCCAATTCAATCTACCAGACCGCTTCTTTAGAACTCTAATACTGTATTGGATATCATTCTGCTTTTATATGCGACACTGAAGGGTGGAATCTTAGAAATGATATTTGAGCAAACTAAGAACATAAGCTTTTAGGACAGTAGAAGACAGTAGAGCACATGTGCTCGTGGTCAGGAGATGCCTTCTTTATTTTTAATATATATATATACCGGATTTACTGGAAGTACATCGACTTGCTCCGTTAAATCATATGACCATTCTTTTATAAATATGTATAAACAAATGTAGAGGAATACATGTATGATAGCGCAAGTGTTCCTAGGGGGGGACATAGCGCTTCAAATTGAAATAAATAAAAAATAATTATAAATGAATCTCTAACTTAATTACACTTTTCAATAAAATAATCCCTTGTATCAATATTGAATAAAAATATCAGGCCCCCAGGGAAAAGTATATTTTTAAAAAACTTTAATCTCTAACTTTCGGGCACGAACGTCCTTCTACAGGATAAAACATGGTATAATGATTAGCTCCGTGTTCTATTGGAGAATCATTGTACCGTGATTTCTCCTGTAGAGGACGTTGGTGCCCGAAAGTTAGAGATCAACGTTTTGTGAAAATATACTTTTTCCTGGAGGCCTGATATTTTTACTCAACTAAATTACGCTTGTAGGAACGATGTGGAAATAATCTTAGTCAGAAGTTTTTTTTTTTTTTTTTAATTGCTTCCATACAGGTTTTTGAAACCAAATTTTGATTTTTGAATAACCAGTCATTGTGGCGAAGAGTTGATCATTTCAGAAGTTTGTTTCTTACATAAACACATGTCAAAGATTGATGTTCCCACACGTGTTGCTTGGTATTAATAATTATATATACATCTGAGTATTAGTGCAACCTTAAATTCTTAATATTCATCCACAATTGCGAGGAAGTTCCAGAGTGATATAAACCTGTAGGTTTAAAAGAAAACTCCACTCCAATATCTAATTGAAATTGTCATATTTATATGAAAGATATTTCGAAAACTAGTGGAAATCTTTGTTCGGTCATCAATTCCACAAATCACATTAATCCAATCTAATCTGCTATTTCTCCAAAACAGAACGTCTACTGGAATGCTAATAGAGACAGCGTCTAAACACATCGACGTCCCATCACCTCACATGCTATCTTATCTATACAGTACCGTGCACTTATCCAAGGCTGAATCAATACGAATTCAAGTGTGTAATTTTAGATAATATTTTGATATGACCTCAATTATATTAATAGCTACCTTATCTCACCTTGACACTCAAGTAGCTGGCGAAACTCAGGTTAATTCTCTCCCAGTTTCGGGCTTTTGGCCTTCGTCAGCGTGGTGCATACTGTACCATTACCACTCAAATTATTTGGTCCCAGAAGCATCTTGAGAAATCAAGAAAATTACGCAAGTTTAGGTTTAAATACCCATTAAAGGAAACATCAAGAAGCCTCTGAAACCAAAATATTTTTGGTCGTAGAGGTGCAGCCAGCACCACGCTAATGAGGACCAACAGTCCGAAACGCGTTCGCGGTTGGCTGTTCTTGATTCATCTAAAAATTGGGTTGGCCAAATATCAGGGGAAAGCTAAATCAACGTTTAATTGATTTCTGTTCCGCTAGATGGCGTAGGGTCTTGATATCCGTCACATGTGGTCGTCTTTTTCCTCAAGACTGATGTCTCCGTTCCTAAATCTCTTGAATAATTTTGAAGATGTTATTTTATTGACTATTCATTTCCTTCCACTTCGCATATTCATTTTTTGACATATTTTCATTTAGTACTTTTTCCAAAAGAAGCGCAATTGTACTCGGATCGCTATTTTTATTACACATTTTTTAGCTCTCTACTATAATACTGAAATGTTATTCTAAACTCTATTACGTTATTTAAATCACGTGAGCCTGAACCTTAATTTACCTAAACTTTATTTATATTGGTATATAATTAAATTCGAAACTATTATAGACGCGTATGATTCTTTTACAAAATAAGCAATTTCTACTGTCCTTACTGCAATGGAAAAATTAATGGGAGGGCCTGACTCATCAGTGGTGAACCCTCCCAGCGGTTTCGCCAGTTTAATCTACCATACCGCTGTTATATTGCATTTTTCGATATTCCTTTTATATTGATATTGACGTTAGACTCTTGGAATGGGTATTTTAGATGAACTATGGACATAAGCTTTGAGGACAGTAAGAATTACATAAAATTATAAATATATAATATGATTCTAGCAATCGCTCTTTCGCAAACTTCAAATTATATATTTATAATTGTATGCATTTCTTTTGTGCTCAAAGCCTATGTTCATAGTTCATCTAGAATACCCATATTCCAAAAGTCTAACATCAGTATCAATATGAGAAGAAAGATCGAAAAATGCAATATAACAGAGGCATAGTAGATTAAACTGGCGAAACCGCTGGGAGAGTTCACCACTGATGAGTCAGGCCCTTCCAATAATTTTTCCATCGCAGTAAGGGCAGTAGAAATTGTTTAATTTGTAAAATAATCATACGCGTCTATAATAGTTTCGAATTTTCATAACAGATGGCACGCTAATGCATCATAATATATTTTAAAATAATTTGATTTTATATTGGGCTTCCGCTTTAAAAACGAAATTTTTATACAGCCTGGTAATAAAGTTATTTTGAACTGAAACTAGGTGTTGAGGTACAGCTTGCACCAGGCTGGAGATTGCCAGCAGCCCGAAACCTGTATGTGGTTTGCTTTTCATAATCAATCAATAGTTTGGCTAATTCTTGAATAATTAAAATCAGTTGATTGAATTAAAATAGCTGATTCAGACAGAGAGTGAGCAAGCCATCAGTAACTTTAAGTTGCATCATCATGAAATGCCTTTTTTCTTCATTTTTCCACCTGATCCCACTACAATTTCACTTTTGTACTATTTTTTTTTCACGAATATATATTAAGCCATATATTCATGAAATACTTTTCACATGACTTCAAAATCCATCAGACTATATAATAAATAATCCAATACAATAGTGTAAAGCGGTCTGGAAATTAATTTTACGAAACCGCTAAAAGGGCTAACCACTGATGAGCTAATCCGTCTCATCTAAAATTTTCTTTCATCGCAGTAAGATCTGCAGAGGTAATATTTGTTATTGATATTGTCACGTAGAAAATTAGGAAGGATAAACTTCAGAAAGAGAGACACAGCAATTTATTTAAGGCAAAAACAAAATTAGCACACAAATTTTTAAGATACAATACACACACACATACAGCTTTATTAAGACCACCGGTCTTATACAGATTCACCGCAGAAAGAAGGCATAGATGGAACTCCTATTCCTTTTGTATAATATACAATATATGAAATGAGGGAAGTATCCGGAGTAGCAAAATATAAATAATATGAATACCAAAAAATTGATAATTTGTGCATAAAAATAAAAAATGCTTTGCTACAATATAATGGAAACATAATTTCCATAAGAATTTTTCAAAATATATTCGATAGATTATACAATAATGAATATATATGGAAATTTTATGCAGTAATTAATATAATTTATTTAACAATGAAAATATTTCTTAAAAATATCTAGAAATTTGAAAAAACAATCTTGAGAAAGGGAATTCATATGGAGGTGTGTTCAAATAGTATCGCGACTTTTGTGTTTTCAAAAATTTTATTTATTCATGAATACCTATTTTGTCCCCTTCAAAGTAATCCACATAATATATTATACACTTGTACCAACGGTTTTTCCAATCTTCGAAGCACTTTAAAAAATATTTTTTTGTTGTCTTTTTCAGCTCCTCCTTCGATGCCGTCTTTATCTCGTCAAGCGTAGCGTAACGTCGTCCTTTCATGGGCCTCTTCAGTTTAGGGAACAAGAAAAAGTCACAGGGGCCAGATCTGTGGAATACGGTGGCTCCGGCATCATTAGTGTGTTGTTTTTGGCCAAAAGGTCGCGCACAAGCAACGATGTGTGAGGAGGGGCGTCATCATGGTGCAAAAGCCAATTTTTGTTCTTCCACATATCCGGGCGTTTCTGGCGGATTGCTTCGCGCAAATTGCGCATAACTTGCAGGTAATATTCCTTATTGACCGTTCTACCCTGTGGCAAGAACTCATGATGCACCACGCCCCTGCAATCGAAGAAAACTGTCAGCAAAATTTTCACATTCGACCGAACTTGGCGCGCTTTTTTCGGTCTTGGTTCGTGCGGCAGCTTCCATTGAGATGATTGAGCATTGTTTTCCACGTCATAACCATAAACCCACGCTTCGTCACCAGTTATGACCCTCTGGAGCAAATTTGAGTCGTTGCGGACAGAGTCCAACATCTCATTAGCAATGTTCATGCGATGCTGTTTTTGGTCGCAATTGAGCAATTTTGGTACGAATTTCGCGGCGACCCGTCTCATGCCCAAATCATTGATAAAAATCGAATGGCACAAGCCAATCTATATGTTTAGGTCCTCAGCGACTTCTCTAACGGTGATTCGACGATTGGCCAATATCATTTTTCCACTTCATTAAATTTTTCGTCTGTTGTTGAAGTGCTCGGGCGTCCGGCACGCTCTTTGTCGTTCACATCTTCTCGGCCTTCTGAGAACATTTTTTACCACCGATAAACGTTGCTTCGGTCCAAGGTAGCTTCTCCGTATGCCACAGTCAACATTCGGAATGCATCCGCGCACTTAATTTCGTTTTTCACACAAAATTTGATACAGGTTCTTTGATCCATTTTTTTAATAGGTAAAAATCGAAGACGATTCAAAACACCTGCGAGCAAAGCAGCTGTCAACAATTAAGTGAACATTCAAAATGGCCGAGCTTGTCGGCATGAGTAAGAGACATGAGTACCAACATAAAGCCACAAAAAGATCGAAATTCGAATATACGTAACCCGCGAAAATTCAAAAGTCGCGATACCTTTTGAACACACCTCGTATTCTAATAGATGGCACTAACATCTAGTTACGAGCTCAGGAAGTGCTACTGCCATCATGTCAATACCTGATTTCTTTCTTAGTTCTCTGTTGTGACGATCAAACTCTGGAATGAAGCAATTAATTGTTGCGCAAAAAAATATCAGGTTATCCCGAAAGTTCGTGAGCATATCATTATGATTTATATATTTCAAATGTTTATGAATTTTGGGACAACCTTTACACAAGCTTTTATAGAAGAATTCTAATGAATAAAGAAAATTATGAAAAAAGAAATACCAATTAGTCCCTTTTTACAAGGTTGTTCCAAAAGTTCTTAAACATATTATGATTTGTATTTTACAAGTGTTTGCGAAATTTTTTGACAACAATGGTAATATTGGTAACCTTGGTAAAATTATAACAGAATCTTATAGAAGAATGATTTAATCTCTGATGTTCTATATCAAGGGTGGATATCAGCAGGTGGGCCAGTTTCAGAATTACAAGGTTGTCCCAAAAGTTCGTAAACACTTGCAAAATATAAATCATAATATGTTTACGAACCTTTGAGACAACCTTATATCAGGTGGTTCCAGAAAAAAAGTATATTTTCAAAATCTTTAATTCACAAATATTACAAAACTTTCGAACACGAATAACTCGTGTTTCCCTGGAAGAGTATTTTCATCTTCATGTTGATACAATGGGGATTATTTTGTTGAACTTATGTCTGAATTTTATTCGTGTTTTCTCTCCCCGATACATTTTCTTCACATACGCAAATATGTGTTCAAATCTGATAATTATTTCTCTTGGTACGTCTATATTTTGTGTTACAGCCGTATAATAATAATATATTTTTTTAAAATTGGTATTATATATAAAACTATGAAGATATAATGATTCCATTGCAGCATATATAAGAAGAATCGTCCAATATAATATTAAAGCTCTAAGAAGCAGTCTGGTAAATTAAATTAACGAAACCGCTGGGAGGGTTCACCACTAATTACCAAGTCTAAACAATATTTTTCATCGCAGTAAGGACAGTAGAAATTTGATTTATATTTGAAAAAAATATATATTTAGATGGCACGTGTTATCGCTTTATAATAAATGATATATTTATAATAATATTTGTATAAATGGAATATAAAGATTGCAAAATATGCCAGTTGCTGAAAAACGAAGGATGATGAAATCTGGCGCCATTCCTGATCGATGTAAGGCAACTGTTGCGTGATAATTGATTTTTAAAATATCAATCAGTGCTACAGGTTCATTATTGAAATAATAACGAGAAATAATTGAAGGAAAATTGGATTTAAGCCAATGGCAACAATTCCCCAGAGGAACCTAGATCTGAGTTTGATATGTTCTTTTGGTATTTATTCACTTTTGTGGGAGACCTTTTCATTTGATGATGGAAAATTAATTTATATACTCACTTTGATTGAAAAAATATATTTATTTAATAAAAGAACGATAAATAACAGGTTATTTTTAATTTGACATTTCTTTCAAAATTATGCTCGTGTTTTTTTTTTCCGTCTGGTGAAAAATACAAACGAAAAAATATCAAATTTTATATATCCCAAATATATTTGACAAATAAAATTGTGAAGCAAAAAATATTTTTTATACTTATTATATACACAGATTAAGGTATCTTGTTGCGATTAAAAATGGCTAGTTGAAAATCTATGGATACGCTCTAGGTTCCTGACTATATGTTACTGAGTGAAAACCTGACACCTAAATATTTCTAAATACAGTATTAAGGAAAGTTTTGATATAAGTAAGTAATAATTAAACCCGATTTCGGAAGATGACAGACTTCTGCGGAGTGTACAACGGAATTGTTTGATATTCTTCGGTCACATCGCGCGACGCAGGGGAATGGAATAAACCATACTGACCGGAAAGACGTCTGGGCGACGCATACCTGGACGCTCGCCGACACGCTTCGTGGACCAATTAAAGGAACTCACTGGCTTGATGGTCGCCGAGATGGTACATGGAGCTCAAGACAGAGATGGCTGACATCGTGTTTGGGATGTAATACGTCCAGTGGGCCACAACGTTCGATTGCGAATAAAATGATTTACACAACTAAACCCATTATAGAACGCACACAGAAGGATGGGTTGGTTACTGATCACTTTGAAAGTTTTTAGATACACACATAAATGTACAAATGTTAGAAATTTATTTTTGAATAAATATAAACAAATACCATTGCACTCAATTATCTTTTTATCATTTGAAACCAGAAGGTTCAATTTTTACCAAGAACGCTGGGCTAATACAGTCGAGTACCAACAGATAGCTCTCTACGGCACCATCAGGACTCTTTAATTTGATGCCACAATGACTTTGTAGAATCGGAAGAACCCTCTGAAATTTAAATTACAATGAAAAGCTGCCTCCAAGAATGAGTTTCTTACTTTTCTAAAACGTTCACCTAAGCTTTCGGGTTTTGTAAGCCCTTCTACAGGGGCATACAACGAAATGAATCTCAATTTTTATCTATTATAGATATTATGATGCATTAGAGCGCGCAATCTGTTACGAAAATTCGAACCTAGTAGAAATTGTTTAATTTTCAAAAGCATCATACGCGTCTATAATAGTTTCGAATTTTCATAACAGATTGCGCGCTAATGCATCATAATATCTATAATAGATAAAAATTGAGATTCATGTCGTTGTCTGGAAGCTTTATTTATTTTATAATATTATAAATCAGGGAAGAACGTTTATTTCTAATCAAATGTAGAATGTGTAGGTTTACAATGTTTGTTCGCCTTTTTTGCTCATGTTTTGGTATAATTTGATGAACAAACCTGCGTGTACGGATAATTTGTTACTTTTTTTCTTTATTTCAAGATTAATGTTGTAACATGATCAATTCTAGATATAAAATTGTGATTAACACATTTTGCCCATCACTGCATTTTATGTTTGATGTTGGTTCGCCTTTTACAAGCAACTATACTTAATATTGCTTGTTAGGTTGTGGAAAAACGATATATCCATTACTTCAATATGAATAAAAAAGCTGCTGAGAGTCATTGTAGCTTGTCGTGACTATTTTCTATATGAACGAATGTGCCAGAAGTGGGTTTCACGGTTCAAAAGTGGTATTTTGATTTGGAAGACGAAAAAAGACCCGGAACGCCACCAAAGTTTGAAGATGAAGAATTAGAGGCAAGGCTTAATAAATATCCAACACAAAGGCAAAAGAAACTAAAAAAAAAAAAAACTTTGGTGTCACTCAACCAGCCATTTTCATTGCTTAAAAGTAAAGGAAATGATCCGAAAGATCCGAATGTCTAACCAATATTTCACAGTAAAGCTTCAATTTTCGTAAAAAAAAAAAAAAACGTACCAACAAAAATATACTCCCAATTATACGAGTTTTATAAGTCAGCAACGCACATAGCGCACTTTCTATGTTGAATATAGAATGAGTTAGGCTTTCCCTGCATTTGTAATTTTCATTAGTGGTTTAAAATAATGCTTCGCAAACATTTTCACGGAAGCAAGCATAATAAATAGTCCTGTTTGTGAATAAAGACATAGTAACCGCTATTCCATCTCCCGCTAACATGTGCTGGCAGAGATAGGGAAGACATCTTCGCAAGTGTGGAGCTTGGAATTGGCCCAAGACAAATGATAATCAAATTACACCAATAGAAAAAGAAACCTTTTGGAAGATCGCCATAAAGCTTATGGAAGATTTAAGAAATTTGCATAATCTCTTTGGGATCGACCTAATTTGTGTAAATTAAAGTTGAGAAAAGTATCCTCCAGCTATGAAAACTAGCTAGATTCTATCTTATTGATTAGACGGATACTTTCTGTTCAGAGTTACTCTCGCAATGTCAAAGAGGAAAGGTTTACTTATTGCACTTTACACAAAATCAATTTATGGAAGCTGTTGCGCGCGTGCGCCAGGAGGATTTGTCAAGCCTGGAAGAATGGCTGTAGGGACGCGTTAACAATAAAAAAAAAAAATAATAAAATTGATTGATTCAATTCAATTACTACAAACCAAGGAGATGTCGGTATTTGTTAAATCACGTGTTTTGTTATATTTTTCTCACATTTCTCTAGTAAAATATTCTATCTCTGTACGTATTTTGTCGAATAATGATAATAATAATACAGTTAAACCTGTCTATAGCGCCCCCTCTTGGGAATCACCAAAAATAGGGTGCTATAGAGAGGGGGGGGGCTATAGACAGGTCACTTTTAATGTAAATCGCATCGTGCTACTTATTTAAAATCGGTCGCTATAGAGAGGGAGGCGCTATTTATAGGGGGCGCTATAGACAGGTTTAATTGTATATATGAAAATATAATAGAAAAAATAAATAGGTCAGGTGTTGATATTACAAACAAAGAAGGCTTATCCTGACCACGAGCACAGGTGCTTTTAGATGGCAGAGCGCCATTTAAAAAGCACCTGTGCTCGTGGTCAGGATATGCCTTATTTGGAGAGAGAAATAAACACACCACAAGTTGGAAGAGGAACCCAGGCAACCACAGGCAGATGGACCGGCACAGTCGGGAGGCCGTTCATGTCGCACCCAATCCCAAACTGTCTTAAAAGTCCCGAGTGTTAACTGACGTGTGGTCACCCCTTGGAATGTCGCTGGTGTCTCAAGTGTCCGGACTTTATCCTCCCGTCTGGGTGTCTGTAGGTTGGCTTTATTATTCCAGGAAGAATAGATATTATGACATATATATATCGTAATTTAAACAAAGATATGTAAGTAATAAAGTATGACGTCTTTCTAGTCGTCTCAAAGTGACACCAGTTTGCCACCGGCCCCAGAGCAGGGGATGTTGACTCACATAAGACTGACCAATGAGCATCAACACCCGGGGGATGCACAGAGGGACAAAAAGGGCTCCTCTCTGCCCCGCGGCTTCAGGCTGGACGCCCGAGCTTTCCTCTGTTAATCCTCAACTTTCCCCTGGTTCTGGTGCCACCTGAGACGTACTGGGAGAGCGTCTTTTGATCCCAAACTTTGTCCTTACTGTCCCGTGCGGACTTCCCACTCTGCACGCCTTGCCACTCAACCCCGACTGCTTCCAACTCACTTGTTGGCTTACCCGGGTTTACGACAGTAGACCCGTATAAGTCGACAGGATTATGATGGCGGACAGTGGACAAAGGACTATGGACGAAGACGGGGAACACTACGTGGACGCTTCTGAGGTGCCCGCCACTTTTATCCGGCCCAGCGTGGACACCTTGATAGACCGACTCACCGAGGCCCTTCAAGAAGTGACGGCGCCACGTACCTATGCCCCGCCTATGGCACCGTACAACGGGACTTATCCGGCGGAAACTTCTTCCGGCAACTGGAAGCCTTGCGGAACGACATCGGGTACGGGTCTGCGAGACTCCACGAGCTCCTCACAGGTGAGCCCCTTTCGCTCTTCAATGAGCTCAACTTGACCTCACGATCCTATGTCTAGGCAGGCAGACTTTGGTAGACCTCTACCCTGGTACCTCCGAAGTCACCTTCAGTGACTTCATATCGTATAGACTGACTGGTCAACTCTCCATAGGAGAGTACTATAGGAACAAAGTAAAAATGGGCTTCAAACTAGGGCTAACTAGCCCCATCATAACCGAGGCCCTAACGGAGGGCTTATATCACCAAGACCAACGCCTCATGCGAGCAGTAGCCCCCATCTCGCTGACCGAATGGTATGCGACCATCACCAGAATCACACACAGGCGGAGCCCCTCAGGCGTGCACCCTCTGACCATGACACTCCCTACGATACGATACGATAATGAGCGGCGTCGCCACTGTCCCGTCTTCCTTATTTACAGATCAGCTTCCGAGAACCCCTCACACTTGTGGTCCCCCCCGGGGTCCAAGGATGATTGACAGGTGTTACATCTGGATGGAGCTTCTTGACAATATTTTCGGCAAGGGCAGAGGTTTTGTATATCTTTGCCGAGAGAGGAAGTATTGAATTTCAGCAGATGCAACAAGAGCGTGGATCCGAAGCGAAATTGTACACAAATGAAAACTATAAACATTTCACCAATAAATAAACATCTACAGTTTAGCACATTAAGGACAGTAGAAGTTTGATTTATTTGGGAAAGAAACACTCGCGTCTTAATGTTTTCACTTGTTTATACATAGATGGCACGTTATTGCTTTGTATGAAATATATATATGGAAATGGAAAATAAATATAATGGTAATTTAACCAACATATTGTTTAATACTTATAATTTTTGCTTCTATCTCTTGCTTCAGCTCAACTCTTAATCTATTACAGAAATTTATTTATTTATCCTCAGTCTGTACAAAGTACATTACATATGATGATGTAATGACACATGTCAATAATGCGTATAATCATTTACAGATGTGTTCTTTTATACAACATGAAAATCTTGTTATAATGCTTTTCCAGGCGATGAGTAGGTCTTAAATTACGCCCTTATCTATTCGCTTCAATGCTAGAAGTAGAATTCAGGGTAAATGATAATATACGATACTTTTTTTGTTGTTTTTTGGGTCAATTTGTTATTTACACTATCCTAAAAATACAATAAATGGGAGTATGCAATAAGTAGAGTTTTGAGAATTATTTGTACAAGATTTGTAGCATACTCGAAAATTGCACCTGGTTACTGGAGATAGGCTATATATTATATTAGGCGGTATAATTTCCTGGGAAAGGTGGATGTCAGTAGTGAATGTGTGAAAAACAAAGATAAAACGTTTCGTCTTCCTTTTAACATATACGCTTTCATTTTCATTATAGCTTATAGGTTCTAATGATTAACATCTCCACAAGGCTTACCACATTTGCATAATATACATATGTCGTAGATGGAAATTGATATTAATTGGTGAGGAAATATTGATGCTTCTCTATATACATACTAGAGCCAATCAGGGTTTAAAAAAAGTAGAAATACTTTATTTGTTTAATACTGTTAGAATATCAATGGATCAATGGTGTCAAAATACACGACAGTATAATAAAGGAATTATTCCTTAGATTAGCGAGAGCTGGGTCAATATTTAGCTCAGAGAGTTTTAATATAGCCGACGATTGGATGGCGCTCTACACAAAGAACTCCGCCGTCTTTTTGGTCGCGATTTCATAACGTTCTTTGTGAGCTGGCACAATAACCTCGGGTCGATGTCGCGAGGGATTATGGGACATCCTCCCTTCTGTTTTTATTGGAATGAGATGTTAAACTTGTGGCGTGTGGCTGTTATATACAATACTTGAAGGTTCACGGTACGGCGTTTTAATTGGAATAGGATCTTAGACTTGTGTCTTGTTGGTGTAATATACAATCTGTGGAGGTTGACGGAGTCGTGTTTTTACTGGAATGGGATCTTAGACTTGTGGCTTGTTGGTGTAATATACAATATGTGGAGGTTGATGGAGTCGTATTTTCACTGGAATGGGATTTTAGACTTGTGGCTTGTTGCTGTAATATACAATCTGTGGAGGTTGATGGAGTCGTGTCTTCACTGGAATGGGTTCTTAGACTTGTGGCTTGTTGCTGTAATATACAATCTGTGGAGGTTGATGGAGTCGTGTCTTCACTGGAATGGGTTCTTAGACTTGTGGCTTGTTGCTGTAATATACAATCTGTGGAGGTTGATGGAGTCGTGTCTTCACTGGAATGGGTTCTTAGACTTGTGGCTTGTTGCTGTAATATACAATCTGTGGAGGTTGATGGAGTCGTGTCTTCACTGGAATGGGTTCTTAGACTTGTGGCTTGTTGCTGTAATATACAATCTGTGGAGGTTGATGGAGTCGTGTCTTCACTGGAATGGGTTCTTAGACTTGTGGCTTGTTGCTGTAATATATAATCTGTGGAGATTGATGGAGTCGTGTTTTCACTGGAACGGTCTTTTTGACTTGTGGCTTTTTGGTGTTAGGTACAGCCCTGTGGGTGCTCAAGGCTTAGCGTTTCCATTGACATGTGATGTTAGATTTGTCGCCCGATTCCGTTTAGTACTCATTGGCATCACAGCACGGCAAATGTCTTTTGCTAAAGAGATCTTTTTATTCTGAAAAAGTTTTAAAATATCTGTGTTCAAGTAATACTGACAACGAAATCAAACTAAGTAAAATTATTAGTGAATATGTTCCCTTCAAGAAATGAACTCTATTCTAATCGTCATAATAAGTTAAAAACATATTTTGGATAGATTTATTTGGAGACCGCACTATTTGACTCAGGGAAGCATACAACACAAACGAAGTCTATCGAGTAATTGTAAATTTAGCTATACATATATGTTGTAATATATTATAATATTTACTCATATTACCCATATGTAATATAGCAATAGTTTGACAACCAAAACTGTAGACACAATTCAAATCGCCAGTTTGACCGTCATGTAATACAAAACAAAATAATGAAATTAGATTGAGTGACAGCCGGCGTCAAACGGGAGAAAGGTCTCTGATTACACCGTCAGTCCGAAAAATATATTCCAATTACCACCGGTCTCTCTCTGACACTAGGATAGATCAGACCCCCCTTGACCGGAGCCCGGCTGCCATCTCTCTGAGGTGACATCCAACATGCCTCGTCCTTTTGTGTAATTCCATTCACACCTGAACCCACTCTGTTAATTGTGGCAAACACGACTGCATCCACCCAAACATTTTACAACACAGTAATCCGACAGGATAAACACAACACTACATGTATTTATAATACCAAGCCAAGAGGAGGTATATCAGTGAAACTAAACCAATGTCAATGTGAAAGAGCTCGCAACAATCAGCAATAAAACATTAAGGCCTACCAGCAGAGAATTCTCTCGTCCCCCTGAGGTTGTAAAAATACAAGCCTATATTTTATTCAGCTCCTAAACTGTTTTCACCGCAATTCTACCGCCGTCACGTGCTGTCTCGAGCACCTGGTCGCCTCAATTAATTATTAAAAGGTTTCTAAAGCAATAAATTATATGTTTTGCTAAAACCGGTAAATATGTGATTCTCTTGTTTTATAATTTCTTCATAGCATTATCATATATATATGGTAACCGAGGGGTCAAACCTGTAGTAACAGAGAGGGACAGCAGGGCGTGGAGAGTTTTCCAGTACCTCTCTGCACATTGGAGGACCTTTAACAGTTCTCACAGAGTACAGGCAGTCGTGGTCGAGGCAGAGTGGAAAGCTTGGGGAATGTCCACACACAAAAAACGAAGAGACACAGTTGTAGTAGGAAAGTTCCGTGAACAAATAGGAGTCGAGCTAAGAGCAAGATGGGGATAGCAGAGATCTTACTGTTTTACATGGCGATGAGGTGGTCTTGGCTACAACCGACAAGGGGTCACGCCGATGGTAAAGTGACTATCTAAGTTCGGCTAAAACCGAGGTTTTATATCTTTGCCGAGGGGGGGGGGGGAGAGGACATGTGAGAATT